>OZ007562.1:43844976-44483538 GCA_963931875.1 Pollenia griseotomentosa | reverse complement strand
TTTTTTGGCTCTGCGGCAGCGCCTGCAGTTAACAAACTTGTTTTTAGGAAGGGAATTAATATTATTTTCTGTAGAGTAATAAAAAACAGCCCGTTTCCTGTAATAAAGAAACCCAATTAGACCAAATTTCAAAACAGAAGCAAAATTTGTTTTAGCGTTTTATAGCTCTTAAAGTCTCTTCCAGAAGATGACCTAAGGTGAATTCTGAATTGGAAAAAATTGCACGATATTATTTCTGGCCATATTGGGCCAAATTATACCAAAATTTTCCTTTATGCTAGGAACACAACTGGGACGAACGACGAATTTTTGGCCGCGAATATTCGTCGCCAAAAATAAAACATATTTGTGTATATGAAAACACACACAATCATGGCGTCGGCCAAAATTCGTCATACGCGGCGACTTTGCAATAAATTTATTTCTATTTCATACGCCGGAAACGACGAACAAAAAAGTACCAGGTGACCATGTTTAATTTTAGTTTTCAAGTTTTTTAGTATATGAAGTTACTTTTTTACTTTTATAATTGTTTTTTATTATTTTATCGCATTTTAAATAAATATACAAGTAGTAGATATAAGAAATTTTTCTTATATGATCACACTTTTTCTCTCTCTTTGCAAAAACAGCAAACAAGTTTCTCAATTAGTAAAGCTGTTAGTAATTTACTAATTTACTCAGCGAATTTTCACTAAAAAATTCGTCATGTAGGGCGTAATTAGTCGTTCGTCCCAGTTGTGTTCCTAGCATTACTGACTTAATTATTACTGACCTCTTCGATCTTGCTGTGTAGAGATATGTCAAAGGGCTCGTCATTTGTTTCGATCTTAAGCAGTAGTTCTAGCTGTTCAGAGATCTATATCTTTTCTCTCTCATGGAGTACAACTTAGTCAATATCTTCTTATCCCACTAAGACGGGTTCCAACGGACTTTGTCGCGAAATCTCGTTGTGGAATTTTGGAATCTTTCATTTGAATCACAAAATTACAATTGTCTATTTTGTTTTCAATTTTTAAGCTTTTCTAATTACGGCGTTTCTTATCCTACCTCCTCGGGTTTAACCAGCTACTCTCCGAAAATACTTAATTTTTGTTGCCTGTACACCCAGAGAAAAAACATGTTTAAATATGGTCACCTCCAACAAAACAATTTATAAAGGAAATTTTTAACATTTTATGTTTAATTTAACCATATTATTATCGCCGATAACCATATTATGATTAAATTAGTCGTCCATCAAGATGCCACAACCATATTATGGTTGCATCCGATAACGTTATGGTTAATAATAACTAAAATATGTTTAACACTTATAAAAGCATGGTTGTTTTTCAACCATAGCATGTTGCTCTTGGAAAAGGGGAAAACACTATTGTTAAGTTTAAAACAAATTATTGTCATATTCAACCACAACATGTTTAGAGGCAACCATAATATGGTTGTGGCCTCTTGATGGAGGACTAATTGGACAATAACATGGTTGTCGGTAAAAATAATATGGCTACATTAAATAAAACATGTTTAAAATTTTCTTTAACAATATTTTTGTTGGAGGTGACCATATTTAAACATGTTTTTTCTTTGCGTGTACTATTCTAGAATTTGAATCTTTATCCGGCTCGCCACTTTTTACTGCGCCTAAATGTTTCAAGTGCTCCACTTGCCTAAGAAAATCGTTTTTAATGTACATGCTGTGTCCCATCTTTCCTTGACTTATTATCATCGTTTCAGTCTTCTTCACGTTGATTCTAAGGCCACTTCTATTAATCTCATCTATTATTATTTCTAAGTTGCCTTGCAAGTTGTCTGCCGAGACAGCTAAAGGAAACATATCGTCCTTATTTTCCAAGTGTCGACGATAAGCGGACGCATTCTATATGTTGTCTCCTTCATTATTTTGTCCATCAGTATAATGAACAAATATGTGGTTTCGACCTGTAGAAACCAAAAATTCTGCGGATGAGTTCGTGGCTAACATTTCTTTTAAGCAGAACTTTTTCGATTTGTGCCCATTGCACTGAAGTTTTTTCTACAACTTTTAAGCAAATGCGGTTCTGTCAGTGCAATTAAATAAACTTGTCAGTTATTTGTCTCATGGTAAAACAAAGGACTTGTGTACCCCTGCTTGATCTAAATCCACATTTTTCTTCCTCAAGATGATATTCCACCTGCTCCTTTAACCGTTCTACTAAAATTCTCATATATAATTTTCCCGGTACACTAAAGAGGAATATTTAGCGGTGATTTTCGCATTTTTGGTTATATCCCTTTCTCAACATCGCATTTATAATGGGCACTTCTCAACTCTGTGAGTCTTAGCCTGTTTCCATGCTATATTAAATACTTTCAGCACACACACATAAAAAAAAGACTGTTATGCCAAGAAAATTTGATTTTTATTCAAATAGAATTAACATTCGGATTGTGCCCAACAACATTTCGTATTTGTAGCAACAAGTCTGTTTCTTTTGTCCTAAAGTGTAAATTCATTGTTGAGGCAAAGTTAAAAGTGTTGCCTTAAATGTCATACTTGTTGGCTCAACGTTTCAGTATGCTGTTGTCGCAACCAGTGTTGCCGTTAGGATACGAAAGATACATTTTTCGTATCTTTTGACTACTTCAGGTATCATGTATAATCCTGACATTTTCGTATCTTTTGAATCTGTACGCAAAATGTACAGAAACAAAACATTCGAGAATTTTTAGCAAACTAAAACTTATTAAGACTGATCATCGTAACCGACTCAATACTAATACAATAGCAGCCAAGGCGCATTGACTAGAAGGTGAGGTCAACTCTACAACAACACTGCTTCTGTGGTCGGATTGTCAAAAATATTGCTAGTAAAAAAGGTTAGTTTACATAAAAAATTAGTTTTCATACACACTTTGACAAGTCGACCACCGAAAAAAACACCATATGTTGACTTGACCCCACCTTCTAGTGAATTCGCCATGATAGCAGCTTTAACAATGGTGAAAGAAAACATTAAGGGGTTGCAATATACGATCCACGATCCATCGATGATTACTAGTAGTGCGAAATTGTTCTGAGGAAATATGAACATCTTTTTTATTTTCAGGAAATTTATATGAACGTTGATATATATAATCGCCTTAGTGTAAACGCCTTAACTCGTATATTAATTTTTACAAAAATTAATTTGTTTTAATAACATCCAAAGATTATTACATATAATTAATTTTAAAGTTTGCTTACTGTATTTTTTAAAAATTACATACATATGTACCTAATATTTATGAGTTAAATAAATATAAACATGAATTTATACGAAATCATTTTCTTTACAATATTAATTTAAATATGAAATTAAAATGTTATGTTAATAAATGTTAAACGTTAAAAGGGATTTTCAAATTTTTTTCAAAACGTATCTTTTTGGGAAAAAGTGTATCTTTTTGGAAACTAAAATGTATCTTTCTCAAAATTTCACTGGCAACACTGGTCGCAACTGCAAAAGTTGTTGGCTCAACAGTTCAATATACTTTTGTCGTTAAATGCAGAAAATGTTGCCTAAACAGTTAAACATACTTTTGTTGCAAGTGCAAAAATTATTAAGGTATATAATTTAAATGAAAACATTATTTTTAGTTTGAGAAAATTTATTTTAAATTCTCTTTTATTATTGTTTATATTTATTATATGGCCAATCGTATCCTTTTGGGCGTCCGATATAGATGGTTTCGCTGCCTTGTTGATGCGTAGAGGAGTTATTACCTCATGAAGTAAATAAAAGAAATAAAGATGTCGCAAATCTGTAAAAATATTTTTCGTGCAATAAATAAGAGAAAGAATATATCGCATCGCATTACCAAGATTTTCTGGCGATTTATATTTTTCAAAATATTACAATTTAATTTTTATTTTAATTATTTTAAAACTAAAAAGTTCACTTTTTACAAGTTTTACACCGACAAACGACTCAACACTGATCGCAATAATAATGAAGTACCAATAATGTCACTGCCCCAAGTAATATTATTTGATTAAAAAATTTATATTTTATGGCAACAAAAATTTTTGTTTCCTGCAAATGCAAATCATTTAGGTCAACAGCAAATTTCAATGTGCCCTTATTTCAGAGGTAAACCTTTAATGGCAAAAGTTATTTTATTTGCAACAATTAATTTTGCTGTTAAAAAACTTCAAATACTTTCATGTTGTTGCGGTAACAAAAATTTTGTTGGAAATTTTCTTGCGACAAAAGGTTTTCATTTTCGCCAACAAGTTTTTGTTTACCCCAACAGCATAATCGTCAAATGCTAAAATTATTTGCCCTCACAATATTTTTTTTTGTGTGCAGCATTTCATATTCAGCGTTACTTTAAAAAATTGGGTGTAATTTTATCGTACCGTGTTTTTTCTAGTGGATTATTGTTATCATCAGGAATTTGAAAAACTTTTCTGGGACTACTTTTTCCGTTCCGTTTAAAAGTTAAGAGAAGTGTTCCATCTAGCCATAATATCCGTTTCTTCGCCAAGAATATTACAACAATTATCTTGAATATATTTAATTGGACAGTCTTTCTCTCGTCTCATATTTCTAAGGGTTATGTAGAATAATTTCTTGTTTTCTTCGTGATTTTTCTCAAGAATGTGTCCAAAATGTTCCCAGGCTTGTCCCTCAGCTTGACGAACTATATATTTCACTTTTGTTCTTTGTTGTTTATATGGCTCGCAAGCTTCATCTGTTTTACTAATCAGATACATTTTCTATAGTTCTTTCTTATCCTTTACTTCAAGTTTTATACGAGCAGCCTACCATTTGGTACATTTGGCGTTGCCGCCCCATTTTACTTACTTATAATATTGCATTATTGAAATATTTCCAAGTAGTTTTAAAATCATCATGGTGAAACTTTGGCTACTGAAGTTTGCAATTAGTTTTGCACTGTGTTCTCTTGAAACTTAGCTATCCTAATTATTCTCTTCAGATTTCTTTTCCAAGTCTATTTTCTTGGTGGAGGGTGACTTGAAACATGTTAGAGAACAACTAGGTACTGGTTGCTTCCTGTTTTGGGGCCTCGCAGTACTCTAGCTTACCTGTAACTCAATTCTTCTCACGATAGTGTAGTCAAATAATGACTTCTCTTTACTCGATGTTTTTACTCTTGTGTAAAACATTCATTTTTGATGACCATGTAATTGTGTTCTGCGCCAAATTATGCAATCACTGTTTCGACTTCTTCTGGCTTTGATCAAATCCTTTTCAGGAGAGACAAAATACTTTTTTTTTTACCAAATATTTGAAACCTTTCGCTATATATTCTTTTATAAGCCAAGAATTAGGAAAAATTTCGATATTCCGCCAAACAAAAAAATTGCAAAATTGGGAGGCGGTATTTACTGATTACTTTTTCGGTTAAAACAAAAATCGGAAAAAAATCGAGTTACGTGGTTGCAGAAGAAAACCACCGATATGCTATGTCCGTTTTGGGTACGCCTGAATTTGTAAGAAAAAATCAATTTTCTATTGTCTATTTTCTATTTCTATGTTAAACCCATGGCACTTCT
Source organism: Pollenia griseotomentosa (assembly GCA_963931875.1). NCBI lineage: Eukaryota > Metazoa > Arthropoda > Insecta > Diptera > Polleniidae > Pollenia > Pollenia griseotomentosa. The sequence goes on along the minus strand of OZ007562.1, from coordinate 44,477,999 downwards.
TCTTTGTTTCAGTTATCGCGCGATATTAAACTCTTTTTTTCTTTATAACACCAACTTACCCTTTTTGTTTTCCTTTAAAACTTCTACACTCAAAAGAATAATCAATTAATTCTTACTCAAATCAATCCGAAGCGGTATTAATGGTACAGTGTGTACGGATTTTCTTGAATCAAGTACAGAAAGATTAATAAAGTTCGGATTTTCAATCGCGAAATACTTAACTTATCCATATTCATTACCGAATTCTTACTTGAAATAATCCGAAAATGAGATTGATTTAAGTAAAACTAAGATTAAATCAAACTCAAAATGCGCTTGATTTAAGAATTATAAAGTTGATTAAATCTCGAATTCGTATATGAAATAAAGCAAAAGTGAAGCTAAAAGAAGAATTTTATTATGATTAACTTACTAACCCATTTCACACCTTAAAGAATTTCAGTTATGAAACACCAGCATCATTTCCGATATGGGTTTTACTTTAAAAACTTACAGCCGTATTTATAACAAAAAGTTAGCCACAGTTTGTACACTACGTACAACGAGCTGCTAACTAGAATGCCGATTAATGGTGTTTTCTTTTCTACAGAAAAATGTGACATTTTATTTAAAAAAAATTGCAATTTGGTGTCTGTTTCCTAAAAATTTTGCTCCCGAAAAGGATGAGTTTTTTAGAATAAAACATTTTTTGTAGAAAAGAAAACACCATAAGCCTAGCAGCTTGTAAGCACAGAGTTTATTTATAACAAACTTTTGTCCATCTGCTAACTAAAAAAAAATCAACTCTGAATTTTAATGATGTCACATTATATTACTGGAAAATGCAACTCGTTTGAATTAATCATCGCTGGTTTTGACATTTTTTTGTAATTTTTTTTTGTTTTATCCTCCACATATAACAAATTTAAAAAGTTTTTAAAATTAATATAAAATAAAAAAAGAAAGAAACATAAAATAAAACAGTAATTAAAATAAAACCAACCAAATTGTTTAACATTAAACAGCTGTTTCTTACAAGTTGGCAAACGTTTGGCAGCTGGTTAAAAAGAGTTTAGCAAATCGTTAGCCAGAATTTGGTAAGTGTATTATAAATAAACTTTGTGCTAACTTCATGCCAATAAATACGGCTGTTAATGTACATATAAAACAGAAAATATATACTGAATGCGAACTCTTGCTTTAAATTTTACTTTTTGAACATGAAAATAATGAGTTTTCGTCTTATTCTGTTGTTTTTGTTGTTATGTACTACATACAACAAGCAAATCGTTTTTAAACTACTTGTGTGGTGTCGAAGAAGTTAAATGAGATGAAAACGCTCACTTTGTAATTTTAATCTCAGAGTGGCACTACCAAGTTTAATCTTTTTTTTTAAGAAGGTTTAAGAATTTTGTACTTATTTTAAGAAATTCCGGGCTTGATTTTCTAAAGTATTCCCACTTAGGATTGTTTTAAGTACGTTTTAGTGTTATGAATTTTTGAGTACGACTCGTACTTTAAGTAAGTATAAATTACTTAATTTATACTGAGTAATTTGCTTGCAGTGCATTGTTGCATTTTTCATAAGCATTAGTCATATTTCTCCGCCAGGTCAGTGAAATATTTTAGCAGTAATTTTAGTTTATTTTTCTATGTTTCAGTTAAATCAGTTTGAAATTGAGAGGACTGAGTGATTTGTCCACAGCCTCCCATCCTCGATTGGGGGGTTGCGTTTTAAGCGTATTTTAATGACTGCCCCGAGGGGGCTTTATATAAAAAGTGATTTAAAACGTATGTGGGCTAAATCTTATAGTAATCTGTGCATACTGCCAGCAATTATGTTAGTTTTTGCAACAAAACTATAACTTTGTTATGTTGCTTGTTTCACATTTGTATTCATATCTTATCTCACCTTATCCTATTGAACCGATTTCGCATGCTGCTTAGGCGAACTAGCATAAAATTTGCAACCAATATTATAAATATTTTTTGAGAAGTGTCGAGGTAAGCGTGTTTTCTAGAGGGAAATGGCTGAATCGAATTACTAAAGACCCAGAATATATATACTTTATGTGGTCTTAGGCTGGGTTTTTAAGAGCTCAGTTAAACTGGGTAAAGTTTATCTGAAAACACATTTGTGCCGCCATTTCCAAGTTTGTGTTCAAAATTTTGACGGAACAGCTAAGTTAACTACAAATGTTGATCCTTAATGAAATAATAAAAAAATCACATTCCGCCGAAAAAATACGTGTTTTCACACTACGTTGAACTAGGTTTAAACTTAATCTACATCTTAACAAGCCGGCGTTAGATGACCACCAAAACACTTACTTGTGGTATATAAATTATAGAAAAAATAATAGAATTTGCATAGTTTGAATTGTGTGTTCATTTTTAATAAAAATTGCAAAAATATCTTTTTTTTTTCAAAAGTATAATTTCTCTACACAAAAATAAATATCAAATATGATGATTTTCTTGTGGACAATGAATGAGTCCTATTAACAACAAACATATGAATTATTTCATTGAGTTGACACTCGGACGCATAAGTGATTTAAATTTTTGGCTACTTATACGTCATTCTGAACACCTGCTGAGAGATTATTTAAAAAAATTAATTTCAAAAGAAACTTTTTTCTTAAGATTAATATATTATTTATACAAACAAACAAAGCTTATTGCCCTTTAAAAAATTATATCTTTTTATACATCTTATCTTTTTTTTATACATATATAAAAATGAAAATGCATTTGTTTTTTTGCGTGTTTGTTTCCTAAAGACTCCTAAACTTCTGATGCGAATTTCCTGAAATTTCCACAGTAACTTCGTAATTACTGGGCGCTTAACATACATTTTTAATATTTAAGTGGTTGTGACACCTCACATACAAAGAGGACATAAATTACAGTATATCTGGAGAACGATTAGAGTTAATGTACAGTGCACACCGAAAAATATCAATGTTAAATTAACATTGCGCAATGTTGATTAAAAATCATGAAATTTATTTAAAATTATTATTGTTATATATTAATTTTAAATGAAAAGTGTTAAAATAACATTGTTCAATATTGAATCCATAAAATCCTTTTATAATTGTTTGTTTAGAAACAATAACAACACTATAAAAAGAAAACCATAAATGTTTTTATTTTAATGTTTAAAATATTTATAAAAAGAAAAAAAATTCCCGTATTCTTTTTGTTAAAATTTTTTTGTTAAATAGTACATAACATTTTCAAAGTTGAAAGATGACGAAAACCATATCGGGCTATTCTTATGGTGTCTTTTAATTGTGAGTGCTTCTGTAAACAAAGGGGAAAGCAAAAAGTGAAACATGTGTTACAGGAAAATAAATAATTATATTCTCTCTCTCTCTCTCTCTCTGGTTCTATGGGTAAGTGTTTAGAATGTTTCTTAAATTAATACATATGTTGTCTCTCGCAAGTTATTGTTAATTCATGTTAAATTAACATGAAGTAACTATGAAGCAAAATCACTACCGAAAAATGTAAAATCAAACTTGTTTTCGAGGATTTTATATTGATTTTTTCTATGTGTGAGGCTTCGATTATCCGTGATTCGATTAATCGGCAACATCAATTATCCGGGAAAGAAAAAATAAAAATTTTTTTCACGACTTCAAATGTTATTTTTTAACAATCAAACACAATGTAAAGGTAAAATTATTTCTGTATACTTTTTTTTATAAAACTCCTATTTGGTGATTTTTGTCGATTTGTTTATATCAAAAATCTAAAAAAAAAATTAATTTTGGAGATTTTTTGCGCTTTTCGATATACTTTTTGGCGATAAAGTTAAACAAGAATCGGACAACCCTAATCAATATGTTGCGACCTTAGGACAACAAGGTTCTATATGAAATTTTTTCCAAAACTGAGTTTAATACCGGTTCGCTTTGAAAAGACTACGCTCTTTCGATTGGCGTTCTCAGTTTTTGTCCATCTCACTCTAAAAAATTGACAATTTTGTTACAAAAACTAACATAAATGGTGAAACAATGCACAATGTTAATACTATGTTAATACTTTACCCTATAAGCTTTTAAATTATGCTTGAGCTCCAAAAAAATTATTTTTTGGGACACACTAATGAACATATCTGTTGCATTTTGGAAAAACATCTTAAGTCGAGATAAGATAGCAAAAAAGTTTTTTAAAAAAACTCAGTAAAAAAATCATTTTTTTTTTTTTAATTTAAAAAAATTTGTTATGTGTTATGTTATGTGCTTAATTCCCAATTTTTATTCTTGATAAAAACACTGAAATTTATTGTTGATGGGATAAGCTGTTCCTATGCGCATTTCACTGGTTAGGTCAAATTGTCAGGAAACTTCATCCATAAAGATTTTAGAAAAACTAAAGATATTAAACCAAATAAAACTGTTAAGCGTATAAGAATTATAAGCAACAGTTCTACTTGTAACAATATCAAAGTTTTAACAAAAACATGTTCGATTCGGTAGATTTGTGGAAAAGACAAAGGCTAATAGTTTTTGTGTAGAAAATCATTCAAAAAAATAACGTTTCCCTTATTGTAATCTTTCGAACACAAAAATAATACTGTTCTTATCCAACTCAACAAAAAAATGAGAACATTTAATTCCGTTCGGTTTTTTTTTAACCACAAACTTCATTGTGTTCGGTTCAGCTCATCAATTGTCGTTCATTTCTGATGTGCATAGCGCCCTTTTGGCTGGTAAAAAAACCAAACATTTTTTACAAAAACAAAATAAACATATCGTCGGCTTAGAGTGTAAACCTGCTAAATCCACTTTTTAAGAAAATTGAGATTTTAATGCCGTATGGTAGAGAAATTTATGCCTCGTCGTCCAGCATGTAGTGTTTCTCCAATTTGAGTCCTGAAGTGTGTCAAATCAACAATATTTTTGGTTTTCCTCTCAAGCAGCAAATAGGAAAAATAAAAAGTTTTTTGTCTCTACTGTAAAGTTTGTAAAAGGGAGCTAGCAGGTTTACACTCTAAGCCGACGATATGAAAAAAAAAAACAAAAAGCCAGCAAAATAATTTTACACAAACATTACTATACATACACTCGTGCTGCGGTCATTGCTTAAATTTTGTATTTGTTTATTTCTTCATCAATGTTTTTTTTTTTTTTTTTTCAATATTTATTTATTGAATCTTCATATATTTAACTAACAATAATTAATCAAATCTTATCCTAATACTTTATTTATGTCCTGCCATTGCCAGACAAAAATGTTCTTCATCACGGGTTCAGTTCACATATATAAGTGTTTATCGCTCATCTAACTGGGTAAGTGCTGCAGTGTCTCTTCTTCTTAAGCGAGTGAGGCCGCCATGGTTTAAAATATTTCGAGCTAGTGGATTTGGGTGTTGTTCAAGCCTTTTTAAATATTTTACCGCATATTTTGTAATCATAATTTTTACTAATGGCACATTGAGATCCTTATGAATGTTTGAGTTTTTAACATACCAGGGAGCGGCTGTGATTATTCGAAGAAGTTTATTTTGGCGCCTTTGAATTTTTTCGATATTAGAGGCCGAAGCAGTGCCCCATAGTTGAATACCGTAGCACCAGATAGGCTTTAAGAAAGAGTTGTAAAGTAGAAGCTTGCAATCGAGACTAAGGACAGAATTTCTTCCAATAAGCCAATGAATTTGAATGGCTTTCAGTTTCATTTGAGTTAATTTTGCCTCTATATGGCATTTCCACGTTAATCGCCGATCCAGATGCATACCGAAATATTTTACGTGCGAATGTTGAGGAATTATTTGTTTATTGATTGTAATAGGGGGGCAAGATTCCCGGCGCAAGGTGAATGTTATATGTACGCATTTTTGCTCATTGACCATTATCCTCCATTGTCTTAACCATATTTCTAGTTGAAATATGTGATCCTGTAAGTAACGAGATGCTTCATAACGGTTTTCGTGGACGCTTAGAAAAGCTGTATCGTCTGCAAATGTTGAAGTTTGTGTATAGTTGCTTGTTGGCATGTCCGAAGTATAAATTAAGTATAATAGGGGGCCCAGGATGCTGCCTTGTGGGACTCCAGCGTCAATGGGCTGAGGTGAACTTAAGAAATTTCCTTCTTTAATAATAAATTGACGACCGACTTAGTAGCTTTCTAGCAGCTTGTGTGTGTTTGCTGGTAAATTTTGCTTCAATTTATGTAATAAGCCTTCATGCCAGACTTTATCAAAAGCTTGCGAAACATCGATGAAGAGTGCTGAGCAATATTTCTTTTCTTCAAATGCTTTTCTTATGACATTTACTATTCGATGAGTCTGTTCGATTGTGCTGTGTTTTCTTGTAAATCCGAACTGATGGTTTGGAATACATCTATTTTCACTTAAAATCGGTGTTAATTTTGAAACTAATAATTTCTCAAACAGCTTTGACATATTTGATAATAAGCTAATAGGCCTATAAGACTCAACTTGTGTATGGTCTTTACCTGGCTTTGGTATCATGGTAACTAAGGAAACCTTCCATTTTTGAGGATAGTATTCAAGGCGTAAAATAGCATTAAAAATAAAAAGAATAATTTTCTTTGCTATGCGAGGTAGCTCTAAAAGCATTTTATTACTGATCTTATCAATACCAGGTGCCTTCTTAGTGTTTAAGTCACAAATAGCCTTTTCGATTTCTCTTATCTCAAATCTGAAGGGTATAGCTGCTCTAGCAGCAACAGGTGGTAACTCGACCGCAATATTGTGAGATATATTTGGTGTAAATACGTTTTTTAAATGATCGACAAACAGGCTTCCTTTTTCAACATCATTTCTTGCCAAACTTCCATTTAAGTTTCTTAATGGTGGCTTAGAGGCAACTGGCCTTTTGAGATTTCTAGCTGCACGCCACAATGAGTAGTCTGATTGTGGAGTTGCATCAAGTTCCTTGAGATATTTTTCCAGTGAAGCCGTTTTCTGAGTCTGCAGTAACATTCTCAGCCTTTTTGTACAGTCTTTTAGTAAGTTCTTAAGTTGAGGGGATCTGTGCAATTGCCACTCTCTACGAGCTCTCCTTTTTTCAGACAAAAGACGCTCGACATCTGAGGAATATATTTTATTATTTTTTGGTTTTTTTTGGGGCAATACTGGAATGTTGAACAGCTAGTTTTAGAAAACTCTCAAAATTGACAATAGAGCGATCTATATACTCCGGTGTGCAAAGCGGAATATTTTCTGTGCAATGGGTACTGAGATATTTTTTATATTTTAACCAATTTATATGTGTAGCTGACGTCGCTATGTATCCAGAGGGAGATTCAATTCTATTGGTGTTTATTATAGTAACTATTGTAGGTGTGTGATCAGAGGATAATTCTAAAGAAGCTTCAACGTGAATCGTTTTTGTGGGGATGTTTTTAACAACGCCAAAATCGATGACATCTGGATTTTTTTGCGCATCAGCAGGCCAATATGTTGGTTGGCCACTCGCGACAACATTTAAATTCATTTTAGAGATTGTATTAAACAAAACACGACCCTTTGGTGTTATTAGTCGTGACCCCCAGAAGGTATGTTTAGCGTTATAATCGCCAGCAGCCAGGAAACAGGGCCCCAATGACTTATAATATTTATAATATTGGCTTTCTGATATTGAAAATCTAGGTGGTGAATATAAAGATGAAATTACTATGTTTCGATTTATCTCTTCAACACAAATGTTCGTTGCTTGGAGATAATCTTCACGATGATCACACATTGGGTAGTGTTTAATTCGGTTTTTTTATTAAAATGGCAGAACCTCCACCTCATCAATGTATAACAGAAACATTATAGAACATTAAAATATAATGTTTGTCTGTAGCATCACTACATTTGTTATGTTGTTTAACGAAGAACAGAACACTATATAATGTTCGGCTTGTGACAGCGACTATTTTGGTGATATACCTGATTCAGAATTCGTTTATTATTTTGTTTATTTGGACTTAGTTTTTTTTTCTTATTTTGACTGTATGTATTTATTTTTTTTTTAATCAAGTTTGTATTTTATAATCATTCAATTATTTGTCAAGCCTGTGAAAATTTGTGTTCATAAAATGAAAATTTTTTTCAATTAGTACGGTCGTAAAGTTTAGTTTTTAATTCTATTGGAGGTGAACAACGATTTAAAATACAAATTGGCGGAAGACAATTACTATTCCTTGAATATTTTTCCTTATTGGCTAGACGTGCCCGGAAACTAAAATATTGGTGCAGGGTTTTTGCTAAAGGCTTTTCCAGTTTGCTTCGTAAAGGATAGAAAAACTATACAAGATTTCTGGAGCCTTAGGAAATAAAGTGAAGAAGAGGAAACAAATATAGAGTTTAGGAGAATCAATCGTCATTTGTTTTTGTTTGTGCGATTGAGTTTAATTACTGTCCTTAGTGAAATAAGGAACTAAACAGCAAACCATTTTGTCGTACGTAGTGGTTTGAAAGTATACCCGGCCAAGAATTAAAACATTTAATACAAATTTCTGGGAAATCTCAATTTGTAACGTCAGCATTTCAACCTTATTTTCGAAGTTTGTTTTTTGGGATCTATTTATTCTAACCTTACCTTATATAATTTTAGTATGTAATAACGTTTAATTTTTTCCAAATTCGAAATCAACTTATTTGATCATTTCAGACATACATTTTGTTAAAACGTTAATTATTCCTTTGGTAAATTTTTGAGAAAATTTTATTTTGGTTTGGTCATCAATCGAATGATTTATTTTTTTTAAGTTGAAAAGAAAAAAAGAAACGAAATTTCTAATTCAATTACTACTAAATTAACTCGTCATACATAAAACCCATACATACATACACCTTTGTGTAATTCTCGTTAAACTTCGTTATTCTACGTAACAGTCTACTGTCAACCGGCGCCTGCTGACATCGTTGGACCACCAGGTAATGTAAGTTTTTGAGTTTTCTTTTATTTCCATCATATTTTAAAATTACACCCTCACACTAAAATACTCGTATTTTACATTACTATTGCATTTTATTTATTTTATTGCGTGGATTCTTTAACGTAACATTAATATTTCAAATTAAATTGGTTATTGTAACTTCACGTTACGAATTTAGTAACTTTTAAGTCTTGATGTTACGTTACCGTTAATAATTTATATAGTCATTTCATGTGAATTACAAAACCATCCGTTTCCTTTTTTCTGCTTTGTTGTTTTTTTTTTTTCAAATATATAAAAAAAAACCCTTTTTTTTTATTGAGAATTTAATATTTAATAACATTTAATATATATATATATCTATATAAATACATCTATATACAGATATATGTTATGTATATTGAATAAAAGGGAAAGGAATACCTATTGGACCATATACCAAAATATAATTTAATTTGTTAGTTGTTTTTTTTTTATTAATTTTGAATTAAATATTATTAAAATACTTAAATAGTTAAATTTAAATAAATAAAACATGTAATTAATTTGATGTTATAATGTTATAAAAGCATGAATTTTTAATTTGTTTTTTATTAATTGCGAAAGGTGAAGTAATGAAACTGAGTGTAGGTTAAGTTTTATTTTTAGTTTTCTTCTTACTTTGGGCTGACAACAAAATAGGACTATCTGTCAGCATGGTGGGTGGGCGAGGTTCTGTGTAGCAAATAACATCTGAAGCTACACATTGGTCATCAACCTTTCTCTTATTTAAACCTCCTCAGTTTAACAGTTTGTATCACTTTTAGAGTTAGCTACCTAAAATTTAACTTCTCGTGTAACATATTTGTTTTTTTTTTTTAAATTACCTGGGAACACAATTAAACCCCTCCCACTGACGAGCACAGCCGAACTTAAAGGTAGCCCCGTTCCCAGTGAAAAAATATAACATTATTTGACAATTGTTACAGGCTCTTTCTTAAAAATAGTTACGAACCAGCGCTGCCAGAAGTAAGATTTTACCTTATTTTTTAAGATTTTTTAACCGAAAAAAGATTTTAAGATTTTTTCCCCAAAAACAAGATTTTTTGTTTTGTCTAGACGAAGATTAGGTTCAATTAAAAAAAACCTTCTTTGTTCCCATTTGAAAATTTGTAAACTAAATAATGCAACCTTGCGGTTTACTGGACAAAAAAAAAATACTTAAAAAGCAACCTCCGTTTGGCCTTCAAGGGTGATTAATCAGGTGTAAGCTTTGCGCGCTTATTCTTTTGCAAAACAGAAAATATTGCAAAAATTAAATAATAGCAAAGACATTTAATGGAAAAGTTATGTACAATTTGAATTTTTTGTTGTTTTTTTTTCGTTTATTTTATGTATTAAATAAAATATGAATTGTTTTTATTATTTATAATAAAAAGACTACTTTTTTCCAAAAATAAGATTTTTTCTTCAAAAATAAGATTTTTTTTTGGTGAAATTAAGATTTTTTGCTGAAAATTTCTGGCAGCCCTGTTACGAACGGTATTAAGGGTTGTGGTCGTCTACACAAACACTAAGAAAAATAGATATCGTTCTTAAGTGTGTGTGCATAACGCTAAATAATGTTCTGTTTATTTTCGAGCACAGATTTTAAGGTGTTACAATCCCCAGCACAAATGCATAATAGCTTCCCCCATATTGTGATGTGGATATAATAAAATGTGTTCATTACTGGGAAAAGTACAATTGTGTTTTGTCATTGAAGAACTTAATACTTGGCCTATTTTTCTCGTTGTTAATTGTATTTGTTCTTGTTTAGGTAAAAAATAAAAATAATAAAAGAATTTTGCTTTTCTTTATGTACAAACTTGCATAATGAGAACATTATTTGATTTTTAATAATAAAGACGTGCTTTGAATATTAAACAGTGTACAAGTATTTTTTTGTGTTCGTTTAAGTACCAGCTACATCACCAGCAATAGGCTGAGTTCCAGTACCAGCATCAGTCGACTTTAAATAATAAGTAGTAATAGTGAGCAACAACAATTTTATTTTATTTTTTGTGTTTGTTAGTCTTGTTATTGTTGTAAGATACCATGTTGTAATGTTAAATACTCTAATGTTTAAATATTGTTGCTGTCATTACAAAAAAATATTCAAATAACAAAAACCATATTATGTATATAGTACAAACATATTTATCTTCATACTGGCACTTGTTCCAACACCGTCAACGATTGCTACAACTACTACCTAAATAGAACAAAAGCCCGATATTTAAACGAACTTCAAGGCAACAGACAAGACGTGGAGTAAACAAAATATAACAAAAATGTTTAGTTTATAGGTGATAATAATGTAAAGATTTTTAATTTCGAAATAAATAGAAGTATTTACCACAAAAATATTGTGTTTAAGAATTTTAAATAGCTAATAATTCATTTTGGATATGTTCGAAATTTCTCTATCCATGAATTTTAAGAAAATTGATTCATAATTACGCTGCTCGCTCTTAAAATTTACTATTACAAAAGATTTTGTTATTCGTGCTTAATTCCCAGTTTTTATTATTGATAAAAACACTTGAAATTTATTGTTGATGGGATAAGCTATTCCTATGCGCATTTCACTGGTTGCTTAGGCCAGATCATCAGGAAACTTCATCCATAACGTTTTAGAAAAACTAAAGATATTAAACCAAATAAAACTGTTAAGCGTATAAGACTTATAGCAACAGTTCTACTTGTAATAATATCAAAGCTTAAACAAAACACATCAACAATAAACAGTGGGTTTATCTCATCTTACATTCCCCACTACAATAAGTTGAAATTCTCTCAACATTAATTGTAGTTGTAAGTAGGTAAGTATTACGTCAATAGCAAAAAATAAGCGTCCACTATTGGTCATATATTCAATATCGACCTCGTATAAAAAATGTTTTTATTTCATTTGTATAATATTTTTAGCTTTTCTTAAATCTTTGGAAAAAGGTTTCCTGATGATCTGGCCTAAGCAGACAGTGAAATACGTATAGAAACTATCAACAATTAATTTTAGTGTATTTATCAAAAAGAAAAATTGGGAATTTGGCATGTCAAACCCAGTAAAAACTTCGCCTACAAAAAAATGTGTTGAGTAATCAGAAAAACATAAAAGCACTACTTACAATTCTACTGAAAGAACCAATGAATTTTACAAGGGTTGTCCCAAATGAACGCATTCAAAGTTAAGTAATTATTTTTTTACCCACATAAATCCAAAAAAAAGTAATTATAGAAGTTGTTTTAGAAGTAGCTTAAAAAGAAAGCTACTAAATAATGAGTAAAAGAAAAGAAAACAAAATTTCGTTTAAGAAATTATATTGAAAACAAGAACAAATTTTCGTATTTTATTGTTGTTTCCAATATTAATCCCCACGAAATTTTGCACACATTCGTCTTTTTGAACGGGTTTGTTAATAACCAAGACTTATCTACCACAGACTTTAGTTCATCATGAATGCACCGTTTTGTGCAATTTACACGCCGGTGGCAACATCGTAACTTAATTCTGTGCTTTTTTTAATTCTCTAAGCTAATCCCGCGAATTTCTACGCTTGTCTGCAGGAACGGAACTAGAATCTCTGGCGAACGCGCAACACCGCCCTGATAGACTAGCTCACTACCAGCTAGCCTACCGGTGCACTCTGCCAAATCAGTAACAATTGAAGCCTTGACCAACATTGTTCGTGTTATTTGTGACACAATCAGTAATGCTCGAAAAAGTGGCCCAAAATTGTAAGTCCAGTAGCTCGTTTCTGTATTTCTCGTATCGTAAAATTTCTAAAGGCCAAAATACATTGATCAAAATACTTATCAAGCATTGTGGTAGTATTAGTGAAAATGTGTTTGTATGTGTGACACGGACAACGCTTGATGAAAAATCAAAAAAATTTGATATGACGGCGAATATTACGTCCAGCACACGTACACGTTGAATTCGCCGGCTGGACAAGCATTTGACAAGTTTGACAATTTGGGCCTTAACGTGAAGTGTGAAACAAAAAATTCCATCGTTTCTTGAGTTGTGAGAAAAAAAGAGTTTCTGTATTTTAATGTTGAAACATACAACACTAATTCTGTTCACACTTGAATATTTTCAGTAATTTAGTGTCAGATGGAAGCAAAACGGCAAAAAAGAGAAAGGCTAAAAAATATGTAAATAAAAAAATATAACAATTGTGTTTTATATATTTTAATTATTTCAATTCTTTCTATTATCCATTCCAATTAAAAAAATTTTTAACAAACAGATTTCTAATTTAAATTATCTATATATTTTAAAACTGTGACTTATTTTGACAGTTCTTGTGAAAAACTTTTCGTAAAATATTGTTGCAGAAACACTTTTTCTCACATCCTTCCAATAAGTGCTAGAAAATTATTTAAATGACAGCTAATTCACGCAAAGTAATGATATAAAAACACTTGTGTGAGAAAAACAATTTTTTGTTTAATTTTTCACTGTTTTTGTTACATTACACTCGTTTCATGCGAAATATTTTACGATGTGAGAAAAACAGAAAAGAGCTACGGAATTCCGTTTTGTGTTGGTATAGTACTGTTGTATTGATCTCCTGAATAGAATTAATTTATTTGTGCTATTTTTAAAATTTAAAGTTTCATCTGCATTGAACCCCTATTTAGTAAATAAATACCCTGTCATGATTTCAAATGACATTCTGTTTCCTAAATTAGTTTTAAATCTATTAAAATTAGTAAATATTCTCCTAACTTAAGAATTTAAAATGGCTAATAAAAAAAATGTACTACTTTTTGGAAAATGGAAACCGTATCTTCCCCCAGGTTATTTTAAAGTTGGAATGTTTATATCCAATATATTAAGACTTCTTATCACTATGCAGCTCATATTAATTAAAATCTCAACGTCCATATAGCGCCATTCGCTATCAAGCTATTGAAAATCTATATTAAACGATGGAAATCTTTTCTTAAAACATAGCGTGAATTTGTTATTTTTTGGATCAACAACATTTTTAATGGCACATATTATTTCACTGAAATCAAATTTTTATATTTCGGAATACATCTTATATAAACCTAAATAAAATTACCCACGGTCTACACACTACAGTAAAAATTACACCAAATTCGAGTTGTTACCCACAAAGTGGCAACACTAATTCGAACGCAAATTTCAATACGAACGAACTGATGATTTAAGACAAGTAAAACAGTACCTTCTCAATCCGAAGCGGTATTAATAGTACGGTGAGTAAGAATTTTCTTGAATCAAGTACAGAAAGATTGAATCAAGTTCGGATTTTTAACTGCGAAATACTTAACTTATCCATGTTCAATCCCGAATTCGTACTTGAAATAATCCGAAAATAAGATTGATTAAAGTAAAACTAAGATTGAATTAACCTCAAAATGCGCTTGATTTAACAACTATAAAGTTGATTCAATCCCTATTTCGGACTTGAATTAAATCAAAAGTTGAATTAGAAGGAGAATTTTATTATGATTGATTTACTTACCCGTTTTACATCTTACAGAATTTCAATTACAAAACACCAGTATCATTATCGATATGTTTTTTACTTTAAGAACTTAATGTTCATATAACTTTAACTAAAACATAAACTATATGAGAACCTTTGCTTGCAATTTTACTTTTTAAACATGAAAATAAATGAACAATTATGTGTTTTTATTGTTTCTACACACAACAAGCAAATCGTTTTTTAACTACTTGTGTGATGTTGTTTTAGTGTCTACAATTCAATTTAATTTTTGATGCAATAAACATATTTTTTGGAAATTTTACGTCTACCTAGGTAAGATCACGATGCATAAGGTTGTCGACTTTACCCGTTTTTACATATTTCTAACCGCTTAGGAATTGAATTTTGAAATATCCCTACGAATTTTTTCTACACATTGGGATGATCACCCAGTCAGTCACGATAATCTTATTTAATAATATGAAGTCACTAAAAATGCTCTTGTTACTTGGGTGGCAGCTAATATTTTTAGTACAGTAGTTTTGACTTAACTGCCTTTTGCTTAAGGGCACTTTTGACTTAACTGCACAAAATAAATAATTTTTTTCATTATTCTTTAAAATCCCATACAGATTTCTTTTTTAAGTGCACTTTCTTTACCTGCACACTTGAGATAAATGCCCAAAATTTTTGGCATTTTAAAATTATTTTCATACAAAAAATTAAAGTTAGCTGCACTTTGACTTAACTGCCCAAAAAACATATTTTCTGTAATTATTCTTTAAAATCCTTGACAATAACAACTTAGCACCCAAAACAATAATGAAGCTAGCTTATAAACAAATATTATTCGTGCCAAATACTTAATCGCAAATGTTGCCCTAAAACAACTTTGCAAAGGCAAAAATAAACTTTATAGTATCATCTACTGTTCTTTTAATTGTCTTAAATAGTGTTTGGGTACAGCAAGAACCGAAAACATTCCTGTGGCTTTTCTCGTATGTTTTTGGTAGTACGTGTAAATTTAGCTAGTCTGACTTTAAACATCAAATTACAATTTACATAAACAATATATTAATTTCTTAAGCAAAGATAGCTACGAACCTTTAAAGTTTAGTTTAAAGTCAACTTTGATTCTTAGACATTCATGTATAGTGCATACCCCTAATACATAATACTTCTTGTGGAGAAGGGTATAAAAAGTAAAGTTTAAAGTTGTATTCAAAGAATTTTAAATATTTTTTGCTCAAAAATACCATTTAAATATAAAAATAATATTTAATATTTTGAAAAGGGCTAGATGTTAGAGCCTTTAACTTATTTAACGTAAAAATAAAATAAAATGTAATATACATATACATATAAGCAAAATATGGAAAAAGTAACGGCATTATCCCTATAACTATTTGGCTAGATATCAGTTCAATAAATTGATAAGTAGAAAAAATATCATAAAACGAATTAGAAGGTCGTAAGTTGATTTGTAAGTTTTGTGAAAATAATCCTCATTAAAGTAAATTTGAATTTTTCCTCACTTTTCTGAAATCCAAATTAAAGAATCTTTTGTTTATAATACAGTAAAAGCTTGCGAAAAAAAAACCCCGTTTAATAGAAAACGACAATCCGGTAAAAATTTTTGTAACAATACAACCAAACTCGAGCTATGTTGAATGTAGAAATTGCCGGATATACTTCAAAATCTAACCATGCGTTGGCAAATAAATGAAGAGTTAAAAATTAGAAGTACGAAGCACCAGAGACCGAAGATAACAGTTATATTAGACTCTTAAAACAAAAAAAGCATATAGAAGTAAATGTCGAAAAACTGATTCAAGTATACCATATTGATCCTTATGAATTTGTTTATGATAAAATATATTGATTTTTAATCAAAATTAAAAGTTATATTTTGATTTTTATATTTTTGAACAAAAATAACAGTTATTTTATGATTTTTATATTATCGCTCAGAAATAAAAGTTATTCTTTAAAGAAATGTACGTGTAATAGTAATTTAGTTGACTTTAAATGTTTATTTTAATGTGTAATCTTCATTGGATTTCTTATGCACAGTAAAATAAATATTTAAAGTCAACTAAATTATTATTACACGTACATTTCTTTAATAAATAACTTTTATTTTTCTTCAAAAAATTAAAAATCAAAAAATAACTTTTATTTTTGATCGAAAAAATAACAGTTATTTTTGTTCAAAAGAATATAAGTCAAAAAATAACTGTTTTTATCTGACTTTTAAGAAAAAAGGAGTAACTGTTCCGGTCCCTGCGTAGCACATATCAGAGTAGTCAAATATGCAAAGAAACCCGTTCCAGCAGTCTCAGAAAAGAGTCAGTTATCATCAAACATCTAATACGGGCTTTGTAACAAAATTTTTGTTGGCAGGCTGGCCATGAATCGTATCATGGACGATGGGAGCTTCTTCACAATGGACGCTCATGAATGGACACCAATTCAAACTTTTTAGGCGAATTTGAAAAGAAATTAATATTCAAAATTGCTGTTATAGGAAATGCACACAAAGGTGATTCAAGAGGCTATCCGTAGAGTGCATCAAAATATGAAAAAAGCCCATCGATGTGGCCAGATATCTTTTTGTAAAATAAGTTTAAGATGTGTATTTTAACAATTGCATATTAACTTTGATTTGTAATTAATACCTGATATATAGGGCAACCAAAAAAAAGCAAATGCTTATTTTTTGGTTTACAAGATAGAAAGTTTTTGATTAAACAGAAATTCCGATCAAAAAAAAACAAAGAAATTGAGCTATATTTGTTGAGGTTTTTTTTTGCCTTTTTTTTGGCAATAATAAAAAAAAAAACTTATTTAATAAATTTTTGCAAAAATCGTTATAATTTTTTTTTTTGACGTGCAACTTTTTTTTATAAATACTAAAAAAATCAATCTTTTTGTGCTGTTACAACTCTGGTTAAAAAAAATCGTTTTACGTTATGGTAATATTTTTTGTTTCCCTTGTACGATGTCACCCCAACAACCTATATTATATATCTCTGTATGTTATTGTACCCACACCACAAGAGTAGAGAGTGCATTTGTGGTGATGTGTGTAACACCTTAAAATATTGGTCCTAAATTACACCAATCGACTCAGAATTACTTTCTGAGTTGATCTAACGATGTTCATCCGGCTGGCTGGCTGGCTGTCCATGTAACCTTTATACATAGGTTCTAATTGTCACAAGGGCGAAACGGTCCATAATTTCATGTAGCCCCAATACAAGCTGCTTTCCGGAATATGGTCTTTGTGCCCACTATCAACCCATTTTTTAAAAAAATTAAACATATGTAGATGGATCCATATATACAAGGGGACATAGGGGGCAATTTCTGCCTATCAGAAACTATTGGGTGTTTTTTAGCTATTATATTTTTGGCAATACTGGTTTAAACAGCTGACGCACGTTTCGTGTCTTGTTTCAGTGTCAAACATCTTCAGTTTGGTCTATAATTTAACCATGAATCGTCTTACAAACGAACAACGCGTGCAACTTATTGAATTTTATTATCAAAATGCGATCCACTTTTTTATTGAAAAATTTTGTTCAGCGACGAAGCTCATTTTTGGCTCAATGGGTACGTTAGTAAGCAGAATTGTCGAATTTGGAGTGAAGATCAGCCAGAAGCATTGCAAGAGCTACCAATGCCTCCATAAAAAGTCACAGTTTGGTGCGGTTTATGGGCTGGTGGGATCATTGGACCGTACTTCTTCAAAGATGATGCGAATCGTAACGTAACTGTGAATGGTGAGCGCGCTACCGTGAGATGATATCCAACTTTTTTTTCCCCCCAAAATGAAAGAGCTTGACTTGCATGACATGTGGTTTCAACAAGACGGTGCCACATGCCACACAGCACGCTTAACAATTGACTTATTGAGAGGCGAGTTCGGTGAATATTTTATTTCACGTTCGGGACCGGTCAATTGGCCGCCTAGATCGTGCTATTTAACGCCTTTAGACTATTTTTTGTGGGGCTATGTTAAAGCTCATGTCTATACACACATGCCCGCTTCAATTGACGCATTGGAAGACAACATTGAAGCATTTATTCATGAGATACCGCCTGAAATATTGGAAAGAGTATGCCAAAATTGGACTAAGCGGATGAACCATTTGAGGCGCAGTCACGGTCAACATTTGCATGAAATAATCTTCAAACATTAAATTATATTGAACGTACTATCGATTCAAATAAAGAGTTCATGCATTTTTCTGAATTTTATGTGTTTTTTTTTAACTTTCCTATAGCTCTTAAAAAATCACCCGATATTAAACCGATTTTAATGAAATTTAAAACATATGTAGATATTTCCATTTTCATATAGCCATACAGTCTCGAAAATACTGTTTTGTAGGGTATCACATGGTCGTGCTTGGCCAACTTTGCTTTCTTACTTGATTTTAATGTACTCTGCGGTACTGTAACGTACTTTTTGTATTGTTGCTTATATTTTGTATGTGTTTAAGTTTTAAGCATTAAAGGCCTCGTTACTCTTACGTAAATGTTGCGGATACGTAAACGTTGCGTTTGACCTAAAATAGTGGTAGTTACTAAAAATACGTAAACGTGTCATATGGTGTTGAAGTGTATGTGTGTACACGTACATATGTATGTATGTATGTAAATTATTATTTGTTTTGATTTTGCTCACAGTCTTATTCCAAGAGATGTTGCTGACATTCTTGTTTAAAAACGCCAATACAAAACGATATCGGCGCTTTTTAAAATACTTTATGCATATATATTTACATATACAGCACTAAAATTGCTTTGAAAAAAAAATTTTTTTATCTAGTTTTTATTACGCCTGAGGTTCTAGCTTTGGAGTTATGGACCTTAAAATATTTAAAGTCATTATAAATATCTCTTTAAATAAAACTTGACATAACCAATATGTGTATAAGTAAAAATTGAAAAAAAAAAATTTTATAATTTTTATTGTAAATTTAATTTTATTTCTTAAAGATGCTAACCAAAGGTTAGCGAAATATTGAGAAAAATAAATAAATATAATGTATTTTTTAAAAAAGACCTCAAGCTTTAGCAATTCAAAATAATTATAAAGAAAGAACGGTCAAATAAAACTAAATAATATATATACATTAGACTGGCCCACGCTTGCATGGGAAAGTAAAAGTATAGTCCAATACTTTCTCCACAAGCTTGATTTTGTTTCTTTTACTAAAATATATGTGTATACCAAAAATTGGCTCAATGGGACAATATTTAGAGGTCGCGATGAATGGCGACTTATTTATATGTTTCACATTTTATATTACATGCATTTACTACTGGCTTATCATTATTGTACACAGAAAAAATTCTCCTAAATTTTTCACCAACTAAAGCATTACTCAAAAACATAATCAGTTTCAATTAAAAATTTAATCAAGTGAATTAAACTTTTAATCAAGTGAATTAAATGTTTAATTAATACTATTAACTGGTTTAATTGATACTATTAATTTGTTTACTGGTGCAAATTTAATTAATTTTTTAATTAATATCACAAATTTTTTAATTGAAATCAATTTTTATTTTTTTCTGTGTACTTGTTTATGTATTGGAGAGACTATTTTACACTTTTCTTTGATCTTTACGAAGGCGATCTATTGCATACAAATATGTATGTCTCAAAATCAATTTGATCTTACAGACGAGGAAAAGAAAGCAGTTACCGAAATAAGTTTGTTTATAAGTCTTATATATGGCCGATACTGGAATGAAGCTCCTTTAGCAATAAATGTTTCTCTTAATGATAAACAACTCGAAAACTATCCCAATGAAAAAATTGTTGAAGCTGCTGTTAAAGCATTTCGTCGACATCTATGGTATTTTTCTGAATATTTAATCGGGCTTACCTTTATCGATTCCAGAGTAAGATATGATATAAAACTAAGAAAACAACGGTGAAAAATCTCCAGCTACCAGCAAAAGTTAAGCCTTAAAGAGACTGGACGGAAAAGTATTTTTAACTTACTACCCGTCTCCACCATCCATCAACTTGGTAAGAACAGCATGTCGCACATGAATTCTACTCGTGTAGACTGTTCATGTTCATGTTTCGTCCATGTGCTGCCATCGTTGTCTAAACATTCGTCTTAGCATCCATGTGCGCCATGATGTTGGCCATACAATGTATTTTCTGTATACAACCACACGCCACAACAACAAAAATTGTGGTAAATCATAACATGAACATCACCACGTATTCGCCACATACAAGAACGTGAACAAATTAATACCGTTGCTCTGCCGGCGTTATGGTCATGTCATGTTCAAATCGAAAGCGCATGGAGACGTGGGGTTACTTTCAAAGGGTCATACAGAGTTTTTATTTCGATGAAAAAAAGTATAGCCATTTAAAAGTTGTGTTGCTTTGGTGACCCAATTTAACAGTTCAAATATGAAAAATGAAGAGCAAAAACAATATTTCCTTAGCATAGTTGATCACCATAGAACAAAATTTCACGGGGTTTCTAAAGCTAATATTGCAAAAATGGCTATCGATAATTTAAAAAATTAATTAAATATGTGTTAATTTGTACTTAATTTACAGTTTTATTAATTTGTTTTTTAAATATTTTAATTTTTAAATAAACAATATCACCATAAAAAATCAGAGTATGTTATATTTCTATCTAACCCCGAAAAATCATTAAACTATCGCAACCTCTAAATATTGACCGATTGTGCTCAAATTTGGACTAAACATTTTTAAGCACTATTCGAATAGGATCAGCGTTGTGGAGCGCGAATAATCGATACTTTTGTATTATTGTATGTATTGTAATGTACATATTTAATACAATTAAGTTAATTCGAATATTCGGAACTATGCGCTGATTTTTTTCTATTTGCATTCTCTGAAACTTATTCAAATTTTTATTTTAGAATAATTTTTATTTTAAAATAATCGAATCAGCTGTTTTATGTTTTGGCTCATGTGTTTACAGCTTTAAATGCAATTTTTGTTTGATAATTTTGTAAATTATGATTTTTGCGTTAAAATATTGTTAAAACTTGTTATTTTAATAAATGAAAATTATAGAAAAGAAAATAAGAAGTGGAAATACAGTAAACATACAAATGTTGTTTATATTTGTGTAACTTTATTGTTTTGTAAATATAGAAAGCGAATTTTTTAAAAGTAGAAAAATATTTGTTGCTTACAGTAATAAATAACTAAAATAAATACAGAAAAGGTGAGGAAAAGGTTTTCGCAAATTTGCAGCAGCCCGCTGCCGAAGACTGCCGGAAACATGCAAAAGAAAACTATATTAACTATTTATCAATTTTATTTACTTCCATCAATGGAAATAGTCTAACTGATGAATAAAATAAAATAAGAAAATTAAGCTTTTAACAACAATATTTATTACCAATAAAAAAAAACAAGAGCTGTTAGCTGGCTTCGTTTATTTTCAATAAAAACCCGATTTGGTTTCTGTGACACCTAAAGCCGATACTAATTTCAGTTCGAACAAAAAACCCGTAACATTGGATTTCATTACACCAAATCAAAATTAATGTTTTGATAAGAATCTCATTAATAAAATTTTTAAGTAAGCCGCTGGATAATAAGTTTTGTTGACAACACTGCTTGAAAACAAACAAAAATTCTTAACAGCTGATACGTAAAAACGGAGAGAAATTTTAATTTTATCAGGTTCATCCGCAACGCAACGTTACGTTTACGTGTGAGTACCTATTTACACATAAGCTTGGTAAGCAAAACGGAACAGCTGATCCGCAACGTATACGTTTACGTAAGAGTAACGAGGCCTTAAGCCTTTTTATCAACGTATTTTATTATTTGCTTGCTTAAGTTCTTTTCTCTCGAAAATTCCATATTTTAACGATCAAATTCCTCAGTTACACATTCAGTTCATACAATTACACTCTTTCTGTAGCGTCTTTTTACCATCATATTTTGTAACGAACCGTTACATTACAGAAACGTATTTTTTTTTTTTTTGCTCTTTTAATATAGTTTAGCTATTAAGAATTTCTCTGTATATATTGGAATGAAAGTGATTTGCGAAACCAAATATTGTTCATTTCTGCAAATTTTGGGTTTTTACACGAAGTTGTCACAAAATTGTAAACAAAAAATCTGTCATTGGGTTCCCAAGTGAATATAGTTATGGACACCGTAAGAAAAATGTCCGGTGTTCCAGGGGATATAGAAGACAAATTTAATAAAAAATTTAAATCAGTTTTACTTAAAAATTAAGGATTTTCGGTACTAAAAGATATTGGAGATATTTTGGGAGGCAAGCGGAATTGTGAGTCCAATCGTATTCAATATACTTCAGAGCAAAAACTAAATTTTAAATATGCTTCCTTATGCTTACAAGAACGTGCTGGCTCCAAATAGACAGAGTTTTCTTTTCGAAAATTTACCGCATCAATTTATAATTTACTGTAACAACGTATTAAAGGAATAAAGTGAAAAATGAACAATAAATTTAAATTGCTTTTTTTTTTAATTTTAACAGCTTATTTTCATGTTTTTAAACGCTTTTTTTAAGAGCTTAAAACTGTTTTTTTAGTGCTTTTTTTGGTTGCCCTACTAATATATATTTTATGTATTTTTTATTGCTGCTAATGTGTCAGTCCATATTTTATTCCCCATAAGTTATACACAATTTTAGGATTTCCATGAATTGCAAATAACAGAGCATTCGAAACATATTAAGTTTTTGAAAACATTTAAATTTGATTTTTGATTTTTTCAGTTACGCTTAAGTTAATCAAATTTAATTTTCATTCAATTATTTTTACAACATAAAATTATTATTAAAATTGTTTGATAACACTACGTGACAGTTTTTTGACCAAATGAATTTGACACCTAATCTTTATGTAAAATTTTCCGCTGAATCCGTATATGAAGTCAGAAACAAATAACTTGAAAAAAGCAAAATTTAATAAAATCATACAATTTTCAATGAAGCTTGAGCTTTTGTCCCCTGTAACTCTGTCATTTCTTGACCAATCTTCACTAGCAATCCATGGTTATTTTAGAAATTTTTTAAACTTTCACTAAAATAAAAGATATACATAATCCTTTTAAAATTTTTAAAGATATTTGCATTTCAGTCACAACATCTTTTTTAAAAACACAAATAAGCTGTCAGATTCATTTGGTCACGACTTTGTTGAAATTTTGTCACGTAGTGTAATTTGTATTCTTGGCTGAGCCAGGGATCAAACTCGAGTTGAATTTACATGTTTTAAGAATCACCACATTCTTTCGTCAGAATTCTTTGATGTTCTAACTTTTGCACCACTGCGGTGCCTGCCAGCCCACAGTCAAACATCGATCTTTAACCAGTGGTACTGGTGGTTCGAAATTTACGGTAATTATCACTTTCAATTTTATCTACATGTTGCTTCCTTTCTTCAGTTTTTTCGTATTCTTTCTGTCAAGACTTTGTCTTGAAAAGACAAGAAAGATTGTGGTGATTCTTGAAACATGTAAATTCACCCGAGTTCTACCCTCCTCAGCTCAGCCAAGAATAAAAATTATCAATAAATTTTTATAAATATTTAATGAAAATTAAATTTGATGATTTCAAGCCTAACTAAAATATTAAAAATTAACAGTTCAACTAAAAACCACAATTGTTCTAAATTTAAATTTGTTTAAAACTCTCTCATATTTTTCTTTGTAAAAAAAAATTGTAGGAGGGCGTACATCTTTTCAAAAAGGACCATCTTTATTTAAAAAAAGTAATAAAATAATAAAGATAAAATAAGAAGAATTATATACATTGTTTGTTACAGAGCTGCCCCCCTCTGTAATATTTGTGAGAAATTTAAAATTGTTTTTATTCTTTTTACAAATACAAAAGAAAAAAAAAATAAATGAATAATAAATTGTGTACTTTTGGGAAAAATAATATTAAAAATTTGCAATCAAATATTTAAGCGGAAGTATGAAAAAAACTTGAAATTTATTTCGTTTGCCCAACAGACTGAGCTCAAAGTACGAAGCAAAAGGCGTTATATAAATTACTTTTAAAAGCTTTATACTATTTCATGTTTCATTGCGTTGCCTCAAACTATTTACTTGTATACTTTTAAAAGGACTTAAAGTGTACAAAAAACGCACAAACACACTCTCACACACATACAATGCATTCATGTATGAATACTTTAAGGATCATGAATGAAATAATAAATAAAAGTATCCCCTAAAGTTAAAACAAATAACATAAAATGTACATGTCAAGTTACACAAGGACTCATTCCTACACATGTGTGTTTGTGCTAAATATTATTGTTTGCCTTTGTGTGTTTGACACATTTATTTACGTTAAATTTAACATTATTTAAATTTTTTTTTATTTCAAACTTTTTTCAATTTAATGCCAAAAAGTAAAACAAAACTTATTTTAAACAAATATGCAGCATTAAACTAAAAATTCAACATAAAAGACATAAAACATTCCCGAAAATCCCTTAATGCACCTTCTACCGAAATAAAATCATGATGTTCTGCCCATATTTTACTGTGCTATATAAACCGCACTTTCACAAAAAACTTTAATCTTAAAATTTTTCAGAAATTACAAGATTATAATGTTATTTTTCTTTTGAATAGGAATTAACGTGTTTCCGGGACATTCAAATTTGTAATAAAATTCGGGAATAAAGAAACTTAATTAGCTCTCTGAAGATGAGCAGTTTTGCGACCTCTCTTAAAGCCCTTATGACACTACATATTTTATGCATTAATTGATATAGAATTGATAGAAAGAAACAGTAAATGTTAGAAAGAGCAAACTATAAAAAATGTAAGCAAAGTTTTTTAGTTTGTTTTTCTCTTGTTATGGTTTTGTTTCAGGGATGGCGTTAAGAATTTTTAAAATTGTACCAGCAACCTTTAAAAATTGTACTTTTTTACCCTAATTTTACTAAAAGATTTTTTTAGTGGATTATTTATGTTCATAAATACACCACAAAAAGGTATAAATAAATCTTAGTTTAAAAAGTATCAACAAAAAAATACAATTGAAACAACTTAGCCATCCCTGTTTTGCTATTTTTATTAAATGTTGTCAACTTTTTGTTTATGAGAAACCTAAAAACAAAAAGCGGTAAATCGCTGAATTTGCCCATAAGCCGCTGATTCAGCAACACTTTTATTATTTCAAGCTTGAAATGTCAATTTGAAGTTAAACAATTTTACATTTTTTTTGACATAACTTCATTTTTTATCGATAACTTTAGTTAAATTTTTGACAGTTTGCCATTTATCTTAATACATCATAACTCTTTGCACTTGGTAAATTTTTGTATTACATTATTAAAAATTTTGTGTTATAAGGGCTTAACGTAAATATTTATTATTGTTTATAGAGTTTGTATCGTCGATAAGCTGAAGAGGAGCAATGGGAATAATATTGCATAGGAAAGATTTTATCTGGATACAAATACCTTTTAATTCTTATTCTTAACTTTGAATAATTACACTGGTCTACAAATTTGGGAAAAAATTGACTGCAGAAACAAAGCATGTTTATTTAGCTAATCTGCGCTGAATTCGAATCTGGCATCAAAATTGGGCTATCACGTCTTGTTAATTTTGGCCACTACAATTTCACAACTATTTATTTGACAAAAGCCCACATTCATTATTAGTTTTCAAAATAGTAGTGTTTAAGCATGTCATGGAGATCGTGTGTTACTAATTCAAGCTATTTTCACTTTGTGTGTGGTGAACATTTGGTTGAAAAAAGGATACGCAATATCAGAATCATTAAAATATGCATATTTACATTATTTTGGTTTTGCAGTCAGAAACTTGGACAAACCGTGGACACCGACAACATTTTTTTGAATCTCGAAAACCTGTTGTTATAGAGAAAACCCAATTACAGACAGCATTGCCACGACCAAAAAAAATTTGTAACCAAAATGTAAAAATAAAGTAACCAAAAGCGAAAAAAAGTAACCAAAATTATTTTGTATCAAAAGTACTATTTGGTTCGCACTTCAGTTTAAAAATATGTCTAAAGAAGAAATTGTGCTTGTTTGTATCTTGTAGGCTCATTAGCCGCTGGACCGATTTCGGGAAAGAACAATAGGATATACAATTTTTCGAAATTTTTAGTGGAAGTGGCACTTCCTATACAAAGTTTAAACGTGAGCTATAGCTTTCATTCTTTTTATATGAAGAGCTCTTACTGTTGAGCTAAATTTTGCGGTAGATCTTATTTTATAGATGATTTTAGCCCAGTGGTATATACTCATATTAAACGGGATCGGATCGGAAGGGCCTTTGACCTTATCATTTATCTAGAAAAGTGTTTCAGTTAGCCATATGAAGCATGAAGAGTATCAGATAATGGCCATTTACACTTGATAGTCTGTTAAAGCTTAAGCTTCTAAAAAAATTATTTTTAACTAGATGAACAAAGTATGTATTGGTTTAAGATGCACAAATACCACACACAATTTTTAAAGGTCAAAAAAGCGGAGCAGGTAGTTCTTGTTCCAAAACAAAAAATTGGTTATTTTTGTGTTGAAAAAAAGTAACCAAAATGGAAAAAAGTACACAAGTACACATTAAGAAAAAAAGTAACCAGTTTTGGTTAAAAGTAACCAAAACGGTAACGCTGATTACAGATTCGAATTCAGCCCACCAAATTACGCTATGAAAGATATTTGGTTACTCCAGTCCAAAACCTTGTTGGCTAGTGTTATTTAAGTATAGCGTGGACACCCAGAAAACAAAATACTCCAATACTCCGCCCAAAGCGAATTCACACCAGGTGACCTTAGCTTGCTACTTAAGCAACAGCTAATATCTTACCATTTGTATGGTGGTTCTGGGGAATCTTTCATAAATTCCACAATTATCACTTAAAATTATGAAATTTAAAGCGTTTTTAAATTATTACGATTTAAAATTGAATGTTTTTTTAATTGTTACTACAATGTTGTATTATTTTGGCACAACGTTTAAGTATTTGACAGTGTTGTATCCGTTTTCAAAATAAGACCACCTTGTATGAATTCGCCTTGACTCCGACGTTGCTGTATCAGTAATTTCTTGCAAATGTTTGACTTCATTGTTATAGCCTTTGATCAGTCTTCTGTTAGTCATTGAATAAACGTACTGTTTGTCCGCTTTCTGGTCGATTTTGCATGGATATATCAAGCGGAATTTATGTGGGTACGAATATGCCTAACGAGGTTTACTTTTTTTTGTGAAAATAATGACAATTGTCATTAGGGTGATAATAATTTTACTTTTATTTTATTGTTAAAAAAAAACAATTACGAGTGCTTTATTCGGCTGTGCCGAATTTTTGATACCCTCTACCGGCAGTTAGAATATTTTAGGAGTTGGCTTTATATGGGACCAATGGTAAATTATGACATGAAATTTGACAGTCATATAAAACTGTGACAGACTAAAATTTATTACAAAAGCATTATTCATAACGTTTTTACGCGTACGAAACTGTTTTCTAAAAGTGGGCTTTATATGAGGCCTACGGTAAATAATAAACGGATCTTTGAGAAATTTGACAACGTGATTTCTAGTCATATGAAACTACGATGAACCAAGATTTATTACAATAGCGCTATTTTTTTGGGTTTTACGCGTACTACGGTGTTTTCCTATAGTAAATTATGGAGCAATCCTCACAAAATTTTATAATTGAATTTCTAGTCGTATAGAACGTATATCTATTTTAGTTTATGTAACAAAATTGTAATTTTTTTGTGTGGTGGCTCACATTTGGATTCATATCTCTAATCCTACTGAACCGATTTTTCTGTATCTCAATTCCAAAGTTCTTAAGTTTTCAACATACTGACATGGCTTAATCAAAAATTACTCAAGGACCCAAAATATATATACTTTATGGGGTCTTAGAAGAATATAAAAAAAGTTTCACACGGAATGACAAACTAGTATACCCTCTTCACAACTTTGTAGTTGTGTTATATACAATTCTTTCAGCTATGTAACTGTCAGAAAGCCATATGAATTTTTGCCTTCTGTCAGATATCTATCAGAAATATCGGCAAAAAACCCAGAATCTCACGACATGCCTACCAGAATCTGTGTCAACAAATTCATCAATTTTTGGGTCAGAAATCTGACAGAAATAACTATCGTTTTTCTTTAACATTACTTTTGTCACAATTAATAAAATTTTGCTTGTATTTAACCATAATATATTTACCTCTATTACAACTTCAAATATGGTTGGATTTAACAATGTAGTGTTAAAGAAAATTAAGCTACGACTATAGGCATTATAAAACAAAAATAAAAATATAAAGTATAAAATTTAGAACATTGTTTGTTTAATATTAAAAAATAAAACGTTTAAAAGTAAAAAAATCATGGTTATTTTGTTCTCTGCGGTAGTTGAATGCTTTTACGTAGCAGTACAAACCGGTAAAACTTACCACACGTAATTTACTTTACTTTTGATAAAAGCCTACCTTACGAAATGTAACAGAAATAGAAACCGAAATAAAATTACAACTTGATTTGTAAAAAAAATTTTGAAATAAAATCTACATACAACTCAACTCAAAAAGCGCACATTAAAAAATGTCTGAAATAGGTAAACGATAATATTAAGCAACTGCCGCATAAATAGCTTAAACGACATCATTTTCAATTTTCGTTTTTTTTTAATAATTTTATTGGCAACACTTGCATCATCCCCTAAAATGTTATGGTCCCATAAGGTAATGCTACGATTTTATATCAAGAACAATACAAAATTATTATGAAATAAGAAAAAAATCTTCTCCTGTAAAATTTAAGCTTAAGCTTTTTTTCTATATGGTCAATATTTTCCATATTATGGTTCATTTTGACAAATTTATTATAAAATTTTACCAAAATGATGGTTAATATTAAACCATAAAATGATTACCTACAAACATAGACATTATTGACAACCAACCATAATACATATGTTGCTCTTGGAATATGGTTACCTAATAAAATTTTTTATCATTTTGGCACATTTAAAAAAATAAGCGCACAATAATGCGCTACGCAGTAAGGCATACAGAGTTTCAATAAAGTAAGTGAAGAAAAATTAAATTTCAAGTGCTACTTCATTCCCTTACTACGAAGCAGGTTTGTAAGAGAGAATACTTAAAACATTTAGTGTGTAAATTCACCTGTCTATCACTTGGGCAAGTTTCGATTACACCCACACCAGTTGATCAAGATGCTAGATTGTCAGGGGCGGCCACAAGACAATGATTTAACCCTTGTAAACTTATGCGACAACCTTTTCCAGAGTTGCCTTAGTGAAGTTGCCAGTGATAGACAGATGGACTCACACTAAAAATTGAATTGCGCGTAAAAATGCGAAATGAATTGATAAGAAAAACAGAGAGATACGTATAAAAAGTTGAAATTTTTCGTACAGTGTTGTCAGTGCAAAAATCTAATAAACATATACGAAAATTTCTGCTAGAACTAGAACGAAAATCGCATACTTGATCAAAAAATTTTTTATAATTTTCTGCGTTGACGATTTTTGCGGTATTGATAAAAAAGTTTGTAGGTATTGTTATTGCATTTTTAGTCAGCAACCAAGTTTATTGAGTCAATAAAAAAAGTTGTTGCTCAAAATAATTTTTTTCAACGAAATGTTTACGTGATTTGTTAAAATAAATTGTTGGAAATGTTGAATTTATTTATTTATTAATTTATTAATTATGATGTGACAAATTCCCAATTTTTATTCTTTGATAAATACACTTAAAATTATTGTGGGGGATAAGCTAGTTCCTATGCGCATTTTGCTGGTTGCTTAGGCCAGATCATCAGGAAAACAAAGAATTTGGAAAAACTAAAGATATTTTACAAATAAAACTGTAAAGTGAATGATTACAAACACTCAAGTCTTACTTGCAACGATATTAAAGCTATTAAAAAAATGGACAAGAGTTTTAAAAATACTGTTTTACTTTGATTAAAATGTTTTTTTATTGAATCTGAAGAAATATTTAATTACTTAATTAATATGTTTTATTGAGTGGTTTTTTGCAAAGCGCAATTTTGCTAAATTTTTTGATTGAATCAAATAAAAAGTTTTTGTTGACGTAAAATTTTATTGTGTATTTACACACAGTGTCTGGGATACAGATCAAAAGATTTTCACTACAGATTTTTTCTACAGGGTACATATTCAAATATGTGGGGTATTCACAAGCAATTGTATCAAGTCATATAGTTTAACATTAAACAAAAAAAAATCTGTTGTGCCCCGGTAGGCTAGCGGGTAGTGGGCTAGTCCATCAGCGCCTTGGTTGCGGGTCCGATTCCCGCCAGAGACTCTGGCTTCCTGCACACAAGCGTAGAGCTTCGCGGGATTAGCTTAACTAATTAAAAAAAAGTCCTAAAATTATAAGACTTTTTACTCTATAAGGGGATTCACAAGGTGTGCTATCAACACAGAAAAAATTATTGCCGAATTATTTTCAAACAAACGCTTGTTTGAAAATTTTTTTAATTTCTATAAATTTTTTTACTGATTCAATCAATATTTTTGTTTGATTTTTATTTAACCAACAAAAATGTGGACAACTCTTCAAAAATATAATAAACGCGTTATTGGTGTCAAGTTTTCATAATTTTGTATGAAATATTTAACGCTCTTTAATGTTGTCGTCTTTTTGCATTTTTTTATTTGATCGTAAGCAACACTTCTTTATGTGAAATATAAGAACAACAACAAAAAACACACACAGTCTATTTTTGGACGCTTTAAAAAGTGCAACTATAAGAAAAACAATAGCAGAAACGACATTATAAGAAACAAAATCCCGTATTCAATTTTTTAAAACTGTTTGGTTAAATAGGTACATCAAATACAAAAATAGAATGATGACGAAAAACATATCGAGTCGGTCTGCTGCCGTTTTTGGTTACATTTCTTCTTTAGCAAAGGACAGGATACAGCAACAGAGAGTGATAAAGAAAAACATTGTGTTGTGTGTATAACATAGGGTCTCCACCTGAGATAAGATATAAGATTTTTATATCAGCAAACGTCAAATTCAATCGCAGAGAGTATTATCTTACGTGTGGACTCTCAAATAGTGTTAATATTAATATTATAATAAATATTATGAGACAGTTGTTATGAGAAATCTTATAACAACTATCTTATAAGATGAGCTGTCAAAAACACACATACATACATAAATATAAAACAATAATAAGACGCATTCTTTAAATTGTTAAATTTTTTACTGCAATTAGTGAAAATCTTGTGATAAGTGTTTAAAAAAACAATATTTTAAACAAAAACAAAAGAAAAAACTAAAAAAAGAATAAAAACAATACAAGTTTACTGTACGAGAGTCATTCAATTATGAAATCTTATAAGATACGTGTTCCCCTTGTTTAAGATAAAGATTAATATGAAGAAATTTGTTCTCTCATTCTGCCGACGTTCTCTCACATATTATATCAGATATTATCTCAGGTGAAGACTCTGTGTAAATAAGACTTCGTTCAAAAATTATTCCAACAAAAAAAATGTGTCTCAAAGCCAGTCGGCGGCTCTGCTTTGCCGTCACCTTCTCATACAGTGCTTACTTGTGTGCGCGTCATTGCTTGTGCAAAAACTTTTTTTTTTTTTTTTTGATTTTAAAATTTAGTATATGAATTTCAGTAAACTTTTTGTTTGATTCAGTTAAATTATTTGTTTGAAAAAATCAGTGTTTTTTTCAGTAAACAAAATGCAAATAAATTGTTTGAATATGCAAATTTGTTTATAGGACCGATTTCAGACAAAAAATTGTTTGATTCTACAAATTTTTTGTTTGAATTGGAAAAATAATTTTTTCTGTGAAGTTATATTGTCATAATATCCTAATTTTTTACTAATAAGATTTTTTATGCTGTGTTTATTGTTCCGTCATAACTACTCAGTAGGAAACAAAATTATGAGGATAGCTCACTGCACTATTATTTTTTCTTGTGAATCCCCCATATGTTTATTGTTTTGTCATAGTATAAATCTGAGTCAAACGGCCAAAACTTTTTAGCGGATCCAGAGGCAATATGTACAAGCCACCGCTATTGATATGTAATGAACGTATGCCATATGTATAAGTAGTAATTCTTAAAATTGTTCACAATTTTATAACTTAACGTTAAGTTGTTTATTTAAACCTTTTAAACAGATCAAAATAAAAATCGAATCATTTTAAACGAGAAAATTTTGTTTGTATACCTTGGCTGACTAGCAGCCACCGAACGTTTTTGCACTAGCAGTCGTCCGAAAAATTAGTCGGCTTAAGCTACGGTCACACTTTTCGAGTATTTGACGAAAAAACGGGACTAACAAGCAAACTAAATAATCATTTCCTTAAATTCAAATATTTATTTCGATTATACCACATCTTACAAAAACAGTTTTTGGCTATATCTAGTACTAGTAGTATAATTAGTTTATTTTGTGATATTAAGACCATGTTAAATCTTACTTACTATCAACAAAAGTAGTGGTAACGCTTATTTGGTCAAATATTTAGTAAGTGTGACTGTAGCTTTAGTCACCGTCAACAGGTGGTTTTGTTTGTGTTTTT
Source organism: Pollenia griseotomentosa (assembly GCA_963931875.1). Taxonomy (NCBI): domain Eukaryota; kingdom Metazoa; phylum Arthropoda; class Insecta; order Diptera; family Polleniidae; genus Pollenia; species Pollenia griseotomentosa. The sequence goes on along the minus strand of OZ007562.1, from coordinate 44,444,982 downwards.
GTATTTGAACAATTTGATTTTCTACCTAAGAAGGAAAAAAGGTAAAAAGATCATTCAGACTCCCTGATGAGTGCAGTGTCGTCCAGGCTGAGATCCTAGCGATCTGGAGGGCGACGGAGGTGATACTAGAACACATCGTGGGTGGATCTGTGGCGACAATTTACGTCGACAGTCAGGCGGCGCTTAGGGCATTGACAAATTATACGGTGCGATCGTGCCTGGTCGCTCGGTGTAGGAATGCTCTTAGGGAACTCATTAAGGCATTCAATGTAAGGCTGTGTTGGGTACCTGGACACTGCATGGTTGATGGAAATGAGGTGGCAGACGAACTCGCGAGAGGGGGTTCGAATCTGGACTAAGTGGTAAGGAACAGGGTGGTAAAGCCCCCCTATGTTGCTACTATGGGGTGATACGGGAGAAATTCCGTGATGACGTTTACCGATCCTGGAGAGACAGAACGGAATGCGAGTGTCCAGGGCACTATGGCCCAGATTGGATAGGGGTTGGATAGGGGTGGTCTTAGGACACTTATAGGGTTCTTGACGGGTCATTGTCCTGTTAGTGTTTTTACGAGCAAATGGGACAATATCATATCGGACTTCTGCAAATTATGCGATGATTCAGAGGAGCTGGAGACGATCGAGCATGTACTGTGCCATTGTCCTAGGATGCAGGGTTTCAGACAGAAGTGGCTAGGAGATAGGTTTCATGACGAACTCGGGTGCATCGCTGGATGTAATCCGGTTGATCTACTGGGGTTTGTCAGGGAAAAAGTGCGGCTGTTTCTGTCGAGGGGACTGTAGAGAGGGCAATGTTTCTACGCGATACCTACTAACTAACTACTAACTTTCTTGATTCTATCCATCTCATACTTCTTTTCTTTACTTTTCACTTTCTCTTCTTTTTCTTTTCATTGAAGGGATTCACAATGGACCGTATTGGTCTCCGAGTGGAGGTGTGCCCTTGGGCACATAACCCTTCTTAACCTAACCTAACCTAATAATAATTTTATTTAGTTTTGAATGAAAATTTCATCGAAATGTTTTAAAAATAATAATAAATATATAATTGCAAATGTGTGTTGTTGCGAAAAAAAATTGTTTCTCTATTGTGAACAGCAGTGAAAATGTTGCTGCCTATTGTGAACGAAGCTTAATAATTTTTATTTAGCCAAAATGTAAACGTGTTCTTTATATTCTGCCATCAAATAGTTGCAACTGTTATTTTATATCAGCTGACTTAAATTTAAGAGAGCACACTCCATTATGAGGAGCTGCTCACAACAGCTATATTTTTTCGTGTTATGTATTATTTTAAGACATATGACTCTGTGACTACCCTGTGACTCTCCTAATTATATCTTTGAGTACTCGTTCAGTTCAAATGCGGATACATACACTTTGTGTTTACGCACTAAAACTACTTTAACTCAGTTCGTTGTTGTTATAAAACTAAAACTATTGCAAGAAAAAGATACATGTTTTATTTAGTTTGTGCTTGAAAAACTTTTCTTTATTTTAATCAATTTGTTTTTGCTTTTCTAGATGCTTTTCTAAGTTTATTCTTTTTTTTCTTTTTTTTTTTTTTGTTATTGTTGTTACTTTATTTTGCACAATAAAACCATGATAGGCGAAATGGATGAATGCTGGGAGTTGGGTATGTGTAAATGAGTTAAAAAAAAACATAATTGGAACGAGTACAGAAGGAGTACAGAAGGAGCGTAGAGAAAGAAACCCCTTCAACAGAATAATTAAGCACTTAATAAAACTTTTCTCGATAATTTTCGTAAATATTTTCAAGTTTTTAGATTGAAAAGTTTTTGCTTGTTCTGTTTGTGTTGGAAAACTGTTAATGTTAGTTTAAAAGAATACTAATTTCTTAAGATTTTATTTTATTCTTTTTTTTTATTTCTTGATAAATTTAAGTGAACTATAAATTTGAATAGAAAGCAATTAAACTAAAACACACAATTTGAATAAGAAACTGTTTATAAAAAATTAAGAAAGTTTTAATTTACGTCGTTTATATTTTTACCCTTTACCGAGGGTAAATATAAGTTTGTCATTACGCTTGTAATTTCTGCAACATTGACCTTAGACCATATGAAGTGTATATATTATGAGTTGCGAAGTTGATTTAATGATGTCCGTTGAAATGGGTTTGCCGAAGACCCCAGTTATGAAGGGGACTCGGTAGTTACATAATTATATCACATATAGTCCGGAATTGTTTGCTATTTAAATTCATCCAGGACGGCAATGATCAAAGGGCCAACGTTTCCGAACTAGGTACAAGCATCTTGGTTATCAATACACGCCGTCCTACAAAATGTATGCGGGATTGTAGAAGTGAGTGTGGCACAAAATAGATCTATGTATATGTTAAGAACGGCAGTAATATAATTACTGCTCTTATCGCATCATGGTGAAGGGTATATAAGATTCGGCATAGATGAATAAAGGACTCTTACTTGTTTTTTTTTTTTTTTTGTATAATATCTACTGTATAAAAAGGATCTGGGTTTTTATAGATATACTTAAGAGACATGATTTGGTGAGTCCTAAAACGATAAAAGATTTCTATGAAAAAAGGTGAAGAAAACTTTTAATGTGCACACATACCATTATAAATGGGACACATCATTTTTAATTGTTATTCATATAAAATTAAGTATATTCAAAAAAAAAAAAATTCTTAAATTAAACTAAAGCTACGGTCAAACTTATCAAATATTTGACGAAAAAAACGGGACCAGCAACCAAACTAAAAAATCATTTCGCTTAATATCAATATTTATTTTGATTAAAATACCACATCTTACAAAAAATGGTTTTTGCTATGTCTATGTATAATTAGTTTATTTTGTAATATTAAGAACACTTTAAGTCTCACTAACTATTAACAAAAGTAGGGGTTACGCTTATTTGATCAAATATTTAATAAGTGTAACCGTAGCTTGAGGCTTTTATTTTGTATTCCCAACGTTAAAACAAAAGATTTTTTCTATGTGATCCACTTGAAGTGTGAGTAGCTGTATTTGAAAATTACATTTTATTTGCTTTTTGTAAACAAAATAAAAACTGAACAAAACAACAAAACTGAAATGGCACAAACCAGGGGCCTGATTCTGGCAGTCGTGATCGAGTAATTTCTCGATTCGAAAGCAATTTAATATCTAATTATTTCAGTCAATACTGAACGAATCGGAATTATTTTTTCAGTGTTGTAAAGCATTAATTTAAGTTTCACAATATTGAAAAAATAATTTCGATTCGTTCAGTATCGACTGAAAAAAAATTGCTTTCGAATCGGGAAAGTACTTGATCACGACTGCCAGAATTAGGCCCCTGAAATAAAACTTAAGAACTAGAACTAAATTGTATTGCTTGTAAATACATATTGTTACATTTTTACTTTATAAAACGCGTTTTGGTTTATTCCCTTCATATAAAACCTTTTAGTACTTTTAATTGCCAATCCAAATAAACACATGCGCTTATTCAGGTTTGCAAGCTTTATTAAAGTAAATTATTAAGTTCACAAAACTTTGTCCAACTGCGTTAGTAATGCGCTAAAATGCGTAATGACTCAAATAAAACTAACACTTATGTATCAAGCTGTATTTATTCTTCTAAACGTTATTCTAGAAGTTTCTTGAATCTTCCTGTATTAATTACCTGCGGAAACTGGATCTTGTACTGGTAGTAGCTGATTCTATCTGGTTCTATTACTTTATATGAAAAGGATCTATTATATTAACATGGTTCACTCGGGACAATATCTGCGACAGGTATTATTTTAACCCAAAATTTTATGTGTCCATTTCGGTCATTTCAGTGACCTGTTATAAAGTGTCAAAAGGTGCCAATTAACCCCATCCTGGGACATCTCCATGTCAAAGTGACAAGCCCTCTTCATATAAAGTGTAAGAGCTACAACCGATCCCCACCTACAGAAAATTATTTACAGTTTGACGATAAAAAAAAATCTGATTCAACTCCCAGTCGATTCCCAGTCCATTCACCAAACACATGATGCTCCGCTCGCTTTTATTATTGCACTAGTTGGGCCTTGTATGGATGAGGGCTAAGATCTTTTTCCAAGCAGTGAAAGGGCCGAAGACCGAGTTGCTGAGAGCAGCGTCGTATCGGTTAATTTGAGACCCCTGTCACACTCCCGTCCACAGCGGCGATGGCTTCTTCTGCACGCATGGTGCGAGCTCGACTTGGATGAATATTAATTATTATATTATCCAAAAGAGTAAATGTGGTCATGAATCGGTCATAGCTGCTCAAGTGGACGACTATGCGCATCGTATGTTTGACGAAGTGCTCTGTAAGTTTAGCAAGCAGAGCGAAAATTTTTGAATAAATTTCCAGGAACTAAAAACGTTGCTCTAGTGATAGACCTTCACATGGTGGTTTGCCAAAGTATATAACGTAGGGAAACTGTAGGACAAAATAGAGGTTTTTTTTATTCCTACGTAGGAAATTTGCAAAAATTCTTCTGACATCATTAAAGTCGACTTAGCCATGTCAGTCAGAAGGGTTCAAACAAAAACCGACCATAAATTTTATTTTATGAGTAAATTTTTTAAGTCCTTTTAAAACGAATGTAAATCATACTCTTTTAATGAAAATTTACACCCATACAAATGGACATAATTACAAAAAAAAAAAAAAAAATAGTTACCTAAAAACGTTTAACTTTTTTTAATTTATTTTTTGTTTGGCATTCAGTATGTTTTAGTTTTGTTTGGAGCCAAAATTTTACGATTATCAATTAACATTTCAAATTTTCCCTAGAGCTTTAAAAAGGCAACACTTGTCTAAAAATATCCTTAGAGGTCGTTGAATATTGTATGGGTTGCTTTACGAAAGTATTTCATGCACATGGCAGTTAAAAAAAAAACCTCATAAAAAAGAATTTAATGTAGATTTTAAAAATTACCGGCTGGTTGACTTCCTTTACCACCAAATAACAAACAAAAGTTACAACACCAACAAACAAATATTTCAAGTGAATATAAAAGGAAACAGAGCTAGCCTGTCGCGTTTTTGCCATAAATTCCAGCTGATCCTTAAAGCCATTCATTATAAAATTGTTAGAATTCTTGCTGTTCCTTTTTTATTAAATAACGACTTTTCGTTGTTTTTTAACTGGATTTTAAGCCAGTGGGCTTGTTTTTATTTAAAAAATTTTTTTTTCTCTCATGTTATTACCTCCTTTTTTCGTACACACATTTGTGATTTTGCGTTTTTTTTCTTTTTGGTAAAATAAAAATATTGTAAAAAATAACAAGAAAACCACTTCATTTAAATTATAAGCCTACGCTCTAATGCATTAAATGTAAAAATTTTTTTTCAAGTTTTTTGTTTTTTCTTTCTTTTCTCGAAGAATTATTTTCCCAATTAAGCGCAGAAAGGTTTACAACATCAGAGAAACAACCGTCGTAAATAGCAGTACTGTTTAAGAGTCATTCATTTCATGCTTCTTTTTATTTCATAATTTATTCACTAATCACTCTCTTCTGTTTACTAGCAGATCTGTTTATTTATTTACTTTTTCCAAACACGTTGGAAGTGTTGCCATATTTTAATTGCTGGCTTAAAAGATTAAAAAAAATACGGCTGCGATTGGATCTGTTGACCTTTTGTTAGCAATCCTCATAAAAATGCTAAGCAATATTTTATGTCGCAGAAGATGTATGTATTTGTGTGAAGTCTATCAGCCATGTCACAAAGTACAATTCCGTTCGGAACCGAAGAAAACAGACTTGTTTATTGTTATAAAGTGTATTTTGATAGTTTTTTGGCCTTTCAGATACAGAAAGCTCCCATTCCGTTCATGAAAACAAAAATGATTTCATTCCGAAAAATTTTTTCGTCATTTTCTGAAGCTCAAAAATACGGAATGAATTCCGTTTCCGATCGGAATTGTACTGTATGGCTGTAGTGGCTGTATATTACAATTAGTTTTTGGAATTTTTGTTTCTTTATGCATTCCTCGAGGAAAAAAGATATTTCCGACTTAATCTACTTGTTGGAATAACTTTTGCTTCTTCCCCAGCATTTTTGAGGTTTGATCATCGTCTAACTACTGCCTTGTGGGCTCCATTTCAAGGACATCCTGGACACGCTTTTAGTTGGATTTCTCAAGATATAAACTATCAACTTTCTTCTCAGAAAACGTAGCGATTTTTTTTCAAAACTTTTTTTAGATATTTTGCCCAAACTTAGACGTTTTCCTTTCCTTATAATTTTGGACCGATGCTCATTATATTTTCTTCTTTTGTTGTCTTTGGAGTTTTGTTGCATTAATTTGTAGCAAATCAAGTAGCAAAGCTGTATCTTGATGTCGTTATTAACATGTCTTGCAGATATAAATATGCGGAAAAGTTTATGTGGCAATACAGTCATTTGACAATAAATAAATGGATTACGTTAAAAACGAAAATCTGACAAGTCGATACTAAGTGGTGTGCATTTAAGAACGGTTATGAGTGACTTTTTGTCGCTCGCTTGAGTTATCGATCGCCATCGTGGGCCAGGCTGTTATTATTCGTCTTAGACCCAATTATCGCTTACTCGCTGGAACAACGTTATACGTCAAAGGTCGTCAATTTGACTTAATATCACTGATGCATACTAAATAAGGTGTTCTTTAGAACTTATGAATTTATTGTAATCTAAACTTTTGAGAGAAGAATAAACATTTTTATTTCCATTATGTTGTAGCAGTTTTCGGTAATACAAATTTTTATGTGTTATGACGATGTTGCAGCAAATAAGAGATATATTCTGGGTCCCTGAGTAATTCTAAGTCGATTTCAACCTGTCAGTCTGTTGAAAACACGCGCTTTTGAAAGACTCTACAGAAATGAACGATTTCTTTATCTGATTGTTTCTAATACTTTGGCATTGAAATCCAGCACAATCTGTTCAGTAGAAAAACAGCTATCAAATGTGGAACAACCTCCCTTACAATGTATATCTTTGTTACATAAACTAACATAAATTATTAAGTTTTGTGCAAATTCGTTTTAAATAACAGGAAATCGTACGACCAAATTGTATGAAGACCGGTCCAAAATTTACAATAGGCCCAACATAAAGCCCATTCTCGAAAAAAACTTTTGTATATCCAAAGCCGTAAGTAATAATGCTATTGAAATAAAATTTGGTCCGTCGTAGTTCTATAAGATTGTACTGACACTGTTGAGTTTCTTGAAGATCGGTCCATAAAAAAACATAGATCCCATATAAAGCCCACTCTGGGAAATCATTTAAATACGACTCAAGCCCTAGCGTATTGTGCCACAATTTGGTTACATTTTGTATGGCCGGAAAAAACACCTTGCAATTTTCGCTGCATACCTTACCATAACAACCTTCTGAAACTTACTTTTGAACGCTAAAACATTTTGCACTTCTTCATTTAAATTTTGTGAGAATCGATCTATAATTTACGATGTGTCCAATAAAACTGCCTTCCTGAAAATCATTTTAGTACGGCTAAAACTTTTACGTTATACAACAGAACAATTGTAATGGCTCTGTAGACATACACACAGAAAACAAATTGGTTGGGAAACGGTTGCAGTAATAAAATATTGATCAAGTAACATGATTTATTATTGCAACTATTAAAAATGTATAGTTCTAACTGATTTTTAATTCTCTTGATTATTAAAACGTTGTTCTAACTGAAATATGATTCCTTCAATTCTTTTATTAGTTATGATAACTAGTTTAATTTAGTTCTAAAAATTAGTACAAATGGTTAGAATCACAACCGAATTTAATACAGGGCAATACTGAATATAGGTCATTGCAATCAATAATTTTCTCTTGTCAATAAATTTTGTAATAAAAATGTATATTCATTTATTGCAGCTAATTATTGATTTTTGGAATAGTTTTAATTCGAGTACAACAAATGAAAATATAATTATTCGGAATTCACAACCACAACCAAAGCTCCAATTGCTTACTAAATTTTCTGTCAAAATATTTGATAAATTAAAATAATTTTTAATTTTATATTTAAAAAATATTTTTGCGGTCAAAAATGGAAAATGTGCAAAAACTTAATATATAGGGGTAAGTATATACACGTACATATGTATGTATGTATGTATTATTTTTTTATGCCCTGCCAATTATATTGGACTACTTGATCTATTTTGATACTGGGCTGGTCCAATATTAAAAAGATTTTGCAGAGAAACGACATGTCTTCGCTTTTTAACGACATGTTTTCGTTTTGAAACGATTTCAAAGCTTATCCTCCGGAGTATACCATGGAGTAGTTTTAAGACTTCTCCTTTGTAATGCAAGCTGGGTTATATGGTCCTGCCCTAGGACATCGTACTGTAAAATAAGCCATTTTTCTATTCATTGGGATAACCTTTGGACAAGTCCTTGCCCCTTATGGGCTACATTTGACCGGTTAAAAAAAATATATTGATAACGACAATTAAATCTCTTGTTATGAACACCAAATAATGTGTTAATTCAGTTGCAGCTATCATATATTCGGGTATAAGCACAATTTTGTTTCTAATAACCATACTAACAACTAACAATATCTGTTGTTATGACTGATAGTGTACTAAAATTCAAATGTTGCTATCAAAACTATTATGCTAAGCAACGAAATTTTCAGTAATTGGAACCGAATTGTGTGATAGTACATGCAACCGACGAAATTCGATTGGCGCCAAATTCGGTTGTGATCACGAATCTGTTTTCTCTGTGTACATTATATTTTGAAGTTCTAAAGTGTTTCTCTAAAAAAAGCAGAACGCAATTAAATGATACCATCCTTTTGTTGAGTTGGGTAAGTGCAGAATTGTTTTTGTGTTCAAAAATTACAAACAGCGAGAGATTATAGTTTTAATCAATTTCTACACAAACACTATTAGCTCTAGGTTAGGTTAGGTTCAATGGGCAGCCGTCACGACGACGACTCACTTGGGTCCTTTTAGCGGTGCCTTTGCGATACCCCTAGCCAGTGACAAGAGTCAGCCAGTATCCATCAGACTATTTCCCAGAGGTCACTGCAGCCTCGAACCACCCCGACTCCCTGCAGAACAAAGATATCGATTTTAGTCGCACATTGGACATATCGTCCAGACATGGCAATTCTGGTCTCCCAACATGCCTAAGAGAAAGTGGAACACCGTCTACTCCTCCTCCTCATCATGATAACTCCAACAGTAGTCATTATAATCAAGATCCATCCTCCTAGCATGAGTCGCTTTCACCCAGTGACCCGTAATGACCGATATCACTGTCCTTATCCGGTCCCTGCCGAGACCAAGTAGCACGTGCGTTCTCGCCGCGTCATAGCCAGGCCATAAAGTCCCAGCCGTCAGGCAGGAATGCTCCTCCTGCCATCTTCCCTGAGCCCTTCTGTACGACTCTCGACTGATGAGACCATCGACGAACACGTCGTCCAAGAGACAGCCCTATTTGGCCAGACTGTCCGCAGTTTGGTTACCCAGGCATCCACTGTGCCCTGGTCCCCATGTCAGCGTTACCCCGGAATTTTTCGCGATGTCATTTAGAGATATCAGGCATTCCACTGTTAACATAGATGTCGTGAAGACACCAGCCAGAGCTGCAATGGCAGCCTTGCTGTCCATAAATATATATATATATATATATATCCCTCGATATACGTAGTACCTCAGCCAGTTTGCCCGCCCGCCTTATGGCAAAAATTTCCGCCCGCAGCACACTACTGCCATCTGGCAGCCTAAAAGAGACCCTAATGCCCAACACTATTAGCGTTAGTGTTTTCCACAAATCTACCAAACCGAACACTAAGGAAATTTGTTTAATGTTTATTTTCGAACACTATTATTAACTATAACATGTTCGATTGCTTCTTGATACACAGAAAAAATTATTTTTCCAATTCAAACAAAAAATTTGAAGAATCAAAACATTTTTTGTCTAAAATCGGTCCTACAAACAAATTCGCATATTCTAACAATTTATTTGCACTTCGTTTATTGGAAAAAACACTGATTTTTTCAAACAAATAATTTTACTGAATCAAACAAAAAGTTTACTGGAAATCATATAAATTTCAAACAAATTATTTTGCTGAATCAAACAAAAAAGCTTTTGCACAAGCAATGACGCGCACACAAGCAACCATTGTAGGAGAAGATGAAGGCAGGCAGAGCCGCGGCTGGCTTTGAGACACATTTTTTTTGTTGAAATAATTTTTGAACCAAGTCTTGTTGATACACACAATGTTTTTCTTCTTCACTTACTGTTGCTGTATCCTTTCCTCGGCTAAAGAAGACGGCAGCAGACCTACTCGTCTTCATTCTAGACTGTATGTGTTTTTTGTTGTTGTTCTTATATTTCACATAAAGAAGTGTCGCTTACGATCAAATAAAAAAATGCAAAAACACGACAACAATAAAGAGCGTTAAATATTTCATACAAAATTATGAAAACTAGAAGCCAATAACGCGTTTATTATATTTTTGAATAGTTGTCTACATTTTAGTTGGTTAAATAAAAATCAAACAAAAATATTAATTGAATCAGTAAAAAAATTTGTAGAAATTAAAAATATTTTCAAACAAGCGTTTGTTTGAAAATAATTCAGCAATAATTTTTTTCTGTGCAGAGGGAAAATTGACCATATGTGACAACACTATGGTTAAAATAACCATATTATGTTCAAAATTTTTTCGTTAAAAATAGTTTTATTGAAGGTGACCGACCATATAGAAAAATATGGGTGTAGAATTCGTGAAAATCGGTAACTAATTGACAATAATACTAATTGACAATTACTTATAATAGAGTGAGGTTGGTTTTTCATAGTTTATAGATCCCATGCAAAGCCCACTCTGAAAATATTTTTACTACCGATGGAGGGTATCACAGATTCGGAACATCCGGGAATATCAGTAATATTTGTGTTTTAAAAGTACAAAATATTTTCTTGTTAAGGCAGTTAGAGATATATCTTAGTATGCCTTTAAGCTGTTTTTATATAAGATATCTGCATTTTGACAATTCAGCAGATAATAACAACTGAAAATTTAATATAGGAAACTCGAAAATTTTCCATGCTATTTAAACATTTTAAATTTATTATTATTTTACATCTGGTAACTCTTGAACCCAAGCAGTACGAACTAACTGCCCAACCAGTAGTGAAGGCAATCAGTTTGTTGGAAAAATAATATTAGCTACAACTTTTATTTTACCCATACTTTTTCTCATTATAATCTTTGGTGTTGCATTAATGAAGTCGCTTTTTATTCTTTTAAATCCAAGAGTAAGCAGAATGAAAAAGGTTGATTATGATTATTACTTTTTTTTTAGAAAATCTAACATTTATTTATTATTTTATTTTTCACTTTTTGTTTTAATTTGTAAAGATTTTTTTTATTGGTTGTACTTGTTATTACGCAAAGTTGATTTACCCAGCAACTTTTGCAACATCTGGGCTTTTCAGTGACAGAAGATTTAATCTAAATCACTTTGCATATGCACGAATTCGTTATGAGTTACTTTTTGGTAGAATTTTATTGAAATTAGAATAGAAGAAGCATTTAATACATTTATTATACTGCGGTGTAGGGCATCAAATAGCCCGGCTTAACCGACCATACGTTCTTAGTTGTTCAGTTTAAAAAATAATCATTTAATCCAACTAATTTTCCTATAAATAAGTCACTAGGTTGTTAATTGCTATCAAATATATTAATTTATATTTATATATATGACAAACTAACTAAGCACTGTTACGTGTAGATAGCAACTTATAAATAACTTCTTTGAACTTAAGTTACAGACATCTTTTGATTTAAAAATTATAACTACTATGTTACCACTTTTAAATAAAATATAGGAAAATATTTGATTTTAGGCAATTCCGTATGGGACAACTATATTTATATGTAGCGGCTGGGGTTTTAAAGGTCACGTAGTCAAAAGAGCAATCATTTGCAATTTGCAGACATTTTTATAGTGTAACGAATAACGAGCAGCAACAAAGACTTTTTTTAGTTTGTGCCGAATCTATGATACCCACCACCAGACCAAGTTAAAATAAAGCAACGGAAAATTACAAAAATAAAACAAAAGTTTTCTAAAGTCGAACAATTTTTGATTGATCAAATGCTGGCTGAATCTAAAAAGTGTTTTTTAGGCCCGATAAAACTTACAAATGGGTTAGCTGTTAAACTGTGCACGCTTTTAGATCGATGACATTGATCAAGGCGAGGTGTGTTTGCAACAGACATCAAAAATCGGAGACATCAACAATCGACTTATGAAAATCAAAATTTGGCGATAAGATGTAAGTTAAGATGTCACACCTTTCGAATATTTCCTGTGGAGCTACTCGAAGTCAGTGTTTTATGCTGACAAACAACAATTAACGCATTGGAAGCTTACATTTTTCGTGTTAATCGGGATATATGGCCAGCGATGCTCGAAAAAATGCCTTAAAATTGGATGTCCATAACACGCTTCGTCAATATCATCCGTGGTCAAGATCTATCGGAGCTTAAAAATACACCTTTTATAAACTTTAAAAACCTTAATTGGTTTCTTTATACTTTACAAAATCTAAATTACAAATTTCATTTAATTATTTTACTACAATTAATTGCTGCTCGGGTCTCTTAATTCAACAATAAAAAAACCTATTTTGTAAAAAAACATTAATTCTTAAAATATAAAAACATTTTACAAATGAAAATAAGTTTTATGTGATGGACAAAATTATTTCCCACAAAATCCAATAAAACATATTTTATTGCGAAAAATTACATTAAAAGCAATTTGAAATTGTGCCTTGTTTTGTCATTCTCAGATTTGCAGAATTTTGATTCTAATTATTTTTCAAAAAACTTACGCTTATTTAGTTTAAGTTGACGTTTAATTAAAATTGTCCAATAACAAATAATTGATAAATAACACTGTGCCAGAATTTTACACTTTTTCCTTGTGGCAAGCGGGGCACCTGGCGTTTTAACCTGATTCGCGTACGTTGAATCCAGTGGTGCAAACCGTTTTTTAGGTTAGCTCTTGTTTTTCGAGATATACTGTTATTTCGAAAATGGAGGACGTTGTACAACGTATATTTACCCATATACGTATATTTACCCAATTAAAACTTCCAACCAAGCAGGTTTGTAAGGGAGATCTAGTAGCAGATGGGCTGGCCAGACAAGGTGGTCGCATGGATGACGGATTCATCGATTAATTTGTTGGTCTTCCAATGGCTCACTGTAAATTACTCATGGGGCGCGAGTCTTATAGAATTGCGCAGATGCGGTGGACCTGTGAGTCCACCTGCTTGATATCCAGGTTCCTTTGGCCTGGATATGATGAACGGAGAACTGGTTCTCTACTTGGGTTCAGCAGGAACCAGTTTAGGACGGTGATATCGGTTTTGACTGGACACTGGCCGGTGGGGACTCATGCTGGAAGAATGGGTCTGGAATTTAACGACTACTGTAGGAGTTGTCAGAACGAGGAGGAAGGGGAGACTGTGCTTCACTTCCTTTGCCATTGCCCTGGACTGCGGGGCATAAGGGAAGAATACCTGGGGGGACCGGTGTTTTCCTGTTTGGGGGATCTGTCCGGGATGGAACTAAAATCGCTCCTTCTCCTCACTAGAAAGACGAAGTGGTTGGAACTTGCAGTGACGCCATCTGAGTAACTGCTCCAAGGGATGGGCATTGGCGCCGGGTATCACAATGGGACCAATTGGGGACCCAAGTGAACTGTCTTTTGATGGCTGCCCATGGAACCTAACTAAGGGAGAAACATAAACGTTTCGCTTACCATTGCTCTTACGGAAGACATGAATTTTATATGTTCCCACTTTGAAGCAAAACGTTTTTTACACATAAAAAGGATGTAACGATCAGCCTTACACACTGAATGTTTTGATACAGTTATTTTTAAGTACAGTAATTTTGACTTAGCTGCACAATCTCCTTTGCACGATTTTTTGTGCAGGTAAATCAAAAATGCAGCTATCTTAAATGTATTTAGCTGCCTTAAAGTGCAGGTACGCAATTGTGGTTACCTGCATAAAAGTGTGGCTTAAGTAAAGTGTTTGAAAGAGGAGTAACAACGTTTTTATTAATAAATTGATAATAACAATTACGTTCAAACAACCTGTAGTCATTTCTTGTGCATTTTTAGACGGAACGAGATAGCCAAATTGGTAACAATAAAGTGTGGGACAGAAAAGTCGCTGTAGTACAACGTTACTGCAAACTGTCAAAAATTAAAAACGGCAGTTTCAAAGTAGTGTCAACAGAATACGTAGTTGTTGCCGTTGAAGCGCAAAAATCGAAATTTTGAAATTTGTTGCGCTAGAGAGCATTTGTCCGCTTCAAATACCTACTACAACTACTTTATTCTGTTCCAGACCTAAGATTTGCTATTCCTTTCATATAATCATGGTAAAGTTGCTGTAACCACAACCCATATGCATAAATGTAGGTACATGCAAACAACTTGACTTGTTTGCGATTTTTGTTTTTATAAACAGCTAAAATTGGATATTTATGTGAAAAAGTGGCCACCATATTTTTTCATGTGTGCAGCTAACTTTGATGTTTTATATGAAAATATTTTAAAGCTGCCCAAAAATATAAAAAATGTGCAGGTATACAAAGTGCACGTAATGAAAGATTTTGAAGAATAATTACAGAAAATATGTAATTTGGGCAGTTAAGTCAAAGTGCAGCTAACTTAAATTTTTTGTATGATAATAATTTTAAAATGCCAAAAATTTTGGGCACTTACCTTAAATGTGCAGGTAAAGAAAGTGCACTTAAAAAAGGAATTTGTATGGGATTATAAAGAATAATGCCAAAAATTATCAATTTTGTGCAGTTAAGTCAAAAGTGCACGTAAATAAAAGGCAGTTAAGTCAAAACTACTGTATTCTGCCTTAAAAACCTGCTTCGTAGTTAGGAAATGCCGTAGCTGATGAAATGTTATTTTTTTATAAAAGTTGTTGGAGTTTTTTCACTTAATTTACTGAATTTCTGTATGTCTTATTGCGTAGCGCATAATTTTGCGCTTATTTTTTTAAATGTGCTTCGCAAAATGATAAAATTTTGTATTGGGTACGTATCTTTAAAACGGTTTAGTTTATAGAATAAAGTAAAAAAACCGAAATTCCACAATATGGCAGTTAAGAAAAATTCTTAAATTTGGGCCCTAGCATACCCCTAGATGGGTCAAATGTACGACCAAGCCAACCTTATTTTTCATCCCCATCATTTGTTTCTAGCATACCTACGCGCGGTCTCTTATTTCTTTAAGGGGCTCCCTTCCTAAATTTTTAATAGAGACTAGAAATATATTGAAAAAAATCCCATAACTGCCATAGGAGCCGCCTTAGTGGAATAAAATATATGACCAATCTGCCATAGTTTTCGTGATAAACGTTTTCTCAAAACGTACTTGTTTTTTATCTTCACCCCTTAGGGGGCTCCCATACAAACATGGCGCTTTCTTATATTTAATTAAAGTTTTTCATCTTTTGTGAATAAAATCAATACTTGTAGACAGATTCTAAAGCATAGCTAGATTTTCCAATATTTTCTGAATTTTTAAAGAACAACAATTTCGAAATTTTGATAAAAAAAAAATTAGTTTTTTTTTCAAAAAAAAAAAAAAAAAAATATGTTTCTAAAAAGACTACGCATATTAGAAAAGAGTTGAATTTTACTTAAAGATAATTTTAATGCGGAATTTCGTAATTTTTTAGTTTATTCAATAAACAAAACAATTCTTGAGCTACGCGAATATATGTTGTGCAACCTTCCTCATTCTCAAAATAACGGTATGTCTCAAAAACTAGAGCTAACCTAAAACAAACGGTTAGGACCACTGCTTTCAGTACCCGAATTAGAATAAAACGCCAGGTACCCCGCTTGTGTAATTAATCGATTTCGACCAACTTTTCTTGTATATAAGAAGTATTCTGGCCAAATTATGTGATTTTGGCACACTCGTATCAAAAGTCACATTCCGGTGAGACATTTTTATGGGTCTAGGTCAAATAATAGACCGATTTGAGCTTTTATCTATACCAAATGCTCGGCAAGGGAGTTTGCCCTTAAGTTCATTCCGCTATTGCTTTATTTTGGGGGGGGAATATTTTTATAAACGCTAGGTAAAATCATAAAACGTTTTGTTAAATTTTTAGTATCAAACATTTCTAATACACAAAATGTATTTCGGACTTATTCTGGGATGGCGTTTTTTATGGTTTCTAAATAAAATTGTCGCATTTTTACTAACGAACCCACTTTGTATAAAATAAGTAAAAGTGTATTTGTTCTGAAGTTTGCTGCTTAAGATCATTTTATATCTGAAGGATATTTATTTAGGGATCTAGGGAAAGTATTGGGCTGATTCGGCCTATTTCAAATACCAAACGAATCTGTTGTCTATTCCAAATTTCATTTTTCTTAATCTTCCATGCAGGCTTTATTGTGCTTCCAACGAACGAATAGATCAGAGTGCAATTCCGTTCGGAATCGAAGAAAAAATATTTGTTTTTTGATAGAAAATGTATTTTGATAGTTTTTTGGCCTTTCAGATACAGAAAACTCCCATTCCGTTTATGAAAACAAAAATGGTTTCATTCCGAAAATTTTTTTCGTCATTTCCTGAAGCACTAAAATACGGAATGAATTCCGTTTCCGAACGGAATTGTACTCTGTGACATTGCTAAGAATCTAAGAATTTCAAAAGATTCAGATATTAAATTGGGTCTTTGATAATTATTTCGATGTGTTGCAAACGGAGCAAGAAACTTAAAACACCATTAACGGTGGGTATAAAAATCTAAACAATATTGCGTGTTATAGTCAAAAAAATTATAAAATTATATTATATATTAAAGAAAGAATTTAAGTCAAATGAAAAATAGTGATAAAATAAAAACCCATGGTAAAAACTTGTTTCCTGTAAGTTGCACCCTTCATTTAAAAAGAAAATGTAAACGTATTATGCTGGCATGTTTGTGTGTCCAAAATTTTATGTTAATTTTCCAAAAATTAATATTCAATATTAAGTTTCCTCAGCCTTTGTGTAACATTTTGCATATCAAGACATAAATATGCCTGTCCAAAAGTTAAAGTTGAAAATTAAAAAAAGTGTTTTAACGTTGACTGAACAGTTTCAAATGTACCTGTATTGTATGGTTACCTTATAAGCTAAATGTCAGCCATAGTGCTAGTAAATATTTATCTTTTTCGTAAAAAAAAGAAAAATTGTCTTAATTGTAACCACTCACGCACTTCAAGTGTGTTTTCGAATAAACTGTTAGAAAAAGGTTTTCGTCAGTATGAGACACATCAGTCAGACTCTAGTTGTTTTCATGATTAATGTCATTCCGTTTTTGTGATGTTTATCATTAAAGTTATAATATAGTGCTATTTCTATCTACATTACTTCAAGTGTAAAACAATACAACAAAAGAGTTTGCTTTGAATACATAAATAAACTATTTTATTATTTAAATTTAAAATTGAGTATGTTTATACCAGTGTTGCCAATTTAGCCATTTAGTGGCTAGATTTAGTCATTTTTCACCCTGTTTAGCCATTAAAAAATGACTTTAGCCATTAGCCATTTTTAAAATTGTTTAGCCATAAAATTTTATTTGCCGTTTTACTTTTAAAAGAATAATTTTTATTTTATTTTAAAAATTTATAAAAGTAAAATAAACATTTTAAACAGTTACAACGCCTTTAATTTAAATCACAACTTTTACAAATGCTGAAAATCGCTATAAACGAGGATGAAACATCTTTCAAAGTAAAGTAACAGTATTCCAATATTTAATTTATAAAATGGATCAACACAAACATCGGTGTTTCTTTCTGGTTGCAAGTATTTCAATAAAGAGATACAGTCGGCAACAAAATTTTTTTTTTTAAATTTCAGAATTGACTATAAAGTTGCTCTCACTTCCATGGTATAATGCTGAAGTAGAGAGGGTATTTAGCCAAGTAAACATCTTAGAAGTAATTTTAGAAATAGGTTACATTTAGCAACCGTTAATTCGATTTTTTTAATTAGGTACATATTTTTACCGTAACAATAAACTATTTTTACCAACACCACAATAGTGGAGAGGGTACTATGCGTTTGTGCTGATTTTTGTAACATCTTAAAATATTGATACTTAGCCAACCTTTACGTATACCGATTGACTCAGAATCACTTTCTGAGTCGAATTAACGATGATTGTCCGGCTGGCTGGATGTTCATGTACACCTTGTTCGCAAAGTAACGGTCGTAAATTTGCAGAAAATTTAATAAAATTTGGTACATAGGTTATAATGTGGTGTAGGGTATTATCTAGCGGGGTTGACCGACTATACTTTTTTAATTGTTTTTTATTGTAGATCTGGACTCAAAAGGTTGGGTTACTGTTGTCGTGATTATGATTTTCCCTCAAATTATTTAAAACTAATAGGCACGAGTGATTCCTATGAGATGAACAATAACGACATCGAATTTATCGATGATTTAATTTTTAAAATATATATCAAAATATTAATTTACGTTTATTCTTATTTAAGAAATTGATCTTGACTTACAATTTCATCATCAACAAATTTAACTGAATTATTTCTGTTTTGTTATTGAGTTTTAATGTGTTTTTATTTAAAGAAGCTTTTAGCCCATTTTTAGCCATTTTTTAGCCATTTTTTCTGTAAATTTAGCCATTTTTGGTCATCAAGTTTTGGCAACACTGGTTTATACATTAGGGTAATAATTATATATCGTCATCTTAAAGACCTAATAACCTATCTGCAAAAATTTAAAAATTGAGTTTTTTATTCCCTATAATAACGCATATGTGTGCAAAATTTTGTACATGTAGTATTACAAATGACAAAGTTTTTGTACCTAGAGGACCGTTACGCACTTCAAAAATCACGATAAAAGTTTTATTTTGTTGCATGGTGTAATTTAAACAAACATTAAGTACTTTTTTTTGCTTAAACCAGTTAAAGAAACTATTATTACCCAGTAAAAACTTCGCCTACAAAATAATGTATTGAGTAATCAGAAAAACATAAGAGCACTACTTACAATTCTACTGAAAGAACCAATGAATTTTACAAGGGATGTCCCAAAATGAACGCATTCAAAAGCAAGTCATTATTTTTTTTACTTTAATACATCCAGAAAAAAGTAGTTATAGAAGTTGTTATACATGGAGTTAAAGAAGAAAGCTACTAAATAATGAGTTAAAGAAGCTATTCGTTTTGAAAAAGTAAGCGAAGTTTTTACTGGGTATTAATTAATGTATATAATATTCATATGTATAAAGAAATTGTTATTTATTCATACTAATTAGTACTGCCGATATGTTATTTGGTTTCAGAATTTTACAATTCCAAATAACCTAAGTGATATAACATAAGCTGTGTTTAGAAAAACCAAATTTTCTCAACCGATATACATTTCTGGTTTCATTTTAATCAAGATATGTAATTATCGTTTCAATATTGTAAATAGTTCCAATTTTATAACGTTTTTTCCCTCTCCTGTAAATTTTTGAAAACTGCAGATAGGTTATTTCGTCTTTAACGATATGTACATTAAACATTTTTTGGGAACTGAGCACGAATAACAAAATCTTTTGAATTAAAATTTTTCTTTATAAATCCTAAAAAATAAATTTGTTTCGAATCGCTAAAATTCGCTAAAGTGGTAGGTAGAAGTTGCCATGATATATATTTTGTTTAATTTGTTTATTGAAACAAATAATTGAATGTAATTATTACAAATCATTTTCTTTGTTTACTACAACTAGTTCTTACTGGGAACTATCTAGTAGTATTATTCTATTGATATTAGATTTGATAATGGTGAAAAGTGAAAAGTATAAGTGAACACAAAATAGTGCAATTTTTACTATAATTTTAATGCTTTACTGTAGTCTACTTAAAGCAGATATAACAAGCATTTTCGAGGTTAGTATCAACCAAATATTGGATAAATCGCTCTTTGCTGCAACGTCGTTATAACTCAAAAAAATACATTTCGAAATGAACTTAGTTAAAGTGTTTGATTTGCTTGCACCACTTAGAAAAAATTACGACACATTCTCTTAATTTTTTTTTCAATTGCCTAAGCTAATCCCGCGAAGCTCTCCGCTTGTCCGCAGAAAAGAAACCATAGTCTCTGGTGGGAATCGAACCCGCAACCCCGGCGCTGATTGACTAGCTCACTACCAGCTAGCCTACTCAGGACAAATGTAAAGCTGAATTTTATAAACAATATAAAGAAAACCATAGTGAACAATTCTGTATCACTAAAGCTTCGTACAAACGGTGGTCTGATCTTACAATAATGGAAGGTCTGACAATGTGCTGAAAATATACTGCCAAAGAAAAATTGCCACCAATAGTAAATTAACAGTTCGCACGGTTGTCAAATAATTGCATTGCAAGAATTGCCAGATCTTTTTTGTAGAGATTGTCACAAAATAAAAATTAGTATTTTTATAAATTGTACAAGTGGAAATATTTTTATTGAAGGGAAATAGCAAGGATTTTTACTTGTTTATGTTGTTTTAAATAGGTTTCATTGATTTTCATAAAAATAAATTTTAATTTGGCAAATCAGTGATGGAAACTATAGTGCAGTTGAATTTTTTTGATACATTAGTGGCTTTCGTTAAATAAATTTTCATAATTAATAAAAAGCTTTTTTTTATAAACTACCATTAAGGAAAAGACATAAGCTTAAGTAGAAAAAAAACATTCCGAGTATAAAAAAAAATAAATAAAGTTTTAAATTTAATAAAAAAAAAAATTTTTAACAATTTAAAAAAAAAAAACAAATAAATCTTTTTTCGAAAAATTCATCAAATTTCTATCGAAGCTACTTGGTACAAATTCCGCTAACAGCAATAGGTAATAAGCTACATGGATGAGAAAGAACACAGCATATGCTAAAAATTGAAAAACCCTCGTCTAGAGTTAGAAATTATTTTTTTTTATACATAAGTCACTCGCATTTGAAAAAGCGGCCAAAACTACCTTAAAGGAAAATAAATACATAAGCTTTCTTTTGGGCAAAAAAAAAAACATTCCGGATAAAAAAAAAATAAAAAAAAGTTTTAAATTTAAAAAAAAACAAAAAAATTTTTTCGAAAATTTTATCAAATAACTATCAATGCTACTTGCAACAAATTTTAATTAATAGTGTATTGATTAAATTGCTCAGCAAATATCAAGCCGAAGGCAAGCAAAGACAGGGTTGTCAGATTGATTCTGACCTTTTTCGCCAAATTCAATGTCAAAAATCGCCAAAGCATTTGTTTTTCAGTTTTTGACAATAAAATACATATTTTTAGAATTATCAAGAATATTTTTTATAAATTCTAAAAAATAAATTCGTTTAGTATCGCGAAAATACGCCAAAAATTTGAAAAAAGTCGCCATAATATATGTTTTGTTTAATATTTATTAAGAACACAGTAAAAATAGTTAGTGAACACATAAGTGGTACAATGTTTACTATAAAATAGTTTATAGTAGTCTACTTAAAGTAACAAAAAAAGAATTTTCGCAGTTAGTATTAAACAAATATTGGATATACATTTGTACATAAGTTGCAGTTATCTAAAACGCTTCACTGGCAAGACTCACTATTTGTCTTCTTTTTTGGAATACATTGTGAGAGAATTTCATTTATTCAATAAAGTTACAAGAGAAGTTCAACATGTACTATTCACATTCATACAATTTAAACCTCGTAATAACGCGTTTAGAAGTTCGTAATGCATTCTACTTGGAAGGCGAGTTTTTGTGGAGTTCATAATTTCAACACAGGCAATACTTGCTGTAATTACCAGCACTTAAAGTACAGCTAAAGCAATTTACTTCAAATGGTACGTACCTGTCGTATCCATGTAGCTAAAAATTTTGGGCTAAACCTATATAAATAAGATGAAATATCATGATTAAAACCCTCTTTACAATTAACAAACGCAAATTTTTTCGAGTGTGTTTCATAAAAATCTTTAGCAACAACGTTTATAATCTATGATAATAAATTGCCACATACATATATGGAAAAATGTTCATAGACTTTAAATATATTCATGTTTTAAGGAATTATATTTATTGATTCTTTCAAGAGCACTGTTAAAAACGGAAAACAATTTTCTCGAATATTTTTATTATCTTCATCAGCCATTTGAACATAGTACATACTTTCAAATACTGACCATACATATGAATGCCTCAAATTTCATACATAAAAATACTAGAATAAAAGTAATAATTTTTCTTCTTATTGAATATAACAAATTTTAAAACAAATCCATAGCTCATCAAAAATAGCCAACAAAATCGCCAACTATTTTCAAATCGCCAAAAAGTCGCCATGTCGCCAAATCAAAAATTAGGTCGCCAAACACCCCTGAGCAAAGATACTAAAATCCATTTCGAGAGTTTGTAAAATCTCTGAAAAAAAAATTTTACATTGGAAAATTTAAATGCGAATTGAAGGCATCTGTATACATGCGGATTGGTTCCAGAACGCCTCAAAGAGTTTATGCATAATCGGAGAAGATGCATTTGTGAGGGAAAAGAAAGGGGCAACGGTTATGTCATCAATGCCAAAAATGCATTCTGATGATTTAACATACGTACCGCCATCGGTTGAAAAAAATATGGATAGAAGCAAGGCGAATTGACTAGAAGGTGAGGTCAACTCTACAACAACACTGCCTTTGTGGTCGGGTTGTCAAAAATATTGCTTGTAAAAAAATAGGTTTTTTTACATAAAAAACTAGTTTGTATACAAACTTTGACAAGACGACCAACCACAAAACACACCATATGTTGACTTGACCCCACCTTCTAGTCAATTCGCCTTGGATAGAAGTAATCCCAATTTTTATATGCGCTGAATAAAGCGCTTTCAGTGTCAAAAATGTATTACCTTAAAGTGAAAACTCGCCATATAAAATTCATGTCTTCCGTAAGCGATATGATAAGCGAAACTTTTGAGTTTCTCCCTTAAAAACCTGCTTCGTTCGAAGCTCCATTTTTTATTGGGAATGGTTCACAATACACAGAAATATACGATTGTTTTAACATTGCCTTGATGTGTGACAGATTTTCCAAGACTTCGAAATAAAAGATCGGCATGGCGAACCTATCATCATGGATAAATCGAAAGTTCGCAGAGAAAAAGACAAATACTGACGAGAAGTGCTTCGCAAACGGTTAGACGATACCAATTGGTAAGCGTTTTCATTCAATGGCAGAAAAGATGATACTGTAACGATAGATAAAATTGATGAAAAGTATAATACTAGGATGGTAAAAGAACCGCATCTTGTTATTTTAAGAGAACCGAGTTCTCAATTGATTGGTTACGTAAGACTGGAACATAAAACGGCTGAATACAAAACAACCAAATTAAATGATTTCTTCAACGATAAAAATATACAACTGGATGCATTAATTGGTTTATTGTCACCTAAAATGCAAAAGGCCGTAGCTTTTAAGTTTTTTACAGGATAAGGAATAAACGTTATAAATTAAAGACTATTTAAAACTTAATATCCAAATTTTAGATTCAAGCTTAGAAAACAAAGACGGATTTGTTTCTGAAAAACAAATTAATGGAAAAAAGTAGTTTTTAAGAAATGCTAGTAACGGCCTTTAACATTCTATTTTTCTGAAACCAAAAAGCCGTAACTACATGAATAAAATTGTGCATAAAATAAAACAAATGGTTAAGATAAGAAAATAGTGCTAAAAAAGTTTTTAGGCAAGTCTTTTTGTATCTATTTATTCTAAGTATTTTGAAACAAAACACAAAATTCCTTATAACTATTAAAAAGATTCGAGAAAAAATAAATTTAATTAATAAATTTAATTCAAGAAAATAAAATTTAATTAAAGTGGTTAAGAAAAACAAATTAATTAATTTCAAAAGAACAAAAACAGCATTACATTTCAAATGAGAATAGGTTTATGATGTAAAGGGAATATTGTCATAAAAGCTGGGGCAGTCTGCCGGAAGTAAAAATTTAAGTTCCTGAAGGTGTTCCCATTTCTTTTTGGATATTGGTATTCTTTCGATAAGTAACTGTAAGGCTTCGATATCTTTAAATTTTAGTTGTGTACGTTGTGATAAAACTTTATAATTGTTTCTAATATTTGTTTTATAATAAATTATTCCAGATGGATCATATCCCAAGCGTAGAAAAAAACATACGAAAACACACTCGAACACGTTTTGAATAACGTTTAAAATAGTAACGTTTCGTAATTGATCTTCTAGAGTTTTCAACACAAATTAGCTTTTTGTTTGAGCCGTCAATGAAATTAGTGACATACATCTTTCTTTGATCCCATGCCATTTTCCAGAAGCCATTAAATATTTCCTTACGATTTTCTTCGGAAAAAAAGAACAATCCCGTGCAGCACTTTTCTCACAGAATTTTGAAGTACATCCAGTTCTTAGTTCTCTTGGAACTTTTTCACTAATAATGCCTTTCGTTAGGCCCTTGTATTGTTTTCCTTTCATTCGGTTTATTGTATTTCCAAATCTTTTATTATATTTTTTGAACTTTTTCATTACAACCATTTTCACTATTAGTACTCATATTATTAATTTTCTTTTATTCAGGCATATACATCCACAACCTTTTTGTTACTGTTTCACAAAAATGTAAACTAAAAAACAATAACGCAATAACACCCATTGAAAGAGAATCAAATGCAACATTGTTTTGATTTTTTTTTTTTTTTTTTTAAAGGTGTAGTTACGACTTTTTGGCTTATGACATTGTAGACGTTGCAGTTACGGTCTTTTGTTTTTCGCAAATAAAGTCGTTATTTTTGGACGTATACATGTAAAATTTGCTGTGTAGATGTGTTTCGGTTAAGTACGTCATAATCAATCAAAAAGTCAAATTTGAATTTTTGAGTAGTTACGGCCTTTTGCATTTTAGGTGACGATATGCACGGATGGTGAGCCAACAAACACTTTGCCTTCTACACTCCAACGAACTTACGATTCGGCATTTGTTTCAAGCTCTGGATAAATCAACCAGCAGTGGACCAAGATCAGCAATCGGAAAACTGAGCAATCAAATCGCAACTTGTGAAATTCTTCCGGTAAGTAATTGCTATCACTCATTTATTTTAATTGTCCACCGTTTTTAATTATTTGACTACCTTATTTTGCTATTTTCAGGTGGTGGACGGCTTTGAAAAAATTGCTTTAAAGAATATGTTCCCTGCTCCAGAAAAAATTTAATTTTCCTACGATTCGAAGTACTTATACGAATTGCCCCTGCAATTTCTAGCGGCGTAGTTCCAGTGGATCTGGATAACATTAAACCAGGAAAAATTGTACTTTTTCGCTGGCTCACCAAGGCCGCTAGATTATTACCATTATATGTGACAACATAAAATCCATCCGAAAATTTACGGATTCTGGTTGAATTTATAATTAATTGTTATGGGCCAATGTACTTCAATATCAAGTATTACAGCTCTGTCGTGTACGGTAGTGTATAATTTTTCAAGTTCATTAGTTTATCGCGGTTTCTACAACCTCTTTTAAGCAGTATTGTCAATCAAGTAATTAAAGATAGTTCAAGTTATGCGCAGTCGAAAATTATCTTGCTATCAATGTTGTTTGATGATAGCAAAAAAACCTGAAAATGTGATCTAAAGAAAATTCTACGCTATCGAACCGATGTTGAAGACCCAACGGAACTTAGAGTTTATAAAAAACCAGATATAAACTTTCATTGCACAAATTACACGGAAATTATCAATTTGGATGATTTAAATAACGTATTTGAAACACCATTCACGCAAAGCATTCCTTACGATACATTGAAAGAATATTTAAATCAAGATGATCCACCGTTTCATGTTCTAAACATTCCGTCACATATACAAGGAACGGAACGCCATGTTCAATTGCTAGCTAGCGTTTCCAAACAAAGTTATACCAGAAAATGTAGACGCTCTTATGGCGACGACATCAGAGAGCCGTGCGAAATTGCCCAGACTTGAGGGCAAAAAAGATTTCAAATAATAATGTTTTCTGTAGTTTATTTTCTCTTATTAAGTTCTTTTAAAAAAACAATAAACTCCAAAACAAAACAAACATAGCTCTTTCGCTGACTGTTTCATGTAAAGTGCCAAAAATGGTGATTTTTTTAAATTTTTGTTTGGGGACCGCCCAGAGAGTTCCAAGGGGTGTGCCACTAGCATTGATGGGTCGGCCCTCCTAAGTTAGTGGGCGTCGGTCATATATTTAGTCTTGATTGGGGCACTTTAAATGGCTCAAAGTGGGATTTATCAAAATTTTACCTTTGCACCAAATTTTACTAGGGGTCTTCTAAGCCCCAAAGTCCGTCAAATGTATGTTAAACGGATTTTCGAAATTCTGGGCCTTGAAATTTTTGAATTTTTCGAAAACCCGTTTTACATACATTATCATTCTTTAACGGGCAACTTAATCAATCATTCTATTTTCCTTTTTCTTATTTCTTTTTTGTGTTTTTCAAGCACGAATTCAGGATAGAATCAACTTTATAATACTTGAAGCAATCTCATTTTGAGATTGGTTCCAACTTACTTTAACTTAAGTCAATCAACGTTTTTTTTTTTTTTTTTGATTCAAAAAATGAATTAACAAGGTTTTGTTTAATTGTGCTAAATTCCCATTTCATACTATTGACAAACTGAAATTTATTTTGGGATAAGCTATAGCATTTCAATCTTATTTTCGGATTCTTTCAAGTACGAATTCGGCATTGAATATGGATGAGTTAAGTACATATTTCGCGATTGAAAATCCGTACTTGAATCCCTGTTTCTAACGTATACTATATGATTCAGCAATAACTGAACTTAAAATGTTGACCATTTTTATATACTAGTGTTCGCCTACTGGTCAAAATTCGACCATACATTTTTTTGTTAATATGAAGAATACATAGTTCATTTAAGTACATATGAATTACCATGTTTCGAACATTTATTTTTTCCGTCTTAGTGGATCGATTTGGCGAGAGACCGACCTCAGGTTCATATTTTATCTTCGACGTGAGTTAATTTAATTTTGTAATTGTAATGTAAAAAATATAAGAAAATAGCAATTGAAAAACAAAAAAGTATCAAAAAGTTTTCTTTGTATGTTTAATTCTATGTTTCTACGTCTAATATTTACGAAAATGAATTAAAATACCAGATGTAGAACAAAAAAGTACCAAAAAGAGGGAGCTCTTAAGGTCGATTCACCCATGCGTTCCGAACAATATTTTTGACCGGACAATAATTTTTTTACAGAGAGTGTTCTGCAGAACGATTCACCCATCTCGGAAAATTTGTCCGGACAAACAAAGCTACCATATGGTTTACAGATGTAAACGATTATACAAAGTGGCAGCACAGTTAGCAAACTATTAGTTTTTTTTTATAAAAGTTTGTTAAAGAAAATGGACGAAAGATGAAAATTAATTTTATTATTTTTAATTGAATTGCATAAAACCCATTTACTAGCAAAAAAAAATTATCAAAAAATGTTGAAAGTAAAAAGAATAGCAGTAAGAAAAATATTACAGAAAAAAAGAACAAATGGTGTTTTCCACACACTTGCTCCTGAGATGCGCCTTCATGACGTGGAATCGTTTATAAATTTTCACCGTATGGACCCCAATACGTTCAATGAAATCCTTGCAATTTTAGGGCCTGATTTGCGTGGTATACCTATTCGTAAACCAGAGCATATTACGCCGGCAGAAAAGTTGTCCTTAACATTAAGGTAAAGCTGCTTTGTAGCGTCTTCGCAGACTTTTCCATAATATTTGACATTCACTTCCTACAATAATTGGTAAACATTATGTTAAAAAAATATTCACCCCTAACGTGAATAACAAGTGGAATTTTTGTTCCCATGAAATTTTCATTCCCCTCGAAGGGAAAAAAGCAATCGTGAATCTCATGTGAAAAATTTTTCATGCTATCTGTTCCAGTGAATGTAAAAAAGAAGAAAATTAGAAAAAATTAAAAATCATTGAAATTTTTGTTTAAAAATATACACGTATATATTTTAAAGGAAAGTTAAAATAATAAATCTAAATAATTAGTATTTTAGCGATAGGTTGATAACCAAGTTAGTTTTTTGCACTTTTTAAATTTTATGTAGTAAAATATTTTCCAAAATTCTGAGACCACGTCTTTCACAAATCCGGCGGCAATCAACCTGTTGTTTTGCATTTTTTTGACCAATATATCGGTTTATTAACGGAGCTAGCCCCTAATATTCGATTTATAGGAGGAACTACTAACATACACGTTCTATTCCCTAGCAAAAATAAAGTGAGAATATCTAAGGGAAATGTGAACAAATTACGAGGAAAAAAACTTTTCACGATAAAGGGGAATTTATTCCCGTGAACATTTTTCAAGTTATTATTCTCCTTTGAATTATATTTTTTTCATGGGAGCTGTTCATGATTGCAAATATGTGAAAAGGGGAAAAATTACGAGGGAAAAATTATTCACGATAGGGGTGATTAAAATTTACCATTTAAAATTTACTTACGACCAATTCCAACAGATTTTTCTATTTCCGCCCATATATTTTGTTTAAGGTAAGTATTTTTATATGAACGATAGCCCATATGATCAATACATTCGCTTCCTGGTTTTTTTATTTCTTCAATTAGTTTCAGGGCAATATTTTCTTTAAAATCCATCTTTTGTTTAATTTTTTTTTTTTATTATTCAGCACAAAACGAAAAATGTAATATGTGGCAGCTCAATTCAACTTTTATGTACAAATTGAAAAAAAGTGGCATCTCAGTTCATTTTGTTCAGCACTAGAATTAAAATTAAACCAATTCAAGAAAAAACGTGCCGAAGAAAATCTTTGCTCTCTCTCTCAAAAGTAAAACGTCAAACTCAATATAAAAAAAATTTTGTCCGGACAAAAATTTTGTTCGGAACACATGGGTGAATCGAGCTTTATACATTCTTATTCACTCAGGACCATGCATTTTTAATTTTATCTTTGTAGGCCGAATATTAACAAAAACTCAAAAAGTACCAGATGAACAACAAAAAGTACCAACATTTCTCATCTTATAGGTTCTCATTTACTCAGTAACCTGCACCTATAATATTATGTCTCTAAGTTCAATGTTATAGAAAATTTAAAAATTATCACATGAAGCACAGAAAAGTAAAAGAAAGAAATTAAGGTTCCCGTATTTCCCTTTTTTGATACTTTTTTCACCCCATAAAGGTTCGGTTGACAAACAAAGGAAGAAAGCGTTCTTAATTGTTTTGCCTTTGCCGATTGATACATACTATTTATAGTCGAAATGTTCGAAAACCGGTTTCTGAAAAATTTCGAATAATCGACCACCGTATTTTTTTATTATTTAATAATTAAAAAAACAAATTTTTCATTTATTTTCCATTTGAACGCTTATAACTCTGATATTATCGAATACATTGTAATAAAATATATTTTCTGCACTTCTATGAGTAAATACCTTTCAAATGGTGTATATTTTTTTCGAATCGGTTGACATACAGAGGAGGAAAGTGTCTTAAACTGTTTTGCCTTTGCCGATTTATATATAGAAGATGTTTGTATGTATTCCTATATATTAAAAAAAATCTCTTAATTAATGAAATTTTCGAATGCAAAACATTTTCCCAACATTTTTTTAGAACACTAAAGCCAACAAACAAAGGAACAATCTAAATACCAACAATTTTTTTCTGGATACAAAAGCCATTTTCATAAAATAG
The DNA here is from genome assembly GCA_963931875.1 of Pollenia griseotomentosa. NCBI lineage: Eukaryota > Metazoa > Arthropoda > Insecta > Diptera > Polleniidae > Pollenia > Pollenia griseotomentosa. The sequence continues at coordinate 44,415,122 of OZ007562.1, read as the reverse complement.
AATTATTATAAAACTTTCTCCCACATCATTGTTCAACATTGTTCGAATTTCAAAATATTGTTTTTAACCGCCTTTGTTGTTGCCCATTAAATCAGAATAAGTTTTACATCTCAATAATATAAATTCTGACATTTTGACAGGAAAATGGAGGAGGAAAACTACACAAAAAAAAGTTACAAAACAAAATAAGTGTTCGTAAAATCAACAAAGCCGTTTGCTAATGAGGTTAGTGAAATGGACTAAATATTTTTACGAAATTTTATTACGCACTGTTGGTTTTTAATAAAGAGAATTTAGTACAAAGCAAAACCATACCCAAGAGGATAAAGTAAATAAATTACAAACGTTATCAAAAATTTCAATAAAGATACATACCAAATTTGGCTGCGAGGTTACAGAAAATGTTGCATTAGCAGCACTAGTAAATATAAATATGAATATTTGGAAAATGTTAAAATTTAATTAGTCAAAGTTCCTTTTTACATAGCTGTATGTATTTTTAATTTCCGTTGTTAATTGAAATTGAATGTCGGAGAAATTTTTAATTTATTTTTCTTGACCGATGCAAAGCCCCCTTCCCCATTTTAATATATTTTAAAATTAACTAAAAATGAATTGATGTGTGTCGATGTGGATACTTAAGGGAAGCAATTTAAAAACCAATTACCCCTGACTCTCTCAAATTCTTTTAGACGAATTCATAAATTGACATCAATTTGAAATAGTGTATATACATTAGAGCGACGCAAGTTGTATAGAAGCGAAATTCGTGCAAGGTGTACCCCCTCAAAATTAACCTTGGACTTTTTAAGATGACATTTAAAATATTGCGGCTCCAGCTTTGACCTCTCGTGAAATGGACCATTTTGAAAGAGGGTCTTATTTTGCATGTTTTGTTAGATTGAGAATCTGATTCCTTACTAACATGATTTAATTTTTGGGGACGTAACGTGACAAAAAGAGTACCTTTCTTTGAATGTGCCCAAAATGGAGCTCCCAAAAAAAATGGAACAAATAAGTAAAAGCAACCTTATCAATGTCGTTACTTTTGTTCAAATAAATACTCATTGCTCAAATGATTATATTAAAATTTTATTTTTAGATTCTTTTTGGAAAGAAAAAAAAATCATATCTTAAAAAAAGCACATCCCTCAAAGTTTTAGGATTTTTAAAAAACAGTTTAAAGTATTATATAAAAAAAAATCAGCAAAAAAAAGGGTTTTGATTTAGTCCATTTTTAAAATTTGATATTTTGCATATACATTTTTTTCAATATATTTATTGTAGCCTCAAGTATTCTCTTTAAATGGACAAAAATCATCTTCGTATGTAAAGTAGTTTTCGAGATATTAAAAGAATAAACTCAACACATTCGGCTTATTCGGCGATATTATGACAATTTGAATGACATAACTTTTGAAAAAAAAATTAAAAAATAGTTTTTCGTTGATTTGTGTTCTTTATGGGATCAAATAAACCCTCTCGCCAAATTGCATTCAAATCGAAAGGGGTCGAGTCCCACTCTTGGTTGACTTGACATGGAATTACCCAAATTAAGTTTTTGTGTGCCGTCGTTAATTTTATTAATATTAATATCTGTAGTTTATATAGAAATCGCGGCGGAAAGCTGGCATCCGTATTGTTAGACTTTTACCTTCGTTGTTAAATGATAAACCTTAAAAACCCTAAATTTAAAATATAAATAAAAAATCAAACAGGTTGGTACCAGATTAAAAACTAAACAGTTTTCACCATAACAGGATACAACTATACTGAAAATAAACGATATAAATTTTGCCTTTAAGACCTTATTGCTCAGAGCTTGCCCATTCTGACTACTATTTGTTGAGATCGTTATATGAAAGCCATCCGTCTGAAACCTGCTTCACTTTAGTCAAAGACAAGAGTATTAAAGTTTTGCCTAAAAAGATGAGCAAAAAGTTCCTTTGACCTGATTTAGTTTTCATTAGATTTTTGTAAAAAAAAAGCCGACGAACAGGTTAGCAAGAAATCGACATATCTGGCTGGCGCAGTCATTGTATACTCAATGTTGTCGATGGTATCGATATCGAAGAAACCTATCGATAGTTCGCCAAAAATAAAACTATCGATAATACTATGGACTGTTTTGCAGCTCTACCTAAGAGCCCTAAGAGCAACATGCTATGGTTGAAAACCGAATATGATATTAAAAGTGTAAAACATATTTTAGTTATTATTAACCATAACATGTTTGGAGGCAACCATAATATGGTTGTGGCTTTTTCAGGGAGCACTAGTTTAACCATAATATGGCTGTCGGTGACAATAATATGATTAAATAAAACATATCCCTTCAACAATAAATTTCAGCTTATCAATAGTAGGAAATGGGAATTTAGCACATTTAGACGAAACCTTGTTAATTAATTTTTTGAATCCCAAGAAAAACTTTGATAACTAATATGCATGTGGCAGTGTAAATAAAACTGAACTGGCAAAATAAAATAATGTAATTTGTTTTTATTTTTGTTTTTTCTTTACCCACTTACAACTACATTTAGAGTTGACAAAAAATCGACCAATTGTAGTCGGGACTGTAAGAAGAGATAAACTCACTTTTTATTGTTGTTGTTGTTTTTGTTTAAGCTTTGATATTGTTACAAGTAAAACTGGGGTCTATAATTCTTATTCGTTTAACAGTTTTATTGTATAATATTTTTAGTTTTTCTAAAATTTTTGGATGAAGTTTCCTGACGATCTGGCCTAAGCAACCAGTGAAATGCGCATAGGAATAGCTTATCCCTTCAACAATAAATTTCAGTTTATCAGTAGTATGAAATGGGAATTTAGCACATTTAGACGAAACCTTGTTAAAACATAATTTGTTTATCATTTTCTTCAAAATTAATTTTGTTGGAGGTGACCATTTCAAACATGTTTTTTCTCTGGGTATAATCTAAACATGTAGATTCTATCTATGTCTTTAAGTAAATCTAATGACCGTTTTCTCAATGTATCGACAAACTGCTTGTTACCAAATAGTTTATTAGACTGATAAAATGCTTGTTAAAAATTTTGGTTTTCTCAATATACCGACGAAGACACTAGTTTTAGTTAGGAGTACCAGTAATAGATGTAAAAGTTGGGAGTCAGCTGATTGAACTTATATGTTAGGCAAATAAGTAATTGGCAGATGAGGGCAAGTTAGCCTTGCGGCATTATATAGAGTGGTCCAACGATAATGCACGATGGTAATTGTGAGTCACACCTTAACGTTAAGGTTTTTGCCCAACTTAATTTGTTTCAGTGTTTGACGAATTCAACCATGGAGAGGTACAGAAATGAGTAGCGCGTTAAGATTGTTTAAGCCTTTAAAAAAATAGGCGTTCAACTTAAAATGCATTTCGTGCACTACGTGATTTTTTTTTTTTTTTTTTTTTTGTCAGCATAATCGACCATAAGTGCCCACAATCGGAAGAATTATGCGCAAATTTCAGCAAACCGGATCTGTAGGAAATGTAAAAGCACCTGTGCATGCTCGCACAGTTTGTTCTGGGCTGGCGGCGTCACCGGGTCGTACTTCTTCGAAAATGAGGTCGGCCAAGTAGTTACCGTGATGTACGATATGTGGTTCCAACAGGACAATTAATCGTTTGCGCGAGAAATTTACGATCATGTGATTTGATACCGTTGGACTTCTTATTTTGGGGATATTTAAAAGAAAAAGTGTACGTCAATAAGCCAAGAACAATTCAAAAGCTAAAGGATGAGATAATTCGGCACATTAACGACATTGAACCTCAAATTTATCTCAGAGTCATTGAAAATATGGACCACCGAAGCCGTGGCGAGCATTTGGCCGATATCGCATAATTGTCAAAGATCCTTCTATCGTAATAAAAAATATTAAGATAATCCTCTAAAAACGTTTGTTTTATTTATAATTAAGGCATTGAGAAAACCAAATTTCCTTAATTAGAAAACGGCCAAAAGAAAATGACAACCTTAGCAGCTTGGGATTAGAATCCAACAAAATCGGTTCGGTAGGAAAAGACTTCTGAACGTAAATAGGTACCAACCTGCCTAACAAAATTTATATTTCTGTTCTCTTAACACAGAACTTACTATTATAAAACAACTTTATTTACTTTTGTAATGTATCATAATGTAAAAAATTTAAAGAACCTTAGTTCAATGTATAAACTCGATAAAATATCAAAAACTGACATAAAATTTGGTCCAATTTAGTTTCACACTTTATTTGATAATCGTTCCATTATTTACCATGTCACTTATTAAAGCAAGTTAACGAAAATCACTTAAGTATGCCTTAAACTGTGACAAATAATGATGTTATGGTGAAATTTGGTTAAGTTTTGAGACAAGAAATCACGCGACTGAATTTTGAGAAGATGGGCTAAAATCTTACAATAGTTCTAATATAAAGGCGTCCTTTTAAGATCACTTAAAAACGCTAACAGATTGCATTTTTGTAATATTATTTGTTCCCATTTAGCTCTATACGGCTAGTAAAGAAACTATCGAATTTTGTGTTGATAGATCCATAATCTACCATGCGTCCCATTTATGACCAAAATTTAAACATTAAATTGTGTGATAATCGTCCCATAATTTACCATAGTTCCCATATAAAGCTTATCCTTAGAATGCCTTAAGCCACAACGAATATTAAGGCTATGAAAGGTAACATTTTAAAGATTCCATATAAAGCCTACTCCTTAAAAAATTATAGTTCCCAGTGAAGGGTATTAAAGGTTCGGCTCAGTGGAATAAAGCAGTTTTGCTAGTTTTTGGTAACTATACTGTGTCATAAAATGGGTTTGATAGACATTGACAACACCGAAAAATATTTATTAAAGACCTAATAAAGTATATAACACTCACGTACTTCCCCAATAAAAACTGGCGCTTCCAACGAAACAGGTTTGTAAGGGAGACACATAAAAGTCTCGCTTACCATTGCGCTTACGGAAGATATGAATTTTATATGGCGAGTTCCCACTTTGAAGCAATACATTTTTAACACATAAAGCGCATATAAAAATTTTTGGATGTTACGATCAGCTTTACACACTAAATGTTTTGATACAGTTATTTTTTAGTATTCTCCCTTAAAAACCTGCTTTGTAGTAAGGGAACGCCGTGGCACTTGAAATGTTATTTTTTTTATAAAAGTTGTTGAGATTTCTTTCACTTACTTTACTGTATTTCTGTATGTCTTAAATGTACCATTAGTGCTTCGCAAAATGAAAAAAATTTTTATTGGGTCAATAGTGTCAGAACTTAAAAAGAAATTTTTTTTTTTTGCTAATTATACAGAATCGTGCACAATATCAAAAACTTTTAGCGGCTCTGTTGAAAAGAAGTATTTTTTTAATTATGGCACTAATAAAATTAATTAATGTTATTTATACTATGGGTTCTTAATGAATTCAAAATGGATTTATAGAATGTCTGTCTGATGAAAATTCGATTACTTGAAAATGAATTTAAAAAAAATAATTTTGGCGTCAAATTGCTTTTAATACTCCTAATCAGTTTGGAATTTCAATCCAGCACAAGCGATTCAGCAGAAAAAAAGTCTAGAGGTCAAATATGGACGAACCTCCCTTAAAAGTTTTTTTTCTATTTCTTTAACCCTTCTTTGTTTCTCACTTCTTATAAATTACATACATTTAAATTTCTTGGGCTTTTTTGTGATCCTCTAATAAATAGAAAAACGTTAAAGGCTAATGAAATACAATTGTATGAAAAAAGCACAAGTTAACACCATCAAAATATTAAAATTTTAGGTTTTTTATTTGTTCTTAATATGGAAAATATTCCTGACACCCTTTCTACTATTAATTTATACTTGTCATTCGCTAGGTTGGACGTCTATTAACGGTCAAAAAGGGTTGAAGTCGCTTGACGTGCCTGCCAACTGTAACAGCCGAAGCAAAATCAAAACGTGAGGCAATTTTCTTAGTGTTTTAGGTTATTGTTTTTAAGCAGTTTGGTGTAATTTGTGTGGTAAATTGTTAGAAAGAGATTCTAGTCAAGTTTTAGTTGTGTGTCAAAAATGGAGGTCATATGGTGATTTGTGAAATGTTATACGTATTTAAATTCAGAGAAGAATATAATGTCGTTTCTCTCGTAGATAACGTTGGTAATTATACTCCAGTTATTGAGGCAAATGTAGAGTCATTGGTAGTAGATGAAAAGAATGCCACAAAAGAAGTGCCTATTACAATACAAAATGATAAAGCTAGAGAAGAAGTTGTCAAACACGGCCTCAGAAGAAGTGAACGTATTAAACAAAAAAACTCCAAATTTTAGCAATTTCTATCAAACTTTATTTGAAGCTATAAGTACGATTCCTGTGCCAAATACGTATTCTGAATTAAATGAAAATCCTGAGCGGGAAAAATGAATATCAGCTATAAATCAAGAATTAGAATCGATGAACAAAAATAATGTATGGTCAATTGTACCAAGACCTCCGGAGAAGAAATTAATAAAACAAAATGGGCATGGAAATCCTGGTCGATATAGAGCAAGACTTGTTGCAAAAGGGTTCCTTCAAAAATTTGGAATTGATTATCAAGAAACGTATTCACCAGTAGCAAAGTTAACAACACTGAGAACGGTTTTGGCAGTTGGTGTGGCAAAAGGTTTTAACTTTTACCAGATGGATGTCAAGTCAGCTTTTCTTCATGGCGAATTAGAAGAAGATATCTATCTAGAGATTCCTAAAGGTTTAAAAACGATACCTGGGATGGTCATAAAACTCCTTAAGTCGTTATATGGTTTAAAGCAGAGTCCGAGATGCTGGAATAAGAAATTTAATTCAATTTTATTAAACTTAGGCTTCAAAAGATCTCAGCATGACTACTGCCTCTACATTTGAAATAGCCACAAAAGTGTAATATTTTTGTTGTTATATGTAGATGATATTTTAATTGCTGGAGATAACGAAAAGGAAATTACATTTTTGAAACAAAAGTTAGTATCGACGTTTGAGATGTCCGATTGTGGATTGTTAACTTATTACCTTGGGATTAGAATAGAATACGACCAGAAAAATGGAAAAATGTTATTGAGTCAAGCAGCATCTATTGAAAAAATACTAAACAAATTTGGGATGCTCGATTGTAACACAATAGAAACCCCAATGGAAAAAGGTTTACAACTTCCACGTAGTTCGCATAATTGTTCTGATCTACCCTATAGAGAATTGTTGGGCAGCCTCATGTATTTAATGTTATGCGTACGTCCAGATATTTGTTTTGCTGTTGGATACATGGGAAGACATCAAGAAAATTTTAGCGAAGTTTATTTTACCGCATTAAACAGAATTTTAAGATACCTAAAGGCAAAACAGAATTTGAAACTGAAATTTGAGAAAAATAATTCAAAAGATATTTCGTATGGATTTGTTGATGCTGATTGATTGGGCTTCTGATACAGAAGACAGAAAATCGACCAGTGGTTATATATTTTATGTTTATGGTTTCCCTATTGCATGGTGTAGTAAAAAACAAACCACTATAGCCACATCTTGAAGTGAAGCCGAATATGTCGCCCTAAGTCTTGCAACTTCAGAAGGTATATGGCTTAAAGGCATATTGGAAGACATGGGTATTTTAAAAAAGGATTATTCTATCATACTGTACGAAGACAACGTTGAATGCATTGCTATGTCAAAGAATGAAGAATCAAAGAGAACTAAGCATATAGACATAAAGCATCATTTCTTGAGGGATCATGTTATTAAAGGAAACTTAAAAATATAACAAGTATCAACAAAGAACCAAATTGTTGACATCTTTACCAAAGCCTTGGATAAGAAGAGTTTTATTTCAATTAGAAATTTATTAAAATTGTATAATTAAGAGAGGGTCTTATATTAAATTTAAATTCTTTACTTTGTTATACTTTGTATATATTTAATCTAGTTTGATTTGTAATTAATTTAGAAATTAATTTTTGTAATTTAAGTCAGTTGAAGAAAATATTTGAACGAAGGAGAATAAAAATATATTGTATACGTTAAATTTTTATATTAGTGGAATTATTATTTAATTCGGAATTCCTACAATTGATTAATTGAATAATATGCAGCACATAAAAGTATTGGTTCTATACCTCTAGGTACACCAATCGACTCAGAATCCCTTTTAAAATCGACCTAAATATGTCCGCCCGTCCGTCCTGCTAGCTGATTGTATGTTCATGTTAAGCTTGTGCGTAAAGTACAGATTACATATTAAAAGATAATTTATAAAATGATGTACTTAAATACGTTTGAATTATCATAAAGACTTTCCCTCTGGAAAATGGTAAGCATCGGTATGTGATTTTACGGCGGTATGTCATAATGTCCATGGATACTATGACACATCAAACATTGTCATAATCTCAATGGACATTGTGAATCGTTTTGGTATTATTTTACATTCAAATGTGGCGCAAAGACCACTTTTAAAATAACAAAAAGTAATAACGATATATTTTTAAATACTTTTCTTCATTCCTCGGTACCACGGTGATTTTTTTGTAATTAAGGATTTGTTGAAAATTCCATGGGCCCAGTGATGTTAACCGTACGGTAATGACTCTTTTTTAGGGTAATTTTGGGCCGCAAAAGGTAACAAGGTAATTTTATTTAAAATACCGTAATTTAAAAATTTTAATTTTTTGAATACATATATGTAATTTAAACTTTTCAATTTAAAAATAGATAAATGTTATAACAAAAAATTAAAAACATTATGTTTCTGCAAATGTTGTCGTAACACCGATAAGTGCACAAAATAAGAAAAATTAAATTCCTCTTGTATATTATCAATTTTATATTAAATGTTTGCTTGTTTAAAAATCAGCCATTCTTAAACATATAAAATAGCCGCAATGCTATAAATTAAATAGTTTTCGAATTATTTTAAGTAAAAATCAGGGATTAAGTGTGGTTAAAGTTAAGTGTTTGGCACTTGAATAATCCGTATTTGAATCAAGCACTCTGTACTTGATTTAAGAAAATCCCTACTTACCGTACTATTGACACCGCTTTGGCTTGGTTTAAGTACGGATGGATTGATTTTTCTTTTGTAACAATTCAAAAATTATTGTAGTACACACATATGTGTTATCTTTATCACATAGATATCTCCGCTTAGCGTATTAAATAAAAATATTTTATGTTGAATGAATATTTTATTCAAAATTATTTTACTGCCTTATTCATAAAAAATTCAATATTCAAAATTTATTTTAAGACAAAAATTTCCATTCAAATTTTTTCTTAAAACCAGGAGGGACCGTTACAGTTATTCCTTTTTTCATAAAAGTCAGATCAAAACAGGTTTTTTTTGATTTTTATTTTTTTTGAACAAAAATAACTGTTATTTATTGATTTTTATTTTTTCGAGCAAAAATAACACTCATTTTTTGATTTTTATTTTTTTGAGCAAAAATAAAAGTTATTCTTTAAAGAAATGTACGTGTAATAATAATTTAGTTGACTTTAAATATTTATTTAAATAAATTTTCATATTATTCGAATGTGTATTCAAAGTCAAATTACAATTTTTAAACGCTTTTATACTTTAATAGTCTTATTCCTTTAATATTTTCCAGGAATATTTTCTATGCACTATCAGAATTTTCACTATCAGAATTTTCCAGAAGGCCCGCTACGGCCTTCGTCATAAGATATAAAGAATGCTGACGTAGGCCGTAGCGGGCCAGAAAATGCATTACATTCTGCTGGTATATAATAGTTGTATACATTTTCTGTACAATTTACTTCATTGCTAGCCAAAGGATAGCTAAAGTAAGCCTCGTAACAGAAATATACAAACGAAAATGCTGATAGTGCATAGAAAATATTCCTGAAAAATATTGAAGGAACAAGACCATTAAAGTATAAAAGCTTTTGAGGATTGTAATTTGACTTAGAATACACATTCGAATAATATGAAAATTTATAATAAATGTTACTCACCATAAGAAATAAGAATTCCTAGATTCTATTTATTTTAATGTGCATAAGAACTCCCAATGCTGATTACACATTAAAATAAACATTTAAAGTCAACTAAATTATTATTACACGTACATTTCTTTAAAGAATAACTTTTATTTTTGTTCAAAAAAATAAAAATTAAAAACTAAATCGTAATTTTGATCGAAGAAATAAAAATCAATATATTTTATCATGGACATGTTTATAAGGATCAATATGGTATACTTGAATCAGTTTTTCCACATTTACTTCTATATGGTTTTTTTGTTATAAAATTGGAATTTAACTGTTATTTTCGGTCCCTGCTTAAAACACATTTTAAATTAATTTTTTATTTTTTAATTCCCTAAGCGACTCCCGCGAAGCTTTACGCTTGTCTGCAGGAAGCCAGAGACTCTGGCGGTAATCGAACCCGCAACCCCGGCGCTGATAGACTAGCTTACTACTAGCTAGTCTATCGGGGCACACTATAAATTGTTTATGAATACTGCTCTTATGATCTGTTTCTAAATGATACGCAATGGACTGAGTGCTTTTCATATTAATTTTACTATACAATCAATCGTCTGTCATTTGAAACAGTACATTAATGTTTTGATTAAAAATCTTTGCGTACGGTAATTTCTTCTCAAAAACGGTAGTTTTTAGAGGTCCGTACGGTAATGAAAAAATAAAAGTTAACATCACTGCCTGAGCTTCTTTTTTGGGGGGAAAAGCACTTTTTCGCTAGGGATTTTTCACAAATGGCATTGGACAGACCTATTTGGTTAAGATCTGGGTAAAAATTTAAATCATTTTTTCTGAAATAGTTTTAAATATCTTTCTGTACCAACAAGTAACGCTTTTATTCAATAGAATGCAGCATGAGTAATTAGACGCTCTGCTTAGAGTACATATACACTTTAAAAATAATTCAGTTTGCTGTGACAAATTTATTGCATCTTCTCAAATATAAGCACTTTTTATTACAAACAACATGTAGAACAAAATTGCATTGGCTGGTGAATCAGAAGATCTTGATCTTGAAATGATAAACATTGATAAATAATTACTTTTCTTGTGAAAATTATCTTAATCTTATGTTAAACTATTTAAAAGTGTTTTAAACGCAATAATTTTGATTGATAAAATTGTTAAAGGATGGATGCATTGTATCTCTGTTATTTATCCTTAAACAATTTCCTATTGAACCCTTTTAAAGTTATAGAAGTACTAAAATCGTATTCAAGGAGCTGGTAAATTAACTTTTCGTTGATTGATTCAAGTGTGTATGCATAAACGAAAAATGTAAGGAAAAGCAAAATCACATTGTTTTTAGAAACCTTAAGTCGATACATTAACAGAAATGTTTTGTTTGTTTGCTCTGAAGTCTATTTAAAATCTGAAACCCTTTACCATTATTAATTGCTCTGTCGACGCGAACAGACTACAACTCTCTTAATTGCATTTTTTGTGGGTATTTCCTGCAACAACACTAAAAAAATTGGTTTATAATATCTTAACTATTGTCAATTTTTATTTTCATACTGAAAATTGTATTTATGAACTGACACGTGCATTACTGTCGCCAATGCAAGGCAAAATTTCAAAACAAAACTTCATTTGTGCATCCTGTTTTTGTTTTCATAAATCTTTTTTGGCTTGGATTTGTGGCACAAACGACAAAAAAAAAAAAGATAAAACAAAACACACACACAAACTAGAACAAAGTGAAACATAACGCTTTTAACTAAAATTCCCACGTTCTTGTAACCAAGAAAAACCAATAATACTTAATTACAACAAACTGTGGTACAATGAATGCACTTCTGTATGACTTTTTCTAAAGATAGTTTTTTTACCTCAACAACTAAAAAGGTTTTTCTTTAAGAGCGACGCATATTATTTTTTTTTTTTCAGTTAAAAAAATGGATTTTATTTCAAATAAAAGTAAAATCGATACTACTATTTATTGAATACAATAACCTTCAAATATGCGTCGTGAAAGCGTGGACACTCTAGACTCATTTATCATGAAATTTCGCAAGCGATGTTGGCCTGCAACTCGTTGCTAGTTTGTTGGCTTGGACTAGCGTGAGATAACTCGAAGCCTGCAAAAAACATTGCACCGTTTAGTTGGAACTAGGGTATTCATTCGGTTAACCGTTAATCGGTTAACCGATTAATTACTACCCGATTAACTGATCGGTTAATTTAAAATTGGCTTTTTTCGATTAACGATTAAACCGGTTAATTTCAGTCGATTAACCGATTAACCGATGTAACAAAATTTTTGATTTTTTGTAGTATTAAACCACATTTGTTTGTGTTTTTAATTATGGGTGAGTTCCAAAACGCCAGTTGCGAACCAACTCGCGTTTTTAAATGCATTCTACAATGCAATCAACTAAAATTTTACAACTTTATCTGTAGCAAAACTCATTTTTTGCTGCCAAAACGCAAGCGCACCAAAAACGTTGTGTTTAGAAATATTTTTTCATACAATATATTTCCTTCAAGAAATTCATTCGTAAAATACAATACAAAAACAGAAATTAAGGAATTCGGAAATGAACTTTTTTGCAGAATGCTCGGTGCTGAGCTTTGCCAGGATGAGTGATGATGCCAGTGATGATGACCTGCAAACTTAAGAAACTCACGATGGTAACACAACAACAGAGTTAACCGAAACAATAGGAAGTGTTTAAAATTTAAAAAAATTAAAACAGGACTCTAATAGCCTAATGGAAAATTTTATATGTTTAGAAAAATCCAGTTAAAGGAATAAGAAATATGAAATTTTGTATTATGGGTTACTTTCGATTTCTCCAACCTTTACGATAATTGAAAGAATTTTTTCCATGTCAAGTTTTATCAAAACTAAAGAAAAGTGCCAAATTAACCAATTGTTTTTTTAAAAGATCATTTTATAACATCTCCTTAAAGTATGGAAATAAAATGATCTCGCAGTTTATTATTTAATAAATACATAATACATATGTAAAGTATGTTTAACATAGTTATGAATTATGTATTTTTTTGTTTGCTCGTTTTAGTTCAAGAATTGATATGTTATTGTTTTTTTTTACTAATAAACTCCAACTAATGAATAATTTTTCATTTTTATTTATTGAAATTACTTAATTTATAAAAAAACTTTATTAATCGGTTAACCGATCAATAACAAAATTAACCGATTATTAACCGATTAAACCAAAACCTCGATTAATTAATCGAGCGATTAACCGATTAAAGCAAAAGCCCGATTAAATGAATACCCTAGCTGGGACCATATCGCTAAATCCTATAGCGTCGAGTTAGTTACAAAAATACTTGGATATAAAGGACCTGTAGCGATCGGCGGTGATGCCGAAATATTAAACCCGCATAACGATTTTGACGACGATTGAAGATTTTGTAGTGTCAATCGACAACTTAATGAAAGATTCAATAATTTTCAAATTTCCCTCTCACTCTTTTTTGCGTGTATCTCTCCATGATTTAATAACATATACTGACTTTGTGAAAGTTTAACTAAGTCAACTTTAATCCCATTCGAGAAATGTCAAAAACAAAATGCGTCGTACCTATTTAAAAACCCGATACATACCTTTATTACTTACTTCTTACGACGACAATAAATCCAGCGAAGTTGTGAGTGCATTTTGTCTATTGATTTTTAATCTGTGCGATGGTGCATGTATGTAGGTACAAATGTCTGTCCGTCTGTATGTTGTTAAAGTATTTACTTATAACATGGATTTTAATAATGCGCCAAGACATTTACTTTTTGTGCAGTTTACAAATACAATGAATGAACGATACACATGCTTCAATATGTTCTTACTTTCACCTGTAAAATCTCGCATGAGAATTGTTCATTGTCTTCTTCACGTACCAGAGTACTAAAATACAATAGAATAGAACTGTGTACGAGTGCAATATAATACAAACTGGTGTAAAGTTAAGAAATTAACAGTACCGAGGAGTGAAATAAAAAAGATTAAATGCAATGCAATAAGAAAAGATTTTTTTAACAGACTAATTGTTTTATTTGTTAGCAGTTATGACAGTCGTTTCAAATACGAATTACAGATGCTTAAACAAATCGACATTCAACCAAAGACACAAAACGTATAGACGAATTTACAGGGTGGAAAATGTGAAAAGGAACAATTGCTGTACGTTGCAATTATATTAGACAAAACCAAGTTCATTTATATTTTTTTCTCCTTTTAAAGCAAAAAGCAAAAAAAATTGCCGCAGCACTATTCAGCGTCTGCATTAATTGAAAACAAAACAAAAATAAAAAATTTATGTTTATACGGAGTATATTTGTGTTGGTTATTCGCAAACACCAAACGGAAACAATGTGTGTGTTTGCCAAGCATTTTGTGTGGTTTATTATGCCTTTAATACTTTGTTCAAACTTGGACTTTAAAACGCGCTTATGCAAAATGTTGTTTAAGTTAATCAAAGCCGTTCACACTACATTTGGGATGATTAGATGACAGTTGATTAAGAAAGAAAAAACAATAAACAAATTTATATTTCTTTAAAGTATTATGGATAAAAAATACTTTAATAAAATTATCAGAGGATTATTTTAAGCACTTTAAACATGACAAAATGGTGAAAATTAAAGGATTTTTTAAAGATGAAAAAAAAAAAAACATTATGAAGAAATCGTGGTCAGTTGTACACTCATCATGTCAATTAAAAATAATTAACAAATCACTTCAATGTATGGTTAATCATCTCGATTTTGATGAGATAAGAGCTTTGTCACGTTCGAGTGGCATAAACGCGTTTAAGAACCCAAGTGTGAACTTAACATTACAGCCAATAAAAAATCAGCTTACTATAAAAATGTGTAAAAATAACTTAAATTTAAAAATTATTAACAATTAAAAAAATTTTTTATTTTTACACAAATTTATAAAAATTTTTTTAATTGTAAATAATTTTTCTATGTGACAATTGTTATTATTTTGTGAACGTTATTTTAATTGTTAAATTATTTCCCTGACTATGATACACATTGCTGTATCGAAATATTGGAATAAAATAAATTTTATCTAATTTTTTATATAAAAAAGAAAAACCTCGAGCTTAATAAATTATATTGCAATTAAAATAACGGTTGAATAAAATAAAATTTAAAACTTAAATTTTGTTTAAAATGTATGTCAAAATTAAAAAAAAAAAAAAAAACAAATTGAAAAAGTTAAGGACCAACAATAATATGCTTAAGTTGGCTTAAGCAATAATGCGAATACATGTGATTCATATGTATGTGTCGAACCATATTGAACTAAAGATAACTTTTTGGTTAATTTTATGAAACTGGCATTAGCTTTAGCGAAACAGATCGCACTTTGCGTACGGAATAAAATATTTTGTGATTTTATTTTTGTTTTTAAAATGCTTTTAAGAGGCTTTTTGTTAATTTTTGACATTAGCTTAAGCCAGCTTTTGCATATTATAGTTGGGCCTTAAGACTACATATATGGGCATTTTCGTCAAAAGGTCCACCGTGACCGAAAATTTAAAAGTTATTAAAAGCTGATTATTTTACGATATTGTTATAGAAAAGTATTTAGATTTTACCGATTTTATAAATTTACCCACAAATGTTTTCACTTAGACAGACAATCAGACTGCAAAGTTGTGCAAACGTTATTTCTTATTTGTGAGAATGTTTTATTGTATGTTTGCTTTAATATTATCTTCCTTAAAAGAAGTGATATTGATGAAAATTATTCCAAAAAAATTTTCTTACATGGTCTGTAATCTAAGGAAGAGTTAGAAGAGAAATATGTTGTTCGGATTAACGGTAAATTTTTAATTTTTTTTAATCATTATTCAGTTAAATTATTATGTAAGAAATTTTACGTTCGAAATGTCACGTATCGAACCAGATTTTGGCTTAAACAAAAAAAATATAGAAGATTTTGGAATCAAACCAAAGAAATTTTAATGTTACATTGCTACGTAAAATTCTGAATGTAGTTTGACTAAAAAATTGTGCCAGGTTTCGCAGAATTCCGCCTTTTTATACATGGCCACAAAATCTACTTCAATTTTTTTCACGTTCTTTTGCCATTATCTTTGACCTAGAATCGCACCCCCCATTAACTTTAGCATAGATAATAGTGCTCTCTAAGTGGTATAATTTAAGGGTTAAAAGAACGTAAAAATATTTGTTGTTTAAAATGTTATTGCATTTTTGATGCGTACAACTGTCACGTTCAACACTTTGGAATTACCCATATACATATGGCTGGATTTTCACAGTTTTTGTTTAAATAATTAATGCATATTTTACTAATTTTTAAAGCATATTTTGAATTTTTTTAGCATTTTCATGCCTATGTTTTCCAATAATATATGCATAAAATTGCACGCCCTATTTATGACAATCATCACAAAAATCAAAATAGTAAAACAAGTATTTGGCCGTGCCGTGTCTTAACTTACCTCCATCGAGGGTTAGAATATTATAGGCGTGTGCTTTATATGGGATCTATGATGAGTAATATACCAATATACATATATATGACCTGAACTTAAAGCATATAATTAGTTGTGGTTTAAGGCGTATTAAAGTCTAACGGCCATATTCAAGAAAACTTCTTAATTTTAGTTTAAAGCATGTAATAACTATAAAACGCTTTATGTCTTATAAACCTCTTATAAAAATGTGTATTCATAAACGTACATTAACTGCTTTTTAACTATTAACTGTTTGTAGCGATTTTATGTTTAAGTATGGCAACTGTTTTTACGTCTTGCTGCCATTTTATTCCTAGTGATGCATGAAACTTCTATTCGGCTCAAATGATATTCTGTACTTAATACATTTTTTTTATAATGTAAGACCTTAAAAATTATTCTTGTAATAAAAACATACATATTATTTTAGTTTCTGAACAAAATTTTCCAAAAGTTATTATAAACATGTTTGTTTGAAACTTTTTTTTAAATATACGATAGGTAAGTATTCGAATAAAATGTTTATTTTATTTATAACTAGCATTTAACCCGCTACTTCGTTAGCGTCTCCTTTTATTCGTGGACATATTTTTATGCCAAAATTTACTTTTCTAGGCTTAAACTTGTTTAAATTCAAGCATTTAACCCGCTACTTTTTAATCGGGCTTTTTCTTCCATGAACATATTTATATGCCAAAAAAAGTTCCAAAATTTGTATCTCATAGGTTGATATTTACACAGGACTTTGCACCTATTATTTTGTGTTCAATATTATAGAAAATTCAAAAAGTACCACTCGTATAACACAAAAGCAAATGAAAGTAAGTTAATTTCCCGTATTATCCGTTTTGATACTTGTTTCACCCCATTTATGTATGAAACATTTCAGTGTTGTGGTGGGAGCCCATAATTAAGTACGAATATGCCAATGAATGGAGACAAATATTTTGTAAAAAAGGACCACATGACCTTCCATGTTGAATTTTATGTTTCTAGGTCCAATACTAACGGAAATTCAAAAAGTAACGATTAATGAACAAAAAAGTACCTATAAGCCCTCTTTCAGGTTCTTATCCACTCAGGACCTTGCATGTTTAATTTTATGTTTCTGGGTCCAATATTAACGGAAATTAAAAAAGTACCAATTAAAGAATAAAAAAGTACCAAAAAGTTCCCTAAAAAAATACCAGTTGCAGAAACAAAAAGCTAAAGAAAAACATAAATTTCCCGTATCTTCCCTTTTTGGTACTATTTTTCCCCCCCATTTAGTTATCAAAAATTTCAGTATTGTAGTGAGAGCTCATAATTAAGTACAAATATGTCAAAAAATGTTTTGTATAAAAAAAGTACCAAAAATAGTTACGATTTTTACCCTTTAAATGTTCGAAATTCGAAAAAGTACCAAATTCATATTCGTATTTTTTTTTGATAAGTTTCGAATGTTGTATAAACTTTGTTCCTATGTTGATTGGTTCAAAAGAAAGATGGGGTGCCAAAAAAGTACCAAAATTAAGGTTTTACCCGTTTGCTTCCTAATAGGACCAAATTTTAAAAAAATACCAGACACCTGTCCGCTTATTTTTCTTAAGAACAACGATAAGTATTACGTTTTTACCCTTTTTTACCCCTAAACATTCGAATTTCCAAAAATCCCGTCTTAGTGGATCGATTTGGGGAGTCACCTATCTCTGCTCCAAATGTCATGTTTTTATCTAGAGGAGTTTAGGCTGTGCTATGATGAATAAGTGAGTCAGTCATTCAGTAACGTTACAATTTCATATATATATATAGATAGATGGATGAAGAAAAATTTTGTGAAAAAATAACAAAATTTGGAACGATTTTCACACCTTAAACATTTGAATTAAAAAAAAATCCAAATCTGTTTTGTATTTTTTAAGATAAGGTACGAATGTGATATAATTTGTATTTACCCTTTTACTCCACCAAAGGCCATACTTCAAAAAAGTTCCAAACACCAGTCTGTTAATTTTTTTAATTTTGAATCTCTTTTAGTTTAGGAGATATGAGGTTAGCGAATTTTTCTAATGAACAACAATAAATGTTAATGTTTTCCTTTAGCTTAGGAGGTATGAGGTTAGCAGGATCAATTGGGCGAGAGGAGAGCTTCCGGTCCAAATGTCAACCTTTTAGCTTCAGACGTTTAGGCTCTGCGATGAAAGATAAATAGATGGAGAAAAAATCTTTTGTTAAAAGTAACAAACATATGTTGGTACAATTTTGACCCCTTAAACGTTCGAATTTTCATAAAGTACCAAATATACATTTGTATTTTTTAGATAAGTTACAAATGTTATATAATTTTTATTTCTATGTGTATTGATTTAAAAGCTAGATGGTGGAAAAAAGACCCAAAATACAGGTTTTACCCGTTTGCTACCTAAAATGGCCGAATTTCGTAAAAGTACCAGACAGCTATTAGCTTTTTTTATTTAATGTACAAAAATTAATATTAAATTAAATAAAAGTACCAGTTTATTTAAAACAATTTCCAGTTAGAGAACGAAAAAGAACCAAAATATCCTTTTTACAGATTTTCATTCACTCAGGAACTTGCATGTTTAATTTTATGTTTCTAGGTCCAACAAATACGGAAATTGAAAAGGTACCAGTTAAAGAACAAAATAGTTCCAAAAACCCTCTTGCAGATTCTCATTCACTCAGAACCTTGCATGTTTATTTTTTTCTTTCTAGGTCCAATACTAACGAAAATTCAAAAGTTACCAGTTAGTTAATAAAAAAGTACCAAAAATTTCCCTCCTATAGATTCTCAACCACTCAGGACATTGTATGTTGAATTTAATTATTCTAGGTTCAATATTAACGTAAATTCCAAAAATTCCAGTTAATGAACAAAAAACAGTACCACAAAGCCCTCTTACAGATTCTTATTCACTCAGGATCTTGCATGTTTAATTTTATGTTTCTAAGTCCAATAAAAACGGATATTCAAAAAGTACCAGTTAAAGAACAACAAAGTACTAAAAAGCCTATCTTACAGATTCTCATTCACTCAGGACCTTGCATGTTTAATTTTATCTTTCTAAGTCCAATACTAACGGAAATTTAAAAAGTACCAGTAAATAAATAACAAAAAGTACCAAAAAGTTCCCTCTTATAGATTCTTATCCACTCAGGACATTGCATGTTGAACTTTATGATTCTAGGTGCAATATTAACGGCAATTCAAAAATTACCGGTTAAAGAACAACACATGCCAAAAAGCCCTCTTACAGTTTCAAATTCTCTCCGGACCTTTTATGTTTAATACTATGTTTCTAGGTCCAATACTAACGGAAATTCAAAAAGTACCAGTTAATGAACAAAAAAGTACCAAAAATCCCTCTTACAGATTCTCATTCACTCAGTACCGTGCATGTTTAATTTTATGTTTCTAGGTCCAATATTAACGGAAATTAAAAAAGTACCAGCCAAAGAACAAAAAAGTACCAAAAACTTCCCTCTTTTAGATCCCTATCCACTCATTACACATACTGAATTTTATATTTCTAGGTCCAATAATAACGGAAATTCAAAAAGTACCAGTTAAAGAACAAAAAAGTACCACAAAGCCCTCTTACAGATTCTTATTCACTCAGGACCTTGCATGTTTAATTTTATCTCTCCAGGTCCAATACCAACTGAAATTCAAAAAGTACCAGTCAAAAAATAAAAAAGTACCAAAAAGATCACTCTTACAGATTCTCGTTCACTCAGGACATTACATTTTAAATTTTATGTTTCTAGGTCCAATATTAACGGAAATTCAAAAAGTACCAGTTATAGAACAAAAAAAGTACCAAAAAGTTCCGCAATAGATTCATATCCCCTCAGGACGTTGCATGTTGAATCTTATGTTTTTGGGTCCAATATTAACGATAATTAAAAAAATACAAGTTGTAGAACCAAAAAGCTAAAGAAAAATAGCAAATTTCCCGTATTTCCTTTTTTTGGTACTATTTGTACCCCCCATTAAAATTTCAAAAATTTCAGTATTGTAGTGTGAGGCCATAATTTGGTACGAATATCTCAATGAATGTAGAAAAATGTTTTGTAAAAAAAAGTACCAAAAATAGTTACGATTTTTGCCCCTTAAATGTTCGAATTTCGAAAAAGTACCAAATTTATATTTGTATTATTTTGGTAACTTTCGAATGTGGTATAAACTTTGTTTCTATGTTTATTGGATCAAAAGATAGATGGGGTGTCAAGAAAGTACCAAAATTCAGGTTTTACCCGTTTACTCCCTAAAAGGGCCGAATTTCAAAAAAGTACCAGACACCTGTCCGCTAATTTTTTTAAAGAACACCGATAAGTATTACATTTTTTTTGTATCTCTTTTAGTTTTGGAGATATAAGATTACCGAATTTTCCCGTTTTTACCCTTTTTTACCCCCTTAGCATTCGAATTTCCAAAAATCCCGTCTTAGTGGATCGATTTGGGGTGTGACCAATCTCTGGTCCAAATTTCAAGTGTTTAGCTTCAGGCGTTTAGGCTGTGCGATGATGAATCAGTGAGTCAGTCAGTCAGTCAGTCAGTAACGTTACAATTTTATATATATAGATAGATTATTTTAATTTAATTATTTTATTTTCCTTTTTTTTTAAATATTTTTGAACGACAATTCGTTCTTTAAATTGGTTGTTTAAAATAAAATATATTAAGTAAAATGTATTAAACATGCCCATACTAATAAATAAAACATTTTTTTATTATTTTTTAAACATATTTCATAAAATTATTATCATAAAATGCAAATATTTATCAAAATATCATTTTATTTTTGGTTTAATGAATGGTAGATCTAACAATAATTTTTTTTTTTGAAAGGTTTATTAAAGGTTTAATAGACTATTTTTCGTTGGTGAATACAACTTTAGCCTTCGAGTCCTTAGTCCTTCGAGCCGTATCATGTTTAATTTATGGCTCATATTGGCCACAATTAAAACCAACAGGAAGATAATTGACGGTGGTTTAATTAAATTAAAAAGTACACAGTCGAGACAAGAAGGGAAGACTCGTTCGGGCTAATGGTACCTTGCACCATTAGCGATGGACGAACCAGTATGTGACTGGTTTGAAGAGGATGGGCAGGAGGGATTCCTGATTGGGTTGGTGGTTGTGGGCAGGAGGGGGTTCCTGTTCTCTGGGGATTTTTAAATAACAAAAAAGCCAAGACCATTAACTTTACTTCAGATTACTTACATTTATTTAAGTATACTTATTCTTATTTGGGTTTTTACAATGGTGGCGAAAAAACAGTTGCTGGTGATGTTGATATCGGAGCCGAAGGATGCCTGGTTGGTTTGATTGTTCAAGAGGAACTGAGCTGCATACAAAAAAGCGACGAATTAAATTTTCTCGAGCGCGGCGAATATTAATAAATAGGAAATAAGTCACAATAGTTTTACCCAGAGCTGGAGACGTTAATACAGCCCTGTTTTGCTTTAAACAGAAAGATTTTGAACATAGTGCCCACCCTAGTGGTGAGGTCAAAAATTGCTTCGCTAAAATAAAATATTGTAAGGATACACAGAAAAAATTCTCCAAAATGTTTCACCAGTTAAAGCATTAATCAAAAATATAATCAGTTTTAATTAAAAATTTAATCAAGTGAATTAAACGTTTAATCAAGTGAATTAAACGTTTAATTAATACTATTAACTGGTTTAATTGATACTATTAATTTGTTTACTGGTGCAAATTTAATTTATTTTTTAATTAATATCACAAATTTTTTAATTGAAATCAATTTTTATTTTTTTCTGTGTACTTTAAAAATTATAAATAATATTGGTTCAAAATATTAAATACAGTAGGCACTCATAAATAACAACTCGAAGTAATAAGAATTTACAGTAGTTTCAATACACCTAAAGCGCTTAAATTAGAAATACAAATTAGAATTTGCAAGCCTTTTTTTCTTTTCAAAATCTAAAATGTTTACAATTGTTGTAGTTTAAACAAATTCAAAACAAAAGGGTGATCTCCATTCATTAATACGTCATTCGATTTCTAAGAAAAGTAATTTGCCTCTGAAAGCCCTTTTGCTTATAAATAGAAACTGCAAAGCGCCGATGGAAATATTGGAGCACATTATTTTTGTGTTACATGGAATTTGCAACTTATAGATCAAAATCCAATGAAGCTTATCAAACTCAATATAGAAATATACTGCCAGCATAATTAATTGCAGAAGGTGATGAACTAAGTGAACTTTTAAAGCTTGGCATCACGTGTCGGTAAGAGTGCTTAAGGATTCTTGGTCAAAGCTTAAAACTGTTACTAAGATGAATTATACTGTAATTGTAATGTTCCTCTAGCTCAGTTGCTGAAAAAGAGTCTAGAGACTAAATTAAGTTAAGCAAATAGAGCCAAGTCTTTTAACACAAATTGACCCGAAAAATTCAAAAGGTTTCGCAGTATGGAATGATGATTTGTTTGAGAATGAATCTTTATTTGTTTTAAAAATTTACATACTACATTGGAAATGTAAATAATTTGAATTGTTATGTTTTGCTATAATTTTTAAATTAAATTAGCATAAAAACAAAAACGGTGTTTTTTTAAATTTTAATTAACCTTAATTTTCATATTAAAAAACAATACAGAAATTCGAATTGCCTTAAACAAACAGAGTGCTTCTAATTTTCGAGCAACTTGTGCTGTAAAAATCATCTTGGAATTACTAAAAAATCTCCTGGGGTCTTATATCAATATTTGTTGGTATCAAATATGGCATGACGTGGTGATAGATGGTATAAAAATATCTGGATAGTCTTTTTGTGCTTACACTATAGATTCTTTTTTTTTTTTTTTGCTGTAGAACCTTTTACTTGTCACTCTATTTACAATCTCAAAAACGAATAGGTGAATAGAAAGAACAATGAGACGTTAAAATGTATGAATGCATGTCAATCTTTTCAGTCGTACTACATATTGCAATGCAATGTTTAAAAAACAATTGCAGCTCAAAGTTAGTGTTGCCAGAAGATAGATTTGTCACCTAATGGAGGTTTTCAACATTTGTTTGTGGACAGAATTTCATGGGTAGCAATTTGGGGATTTAAACAAAATATGAGGATGTAATATTTGGCCAATTACTATAGTAATTGACAATTTTTTTAATTAAGGTAAATTTTTGGTTCAGTGTGAACTAATATTGACAAACGAATATAATTTCATAATTTAATTTTAGCCATAGCTTTCTGCGATACCTTAACAAACTGCATATTCCAACGAAATTTTTGAGGTATGGGAGGGGGAGATGAAAACCGCCTATACACAAAAATTGTAACAGTTGAACCTCGGTAATCCGGGCCTTAATTAACCGGTTACATCTATTAACCAACATACTGCTTGCTTTCATTTGCAACCTCTATTATCCGATTTGACCAGCGTTACCGTTGGTGCCACTAAAGTGGCAATTTGCCACTTTTTCGACTGCTTGGATACTATTTGGCCACTTTTACAAAATGCACCCAAATGTGGTACTTTTTGCGATTCTTGACACTTTTTTGATTCTTTTTGCGCTAGGAAATAATATAAGTTTATATGAAACTTTTTTCTTGTCATGCGTGGTTAGCTGAAAATCGGTTTAATAAACTTTCTATTAACCTGTTTTATTTATTATGAATAAGGGCATAAAGATATCTCACATATCGATGGTTTTCTTCCGCAACCTCGTAACTCAAAAACAACTACTTTTCAGAATAGACAAATTACTTTTTTTTACCAAATATTTGGAACTTTTTGCTATATATTCTTTTATAAATCAAGAATTAGGAAAAATTCCTATAAATATTTAAAAGAATATATAGCAAAAAGTTTAAAATATTTGGTTAAAAAAGTATTTTTTTTCTCCTTAGAAGTCATGAAGCAGAAACCGAACTGTTGTGTACCGAAAACTTGTTTAAAATTTGTGTAATTGACATTAAAAGTAAAATCTAAGTTTTTACCAAAAATTGTGTAATGAATTGATAATAAGAATTGATATAAAAAACAAAAAGCTCAATATATTGAAGTATTTAGACCCAATATTTGTAGTGTCTAATGAAGATATAAAATATTTCGAATTAAGCTTCGTACAGACGATGGTCAGATCTTACAATATTGGTAAGCAGCGTTGCTTAAACTGCATTAAAATTGGTTAAAATATCTTACAACTGTGTGAACATTGTAAGCTCATTTGTATTTGCAGAAGTGCAAAATTAATGCATCTGACAATCGCACCATTGTCAGAAAAATGTTGCTGTTGGCAACGCCTGTTTACAATATTGTAAGATCTGACCATCGTCTGTACGAAGCTTTAGTTTCAGAGTTTAAAGATATAATAACTGACCCTGATGCATTTATACATGAATTTAAATTTCTAGAGAGTAAAGTAAATGACACGAATTATGAACACATATTTAAAATTTCGAATGCGTGAAATAGGAACATTGAAAAATAGATTTGATGAATATACCTATATATGTATATATTCAAACTTGTACAAATTGATCTCTCATATTTTTGCATTGTCACATAGTAGTGCTTCTGCTGGGCGTGTTTTAACTAGTGAGCTTTAATAAAAAATAAAGTAACAAAAAGGCTAAAGACATTTTACGAAAGTATGGAAGACGTTTTAAGAACAATTAATTGTAAAATTGGTATGAAACTTACCATTTATAAATATGTAGCAGAGGACGACATTGAAAAAGTTTGTTTAACCATTTCAACTGATGCGTATATTTTTGGAATGATAAAGACGAATATGAACACAGTTTTCTCCCATCACGTCACATTTATCGGATACACCAATTATTGTAATTTCAGAATATGTCTAGTACCACATTTAATAACAAAATCCAGTTTTATAGTTTTGTTCTATAAACCTGATTACAAAAATTTAAAGCAATAATAGACGAAAATGGATAAAAACTAAATATGGTATAGTAAAGAAATTAAAACACTAGCACTTAAATTTAGTAGCATGTATGCATGCCGTGCATTTATTTGTATTAAAGTGAGGAAGTGATTATACATATATTAAGTATTTGAAAAAGTGATATTTTCTTTTTTTGTTATAGGATTTCTTGTTTTCATCCGATTATAGCTTAGCTGCCAGGCCCACGGTGCCGACAAGAACATTTATTTCACATATTTATATTGATAACAATAATAAAAACTAAAACTTGTTTTTGTTTTCAAAACAAATATACGAAAGAAATTTTATTGTCGACATCATGGGCCTGGGCCTACAACTTTTGTAATTAGGTTGACTGTAGAATAAAATTATAAAACTATGGATTTTGTTATTAGTTGTGGTACAAAACATCATCCGAAATTACAATAATATGTGTATCTCATAAATGTGACGTGATGGGTGAAAACTGCGCTCATATTCGGCCATAGCATTCCAAAAAACATAAGAACCTGGTGGAATGGGCAAATAAATTTCTAAAAAGTTTTTAAATGTCTACCTGTGCAATATAGTGTCTTAAATAAATCAAAGAAAATGTATTCAGAAGGAATATTACAAGAAATATATTACTAAATGTATATATAAAACACATTTCATAAATATCTTCTATTTGCTGCAACAGTGTCATAATCCAAAAAAACATGTTTGGCAGATAACAAGTTTAACGTTTTTGAATTACCAAAACATTAAAGTAAATATTTTATAAAAATTACTTCTCGAGAGAAATATTTACAAAATATTTATTTTAGTTTTTATACCATTTTAACCTATAATAAATAGAAGAAAAAAAACGTAAAAAAATACATAATGTGGTGTACTTATTTTAATTCTAAAAATGTGCCCCTTTTTTTAAAAAAATCCACTTTTTGGTGCCACTTTTTTGTAGATATCCCCTTTTTTGGGTACTTTTTGAAAATATCCGACGGTAACACTGGATTTGACCCCTTTTATCCGTGCTTCGTGTTTAACTTCTATTATTCGTGCAGCAAACAGAATTTGGTTTTCTTTTCCAATCAAATGCATAGAAGCATAATTCAAATTCGGTGATTCCCATTTTTCCTTACGTATGCACGCATTTTTGTATTACATACAAATACTTACATAAATAAATAAAATAAATAAAGATTTACAGCCGTATTCATAAAAACTTATTGATGATTAATTGACCGTTTTTAAGCAAAAACTGCTAAAGTTGTATTCATAAACGAAAAATAGTCTATTGAACCTCTAATAAACCATTCATAAAGTAAGAAAATTTATTGTTGAATTTGCCCTTCTTTAAACCAAAAATAAAATGACATTTTAAAAAGTGTTTGCATTTTATGATATTATTTTTGTGAAATATGTTGAAAAATAATGACAAAAATTTTTTATTTATTACAACGGACATAATAAATACATTTTACTAATTTTTTATTTCAAGGGCAAATGCAGATATACTCTTTAATTATTTATTAAATTATTGAAACTACCCAGCAAAAACTTTACTTACCATCCTACTTTTAATGACTTCAAGAATTCATTACTTTGTAGCTTTATTCGCCACTTTTTGGATTATTAGTTATATATTAAATAATAACTTTATTATTATATCTTAAATATACAGAAAAATTTATATATTCATTATGACAATAAAAATGTCATTATAGTCATAAAACATAGTTTTTTAATGCAAAAACTACACTGCCCCGGTAGACTAGCTGGTAGAGAGCTAGTCTATCAGCACCGAGGTTGCGGGATCAAATCCCGCCAGAGACAGAAAAAAAAATAAAAAATAAAATAAAGTAAAATAGAATAGAATAAGAAAAAATAAAAATAAAATAATTAAAAAAAAAACAAAAAAAAAAAATTTAAAAAAAATAAAAAAATTTTTACTTTATTGACTTTGTGTAACTATAAAAATTTTAAGTATAAAAAAAACATATTATTTTTTAGATTATTATAGGCTAAATTATAAAGGATTACTTTTGGGACATCTCAAACAAAAATAAGTACTTTTTCTAGTAGAAAAGTAAGTAGACGGCTCGTCAAATTCTCATTATTTTTCTGCTTACTTTGTAAGCAAAGTTTTTGCTGGGATAGTTGCTTTTTTTTGTTTAAAACACCAAATTATTATTGAAAATATAAAAAAAAAAAAATAAAATAAGCAAATCATAATAATAGTGATGTTAATAAAAAGTAAACAAACTTTTTATTCGAATTCTTTCTTATCGTATATTTAAAAAAGGTTCAAACAAAAGTTTTTATGATACCTTTCGGAAACATTTTGTTCAGAAACTAAAATAATATGTAGTTTTATTTGATAAGAATAATTTTGAAGGTCTACAATTAAAAAAAAATTAAAAAAAAAATTTAAATATAGAATATCATGTAAACCGAATAGAAGTTTCGTGCATCACTAACAATAAAATGGCAGCCAAATAAAAAGAAAGTTGCCATACTTAAACAGAAAATCGCTGCAAACAGTTAATAGTAAAAAAGCTGTTATTGTACGTTTATGAATACAAATTTTTATAAGAGGTTTATAAGACAAAAAGCGTTTAATAGTTATTACATACTATAAGCCTAAAATAAGAACTTTTTATGAATATGGCTGTTAAAGTTAAAAAACATGTATTTTTTTTGTTTTCATATATATCTATAATGTGAGTACTTTTAGTTTTCAAGGTACTTGAACTTTTATATATATTAGAGTAAAATTTTTCCTTATAATTTAACTTTATATTAATTTACTTTATTAAACTTTCCTTTAATTAACTAATTATCAAATACATATTTTGTTTTACACATTATTATCGTATTTTTCTTATTCCTAATCTTAATATTTTTGTTATGCTCGTAATTTCTACAAATAGATATCTAGTCGCGTTCGTACCTATCTGGTACCACTATTTTGGTAATTTCAACGCTAATTTTGCCTACGTGAATTAACTATCGAAAATTAATGGTTAAAAATACATTACACTTTAGCCCGTAGGTAAGAAATGCGTTTTAAAATTATCAAAACCATAGATATCTATACACAGCTAGATATCTTTTGGTAGAAATTACGGGCATTAGTCGTACATTATATACTAGTTAATGATAATGTTAGGCTAACAAAATCTGTTATTTTAAACAGTATACATATGTAAGTTAATGCAGATTTAAGGCCACTTATTACTTACTAATTAAAATGTTAAGTCTGTAAAAAATTAATAAAAATTGTTTCATTACAGAAAATATTGCTTGTCACTTTTAATAATGAACTCTATCGGTAGTGGTATTAAAATAAATTAAATGTTTTTTTGTACGCTAGAGGTTTAAAGACAATTAACTTTAATCTTTAAAGGTTAAACAAATGTTATAACTTTTTATTTATCATTATTATGAGAAAACAAGAGGCTATAAAATGGACAAGATGCTCAATGACAAAATTTTAGTTTATAATTGATTGCTAAGTTTTTACAAAAATATGGGGACAAAATGGGGGATTCAGATTTTTAGATGGCGATTTTTAAGCACTTTCAACTTTCAAATACAGAAAAAAGTTATCTGGCAACATTGATCAAACTCTTTACACAAAGATACATTTGCCCAGCGGGAAAACTCAGAAGACCTTTTTACTTTAGGCCTTTTTAAAGACCTGCCTACAAATTTTTTTGATTTTATAACTACATATCGTTACCTAAAACGCAAAAGGCCCTAACTAACAAAAAATAAAAAATCGACTTTTTTATGAAATCTGATGAATTGCATCAACACTAATGTCCACAATCAATTTTGGAGTCTTTCAACCAAAATTAGCGCTTTTATTAACAAAAAACAAACGGCCCTATCTACAAAAGTTTATATGGATACACGCGAAAAGACCTTACTAACAGTTTGCATAATATGCAACATTGTCAATTGTCAAAACAACTGGTAGGTTTTACAAGAAAAATAGGAGGAAAATAAATTATAAGCCGTTTTAGGCAATTTATCATTTAATTTAATTTGCTTCTCCTGTAAAATTTTCAAAATGTTAGATAGGGCGTTTTGCGTTTTAGGTAACGATATTCTTATCTAATTGTATAAAATATCAGATACGCATGTTACATTTGCTTCTATGAGAATTTTTTTTTGCACAAGCAGATGTAAAATGGTTATTATTTTTGATCCTGTTACCATTCTTATGTACCTTTTTTTATGAGTATGAAATGGCGCCAGAGGCCTTCTAGAAGGCATCCGTACTCCTTATTTTTCCCGCTGGGTATATATATATATACACATCCATTCACATATGGATACCCTCGAATTTCATTTAAAAAATGCAGTAGACAAGGAGTGTCTCTAATAATATTCTATGGGAGTGAATATAATGACATTTGATAGATTTATTTATGCTGTAGCACTGCACTTCATTCTGCACACAGATCTTCTTTTCTTACTTGTTTTCAATTATATGTAGGATTTTGTTGCACAAGAACGCGACACAAACAACAATAACAACAACATACAGCAAATACAATAATGGTGTTAAATACACATTTGTTCTTGTTGTTAAAACATTCTTGCATACTCAACTAACAAAAGAAGTCATTAATTTAAAAATGAAAAAAACATAAATTCATGTTCTTAAATAAAAAACAAAATCAAACTACACCACAAAGTCATTAATAAAACTTATTGAAAGAACACACAAAATAACACCACCAACAACAATAATAATTATTATTAAAAAAATTATATATATTCTTTTAATTTCAAGCATCTGAAATCTTTATTAAAATATTATTTTAACTTATTAGCTTGGCATTAAATTAAAAACAAACTTACAGATACCAGTTCACACATACAACAAAATCAATTTCGAAAAAATAAATCGAGTTAAGGCCTTTCCACATGAGACCAAGGACATGTTCATAAAGATTCTTTGTTTGTGTGTGTATTTTTTGACATCAGAATAATATTGTCGCATATTTTTAATTCAGAACCATTGAAAGATTTATGTGCTCAGTACTAGGGTATTCATTTAATCGGGCTTTTGCTTTGATCGGTTAATCGCTCGATTAATTAATCGAGGTTTTGGTTTAATCGGTTAATAATCGGTTAATTTTGTTATTGATCGGTTAACCGATTAGTTAAATTTTTTATAAATTAACTAGCATTTAACCCGCTACTTCGTTAGCGTCTCCTTTTATTCGTGGACATATTTTTATGCCAAAATTTACTTTTCTAGGCTTAAACTTGTTTAAATTCAAGCATTTAACCCGCTACTTTTTAATCGGACTTTTTCTTCCATGAACATATTTATATGCCAAAAAAAGTTCCAAAATTTGTATCTCATAGGTTGATATTTACACAGGACTTTGCACCTATTATTTTGTGTTCAATATTATAGAAAATTCAAAAAGTACCACTCGTATAACACAAAAGCAAATGAAAGTAAGTTAATTTCCCGTATTATCCGTTTTGATACTTGTTTCACCCCATTTATGTATGAAACATTTCAGTGTTGTGGTGGGAGCCCATAATTAAGTACGAATATGCCAATGAATGGAGACAAATATTTTGTAAAAAAGGACCACATGACCTTCCATGTTGAATTTTATGTTTCTAGGTCCAATACTAACGGAAATTCAAAAAGTAACGATTAATGAACAAAAAAGTACCTATAAGCCCTCTTTCAGGTTCTTATCCACTCAGGACCTTGCATGTTTAATTTTATGTTTCTGGGTCCAATATTAACGGAAATTAAAAAAGTACCAATTAAAGAATAAAAAAGTACCAAAAAGTTCCCTAAAAAAATACCAGTTGCAGAAACAAAAAGCTAAAGAAAAACATAAATTTCCCGTATCTTCCCTTTTTGGTACTATTTTTCCCCCCATTTAGTTATCAAAAATTTCAGTATTGTAGTGAGAGCTCATAATTAAGTACAAATATGTCAAAAAATGTTTTGTATAAAAAAAGTACCAAAAATAGTTACGATTTTTACCCTTTAAATGTTCGAAATTCGAAAAAGTACCAAATTCATATTCGTATTTTTTTTTGATAAGTTTCGAATGTTGTATAAACTTTGTTCCTATGTTGATTGGTTCAAAAGAAAGATGGGGTGCCAAAAAAGTACCAAAATTAAGGTTTTACCCGTTTGCTTCCTAATAGGACCAAATTTTAAAAAAATACCAGACACCTGTCCGCTTATTTTTCTTAAGAACAACGATAAGTATTACGTTTTTACCCTTTTTTACCCCTAAACATTCGAATTTCCAAAAATCCCGTCTTAGTGGATCGATTTGGGGAGTCACCTATCTCTGCTCCAAATGTCAAGTTTTTATCTAGAGGAGTTTAGGCTGTGCGATGATGAATAAGTGAGTCAGTCATTCAGTAACGTTACAATTTCATATATATATATAGATAGATGGATGAAGAAAAATTTTGTGAAAAAATAACAAAATTTGGAACGATTTTCACACCTTAAACATTTGAATTAAAAAAAATCCAAATCTGTTTTGTATTTTTTAAGATAAGGTACGAATGTGATATAATTTGTATTTACCCTTTTACTCCACCAAAGGCCATACTTCAAAAAAGTTCCAAACACCAGTCTGTTAATTTTTTTAATTTTGAATCTCTTTTAGTTTAGGAGATATGAGGTTAGCGAATTTTTCTAATGAACAACAATAAATGTTAATGTTTTCCTTTAGCTTAGGAGGTATGAGGTTAGCAGGATCAATTGGGCGAGAGGAGAGCTTCCGGTCCAAATGTTAACCTTTTAGCTTCAGACGTTTAGGCTCTGCGATGAAAGATAAATAGATGGAGAAAAAATCTTTTGTTAAAAGTAACAAACATATGTTGGTACAATTTTGACCCCTTAAACGTTCGAATTTTCATAAAGTACCAAATATACATTTGTATTTTTTAGATAAGTTACAAATGTTATATAATTTTTATTTCTATGTGTATTGATTTAAAAGCTAGATGGTGGAAAAAAGACCCAAAATACAGGTTTTACCCGTTTGCTACCTAAAATGGCCGAATTTCGTAAAAGTACCAGACAGCTATTAGCTTTTTTTATTTAATGTACAAAAATTAATATTAAATTAAATAAAAGTACCAGTTTATTTAAAACAATTTCCAGTTAGAGAACGAAAAAGAACCAAAATATCCTTTTTACAGATTTTCATTCACTCAGGAACTTGCATGTTTAATTTTATGTTTCTAGGTCCAACAAATACGGAAATTGAAAAGGTACCAGTTAAAGAACAAAATAGTTCCAAAAACCCTCTTGCAGATTCTCATTCACTCAGAACCTTGCATGTTTATTTTTTTCTTTCTAGGTCCAATACTAACGAAAATTCAAAAGTTACCAGTTAGTTAATAAAAAAGTACCAAAAATTTCCCTCCTATAGATTCTCAACCACTCAGGACATTGTATGTTGAATTTAATTATTCTAGGTTCAATATTAACGTAAATTCCAAAAATTCCAGTTAATGAACAAAAAACAGTACCACAAAGCCCTCTTACAGATTCTTATTCACTCAGGATCTTGCATGTTTAATTTTATGTTTCTAAGTCCAATAAAAACGGATATTCAAAAAGTACCAGTTAAAGAACAACAAAGTACTAAAAAGCCTATCTTACAGATTCTCATTCACTCAGGACCTTGCATGTTTAATTTTATCTTTCTAAGTCCAATACTAACGGAAATTTAAAAAGTACCAGTAAATAAATAACAAAAAGTACCAAAAAGTTCCCTCTTATAGATTCTTATCCACTCAGGACATTGCATGTTGAACTTTATGATTCTAGGTGCAATATTAACGGCAATTCAAAAATTACCGGTTAAAGAACAACACATGCCAAAAAGCCCTCTTACAGTTTCAAATTCTCTCCGGACCTTTTATGTTTAATACTATGTTTCTAGGTCCAATACTAACGGAAATTCAAAAAGTACCAGTTAATGAACAAAAAAGTACCAAAAATCCCTCTTACAGATTCTCATTCACTCAGTACCGTGCATGTTTAATTTTATGTTTCTAGGTCCAATATTAACGGAAATTAAAAAAGTACCAGCCAAAGAACAAAAAAGTACCAAAAACTTCCCTCTTTTAGATCCCTATCCACTCATTACACATACTGAATTTTATATTTCTAGGTCCAATAATAACGGAAATTCAAAAAGTACCAGTTAAAGAACAAAAAAGTACCACAAAGCCCTCTTACAGATTCTTATTCACTCAGGACCTTGCATGTTTAATTTTATCTCTCCAGGTCCAATACCAACTGAAATTCAAAAAGTACCAGTCAAAAAATAAAAAAGTACCAAAAAGATCACTCTTACAGATTCTCGTTCACTCAGGACATTACATTTTAAATTTTATGTTTCTAGGTCCAATATTAACGGAAATTCAAAAAGTACCAGTTATAGAACAAAAAAAGTACCAAAAAGTTCCGCAATAGATTCATATCCCCTCAGGACGTTGCATGTTGAATCTTATGTTTTTGGGTCCAATATTAACGATAATTAAAAAAATACAAGTTGTAGAACCAAAAAGCTAAAGAAAAATAGCAAATTTCCCGTATTTCCTTTTTTTGGTACTATTTGTACCCCCCATTAAAATTTCAAAAATTTCAGTATTGTAGTGTGAGGCCATAATTTGGTACGAATATCTCAATGAATGTAGAAAAATGTTTTGTAAAAAAAAGTACCAAAAATAGTTACGATTTTTGCCCCTTAAATGTTCGAATTTCGAAAAAGTACCAAATTTATATTTGTATTATTTTGGTAACTTTCGAATGTGGTATAAACTTTGTTTCTATGTTTATTGGATCAAAAGATAGATGGGGTGTCAAGAAAGTACCAAAATTCAGGTTTTACCCGTTTACTCCCTAAAAGGGCCGAATTTCAAAAAAGTACCAGACACCTGTCCGCTAATTTTTTTAAAGAACACCGATAAGTATTACATTTTTTTTGTATCTCTTTTAGTTTTGGAGATATAAGATTACCGAATTTTCCCGTTTTTACCCTTTTTTACCCCCTTAGCATTCGAATTTCCAAAAATCCCGTCTTAGTGGATCGATTTGGGGTGTGACCAATCTCTGGTCCAAATTTCAAGTGTTTAGCTTCAGGCGTTTAGGCTGTGCGATGATGAATCAGTGAGTCAGTCAGTCAGTCAGTCAGTAACGTTACAATTTTATATATATAGATAG
Organism: Pollenia griseotomentosa; assembly: GCA_963931875.1. Lineage (NCBI taxonomy): Eukaryota > Metazoa > Arthropoda > Insecta > Diptera > Polleniidae > Pollenia > Pollenia griseotomentosa. The sequence goes on along the minus strand of OZ007562.1, from coordinate 44,380,480 downwards.
ATTAATATCAATAAATAAAAATGAAAAATTATTTATTATTTGGAGTTTATTAGTAAAAAAAAAATAACATAACAATTCTTGAACTAAAACGAGCAAACAAAAAAAATAATTTATAACTATGTTATACATATTTTTAAATTAATACATATATATTCTGTATTAATTAAAAAATAAACTGCGTGATCATTTTATTTCAATAGTTTAAGCAGATCTTTTAAAATAATCTTTTCTTTGGTTAATTTGACACTTTTCTTTAGTTTTGATAAAACTTGACATGGAAAAAATTCTTTCAATTGTCGTAGATGTTGGAGAAATCGAAAGCAACCCATAATACAAAATTTCTAATTTTTCAGTCCTTTTACTGGATTTCTCTAAACATATAAAATCTTCCAATTAGAGTCCTGTTTTAATTTTTTAAAATTTTTAATACTTTTAATTGTTTCGGCTAATTTAGTGTTGTGTTACTATCGAGAGTTTCTTTTGTTGGCAGGTCATTATCTAACTTATCCTGGCAAAGCTCAGCACCGAGCATTTTGCAAAAAAATTCATTTCCGAATTCCATAATTTCTGTTTTTGTATAAAAAAATATTTCGAATCACAAATTTTTTGGTGCACTTAAGTGACTTTTTTGGTGAATTTTGGTACAGAAAACATTGTAAAATTCGACATGATTGCATTTAAAGAAGCGTGTTGGTTTGCAACTGCTGTTTTAAAACTCACCCATAATTAAAAACACAACAAAATGGTTTAATGCCACAAAAAATCAAAAGTTTTGTTACATCGGTTAATCGACTTAAACTAACCGGTTTAATCGTTAATCGAAAAAAGCCAATTTTAAATTAACCGATCAGTTAATCGAGTGGTAATTAACCGGTTAACCGATTAACGGTTAACCGAATGAATACCCTACTCAGTACATAGTATGTGACATTATATTGTACAACCAAAAATTGTTCAAATATTTAAATATATGTGAAAATAAGGAATTTTTTAAATTAAAAGCAAATGAAATGATGCAATAACATTCATATGTATCAAAAACAATCTAATATCGGCCTCTTACCGTTAGTGAGTTATCAGGCCTAGTTATATTTGTGAAAAACTATTTATGCAATGAAAAATATAAATATACATACCAAAAACTTTTGTGAAGAAATTGTTTATTATATAATAGGAAAATGTGGAAAACTTTAAGTGCACATTTTCTACATCTATGAACTTTTTTTCTTAACGAGTTGTATTACTACAGTTTATTTAGAATATCTGAGCGGAAGAGAATACAATAGTAATTCTTTAGCGCTAAACACCATCTAATAGTATGTTCACATTTGGCTTCTTAAACGCGTTGAAGCAGTTCGAACGTGATTTAGCTCTAATCACTTCCAAATTGAGATGATTACCCATACATTGAAGTGATTTGTTAATCACTTCAAGTTGACATGATTACAACTAAATCACGTCATAAATCGCATAGAATCCACTGAACATACCTCAAATGCAGAATCGCCAACATGATCGTGTACCACCGGCCAAGATTTCTGCTTAATGTTTTTATTTTTTTCCTTTAATAATTCATAAATTCTCAAAATTTCATCATTAAAATGATTAAAATTATCTTCTAATAACTTTATAAAAGTGTTTTTATCCATTTCTAATACTTTAAAGAAATAAAAATTTGTTTGTTATGTGAACGGCTTTGATAAGCTAAATCAACATTTTGCTTAAACGCGTTTCAAAACCTAAGTGTGAACTTAGCATTATACACTAGACAAATATTGAAAAAATCTCATAAATCATTTGATGCGCTTCTTAGAAAGTTCCCCTTTTTTACATAAATTCTACCAAAAACAACACAATGCCTAAAAGTATGAGAGTGATCACGACTACTCGGCATTTTATGGCCTTCTGCTCCACGAGTGATTAATGGACATATTAAGTTTGTCATTCGGTATGTCCCACTATTTAGCTAAGACCCCTTAAGTATTAAGAAAATTATAATTTCGGAGTCAAACAAGGAATTTGCAGTTAAGTTTTAAAATCCGGTATAATCGGTGCAATTGGCAAAGGAAATATAAATTTAAATGTGTAGCAGTCTCCATAAACATCTGTATTTCTATTCTGTTTACAAGGTTTTTACAGTATTTAAACTATTATAAATAACTTTTTTTAATGTATCCCGGAATGGCTTATTATTTCAGTCAAAAATGTGCGAATCTCTTGACGCTCTTAGGTGGGCCACAATTATATCCACAGTGAGACTTTGGTATTCAGAAGTTCGCTATAACGAAAAATTTAAAAGTTTAAAAAAACCTCTTTATTGCAAAGCTTTTTTACCAAAATGTTCTATAGCTCTAATGAAGAAATTCTTAGGTCATTTATTAAAGCAACGAGATCTCACTAACAAAAAAACGTTTAATTTTTAATAGAGGTTTCTACACTGTATTCGGATTTAAAACTTTTTTCGGGCAAAGGTTCTGATAGTCGATGTTATATAATTTTAGACCAAGGAAATGAATGGTATTCACCGTTTTGCCAGACCAGCTTGAGCTTTCCAGATATTGCCATTTTTATTTATACCCTATTATTCACTAGGGCTTGCATTACCGATTAACCGGTTACTCGGTAAATTGCTAAAAAATTCATTACCGAAAAACCGGTAAATTCATTATTTTTTACCGGTTTTTTCGGTAAAAATTTAAACTTTATATTTTACATACATACTATTTTATAAGTAAATATGTAGTTGAATTTAATATTTAAAATATATAATTATACTATAATAAAGAAATTCAACTTTATTTACAAAGTAGTATGTACGGAACAAAACGAAAAATATTGTAAAATATAAAAAATTTCTTTCTCTTACTCGCACCTACGTAAAAATAAAACAAATTTTGGTTTCTTGTTGTGTGTTGTGTACAGGGTTTAAAAGCACCCATCAATCAGCTGGATGCTTTTTATTTTTGCTTTTGCCACTGTAATTGAAATTTTTAATTTTTTTTCTAATAGCCAATGTTTTGTTTTTCGTTTGTGCAAAAAAGCAAATGTCCTATTTTGTATATTTTTATTTTTTGACAATTGCCAAAATCACCTAAAGCTAAAGGATTAGCGAATATTATTGAAAGGGAAATGGAATTTTTCCAAGAACAGAACATCCGATGTAAATATTTAGAGAAAGCTTTAAAATGTTGTTGACTGTTCGACCGACAAGTGTCGAATCGGAGCGCGCGTTTTCAGCAGCCGGTCTGATCTGCACCAAGTTGAGGTCGAGCTTAAATGATAACACGTTAGACACAATTTGTTTTTTAAGGCAGCATTTTTATTAAAAACAAGAGTTAAAATAAAGTTTTAATTCTTTTTCCAATTTACGTTTATAACTTTTTTATATATTATAATGTTATGAATAAATAAAATAAAAAAATAATTTAATCGAATAAATGAATGAATTTTATAAAACAAAATTTTATAAGTAATTAGTTTGAATAAAATATCAACTAACTAAAATACTCTCAAAATTACCGGTAAATTCCCGGTTTACCGGGTTTTTCCACATAAATTACCGAATTACCGGTAATTGAAAAAGTCGGTAAATTTGCAAGTCCTATTATTCACTAAGGGTTGGTCTTATATACAAGTTATTATTTGAACATGAAACTGTTATACATAGACACAAATGTGCTGAAAAACACGCGATTTTAAAATCACTTGTGAGCTCAAAATCGCGAATCTTTTTGCGTTTTCACGGAAAGAATTATTTACTAAATCACAAGAAAATATGGCTTGAACCAAGAAAATTTTGCATGGTCTCGTCCAAGCCAAAAATTACTTATTCTTAATATATGTGTGCTTTGGTTTAAGCAAAATGTTTCTTTATTTAATAAAATTTTACTAAATACAAACGAAATAAGTTAAAACTAAGAAACTATTTTGGATTTTCTTGTTTTACGCAATTGATTACTTTAGAAAATTAACTTCTTTCTTTCTGTGTACGTTTGAGTAACGAGGCCTTAACGAATAACAAAACCATAATTTGTTTATGACTAGAAATAACGATGCCAGATTAAATAAAGATTGTTTTATAACTTAGCACAGATTCCTTATAAAGCCTTCTGCCGAAAAGTCCACACAAATTGCTTGGCACACATGTCAACAATTTACAGTTGCACAAATATTTTGTATTGTTAATTGGGGTGTTTGATGTTTGGACAAACATTTGAAGCATGTTTGTAGAAATGTTTAAACATTTTAATACACATTTTGCAGACATGCTGAATATTTGACAAACTTATTGTGGCGTATACCTTAATGCTAAATGTAGTCATTTCTGCGAAAACTTTTCAGAGGAAAGACGTTGAGAAAGAAGCATTGAAATCATTTTCAATAGTAAATTTAACTTTTTTAGGCAGTATTGTTTGCCATAAAACAACACGTTGTTTAAATCACTTTTTACTATTAAATCTTTGCCTTTATTTTATATTTCCTCTCCGTTTTAAGCCAAAAGCAACAAAATTGCCGCAGCACTATCGGCGTCTCTATTCATTGAAAACAAAACAAAAATGAAAAGTTAATGTTGGTACGAAATATATTTGTGTTGTTTATTGGCAAACACAAAACGGAAACCAAGTGTGTGTTTGCCAAGCATTTTGTGAGGTTTATTTTGTCCTTTAGTGGAGGGTATCACAGATTCGGCACAGTCAATTATAGTATTCTAACTTGTTTTTTTTTTATTTTCAACTAAATCATATATCTAAACACTTCATCTTGTTTATAGTTTAACCTCATTTTAACTTAAAAACGAAAAAATAAGTTTATGGATACGCTTTACTAATAACGGATTTTTTACCCATTCTTTCGTTCATTCATACACCATATGGTTTTAAATACACATAGTAAGGCGTGTAACTGTAACCGTAGCAATATGCCCAAGATAAAAAAATTAAATTTGTTTTTCTATTCGCAGTATCAGAACATCGAAGAAAGAGTATGTAGACTTTAACAGACGTAATATAGGGGGAGTTGTTCATTCGCACGATGAGATTTGTGTTTGGACTTCGATTTTCATTTATTTTTTTTTTCCTTTGTTTCCATTAATTTTGTTTTTTTTTGCTTTTACTAAAACTCAAAGCCACATTTTCCTGGTCAGACCACAAAAATAATGGCATAATATGTTTTAAATTTAGTTCTTTAAGGTTTTAAATCAATTATGTTGGTGTTGTTGTTGTCGGTGGCTCAATCGGGGATGTCCATGCCGAAGTCAATGTGTTTGTATTTTGTTTTGTAACATCTTATACAGTGTGATGTGTTAACCGAGCATTTATGATTTATTAACGGAAATTTATTTTTAAGAAGTTTCAATTTAAAACACATACATACTTACACATATAACAATGCACTTGAAAAAATATATTTCTTGAAAAGCGCCGCAGCTTTTAAAGTGGAAGAAAAATGTTAGTAAACAATGTTAGTAAACATACTGCAGAAAATATTGCTGCAGTTCGCGATAGTGTAGTTGAAGAGCCGTCCACCTTAACTCGTCGTCGTGTCCATCAATTGCTCCTCTCACGCTCGTCGTTGATGAACATTATGCATAACGACTTGCATTTAAACGCTTACAAGGTGCAATTGACTCAAGAACTAAAGCCTTTTGACCATTCTAAACGTCTTCAATGGTCAGAATGGTGGCAAGAAATGGCAACAGTGGATGATCAATTTTCGAAGAAAATCATCTTCAGTGATAAGGCACATTTTCACCTCAGTGGGTTCGTCAATCAGCAGAATTGCCTCATTTAGGCGAATGATTGTCGAAAAACCAATGCACCCACAAAGAGTGACTGTTTGGTGAAGTTTATGGACTGGCGGCATCATCGGGCCGTATTTTTTCCAAAATGAGGCCGGTCAGGCAGTTACTGTGAATGGTGTTCGCCATCGTGAGATGATAACGAACTTTTTATGGCCCGAATTGGAAGATATGAATGTGGACGATAAGACAGTGCCACTTGCCACACAGCTAACGAAACAATGGCTCTTTTGCGCAACAAATTCAATGGCCGTGTTATCTCACGTGGTGGCGATGTCAATTGGCCGCCAAGATCATGTGATTTGACACCGTTGGACTTCTTTCTTTGGGGTTATTTGGCCTGGCCCTTTGTTCCAACTAGGAATCCCAGGAATTTATATATATATATATATTTGAAAGAAAAGGTGTACGTCGATAAGCCAGCAACAATTCAAGAGCTAAAGGATGAGATAAGTCGGCACATTAACGGCATAGAGCCTCAATTATGCCTCAGTGTCATCGAAAATTTCGCGGCGGCTACTTGGCCAATATATTTCTCCATACATAATTGAACCATACCAATATTATCATAATAAAAAGAAATGACAATAATTTCCTAAATAATTTGTGTTTAATTCAAAATCAATATCGGCCCTTAATAACAAGCCAGAGTGCTATTTTCGGCTATGCCGAATCTTACATGCCCTTCACCATGGTGCGATAACAACAAAAAGTGATATAAACCGTTCTTTAGATATAAAGAAATCTATTTTATGCCACTTCCACTTTTCCTATCCCGCCCAAATATTGTCGGATCTTTTGCATTGATAACTGAGATACTTGTATCTAATTTGGAAACTTTAGCTCTTTTCGTTCTTCACATACATACACAGATATCTTTAATGACTTGGTACTGCAGCTGCCACGCCCTATTCTCCAATCCCGTCCAAATTTTTAGAGAGGTTGTGTATTAATAACCCAGTTATGTGTACCAAGTTTCTCTTTTGTTTCTTGATATATAGAAAAAAATTTTGTGCCACGCCTCCTTCCCCATTTTGTGGGATGCTGTGTATTGATAACCCAGATGTCTGTACCTAATTTCAAAACTTTAGCTTTTTTCGTTCTCCAGATAAACAGAAGTTAATAATGTCTTTGTATGGGAAGTGCCACATTAGAAGCAGTCGTGATTTTTTGCTTATATCTCAGTCATTTACGGATCGAACTGATTGATTTTCAATAGTTAACTTTAGCGAAGTGTGCAATATAAATATATAGCAATCTAGTCCCCATCATTTCTGGGGTCTTCGACAAACACACGGACAGACGGAAATCGTTAAATCAATTTCGGTTCACATAATGACCTAAAATATATATATGTTTATATACTTTTTATGGTCTAAGATCAATATTGAAGAAATTAAGAAATTACAAGCGGAATGACAAACTTAAATACACGCTTTAACCAGTGGTTCAGGGTATAAAAAAAACAACAATTAGGTATATATGGGTAATATATGAGGCAGTCGTAGTTTTCAGCTCATATCTCAGCCATCTGTGGACCGATCTAGCTGAATTTCAAAAGCAGACTTTAACGGAGTATATGTGTCATAAATGCATAATAACTGTCAGCCGTATTCATAAAAACTTATTGATGATTTATTGACCGTTTTTTAAGCAAAAATTGCTAAAGTTGTATTCATAAACGAAAAATAGTCTATTGAACCTTTAATAAACCATTCATCTTTAAACCAAAAATAAAATGACATTTTAAAAAGTGTTTGCATTTTATGATTTTATTTTTGTGAAATATGTTGAAAAATAATGACAAAAATGTTTTATTTTTTACAACGGACATGTTAAATACATTTTACTATTTTTTTTTTTTATTTTAGACAGCCAATTTAAAGTTATATTGGTAATTATTTAAAAAAAATGTATATGATTTAAATGAATATGTTTAAGGGCAAATGCAGATATTCTCTTTAATTATTTAAAAAAAAAAAAAAAAAAAAAAATATTTTTCAACAATAATTTGTTGTTTTAAACAAAAAAAGGAAATAGTTTTTTTGTTTAAAACAACAAATTATTGTTGAAAAATATTTTTTTTTTTTTTTTTTTTTTTTTTGGATTTTGCTTAAAACTAAAAATTTTTGGCGAACTATTTAAGTTATAATGCCAGGGTATCACACAATTTTTTGGAGCTTCAAACACAAAAACCTCGTTCGACCTAAACCTTCGTATAGGAAGGCGAGAGCTTCCAGAATCCGCTCCAGAGTATTTTGGTCTCCACCAGTAAACTTCTGAGTTATATATGGTTCTCCACCAGTCACAATGAGTTAATTTTGGTTCTCCACCAGACAACACATAAAAACATTGAGGTTAAAAACGAATGCATATAGTTAATGCAGAAACCGCAAAAACTGTAACTCGGTACAGTTATACGACGCCGAAACACTAACCAATACGGGGTGACAACGCAAAACGCACGAAAAGCAGACAAACAAGAACGACCTGTTTGTCCTTAAAAAATAATGACAAAAAGCGCGAGCTGCTTCTCCACTCAGAGCAGTTTTACGAGTGTTGAAAAATATAAAAAAAAATAAAATAAGCAAATCATAATAATAGTGATGTTAATAAAAGTAAACAAACTTTTTATTCGATTACTTTCTTATCGTATATTTAAAAAAGGTTCAAACAAAAGTTTTAATGATACCTTTCGGAAACATTTTGTTCAGAAACTAAAATAATATGTAGTTTTATTTGATAAGAATAATTTTGAAGGTCTACAATTAAAAAAAAAATTATAAAAAAAAATTTAAATATAGAATATCATGTAAACCGAATAGAAGTTTCGTGCATCACTAACAATAAAATGGCAGCCAAATATATAGAAAGTTGCCATACTTAAACAGAAAATCGCTGCAAACAGTTAATAGTAAAAAAGCTGTTATTGTACGTTTATGAATACAAATTTTTGTAAGAGGTTTATAAGACAAAAAGCGTTTAATAGTTATTACATACTATAAGCTTAAAATAAGAACTTTTTATGAATATGGCTGTTAGTCTCTATCATTTCTGGGGTCTATTACAAAATTACAAACAAAATGACAAACTTATATTATTATACCCTTCACGGAAGGTAATATTTAAAACAAGTAGAAAACAAGATAAAATGTAAAATTATTTTCTAAATATTTCATAACCCTTTTAATGGATTCAGTTCGTTGGAATGTCTAGTTTATGCGTACATACTTTGAAAATTGGGTGAAAAATTTGGATTTTTCGAAGTTTCAAGAACTCAATACAAGTTAGATTTTCTGATACACTCACCAATGAGTTTCTACTCAAATGAAAAAGATTTTTGTGTAAATTCGTAATCCACACAATATTTTTGGTTTTGAAAGTTCGTTTGTGAAATATCAAGCGAATAAAGCACAAAATGGTGTAAATTATGCAAATATTAAATGTCACCATATTTTTGAAACTAGAGCTGCTAGAAAAAAAAACTAATGATGCCATCGCGATCAAAAATCTCATTTTAAACAAAAAAAATAATGAATAGAAGTCTGGAAAATGTGGATGTGTTGCCGTGTGTTATTGTATAAAATTGTGGAAAATTACATTTGTTGAAATCGAAAATGACAGTAATTTTTATGCTTGAAAAGAAAAGGGTATATATAAGTTTGTCATTCCATTTGTAATTTCTACAATATTGATCTTAGACCCTATAAAGTATATATATTCTGGGTCCTTATGAGGAGAGAAGTTGATTTAACGATATCCGTCCGTCCGTCTGTCCAATTTTTTCCAAAAATCCCTTGTTGTTGTATTTTTATTACTTTTTTCTGTATATCTGGAGAACGGCAAGAGCCAAAGTTTCCAAATTAGGTACAAACATTTAGGTTATAAATACACACGATCCCATAAAATGTGGGCGGGATTGGAGAAGTGGGCGTGGTACCTCCCATACAAAAAGTATTAAAAATTTTATAAAAACCTGAATTTTTTGACTGTAATATGACCTATGGTTACGCCTTATATATCAAAAGATCGGAAATTTAATTAATAAAAAATATTTTCTGAAAAACTCGGGAAAATCGGTTCAGATACGAAAAAGTTATGACCAAAATATTAATTTTTTTTTGAAAAATACTCATTTTCGGGAACCATAGATCTTCCCGAGTCCAAGTTTTATAACCAAAATAACACGTCGGTATATAAATCTGTCAAATCGGTTAAGAAATAGCAGAGTTATGACCAAAATACTGAAATCCCAAAAATTACTCTTTTTTATAATTAAGTTTGTTTTTTGTACCCTTCACCGAAGGTCCTACACCCTATAAAGTATATATATTCTGGGTCCTTATGAAAAGCGAAGTTCCAATCCGGTTGTCGTCTCTTTTTCCCCCCTCCCCCCTCGCATTTGTTTACATATACTAGCATAATGCCCAATATGATTTTCGTTATCACCCTTCTTTATTATTTTATATATTTAACGAAATAATTTTAACAAATAGAAACTAGGAATTTTTGTGTTTTTTTGCTATTTAAAAACTCGCCAAAAAAGATAAATCTACGGTATGACAACAGTGCCTTTACAAAAAGAAAACAAACAAAAAACTGTGTTAAGTTGTAAACAGTAAACTGTCCATTTTTCATTTTAATGAAATTTAAACAGCGTTCCTTCCTGGTTCAGTTGTCTACGGGGTGTGTTAAGTAAAAAACTGTGAGTTCCCTAGCTCGAATCTTGGTTTTTTAAAAATAAATTTTTTTTTAATATTTTTATGTTCTAAAAACGATTTCAAAAAAATATTTACCAGTTTTCGTTTTTAAATTTCATTTATAATGAAGTTTTAAGTATTGATTTTTTTTGTGGAAGAAATATTCTTAGTATATATATGATTATATTAATATCAAAAAAATCAAACAAAAACAAACAAACAAAACAAACAAACAATTTCAAAAACAAAAAAAAAAAAAACTTTTAAGTATTGTAAATATGTATGTAGATGTAAAAATTATTTAATTGCTCTGTATTCTGCTCGCACAATGGTGAAGGGTATATAAGATTCGGCACAGCCGAATATAGCACTCTTACTTGTTATAATTAAGTTTGTTTAAATATATGTATGTACATATATGTACGTATATATACATATATTTTTTTTAAATACCTATTTTCGGGAACCATAGAACTTCTCGAACTCAAGTTTTATCACCAAAGTAAATGATAATTTTATTTTTTAAGATGTGTCAAATCGGTTACAAAATGGCCGAGTTATGACCAAATACTGAAATTCGATGAAAACTAAACTTGCTATATATTAGTTAAACTTTTAATATAAGTATTTAATACTACGCAAACATGTGCAAAAAATTAAATAAAACTAAACGATATATATAATATAAATATACATGTACATATATATATATATACATATACATATTTAGATAAATATATAAACTTCTGTTCTTTCCAAACCATGGTGAAAGGTATATAAGATTCGGCATAGCCGAATATAGCACTCTTACTTGTTTTTTAATGATTTTGTAATATGTATTGTGTTTAACAAAAATCTTCAAATTGTTGTCTTAATTTTGGAAGTTTCTAAAACAGAATCTACAAATGGATTAAGAAGAAAAAAACTTTTTAAGATTTGGAAGCAACCCTGCGGGAAATTTGTGTGAATTGTTCAAACAGACTCGTCCTGTGATTTGTGAAAATGTGAAAGGAGAACCAATCATTAAACTGGTATATGAAGAACAAAAAGGTAAAAAAAGTAATTAATTAAAGTACAGTCTTCACCGGTGGTGTGACACATTTTTTTGGGACTTTCTTAAATTTGGTTCTTAAATTCAGTTCTAGGACTTGTTTTATTGAAATAATACTACATTGTATCGAAATAATACTCCATTGTAGTAACTTACGCTAAACACTTTTATTAAGAATAGATGTGTGACTGGTCAAATGGTGTCAATTGACCCCCTCCAATGACAAAACCATATAAAAGTGAAAGGTCCCATTTATATAACGTGTTAGAACTAGAACCGGTCTCTACCACCGAAGACCTATCTCGGGACTACTTTGGTGTCAGTTCGCTTCCCTCTAGGGAATAAACACGTATACTGCATAGGGATAAATGAATACGAGTAAATACGAATACATATTCGATATTTTTATATAAGTACTAAGTATTTTTTGTATTTATATTTAGCAATCGTGTAACATCTGGAAAGAACTGTAGCTTATAATTTTTATTATTTAGAGCGTGAAATATGGCAACAGGTGTAAAAGCTCCCCCTCCTTATATCTTCTTAACTAATCAACCGATTTTCTTGAAATTTGGCAGGAAAATAGTGTAACATCTGGAAAGAACTAAAGCATTAGTTTTTATTTTTAAGGGCGTGAATTAGGGCAAGAGAGGCAAAAGCTCCCCCTCCCTATAGCTTCGTAACCAATCAATCGATTTCTTGAAATTTGGCAGGCAAATAGTGTAACATCTGGAAAGAACTATAGCCTATATTTTTTATTACTTAGGGCGTGAAGTAGGGCAAATAGTGTTACATATGGAAAGAACTATAGCCTATAGCTTTTACTATCTTCTTAACTTATCAACCGGTTTTTTTTAAAATAACTTATATGGCAAAACAACTTTTGCCGGGTCAGCTACTTGTATATAACACTACAACCCTCTTATTCCAAAATATATATATATTTTCTTTTTTTCTTTCTTTAGTTCTATTTTTATCCATACATGATCTAGAAACTAAATCCGCTAACATATTACAGTTACTACAAAATTGCATTTATATATATTCCATAGCACCGTGTAAAATGCATCTAATTTGCAAAAAATAATATTATTTACATACAAAGATGATGTACTTGGTAAAAGAAGAAATTTGATACCCATATTGCTATATTTAAATCGAAGGGTTGCCACCCCATTGCATTTTTGTCAAAACGCGAACTAGAGCGAATTTCCAAAAAAGCTGAAACACGTATTTAATTAAATCGACTAAATATTAAAATATGTTAATTTGGCATTTTTATTACAAGCAACGCCGAACAAAAAATTCAATAACCGTTTTTTTTACAGAAAATCCTTAAAAAAAGGATATGGATGATCGTCCTTGGACAAATTGTATATACAGTTGGACGCGCCTTAAAAAAACCTTTCTTATGATACCCAATTTGTATATGTTGGTAAGGAAACAGATTCTCAAATTCACAAAATATGCAAATATAGACTCTTTTTCAAAATGGTCCAGCTCACGAGAGGTCAAAGCTGGAGCCGAAATATTTAAAATGGTATCTTAAAAAAGTCCAAGGTTCATTTTTAGGAGGGTACATCGAGCACTTTTTTTGGTGAGTCGCTCTAATGTATATGATATGCCGCTCAAATAAAGAAACAAGCTCATAGACTCAATATATTTTAATTTAACGCTTCTTCAGTAAAAGTATTCGTAGCCGAGTTGTTAAGTTCTCTCCTGAGACTGATGATATTGCCAGTTCGAATCCCAAAAATAATTTTTTTTCATTTTTTTTATTTAATTTTTTTTGTTCTAAAAAACGATTTTAAGATTGTAAAACGAATTTCAAACATCAACTTTGGCAAAAGAGGGAACGGGCTTAGGTACACATATACATTTTTTGTATTTTTTATATTCTTCGGCATGACGAAGTGAAAAGTTGGCGTGGCTCAATTAATATTTATTTATACCTATCTAAAGAACGTTATTTATGTTTATAACTATTGTTCTTATCATGGTGAAGGGTATATAAGATCCTGCATAGCCGAATATAGCACTCTTACTTGTTATTATATTACTTTATTTAACACCAACTTACCATTTTTTCTCCCAGTCGCCTCAAACTCACTTTTGTTTGTATTAAAACCATTGTTATTTCTTAAAGTGTATTTCAAACTTAAATAACTGTATAATCATATTGTAAGGGATGTTCATAGAACATAAATTAATTTGTTTCCTAAAGTGCTTGTTTTATGCAAATTCTAAATGGATGCAGTTGTAAAATAATTTGATATCCTTTACAAAGTTTCGTTATAAATTATTTATGTTTTATTTCGTATTTTTTGAATAAATTGATTAAAACGTTTTTCCGTTTTTTTTTAGGAATTATCGTAATGTTTTTTAATCTCTTAATCATTTGTAAGGAAATTATCTGTTTACAAAGTTTTCTAAAAGTTTAAACGGTTTTAAATTCTGCTTGCATAAAATATTTGTTGTTTCTATTTAAGATCCTAAGGAGATTGCGGACATTGTTAAAAATAAAGCAATTAATCAGGTTGGTTAAGTTTTAATAAAAAAACTACAATAAATAATCATTAAGATGTAATTGAAAGGCCCGTTGCATCTTCTTTTACCCAGAAATATATTGTACCGACAATTTGGCATACGGCCGAATTTACTAATTAAGGTTTTGACGTGAATTTGTGCGGGAATTCCCGGGATTTTTTTTTATATTTATGGTTACTTTAATGCTGATATAATTGTTAATAAGTTGTGGCATAAAATAGATCTTAGCCGTTAGGCAAAAAGGTCTTAAGTCAAGAAAACGCATTTCGGGTTTTTGATTGGCTTTAATTAAATTTTTTCTCTCTCTTTTGTGTGGTTTAAATCACTTTAGTCTAGCTGCTAATCCTTATCATCTTCTCTTAGGAAAAAGTCTATGAAATACATCAAATAAATATTTTTCATTTAACATAACGAAGAACTACAGTTTTTGACTTCAGATATTTTTCCCAAACGCCAATTCATATCCAATAAGTAAGGCAAGCTTTAATATTTAGTGCTCGGAAATTTCGGGAGAAGAAGAGTAAATAGTATAGAATCTTTAATTTGTTTAAAGACCAAAAAATTTCAAGATTTTATGGGCAGAGCCGATTTTTGGATAAGATTCTGTAAGAGATTTTTTTTCATTATTTATTAATTGAATCTTCATATATTAAATCTGTGGCTTGGTGCTAAAAGGGCCAATGTCAAAATATTAACTTTTGAGAAAATTGAAATTAAAGTTTTTTTATAGAAGAGTTCTTAGTGAAATTGGTTTGCAAAGCCTTTATGAAGCTGTTTTGGGTTAAATTAGAACTTGACTGTTTAAGCAAAATAAAAGCGAGTAATAAAAGACACCTTATGCAACGATTAACTCAAAACAACAAAATATTGACATTGGCCCTTTTAGCACCAAGCCACTGAAATATGAACTAACAATAATTAATCAAATCTTATCCTAATTCTTTATTTTATGTCCTCCCAGTGCCAGACAAAAATTTTCTTCATCACGGGTTCTGTTCACATATATAGAAGTTAATCGCTCATCTTAATGGGTAAGTGCTGCACGGTCTCTTCTCCTTAAGCGAGTTTGGCCGCTATCATTTAAAATATTTCGAGCTAGTGGATTTGGGTGCAACTCTAGCCTTTTTACATATTTTACCGCATACTTCGTAATAATACTCCTTACCAGTGGCACATTGAGATCCTTGTGGATATTTGAGTTTTTAACAAAGCAAGTGGCAGCTGTGATTACTCGGAGAAGTTTATTTTAGCGCCTTTGAATTTTTTCGATATTTAAGGCCGAGGCAGTGCCCCATAGTTGAATAGCGTAGCACCATATTGGCTTTAAAATAGAGTTGTAAAGTAGTAGTTTGCAACCGAGACTAAGAACGGAATTTCTTCCAATAAGCCAGTTTATTTGAATTGCTTTTAGTTTCATTTGGCTTAATTTTGCTTCTATATGGCATTTCCATGTTAAGCGCCGATCTAGATGAATAACGAGATATTTGACATGCGATTGTTAAGGAACTATTTGATTATTGATTTTAATAGGGGGCATGTTTCCCGGCACAAGGTGAATGCAATAAGTACGCATTTTTGCTCGTTGACCTTTATTATCTGTAAGAGATGATGACAAATGTTATTAATAAAGAAAACACTCATTCGATTCGAAGAAAGTAATTTTTTTTAAAGGAATTACAAGTTTTGAAGTAAGTGCTAAGAAAACGGAAAGTGTTTAGAGATTATATAGTGTTTCTTTCACTTTAAAAACAAACATCCGTAGAAAGAAAACATGTTTTCTCATTGAATTCTTCTTGAAAAAAGTTAGAAATAGACTTTCTAACGATTTAATATAATCATCAGTTCTCTGAGGTTATAGTTTTTTAAATTTTTATTTCTTAACACTCCTAATGTCACAGATCGGAAATTTTTAATATTCCAAATGTTATTGTACATTTGAAAATAGATAGCCAAAAAGGTATTTCGCTATAACTTCCTCAAAAATCCTACATCGTAATCGAAATTTTGTCCATGTGTACTTTTAAACATGAAGATCTTAAGTGCCATTAAGCACATTTTCCTTTTTGCCACAGAAATGAAAAAGTTGAATACATTTATAAACTTATTTAATTGATCTCAGGAAATGTTATTTGTTCAAATAAATTTAATTTAATAATATTTTGCGTCGATTTGGAATTCCCGGGATCCCGGAAAATAAATCCCGCTTTCTCGGGAAATGAAAAAGTCCGAGAAAAGAAAAACTCTAGTCTAACATCATATTGTAGAAATTACAAATGGAATAACGAACTTATATGTAACCTTTTCATTAGTGGCGAAGGGCATATACATTTATTTTATCTCAAACTGTTGTTGATTGAAAAATTCATAATTAGACTTTGGGAATTTTTGCTGCTTATTGCCATGGATGGTAGGAATGTAAAGATCTTTTTGGATAATGTCATGTCAGACGATTTGTCGTAATATCCAAGACTGTCTTCTTTGTTGCTTCTGGATGTTGGAGGCGCATGCAGTACCCCATAATTGGATGACATATGTCCGTATTGGTTTTATGATAGACTTGTATAAGAGAACTTTGTTGTCTAAAGACAAGTTTGAGGTTCGACCGAGGAGCCAATGTAGTTGAGCTGATTTAAGTTTCATAGCCGTTATTAACCAGGTCAAGCGTCTATCAATATGAATTCCCAAGTACTTTACATGATTTTTTACCGGAACTGTGATGTTATTTATTTTAACAGCTGGGCACGTTTGTCTTCTGAGCGTAAAAGTTAAGTGAGCACATTTAGCCGGGTTAACCTTTATTTTCCATTTTTCTAGCCAGGGGCCTGATTCTGGCAGTCGTGATCGAGTACTTTCTCGATTCAAAAGCAACTTAATATCTTATTATTTCAGTCAATACTGAACGAATCGAAATTATTTTTTCAGTGCTATAAACCAATTATTTGAGCTTCACAACTTTGTCGAATTCTTGGGAAATGTCTATAAACAGTGCTGAGCAATATTTTTTCTCTCAAACGCTGATCTAATTTGGGTAACATTTCTATGCACTTGTTCGATTGTACCGTGCCTTGCACGGAGTCCGAACTAATGATGCGGCATGATTGCGTGTTCATTTAGTTAGGGAGTTATACTTATTAGGAATGATTTAGGAATCATAACAATTGTAGAGGTTTTCCAAGAGTATGGGAAGTAGCCAACTCGTAATATCGCATTAACGATGAGCAGCAAGATTCTTGAAGCAGACTTAGGTAAGTTTCTTATCATTGAGGAACAAGTATGAACATCATGTGGCGTGAACACTTTCTCCAAGTGGCTTGCAAAGGCGTTTATTTTTTCATTTGTGTTTTTGGCGCAGGTACGGTTTTTTTTTGTGGCATCTAGGCGGTTTTAATAGCCTACAGAGTCGTGTTTCTGTCTCAGTTTGTTGCGTAGAGTTGCCTGGCATAACCGGGCCTTGATGGTTGGGGAACGATTATTTTGCCATTGCCTTTTCAACTTCCTTTTTTCCCTGACAAGGGTCTCTATATCCACCGATGTGAATTACGGAGAATGCTTTATTGTCCGCTTGATTGGGTTTGCATTTCTTGCCGCAGAATCCAAGACATCAGTAAATCGGTCGAGATAGATGAGAGCTCACATACATTTTATACTTCAACCAATTTGTGTTTTTTGTTTGGATAGGAAATAAAGTTTACAGCTGCGTTATTAAAGTTGCCTTTTAGAAAAAGGATTGAAAGTGAATGGTCAGACGATAAATCATATGAGAAACTAATTAGTAATTGATCGCGCTTGATGTTTTTAATTACGGAAAAGTCGATAAGGTCTGGTAGGTTGTTGAAGTCATTGGGCCAATAGGTAGGTTCACCACTCGATACATCAGGATTATTTGCAGTGACGGTGGTTTATTGCTGGTTACCTCAAGGAGTTGTAAGTCTGGAGCCCCAATACGTATGCTTAGCGTTGCAGTCGCCTGCTGCAATGAATTTCTGTTCCAATGTAGAGAAGAAGTTTAGAAATTTATCCTGTGCAATTTTATGTCTAGGGGGACAATATACGGATAATAACGTGATTTTAAAATCTGTAAGATTTATAGAAGTAGCCTGGATGCAATCGTTCTTGAACTCCGTCATTGGAAAGTGTCTGACGGGTTTGTGCATAATTATGGCTGTGCCCCACAAGCCCGTCCGCTACGATGTTTTGCGTCGTAGTGAGGTACCCATTTAACCTAAAGCAGATTTTTAAAGTAAAGTTGGTTTTAGAGATGAGAAGCACGTCGGTTACCTGCCTTTGAAGGAAATGTTCTACTTCCTGTTTATATTGGGAGAGCCCGTTTGCGTTCAAGAAACTATCAGCTTGATCCACGGTTGACAAATTTTGCGATTTATGGTAATTTTAAAGATTTTTGGGCCAAAAAATCGTATATTTATGATTTGACGATTAATTCCCTAAATTTGGAATATTTTTAAATAAGAAATTTTGAACTAATTTACAAGAGTTTTGAGTATTTTTTATATTTTTTTTTTTACTTCTTGTAAACTTTCGTTTTTATGATTGCCAGTAGTTTAAATGTTTTAGTGTTCAGAATACAAAACATTTCGGTTTTTAAACAGTTTTTAGAAGCGCTAAACGGGATTCCTGATGTGTTAAATCGGTGTTTCATATCTTTCGGCTTCAGTTCACGTGGCACTAAATTTTTTTCAACTATTTTATGAATTTTAAATACTTTTGAACAGTTTTTGATTGTGTTACTCCAATGATCATAAATCTTAATTAAATCATGTCGCTAAGTGTAGATTCTAAAAATTTCGTAGCCTTCCCAGATGCACAACAAGCAAAGCTATCTGTTGACACGCCTTAAAAATTAAAATATACTACCGCTGTTTCAAATATTTTCCTAGTTTGGACTCATTGCTACCAGTAAAAAAACGGCTTTGCTTCTTAAAAAAATTTGAAGTTTTCATATTTAATAAAAGTTTGCCGCTCTTATTAGGTTGGACTGTAAAAGAAGTTAAAACTTACATAGCTAATGAAAGCGAAATTTTGTTTTTTAATCCAAATTTTTAATAATTTTAATTAGGCTTAAGTTCATTAAATTTAATTTTCATTAAATTATTTTTATGAAGAAAGGAATCTGAGGAGATCGAGTGGTTGCGATCGAAACATGTCATGGTAACCTGCCGGCCCGGGTTCGAGCCCCCGCCACGGTCAAAAGTGAAAGATTATCAATAACAATTTTAATTAATTTTCATGTTGTAAAATTCCTTTCTTCATAAAAATAATTTAATGAAAATTAAATTTAATGAACTTAAGCCTAATTAAAATTATTAAAAATTTGGATTAAAAACCATAAAATAGTTCAAAAAAATAACCACAATACTAATTATTGTTAAAGCTAAGGCACGAGCTCTATGTATTCATTTGTCCTTCAAGTTGTGCTGAAAAAGGTCAACAAGAAAAAGAAAGACAAAAAAAATGAAAAAACAAAAAATGTACTTTGGACTTCAAGAAAAATTCTTGACAAAAGTACGAAAAAACAGAAGTAAGGAAGAACATGTAAAATCAATTAAAAATGGATAATCATTCAAAAAAGCAAACTTCGATCTACCAAAGGTTAAAATACAATTTGGTTTAAGGATTGATGTTTGACTATTGACGTCAGCAGTCGTCGATGGCTGCGAGTGTAAAACGGCAAATCCATCTGAGGAGATCGAGTGGTTGCGATCGAAACATGTCATGGTAACCTGCCGGCCCGGGTTCGAGCCCCCGCCACGGTCAAAAGTGAAAGATTATCAATAACAATTTTAATTAATTTTCATGTTGTAAAATTCCTTTCTTCATAAAAATAATTTAATGAAAATTAAATTTAATGAACTTAAGCCTAATTAAAATTATTAAAAATTTGGATTAAAAACCATAAAATAGTTCAAAAAAATAACCACAATACTAGAAATTTTGTTTATTTAATCAAACTGAAAAAAGCTTACAATGTTCAAATATTAACGAAAATTAGTGTTATATATTTTACAATGACGATTTTTGTGACGATATAGGTAATTCACTTTGACAATTGTTTTTTCAGTAAAACAATAAAGCTTGTTGATGAAAAGAAGGACACCATTGAATGTTTGCTCAATCGGAATATCTAAACAAATTCTATGTCATTCAATATATTAAAAAGATTTCAAAGTAGTCTTATTGCACTGGGTTAACTAATATTTGTCGTATCATTTGAAAGGTCTATTTTAATTATTTGCTAAAATAATTTTTATTGATGTACTTTCATAAAGCCCTTATGACACTACATTTTTTATTCATTAATTGATATAGAATTGATAGAAAGAAACAGTAAATGTTAGAAAGAGCCAACTATAAAAAATGTAAACAAAGTTTTTTAGTTTTTTTTCTCTTGTTATGGTTTTGTTTCAGGGATGGCGTTGAGAATTTTTAAAATTGTACCAACAATCTTTAAAAATTGTACTTTTTTACCCTAATTGTACTAAAAGATTTTTTTAGTTGTAATTAATTATATTTATGTTCATAAATATTACAACAACAAATGTATTATAAATCTTAGTTTAAAAAGTATCAACAAAAAAGTATAATTGAAACAACTTAGCCATCCCTGTTTTGTTTATTTTATTAAATGTTGCCAACTTTGTGTTTATGAGAAACCTAAAAACAAAAAGCGGTAAATCGCTGAATTTGCCCATAAACCACTGATTCAGCAACACTTTTAATATTTCAAGCTTGAAATGTCAATTTTAAGTTAAACAATTTTACATTTTTTTTGACATAACTTCATTTTTTATCGATAACATTTTTAAAATTGTTGACAGTTTGCCATTTATCTTAATAGAGCTGAACTCTTTGCACTTGGTTAATTTTTCTATTACATTATATTTGAGCTGTTCACCAAAACTTGAACAATGCATTAAAAATGTAGTGTCATAAGGGCTTAAGTAATAGCTCTGTTTCTTTAATTTTTGGTAAAGTTCGTGAAAATGAGAGCAAGCATAAATTTCTTTCATAAAGAGAAAAAATTACACAAAAGTACGGGAACGGAAAAAACACAATTTTAAGCACAAAAACACCAAAAAAATGTGCGCCACTTCTGAAAAATTTTATATTGGCTGTAGAAATAAACTACTTTTACCAAAAATAAAACAAAACAAACACTTTTAAGGCTCAGTTAGCCGGGAGTAACAGTAACAGTAATCTTACCGTAAAAAAGTAAGACCAATCTATTTCTTACAGATTGAGACGTAACGTCTTACTACTAACTATAATCGTTCTAATTGCTTTATATACAACACAATGAATCAGCTGATTTGCAACGTTACTGTTACTCCCGGCTAACTGAGCCTTTACACTAACTTACATTATCTTTTCCTAATATTTGAATATAAAACTTTATATTTAAGTACATAATTTTATTGCACAACACTTTTTCCAAAATTTGGTTCATGATTTTTTTCCTTTGGATTTTATTGTTTTGTTTATGTTTTACATCTGTTTGACAATTTACACAATTTGCCCGAAAAAAAATCTTGGCTGTTTCGTGCAAGAAGAAGAGGAGTTTTATTCTCTCAAATCCGCTCTCATTTACACAAATTCAAAGTACGAGAACGCTTTTCGTGCAAATTGGGATCCCGAGGAATCCCAAAGAAGAAGAAAGAAACAGAGCTATTATTTCCTTTTATCAGCTGTACGTACTTTTGACAGTTCTGTAGCAGGTTTGAACCGACTACTCAAAAACGACTTCCAAAGAATAATTTTAATTTAACTTAATGCAACATTTTGAGACATTAATCTCGTATAATTTTTAAAACATGGCATCTGCTTTGGTAGATCCATAGTTTTTTCCATAAAAGGTATTCATAAAAATTAAATTACTTTGGCCATTTAAGAAATCTTAATATTTTTCGAAACTTTGGAAATTGTGTGGGCAATAAATAGAAACATTATGTCACGTACCTTAATATTGGTGCGGCCGTTTAAAAGCTGTTAAGATGCCCTCTGGGATCTATTCGGCTAAAACTTTATAAAACAGAGTTAATTAAACGGGGACACTTTGTGTTACATAAAGTTAAATTGATTTAATTTTGTATCTAACGGCAGTAATTGTACCCATGGTAAAAAATGCTTTATTATTATTCGTAAATATTTTGAAATAAAAACAAACGTTATTTTGCAAAATGTTTCTAATACATGCAATTCATTGTGTTATAGTATGGGAATAAAGTTGCTATTGTTATCTTTATCCTCCATCGTCAGTTATATTTAGTAATAAATGGAAAGCATTCCGAAGCATTTATTAAGATGTTATGCCTCATGCTTTAATTACAAATAAAATAGTATTTTATAAATACATATATTTACACTTGTAATTAAATTGAAAACTGTGTATGGGTCAATAAAAAGAAGATTCAGATGCAGAAGTTGAAAATTGTATTAAAAGAGGAGGTTGTAATATTTAATTAAAGCACTTGTAAACAAAATAATTCTGTAAATTCATTGTAATAAAATACAAATTTAAACCAAAATCCATACACATGATCGTGTAATAACTGGCAACATGAATGGTATTTGCGTTTTGTTTCGCTACAAATTATGTGCATTCCGAAATTGCAATTTACGCATACAACCCGCACTGAAAGTTAAACCATACAAATATTTATGTATGTGCATTAATATTTCGACATGTTTGAAATGTGTACGAGAGTGCGAGTTTGTATTAAATTGTATTTATGGCCATTGGCAAAATTATCATCATTAAAATAATTATTGCACGCAAACTTAATAAACATCAGAAACATATGTTGCAATTTTACATTAAATGTAAAACACTGCGAGTTTAAACGTTAAAGGCAGCTTTTGATGATTTTAAAAAAATCATCCTACGCGCTGCCTAAGTAAAGAATTTTATTAAACCGCCATATTTGTATGGTACAGCGCGTAGGATGCTCCTAGAACGGGTCAAATATATGACCAACACCACTTAGGGTCATTATTACAACTTGGCGTTAGCTGCTATCCGTCAGATAACAGATGCTTTTTGACAGATAATACATTACTATCTGTCAACTTAATCCTAACTTTAGCTAACTTCAAGTTGTAATAATGGCCCTTAATTACTTATTGCGAAAATTCGGTTTTTTTTGTAGTTTCAATAAACTAGCCGTTTTTGAGTTACGCGAATATTTGCTGTGCAACATCCTACATTTTCGAAATAAAGGTATATCTTGAAAACAAGAGCTAACCTAAAAAAACGGTTAGCACCACTGGATTCAGCGTGCCCCAATTAGGTTAAAATGCCATGTGCCCGGCTTGTCTGTTTTTTACAACTAGCACAGTGTACCTATTGCTCAAAATTACAATATTAAAATTCTATTTTAAGATTTTTTTTTAAAGGTTGCGAAAGAAAAAAAATCATATATTAAAAAAGAAAAAAAAACACCTCCTTCAAAGTTTCAGGATTTTAAGAGACCGGTTTGATGTATTATACAAAAAAAAAATCAGCCAAATAAAAAAATAGGTTTTTGACTTAGTCCGTTTTAAAATTTAATATTTAGCAGATCAGGCGCGGATCCTGCTTGAGCCTTAGTTGGGGGGGGGGGGGGTTATTTTTTATGATTAAAAAGTTTATTAAAAACAATATGTGCATATTATATTAAAAAAAACTCAACAATAAGGTTAAATAAAATATAAGATGAGTTCAATATAAATTAAAATAAATTAATCTCTTAAAATAAGCAATTTATGATTTCCTTGTGATCCAATTTAGATAGTACAGTCTATTTTCTGTTATTGTTGATCTGAACCATGTTTTTATTCGACGAAGGGTGGGAAATGATCTCTCGCTCGAAGCATTACTGACGAGCATTAAAACGAAAATTTGAAGTATTTTTCTTAGATTTGGGTAGATATCTTTATCACAGTTTATTAAAACATCTACAACGTTATCTGATAGATTTTCATGATAGATATTTTCCATGTTTGTTGCCAATGCAACAGTTCAGGCTCAAGTTTAGATGTTAGTAGGTGTTTATCTCTTTTATCAAACATAATCAGCTCATCAGCTAGTTGTGGTTTTAAAAGTTTTGTATCTGTGTATGAATTGATTACACTTTGAGGTAGAAGTTTAGATATGTTCAATACATTTAGGATATCTATTGGGAAAGGTGTTTTGAGATCTTCTAAAATAAATTCAATAAGAGGAATGTAGCCTACAACTCGGTAGTAATCTTCAACATTTTGGATGTGATTATTTCGTTCAAAGCTCGTCTTTTCGATTGGAACCTCGATTTGAACTCAAATATCTTTAACTTTTTCAAAATCGCTTTAAATTATTCTTCGGCTTTATTTCTTTTCTCTTCCAGGGACATGATTCAAGTTTTGATAGGCTTGATCCTTTTTGAAGATCTATATCGTGCTTTTGCAAAATGACTCTAAGCGGCTGTTTTACAATAAGTATCACACTTAATATGTATTTATATTCCGCTAAGAAACTCAAAAGTACTAAGTGAGTTTCTTAATATAAGGCTTTTGATGAAGTATCTCTACTTTTCCACTCAGATATTTATTTCCAAAGCTCTTACTATATGATGTACACTTGTTGCAAAGTGTAAAACTGAGTCATGACGGTTCACCCATCTCGTCTCGCATAATGCAGAGAGTTTGGCTTCCAAATACTTTGCTAAAACTGCGTTTCGCTTGGGATGATTATATTTAAAAAATTTTGTCGTTTCTTTAACAAATGATACAACTTTTTGTATTAATGGCACTTTATTGCTTTTAGAAACTGAGTTGTTTGATTTATGGGAATAGCAAGGCGTTTGTTTCGCAATAATCGCGGTTTCCAGAATTTTGTAATAGGTCCATTTTCTGCTGAAATCAGAGGACACCCATCTGTTCCAACTCCTACACAATTTTTTAGGTCAAGACCAAAATTTGTCAAAGCTTTTAGAACTATTGATGATAGTGTCTTCGCATCAATTGACACATAAACGTCATTATCAATATCCTTTGAAGCCTCTTCAAACGCGTTTACAACAAAGCCAATAAATTCTTCCCTAACAACTTTTTGTTGTATGTTGAAATCTGGCTTTTCCCCGACAAATCCGTGCTTTCGTCAAAAATTATCGAATAGTATTTTGATTCATATAACACATATAGACATAAATATTGCATATACTTAGGATTACTAATAATTCAATCGCAAGCATTTTCAAGTCAAACGTTACTCTTTGAATATAGATGGCACCTGTTGGGATTGAATGTACTTAAATAATAAGTATTTGAATACAGTAAACTAGATGTTTCATTAGAAATATCTAATAAATAACTATTAGGATTAAGATTTGGATACTTATTGAAAATTTCGTTAGAGATTCAATACAAACAAAAACAAAAAAAACTTGCTGGGATTTCCAAAAATTTTGTACATATAAAAAAAATATTATTATTGGGAATTCTTGTATTATCGAAATTAACAAAACATATTTTTATAATATAGGGAAATAATAAAATAAGGGAATTCCACCCCCCCCCCCCCCAAATTCGCGCCTGTTGCAGATATTACATTTTTCAAAACAAATGTTTTTTTTTCTATATATGTTTTGTAGCCCCAACTATTCTCTTTAAAATTACATTAAAATCATCTTCGTATGTAAAGTAGCTTTCGAGATATTGAAGAATTAATGTCAACACATTCGGCTAATTCGTCAAAATTATGACATTTTTAATATGAAATAACTTTAAAAAAAAAAAAAATTTAATTTTTTTTCATTCATATATGTGCCTTGTAGGATAAAAGGAGCCTTCTCACCAAATTTTATTAAAATCGAAAGGGGTCGAGTCGCACTCTTTGTCGATTTGACATGGAATTACCCAACAGTTTTATGTACATGTTTGTACTACATACATATTTACATAGACAAAATTATCAGGGGTGTCATGGAAGTCGAAAACGTAAAACGAAAGAATTTTTAGAGTCGTTTTTCAATAAGATTTCTGTAATAAAAAAATTGTATGACACTTATTATACAAATTATGCTCTATTAAACAGAATTTTTTTAACAAAAATTGTTAAAATTAGATTAAGAGTTTAATAAAAAGAACTATCAAATTCTTTCGTTTTACGTTTTCGATTTCCATGACACCCCTGTATATATCCCATTTTTAAATTAAATATATCTAACTAATGGTGTTTTCTTTTCTACAAAAAAATGTGACATTTTATTTAAAAAAATGCAATTTGGTGTCTGTTTCTTAAAAATTTTTCTACCGAAAAGGACGAGTTTTTTAGAATAAAACAAGCCACCTTTTTCGGGAGAAAAATTTTAAAGAAACAAACACCAAATTGCATTTTTTAAAAATAAAATGTCACATTTTTTTTGTAGAAAAGAAAACACCATAAGTTTTTAGGTAAAAAAGTTTAAACCGATATATCGAAATATCGATATTTTTTATTAGTAAATATCGATAATCATAAAAATATCGATACAATATAAATCGATAATTTTTTCCATTTGCCCATCTCCTCCATCAATGTTTTTCTTGCCGAGATATATTGAATGAAAACCTATGGCCACATAATTTTCTTAATAAGTAAGGCCTATATTATACAGCATTCGATAATTCGCAACAGAAGGGACCGACTACTTTTTTAGAATTAAGGGATTTTTCGATATTAAGAAATTTCGGGTTAACCCTAGAGTACTAATGATCGACGTTTCGACGAGCATCGCTTCCTTTTAATTAATTTACTTTTAAATGGGTGTGCCTAACACTCTCAAATTTTGTATGCTGTTAGTAGATGATTTACTTTTGCTGTGTGTAATTGTGTTTTTTAAACTGCGTTGCTGGAACATTGCTTTTATTGGTTTTGTACTCGTCGAATCGTCGATGGTTAGTATTAACGTGACTTTTATTTTTCAACTTTGTGAGCAAATGTTGCAAATGTGTTACTTTAAACAATAGTGGCAACAATGACCAGCTAAGGAGAAAATAAAAAAAGAACACAAATGAAGTATGTGTATATCATGCCCATACGAAAAAATGACAAATGTCAAAATCAAAATGTGATATATGCGAAAAACCCATATGCGGAGAACCCAAAGTTGAACTTTGTGACTCTGGCTCAAATTGTTATTTAAAAAAAAAAAAAAATTATTTTTTTTAAAGCCAAAAATGTCTTTTTTAAGTTTTGACTCTTTTTTAGTTTTTCAGTTTTCCTAACAATATTTTAAAGGTAATTCTTTATGATCCCAAAAATATGTGCAACATAAAATAAAAAAGTTCTAAAATTAAATATTTCGTTTATCTATATGAATTAAAACAAAAATGTTTTTTTATATAAACTTATAAGGTGCCATGATGATTAAAAACATTAATTAAAAAAGTACATTTGCTTTTAAGACAAAGTTATAGGCAGTTAAAAAATACATCGTCGAATCGACGATCATTAGTTACAACGTACGTAAAATATGGTTCGTACTCTAGGGTTAACGATGTTAAAAGAAAACTATTTGTAATGAAATTGAATTCAAATTCCCTTAGGAAAATGCTTATCTTAAACTTGCATTTAAAATGATTTTAACATAGTCCATAGAACATTTAAAAATTTTTTCGTCACATCTATTGTACGTTGCAAAAAAATTCACGCATATTCATTTGATACAAAAAAAATTAAAAATTGATATTAAATAAATAAATAAATATTTTTTGATCTTAAAAACATTTTCTGCAGTAATCTTGTTGATGTAATGAAAAGGTTAGTTTACTTGATTTAATTTGTAATTAAAACTGATTTTATTTTTGATTAATGATTTATTTAAATAAAATTCAGATTAAAAGTTTACACTTTTAGATTATTTTATTTTCATTTAATCTCACTGCCAATTTATAAATAACCTTCACTGTACATTTATACACATGTGTGTATTTAATAAAACAGATTATTTTTTACCACGCATTGTAATTAGTTATGCGGTTGTGATGAAAAAAAATATTTTAATTGAAATTTTATGGAACGAAAAATTAATTTAGAATAATTATTACTTACGGATAAATATCTATATATAAATTCATACACATAGTTTTGTATCTATTGAATTTGTTATACACGTACATAATTGAAGAAATTTTAAATCGATACCTTTAATATGAATATGTTTATAAATCACTGTTATTAGTCGCTCCGCGTTGCTGGATTTAATACTTGAACATTGCGTTAATGCATCTGCCATAAAAATGTTTAATTTTTTTTAATTCATAAATTTTCATATTATTCTAATGTGTTTTCTAAGTCAAATTACAATTTTTAAAAGCTTTTATACTTTTAATAGTCTTATTCCTTCAATATTTTTCATTAATATTTTCTATGCACTATCAGAATTTTCGTTTGTATTTATATTTCTGTTGCGAGGCTTACTTTAGCTATCCTTTGGCTAGCAATGAAGTAAATTGTACAGAAAATTTACACCATACAAACGAAAATTTTGATAGTGCATAGAATATATTAATAAAAAATATTGAAGGAATAAGACTATTAAAAGTATAAAAGCTTTTAAAAATTGTAATTTGACTTAGAATACACATTCGAATTACATGAAAATTTAAATAATAAATGTTACTCACCATGAGAAACAAATTCCCAGATTCTATTTTTTTTTTTTATTTCCTTAACGACGAATTTTCTTAATTTTTAGCAGTTAAATAAAAAATTTTATCAATGATGTCAATAGACTTTAATCCGAGACTCTTTGGGGTATTTAGGCGAAGTTTGACCCAAACATATTTTATTATAACCTAAATCATATTACCAAACTGTATTGGAATATGGACTGATATTTGCAAATATCCCACGTATAAATACACGCAGGGAAAAGACATGGTTGGGCATGGTTACGGCAACTAAACTGTGTTTATTATAACAATATATTGTTGTCGTACACAACAAATTTTTATTTTTATTTAATATCAGCCGTATTTTTATAAGCATTTCAATGTTTATCGCATTTATAAATTTGTGTATGGTTCACTAAAAAATAATGTATTCTTTTTTTATCGATGTTTTAGATTCGTCCACTTTAGTTTTGGATTTTCGTGAGCACTACCGTATAAATCCTCTGATTCCGTATCTGCCATTTCATTTGCTCCTCATGAATTTCCATAGAAAATTATACGAGAGTCCAGTTGTTTATGTCAGCACTCGTGAAGAGCTGTTCCGTACCAATATGAGCTAGAAGTGAACCAATAGTTGAAATTTCTTCGTTTCATTTTCAAATTAAATTTTATAAAATATTTGAGGGCATATTCTTCACTCCATTCACTACTGAATTTAAACAAGAAGTTTGAGTACTTTGGGATATTTTATATACTTTGCCCCAGGACGTTGCAAGAATCTGAACTGCATTTTCTCGATTAAAATTTTTTAATTTTAACTTCAAATTTGTTCCGTTTTCTCCGAAAAAATTAGTGAGCAGTATTGGTTATTTAAATGTTATCTGACCAAGTTGATAACGTTTTGATCAAACCGCTGAATAAGCTCAGTGATATTATGTGGTAGACTTTTTGCAACAATTAAACCGTCAGAACTTTTTAACTCCTAAACTAAGTGACTCGTTGCATTATCCAAAAGCAGAATTGCTTTTTGCGGCACACCTTTTAAAACCAAAAATTCTCTGACCTAAAATGTTTACGTATGAAGAATTTAGTTTGACCAAATATAAAAAAGTTAACGTACTAGGGGAGCAAATTCGCAATGGATGCAGTCCTTGAAAATAAATGATGTCATCCACGCGTTGTTAGTGGATTTGTAAATCACTGGATTTTGAAAAAACATTTAAAGACGCATGGGTTTTTCGATTTTCCAACAATTTCAAACTGTCTCTGTCATGCTTATTTCAGCAGGACAAAAAATTTATTCGCTTTTTACAAAATTTTCTTCCGAGAGCCGTTTTCTCATTACATGTGATAAGAGTGTGATTTTGAAGCATCCGATAAATTAAACCGGATTCGTCGGCATTGTAGATTTGATTAATGCTTATCAACATAATTCAGACTTCGAAGACAATTTTTCGCCAGTAATTTTTTAAAAATCTAATTCCATGTCAACGCTTAAATATCTTAAGCCGTTATTATTATGTCCTGTGGTTCCTTCAACCATTAATCACGATATATTATATATGGCTCCAAATGTGGACCAACAGCCCTTTAAAGTTGTTTTTATACCCACGCCACAGTAGTTTTTTTTATTATTTTTCCTAAACTAATCCCGCGAAATTCTACACTTCTCTGCAAAATACCAGAGTCTGAGGCGGGAATCGAACCTGCAACGGCGACACTGATAGACCAGCGTACTACCAGCTAGCCTAACGGGGCATATTGTGCATTTGAGATGATGTTTGTAACACCTTAAAAAATTTTGGAGATAATCTGATGAAATTTGGTACAAAGATAGGTTCTACTTGTCACAAGGGCCCAATCCTATTGAAAATGGCGACAATAGGTCCATAATTTCACACAGCCCCCATACAAACTTGTTTCCCGGAATATAATCTTTGCGATCATAAACCATCTTATGTTAAAGCGTGTCGTTGTAAATGAAGAACTTTCTTGGTAAAAAATGTTAGCTCTTATTATGCGCTCGACAACACTGTGCAACACTTTTGTTTGCCAGCTCTTATCAATATAAAGGGTTATCCATTCTGCGGTTTCAAAAGTAAACGTAAATAAAATATTTTTTTTCATGATATTTCTTTTTTATTATAAAGTTTGAACGTTGACATTATGTGTGAGACACTATATCATTTAAATGACCACCACGCGAAGTGTTGCAAGCATCCTAAAAATATGGTGATTCTGGCACAGCCACATATCGTGCTTTAAGTCCAACTACGCAAGCAACTGGCAAAATTGTGAACAAATTTGAAGAGACTAGAGCGGTTACAGATATTGTAAGGCCAGTGCATCATCGTTTCGCTCGTTCCGCTGAAAATATCGCTGCTGTAAGTGAAAGTGTTGCCGAAGACCCGAATGTGTCGATTCCTCGTCGTTCTCAGGAATTAGGACTGTATGATAACCAACTTTTTTTGCCTGCTATTGAAGAATACGACTTGGAGAATAAGTGGTTTCAACAAGACGGTGCTATATAAAACTCTACTCAACACAACTCGAGCGAATATGGCTTTATTGCAAGAGACATTTCCTGGCCGTGTAATTTCTCGTCGTGGCGACATCATTAGACACCATTAGACTTTTTTTTGTGGGGCTACGCGAAAGTCCATGTTTATGCAGATACACCTTTAACTCTTGAGCACTTAAGAACCAACATTCTCCAAGTTATGGCTGAGATACCGCCCAATATGTGTCAAAAAGTAGTCCAAAATTACCTCAAAAGAATCAATGCTTGCAACACTTCGCGTGGTGGTCATTTAAATGATATAGTGTTTCACACATAATGTCAACGTTCAAACTTTGTCCCAATTTCCACAATGCAAGTCTTATTGATCAGCTTGCTACTTTGTAGGCGAGAGTGACGAGGGGAAAAGAAACGAGTACTCAGCTTGCTGTACTCGTCATATGCGCTTTGTTTTCTCATTCGTAATTTTCAGCAGGTCTATTTTGACAATTATCTTTCATATTTAATTTCGTTGTACAAAGTTTATTTCGTAGCGTGTGTGATTTTTTGTGTGTAAAATTTTTTGAATATTTTTTATTTTAACAAAACAAAAGAAAATATGACAAACAGTGAGGACGTATCAACTTTTTTGTAATTTTTAATTTGACAGTGTTTTAAATCCCCTGAAGATGACCATCGATGTATGGTCGAAATATCGGATGAAAAATAAAAAACAAAATTAAAAATACAAAAATTTGTGGAATTTTTTATTTTAATTTGTATATGACCTTAAGCCAAACAAAAACAACAACATACATATTTAATAAATATTGAAAATTACCACGAATTTGAATTTAAATATATTTTAATAAGAAATATGTTTTAAGCGAAATGTCAAAACGCACATATACATTCATACAAATGGAATAACAGATAAATAATAAGACTTGACTCGTGGAAACACCGAAGCTGATTCAAAGAAGAAAATGTGATAAGTTTATTAATAAGACTTGCATTATGGAAATTGGGACTTTATAATAAAAAAAGAAATATCAAAAAAATATTTTATTTACGTTTACTTTTGAAACCGCAAAATGGATAACCCGTTATTTTCTCTTTCATTAAACGAAGGCAACCCAAATTATAATCGTTTAAACTTTAAAGGCACATCAGAAAAGATTTGAAACTAATAAAAATATAAATTAAGAAACAAACATCTTTACATCTTTTGACGCATTATCACACTAAAATCTTTAATTTATGAAATATACTTCAGAGTATAAAAAAAATACATTTACGCTGCTCACTGCGTGTCTACATACGAGTATTGGTTTATGTGTCATGTATCATTTTGTATGTTCAAAATGCTGCCACAGTGTGCATCTAAAATGTGTTTGCATGTGTAACCAAATGTTAAATATTGTAAATTTATGACAGCAAATAAAAAACAAAATTATAAACGAACTTTAAAAGATAAGTTAAAGTGAAAATGTAAAACGAAATTCGGAAGAAAACAAACAAAATTTATGTTTTTATGTTTCAGTGAAAGCATGTGTGTCTCTGAGGAAAATAAAAATAATTTCATTTCTGCTGTTGCCATGTGCATCTTGCAGCGTGTTTGTTGCACCAGCAGCAACTTCACCATCAATATATTTCAAAGGCACTTGTTATTGAATTTTTTTATTAGTCTTTTTCTTTAACACAAGTGGATTTTATGAGCTTTTAAATAATAATTTCAAACTGTAGGTACTTTTGAAACTTCAAAATAAAAGAAATACAAATTTCAAATTCGAAATTCTACGTTGAGAACAAACTGTCTTGTGTATTTTTATCTGTTTTTGTAAACGAAACAGAAGAAATTATGATATAAAAAGATTTTTATGTTACAAAACATAAAAATCACATAAAATATGAAAAGTGCTTTTAAATCACAAAAAAATATTTTCCTTTTCAAAGTAAATCCGTAAATAGATAAAAAAAAACATAACAAATACATATCGATGGCTTAATATAAAAAAGGGGAAGAAAAAAAACTTAATAAAATGCATAAAATTTAGATAAAAATATTTATAATGCAATGTTTAAAAAAATATCCAACAAATGTTGTTTTACAGCCCCTTAAAAATTTTAAATCTAGATACATGTGGCATTAGCTACCAGAATAAAAAAAATATATATTTTTTTTAAAAAATCGAGTTAGGTCTTTTTATATTAAGCCATCGATATGTTTATATCTTAAATTGGCACGATTTGTACGGTCAAATTTATTAATTTAATCTGCTTTAAAAAACAGACAAGAATAAATTTTGTTAATTTTTTTAATATTTTTAAGTGTCCTAGATAGAGGCGTGTTGATTGGTCTTAATTAATAGATAAGTTCAAGAAACTGATTAGAAAAGAAAAACCTTTTTTCGAATAGGGAATTAACAATTTCAAACTTTTTTTTTTTAATAAAGATAATGGTTAAGTTCTAGTGATGTTAAGAATATAAATTATAAATATTCGCGAATTCAAATAGGAATATCGGCGCCAATATTCGCCGAATAGAAATACGAATTAGAATATACAAACTAAAATTTAGCGCCACTTAAATTTTCAATTTATTTAAATAAAACCCCACGTTTGCGTCGAAAACAATAAATTGGAAAAAAAAACTGTCACACTTCTTAATGCATTTTACATTATTATGAAATACCGATGACTGAATATAAAATTAGTGCATTTAGTGCATTTTTTAAAATCTCACACAATAAATATAAAAATGATTTTTTTAATTAACCTTTAAACGTATCTTCTAAAAACCTCTTGCATTTTAAATAATATTTTATCCCGGAACATTTAAAAATCGATCTAATGAAAAAGTCCAGGAAAAAGAAACGTCGACGTAAAAGCATATTTAAGTCGTATGTCGACATAGATCTAATTCTATATCATACGCCGGTTAAGACAATTATTTACGCACAACTAATTGTCTGTGTGGTTGTTGTTACATTTTTGCACTTTTGCCTTTTCGCAAGGGTGCAACTTGTGACGTGAATACCCCCATGGTATTTCAGCTTGCATAAACAAAGAAAACCCCTTGCCCGTTTTTGCCCCATTTGAAAATATTGGAGATTTTGTAAAACACATTAACTTGTTTTGTTTCGTTTAAATGATTATTTTAGTTTTTGTTATTTTTCCGAAATGCAGTAGTTTCTGCGAATATTACAAAAATTGATGTAGATATTGATAGAAAGATTGCATATAATACTTCTTGTTGTTTCCTGTGGTTATAAAGATTTTAAAAACATCCCTTGATTGGCTTATTCTGCTAAATATTACCGATGTGGATGAAGGTGGAGATAATTACGAAGATGATTTTTAATTTCATATTTTAGCAATGAATGTGCCTTGTTTTAAAAAAAATATATTTTTCGAAAAAGTTACATAGTTTTTTTTTTAGTTTTTAGTTTATCAAATAAAACAAAATTAAAATTGCACAAAAATTTTTTTAAGTAATCAATATACACAGAATCCAAAAAGAATATTGTCTCATAAATTACAGGCTTCCCTGAATTAATCCTTGTTTTGCATATATTTTTCCCCACTGTGCAACAGTTCAATTATTTCAGGAGTGATATATTCATGATATCCATTTATTATTAATTAATCTTTATAAAAACAGACATCAGCATTAAAATTGGTTACGGTTTAGACATAAAATTAATTATTAACCGACAATCAGAAAGTTTTATGCTTTTTTAGCAATTTGAACTAGCTTGAGTAAAATATCATGATTCATAACAGTTTAAGCAGAACTTAAATGATTTTCAGAAGGGGAATTTATATTGGAGCCATGGTATATTTTGGACCAATCATCCAAAAATTCTGTAGGGTGATTTCTGGTATCAAAAAACATAAATTTGAATAAATTGCAATACAGCGGTTAAATTAGTTTTAGCGTTTCCAGTGAATTTCAGAAGGCTGTTAAATATGAGATCTAAGGTAAATTATGGACCGTATATCACAAAATTCATAACATATTTTCTAGCCATATGAAACTAAGTTGGAATAAATTTTACCACAATAAATGTATCTGCTACGGTTTTGTTCGTATTTATTTAATTTACCAGAGTGGGCTTTTTATGGGGCCTATAGTAAATTATAGACCGATCATCACGAAATTCATTAGTGCTATTTCTAGTCCTTTAAAACTGTGACGTGCCAACTTTTTTATGATAGCATAATTAATTACGGTTTTAGGCGTACTAAACTGTTTTCCGGGAGTAGGGTTTATATGGGGCCTAGGGTAAGTTATGGACCGATCTTCACAAAATTTTACAGTGTGATTTCCAGTCGAATAAAACGAACTTTTGCAAAATCTTATATCATTCCGTGCATTCTTCCACCATTTATGTTGGTTTTTGTATCAAAATTATCCATTTTTTTAAGATTAAGGTGGTTCCACATTTTGTTTAATAGCTCTGATCCTACTGAACCGATTTTGCTGGATTTCCATCCCAAAATGCTTATGATAACTACAAGAAGTTTGTTCAGTTCTTTTGAGTTTTTCGAAAATGAACGTGTTTTCAACGGGCGGACAGACAGACGGTCATGGTTAAATCAAACTTTGACCCCCTCTAGCTCAGAAACTTTTGGACCGAACTTTTTAAAAATTTGTGTCTAAACTACTATCCAATAGGACTAATCTTGGTGCATCGACATAAAAATTGGGTCACTTGACATGAAATCCCCCATATACTTTATATGGTCTGAGATGAATAATAAAACAGTATCACACGGAATGACAAACTAAGTATGTATTTCACAACTAATTGTGGTGGAGGGTATGAAACTATTCTCTAAAAATTAGCATCTGTGGATGGGTTGTGGATTAGATCAATTACAAGAAGTAAGTACATGTATTTAAATCAATGTCTCCTGATGCAATAAATTTACTAAAAGCAGAATAGGCAGTGCAACAGTTGATAATTACTACATTTAGTGAAGTGAAGAGTTAATAAAGTACATTAATTCAAAATAAGATGCAGGCTGTAAAGTTTCATTGTCCATGAACAAGTCTTAAAAATAGGAGATACCTAAACATATCGCTCCTTAATTGCAACAAAGTCATATCTACAAAAATAAACGATCTTGGCAAAATGCGATTAAAGTTTTCAAAATGTACCAATTTAAAGATATATTTGGCTATAACTTCAGTTCAGTTTGAGATATAATACGAGAAGGTATAAAGGAAAACTTTGCTAAAGTTACTTTAAATTTTGAGATATGACTATGATGCAATGAAGGAGCGATATTTTTATTAGGTGATAAACACAAATTCCCAATTTCAATTTGTGTTGGTTTATATACCCGTGAAATGCGGGGAAACCAAAAACAAAATAAAATTTTGGAAACGTGTGTAAGATACTACAACATACAACTTGAAAAACACATTGTCCCAAAGATTACAAATGGACCTATTGAAATGAAAAGGTTTGAAAGAAGCAGTCCGGTTGATGCTATTTTTGCATCAACCTTGACATACATTTGACTGATATAGACATTGTTTATAAAAAAGAAAAAATTGCTTCTGATTGTGAATCGAACTTTTTAAAAATTTGTGTCTAAACTACTATCCAATAGGACTAATCTTGGTGCAAATTTCATCCAAATCGGAAGACATCGATTTAAAAATTGGGTCACTTGACATGAAATCCCCCATATACTTTATATGGTCTGAGATGAATAATAAAACAGTATCACACGGAACGACAAACTAAGTATGTATACCCTTTTCACAACTAATTGTGGTGGAGGGTATGAAAACCATAATGAATTTACGACGGCATTGTGGGTAAGTGAAGCGTTTTTCGAAAAATTTACGGCGTTACGCCCTGCGTTCAAACGACGTACGACTCAATTGTGTTTCTAGCATGACGTCCCAACCTATAGAAAATAGAATTTCATTACGTGAACAGTGAAGGGATATATGTATGTATGTATGTATGTTGAATGGAAGTATGGCTCAGTTGCCCTTATGTGGTATTATTTTTCTTTGGATATTTGAACCATTTTAGTTGTCAAATTTCCATACCTACATGGCTGATTTAATAAATTTGGTTTTCCAGATCAAATTTATTTATAAAATCTTACAAGAGACCTATGCGCCCGTATGTGCTAATTCTTTGCAGAATTTATATGTTAGTACTAAATACCATAATTCACTGACCATTGTATTTTTGATATAACTTTTTTATTGGTAATTTCTTTTTTTATTTTAAAGTATTATAAACAACGTTTGGGAGATTCAGTAGCCATGTATACGATTGAGGAACGGGCAAAAATTGTTGAGTTTTATTTTGCTAGTCAAAATTCAGTAATTCAAACCCAAAGAAAATTTCGAGTATTTATTTCTTTTGAAATTTCGAATATTTTTAACAGCAGACGAAATAAAGTAGGCAAATCACCGAATAACATATCTTTTAATATAAAAATGAAATTATACATCTAGTCTTTTATTACAATAAAAAAAAAATTAATTTGAAAAATTTTTGGTTGGTGCACTGTTTCTGGGATTTGCCCATATATATAAAACTGGAGAAAAATATACCATAGAGGCATACGAAGACAAAACAGTGCAAAAATAGAGTTTTTTTATTTTCCTTCATTTGTTTATAAATAGAACTCTGCTTTCGTTTAAAACGAGTATGAAAATCGCATTAAATAGTACAAATTGTTCGAACTCGTAACTTATTTCTATCGAACACAAATACGCGGTTATTATCGATTCGATTTCAATTCACTCAATTTCTCGAACTGCCCATAATTCCTTTTGCAAAATATTCAATCATAAAAGAAAAGTTAAAAATTTAAAATATTACCTTTAAGTTAATAAGTCTTTTTTTTTAATTTTTTTAAGAAAGTATAGTCGGTCAAGCCCGACCATACCCAGCACCACAGTACTTAAAAAAACATCATGCTTATGTGTTCATAAAAATAAAGATTTATCTATGTTTATAGTCTTCATTTAAATCGGTTTGAGAGTTTGTGAAAGGCAGAAATTGTCCACTACCTCAACTTTTGGTGCTATTTTTGAAAAACTGTAAAGCTTATGTGTCCATAAAGATATGGTTCTATTTATGTTTTAAATTTTATTAAAATCGGTTTGATAGTTTCTGAGAGGAAGAAATTTCCCCCTATCTTCCCTCGTGGTCCTACGATTCGGCCCCTTTTCAATAGGCTTGGTCTTTGTGGCAATTATAATCTATGTCCCAAACTTTATCAAATTATCTCCAAAATTGCGACCTGTACTTTGCGCACAAGGTAACATGGCCAGCCAGCCAGACGGACATCGTTAGTTCGACTCAGAAAGTGATTCTGAGTCGATCGGTATACTTTAAAGTGGGTCTAGGACCAATATTTTAAGGCGTTACACACATCAGCACGAATACATAATACCCACTCCACTATTGTGGTGTGGGTATAAAAACATTTTCCCAGAGTTTCATTTCTAAAACGAAACAATTAAAATTATAGCCTCTCCCCTCCAACATTAAAATTTTTTAGAAAAATATTACAAGAAATTTAACTAAATATCAAAATTATAGACTCTTCAAAACGAAATGAATATAAAATTTATGTATGTATGTATCTGGAAAAAACAATTCAAAATCAACTTGGTTGTCATTTAAAACAAATAATTAAATAAAAACAATTAATTTAAAAAATTATATTTACAAAAATTCTAGGAAAAAGGCAAATAATTAAATGAATTATATAACAAATACTCTTAATGAAAATTTATAAATAATAAACAACAAAAATTAGAAATAAACTTATAAATATATTAAGTAAAAACAAAAATCGAAATAAAATTACTTGTCAATCTGAATTTTTAACAGAAATTGAATGAAGAAAATTTGAAATCTTTAAGCGAAAGTTGCAAACAATGAACTTATTCACATATAACAATTTTACTACATGGTTAAAGAACTCTTTTAAACAAAAACAATTATCAAATTAAACAACAACAAAATTCAAATTGTCGATCATAATTATGATTACAATCGATTGTATGGTATCCTTCACCAAAAAGGCGATTTGAATTGTTTTATGCTTAGGTATTTAAAATAATAGTTTTACAAGCAGTTGTACATGTTTTAATACACACGGTTTCTGTTATGTTTTGACCTTTGCCTGTTAAGTTGCAATAATGTGAATAAGGTCCTTTATACATGAGAACAGCGGTTTCGTTATTTTCTATTGAAATGAGACCAACGTAATACTCAATTGCAGAATTGACAAAAGACATTAAAACCTTTAGTGCAATTAAAAAACATTTCCACCTTCCTTAACGTATGTTCAAGACTAAAAAACACCCGCAAAAAAAGTGACCAATAAACGATTGTTTTCTGCTCTAGCACATCTAGTTTTTGATAAAATCTGGTTTTTAGTTTTTCATACAAAATCAGTCCGTAAAGTGCATTTAGCACCTTAAAACTTGAGAGGCGATGCGCCATGCCTTCCAGATATGTCACACGCAGAGAAAAAACATGATTAATGGGTGGTCACTACGACCATTTTTGTTCATATTTGCCTAATATGTTTACCACAAAAAATTTTTTATAGTCCTAATATAACTACAAAAAATTATTTTTGTTCTAAACATTTTTTAATTCGCTATAATAATTTTATATGGTGTTTTACATCTAAAAAGTTACTCTGGTCTAGCTAAACATATTAAATTATGTGAAATGTTTGCTACTATAATATTTATTTTCAACTATACCAGTAAAATCATTATGTTAGTTGCTCACAAAAAGTCAAATCAAACAGTGTGTGGTTATTTTCCGTCCGCGAGCGTCAGTTCATCGGGTCGCATGAATGAGAACAAAATAATTAAAATGTTTTTCGGGGAGAAAAGGCTATTTTGCCTTCCAAACAATATATTTATTATTATGTGTTCTTAAATGCACGGAAAAAAATATATTAAAAAGTGTGATTGAGTTCCAAAGTAAAACAACAAAGAATTTTTAAAAAGAAGTCATCAAGGCAAGCATTTGCTGATTTTGTTAAATATATTTGTATGTACCACAAAAACGGAATGTAGAATTTTTAAATTAAAACTCACATACATGTAGATATATATATTTATATATATAATTGTATGTATTTAATGTTATTTTATTTAATTTTAGATATAATACCAAGAATATGTACATAAATTTATTAATAAAAAATACCTTTTTGAAATAAAATTTTATTTGGTTTTATTGCGAAAACTATACAACATGTTGCAATAGACATGTTGCACGGTGTTAGGAAATATAGAAACATGGTTTAAAAGATCGTTTCTATTTTTCTTCTAAACATGATAATATGTTTGAGACAATAGCAAGCTATTTACATTATGTCTGAACATATATTGTTACTTAAGACGTGTTTGACGCAATCATAACCACAAACATTAATGATAGTTTGCGATTGTGGTTGCATCAACCATGTTTTTTCTTTGCGTGCATCAGCGTAATTTTTTACGGAACATAGTTTTTTGAGGGGAAGAATATTTCTATGTAAATAAAATAATAAAATAACTGCTTATGTACAAAAAAAAGGATTTTTTGATAATACCCAGTAAAAGGTTCGCCTATTTTTTCAAAATTAATAGCTTCTTTCACTCATTTTTTAGTAGCTTTC
Source organism: Pollenia griseotomentosa (assembly GCA_963931875.1). Lineage (NCBI taxonomy): Eukaryota > Metazoa > Arthropoda > Insecta > Diptera > Polleniidae > Pollenia > Pollenia griseotomentosa. The sequence continues at coordinate 44,339,585 of OZ007562.1, read as the reverse complement.
TTCGCTATTATTTACGTTGCATAGCAGCTACATATTACAAAACTTCTATTAAAAACGTATTATACAAGTCATTTTTATAATAAATAAAGTAATCACTTACAACGTTATGATTTACAAAAGTGATTTAAAAAAACAAGTTAGAGTGCTACATTCGGCTGTGCGGAATCTTTAAACGCCTTTACCGACAGTTCGAATATTTCAGGAGTGGCATCTATTTGATGTCTATATAGTATTAATTTATCTTTGAAAAAACGGACGTCAGCATTTAAATTGGTTGCGGTTAAGACATATAATAAATTATTGATCGGCAATCAAAAAGTTTTATGCTTTTTTTTTTAGCAATTTTAACTAGCTTGAGTAAAATATCATGATTCGTAACAGTTTAAGCTGAACTTAAATAATTTTCAGGAGGGGAATTTATACTGGAGCCATGGTTAGTTATGAAACCAATAATCATAAAATTCTGCCGAGTGATTTCTTGTATTAAAAACATAAATTGCAATACAGCGGTGAAATTAGTTTTAGTTTAAGGTAAACTATTGACCGTATATCACAAAATTGCATGACATTATAATGTCGATACTTGTAATTTTATTAGAGCAAAAAGATTTTGTATGAAACGACTAAACAACAATAAACATAATATAAACAGTCTATATAAAACAATAACAGCCAACACTCCTAATATGTGTTGAATGCGCAACGTATCTTTTAAGCAGGGCTGTGGAGTCGGAGTCGGAGTTGAAGAGTCGGAGTTGAGGTTTTTGTACCGGAGTCGGAGTCGTAGTACCCACAAAAACTAGCGACTCCGACTCCGACTTTTCTGCATTCAAATTTTTCCAATATTTTTCAAAATAAAAAATTTTAATGACCAATTTCTCCAATTCTTTTTAAATATCAATTCATATTTAAATATAATTTTTCTTATAATTTTATTTTAATTTGACATAAAAAAACATATTTTAGACATAAATTGTTATTTAAATAAATTAGTGGAATTGGCCATAAGAGGGTCTGCTTTTTGAAATTGTGAAGTCAGAAAATAAGGACCAGTATACTTTTCATATCAAAAATTAAAAAATTGAGATAATATCTTCTTTTGACAATTTATAAGAATAGTTATATAGATTATATCGAAGCATGTCCTTTTTTATATTTTAATGTGACCTCAAATTTCTGCAACAAAAACCAGCGGGTTCACTATTTGAATTTCGCCAAGATATCGTTAATGAAATAGAGCCGAATTAAGGAATTTAAAAATTAAATTTGTAAAGATGTTGTTTTTTATTTATCGTATATTAACAAATATTTTTGTAGCCATGTTCATGAATATGACTTGAAATCAGCTGTAGCTCCTGTGGTGAAAGCATTAAGTGAACTACATTTGAAGTTCCAACCTTCAAGGTGAATTATAATAGAATAAAAGGAAAAGGAACTCGGAAAAATACATGACATTGTTCCAGATATAATTCCCATCAATGTGGGGGTTAACCCGAAAAATGATTTGAGAATACTTTTATCTACTCACTTTAGGGAAAATTGGAGAGATAATAAAGGCTTGCAATTTCAAATTTCGGTCTTGGAGAATAATAATATTGAATTAGGAACGGAAAAATGCAATGGCGAGTTCTTGATGCCTTTAACGTCTAAGCCAATTGGACTTGGTGTTGTTTTCAACTTTTCTATCTCGAAAGCTACATTAGATAGACCTTATGGAAATTCACACATCTATAAATTCCAACAGTATAAAAAACGTTTTTTGAAAAAGATGTGAATTGGTATATAACATTTAAAATATACTAAAGTTCAATAATCCCATACGGATTGAAACAAATCTCGATTCTTTCGAAAGTTCGTAACAAAACTCGTTCTTTCCAAAATTGAATCCATTATTTTTCTATATTTCAGTTGGTTTTAATTTCTCAACTGTTGAGTTATAAGTCAAGAATGTCATAACACTTTAGAATTAAAAAAGTTCAACTCATTTGGTCTATTTAATCGGGCGCTATATGTTTTTTTCATTTTTTCCAAAATCCAAATAAAATATTTTGCAGCTTTCCTACTCATATGTTAGAAACTAGTAGGTTAAAGCTCAATGCGCGGCACGTTAGAATTAAAATATCGATTTGAAATTTTTACAGAATCATTTTCTTGCTATATTTAACCATTTAACAGGTACTAAATTAAAAAAGAGTTTAAAGTCAAATAAAAACTAGTCTCTTAAATAATGCTAGGTTAGAGTAGGAGTCGGAGTCGGAGTTGGAGTCGCAGTCGGAGTCGTACTTAAAAAATTTCAGCAAAAGGAGTCGGAGTCGGAGTTATAACTATTTCTTAACGACTCCACAGCCCTGCTTTTAAGAAACAACCACTTTATACGATTTTTTGACGAAAGTAAAAATCAAACCGCATTACAATTCTGTATTTTGTATATTAAAAAAACACTTTTCTAATCAAAATAGATTTTTTTGGAGTAAAAAAAATTTGCAATTAAAGGTTAAAGAAGTACAATTAAGGAAAATAAATAAATAGTCAAAGAGAATTGAAAATACTTGAGTTGGAAATGATGGATCGTCTGGCAATGGAGGAGCTAAAACTCAAATATAAAAAATAACACTGCTCAGCAGCAAAATCCTCCGTTAAATAAAACTATATGGACTATATGGATTTTGATACGCTGAACCCAAATCCGTTCTCGGTTTTTTTCCATCAGATCGAGATTTTGTTTAATGGGCGTGGCAAATTTTTAGCCCTTAATTAGTCAGGTACGGAGACATATTTCATCCTAACTCGAGAACCAGTCATTCGATTTTCAAAAGTAAAACACCAGAAGATGTGTAACAAAATTGTATTTATTTTAGTCGAACAGAATTTTTCTGTATCTCTTATCGTTTTGGAATTATTCAGAAATTAATGGATTTTGTGCAAAATTCGTAATATTTTTCAATTTAAAAATGGAATTAAAAAAAATATAAAGCAAGTATTACACATTTTGCACTTTTTTCTGAGAGCTACTTATCTTAAAAATAAAAAAGCCATAAACCATAAAAATCGGTTAAAAAATTTAGATTTTATTGTCAATTTACCGCAGGTACCCAATATTGTAATGCAACCAGCCTCACATATGATGATAGCATTTCGCTAGGTCAATACAACAATATCTTTCCAGATTAAAGATGCTTATCGCCGTTATTTTGGGTTTCCTATCGATGATAGAGATAAAAATTGGCTGCCGAAAATATGTTGTGTTATGACGTTAAAGTCTCTTACTTTCGAAATAGAGAACAACCTTTTTTGAGTTATTTTAGCAGAGAGGAAGGTTTAGTATTTTGTGATAATGCTTATGGACTTTTGCGACAACTGTATTTCATCCAAGACAAGTTTGAAAGCCGCTTTACTTCACAATGGCAATTGAAAACGAAGGACGAGGTCTTTAGAACGAAATAGTATGATGTGGAAGAAAGGCCTTGCACAGCTACTACAACATATTTTCTGATTTGTCTGATTTTGATAAAAAGTAGTAAGTCATTTCTATTATTTATTGTAGAAATGTCAGTGTGGGAAACTCCTTCTAAATTTTCATCTATATTCCCTTACTTTAAATTTTATTTAATAAGAATGTTATTAAGAATATAGCAAACCATAACCCAATCATTGCATTCCTTTTTATTTTGTTCTGTAAGCATTCTAAATTTAAGCTCCTTAAAGCTACCAAATTTTTCTTTAAGATGGCCAAAACTGTTTTCAATTCTAACGCAATATTAAGAAAAGTATTTATTAAATTGATCCATTGCTTCTCTTGATTGTTCCGAGTTGTTTCTTCTAAAAGGTGTGATTAAAAACTGTTTTAATGGGTATGCACTATATACGGCAATCCATTGGCCATTAAATAAATACCGTCGGGGATGTTTAGCAAGAGGACAACTTCCAAGAATTGTTTGCATCATGTACATTTCCAGGATATTCAATGGTCAGCTGTCTTACACTTAAGTTATGATGGCATACAGCTTGTAGTTTAAGAGCATACTAACGTTTACGGGAATCCAATCTAATTTTGGAGCCACCAATGTATCTAACACATCCAGGTAACTCGTTTCTGCTTGCTAAAACAAGTTGAGTTCGTTCCGACTCATAGGGCCAATTTAAAAATTGGTTTTTAAGCTATAATATTGCATTAAACACTCTTTGTGTACTATTTTGCACTGTTCCACCATCGCCACTGCCAAAAAGAGATGGCACTTTTCAAACAGAAGCTTCATCGCCGGAGATCGCAAGCGATAAAGAACGATTTTTAATTGTAAATCTGTGGAAGTTGAAGTTTTTCCCACTTTGTTTAAAACCTTGTCATTTTTTACAAGGTCGTATATGTGAGTGATTGCTTCTGGCCTTAACCGTACCATTTGATTAAATCTATTTTCATATAACTTTCTTAAAAAATATTACGTTGTCATTCTGATGATTTTATTAGTCATAAATGAACGCTTCTGCGATTGAAAAGAAGACAAATTAAGTTTATCCTAAAATTTTTTTGATTAATATCCTCGTCTTCTACGTCACCTGCAAATTGTCTAATATTTAAACAAATAAAAATAGATTATAGTGCATACTGACTTGAGTCAACCATTAACATTTTAAAATAATAGTTTTCGCAAAAAAAGCTAATTAATTTATTTTTTTCTTTTTTTTCATTTTGCTTTTAAAGAATTTACTTTTGAATTTCTTATCTTCTTCTTATTTGTTTTTGGATAGTTCAAATACAATGAAGGTGTTCACAAACAAATCAAGAAAAAGTGTATTTAATACAAGATACTCGTTAAACATTGTTGTGAATTCGGCAATTGTCTTTGAACATTTTGTACAAACGCATGAAGTTGAAAAAAGTAAAAAATCTTCCACACGCGAAGAAAAAATATGGTTGTGGTAAACATATTCTAAGAGCAACATAGTATGATATTTGTATTAATATATATTTTTATTATATATATTTAGCTGGTGAGGCCTAACTCCATTTGTGATAAGATTCATGATTGTAGTCACCATATTACGATTGTTATTGAATCATATGATGACCAAATATATTCGTAATATTGCATCATAATATTTTTTTCCCCTAAACATATTCTTATCATGTTAATCATAATAAGTGAATAAGTAATCATTTATTGCCATGTTAATCATAATTAATTTGGAAGTAATCATATTATGTGGCGCCTGTCACTTTACATTTTTTTTTAATGTACAACAATTTCTTTATTTTTTTTTTTTTTAATTTAACTAGTTTTTTTTAATGGGTATTTTGTTTTTTAATTGTGGTTTAACAACTCACTAACAAATAATTCGATATTTAAAACAAACGACACAAATGATTCAAAATTGTTTCACAAATGGCGCTAACATAATATTATTAGGGTAAAAATATTTTGTTTGCTTCTTAAGCATACTATGACTTCACGCATAGAAAGTTATCATGACATGGTTGTAAGAAATTAAATATGTTTTCAAAGTTATCATTATTTAGTTGTTAGAAAAATAATTATTTTTCAGTCAACAATACTCAAATTTATAATTGCGATAAACATTTAAATGTCTACAGTAACTGTAATATTGTTGATATTAAATAAAAAATAACAATTATTTGTGTACGACAACAATATATTGTTACAATAAGCATAGTGTTGTTGCGGTTACCATGCCCTTTTTTTCTCTGCGTGCATGTAGATTATTTATATCCTTTCATGTAGATTGTAGATGTAGATTATTTATATCCTTTTGGATATCCACACTTGAAATAACAGAAAATAAAAGGAAACAATAAACATACATATTTGTTAAATACCTTTTTTTCCTTATGTTTCACATGTATGTAACAGTTTCATAAACAGTCGGCTAACGTGGCCTTTAGAATAATAAACTACAAATTTTTAACACATAGAGAAGTTATTTAATTGTCATTGGAGTTCATTGTTCAGTAGCGTGCCTGTTAATTTAATTGCGCAACTCAAAACTCTGATTGGTGAAAAATAACAGAAAAATACAAAATATTTACACTTTCATATTTACATACATGCACATATTATTTATCATTAAAAGAGAAGAAATACCTTTAAATTTTCAATTAAAAAAAAAAAATATTCTATTATCCATTTTCATAATTTAAAAAAATTATATAAAACATCTATCATCCATATTTTTAATTTGTCTGTATACTGCTGTCACTGATGACAGAATGATTAGCATTTTAATCAAATTTTCTCCTTCGCATTTGAAAGATTCAAATTAAAATAGAAAATTGTTTTAACAATTTCACATTGAACTGTTGGGTTGAGAATAACCGGTTGGCAGCAATTAAGTTTATGTTGATTTTTAGGTTAAACATGTTTCATTATTTGTTTTTGTGATAATTATAACAGCTATTACTTTTTTTGTTTTTTTGGCAACATATCAAAATAGAGCGTGTATCTGCAACAAAAAAAACATACCACTTGAAATGTTATAATGAACCTAAAGATAGCACACATTTTTGTTAAGTGTAGGCATATAAAAATAAAACACGCGACCTTTCCATTCACTTCATTTTCTCATTTATTGTTTATTTTTCTTCTGGGTTTTTTTTTTGTTTTTTGGTTTGTATGCAACACCATGTAATTGTGTATCGAGGGACCCTTTAATTCTCACACCACTCAACAAATTGGTTTTGTCTCACGCAATTGCAACGTTCATTTTATGTTAAAACAACAATTTACGCATTTACAGGGTGTGTAATGATAGTTCAAACAATAAGTGCCAATTTTTCGGTAAACACCTGAACCACGGTAAGTTTTTGTTTATTTTATTGTCATTTATAGTCAAGTCCACCTAAATAAGCTAAAATTTCAAGGTTCTTAATCCAAACTTTTAATATTTTTAATAAGGCTTAAGTTCATTAAATTTAATTTGCATTAAATTATTTTTATGAAGAAAGGAATTTTTACAACATGAAAATTAATTAAAATTGTTATTAATAATCTTTCATTCTTGACCGTGGCCGGGATTCGAACCGCGGCCGGCAGGTTACCATGACATGTTTCGACTCGCAGCCATCGACGACTGCTGACGTCAATAGTCAAACATCAATCCTTAAACCAAATTGTATTTTAACCTTTGGTAGAGCGTTTTTTGAATGATTATCCATTTTAATTGATTTTACTTGTTCTTCCTTAGTTCTGTTTTTTCGTACTTTCGTCAAGAATTTTTCTTGAAGTCCAAAGTACATTTTTTGTTTTTTCATTTTTGTTTTTCTTTTTCTTGTTGATCTTTTTCAGCACAACTTGAAGGACAAATGAATACATAGAGCTCGTGTCTTAGCTTTAATCAATAACAATTTTAATTAATTTTCATGTTGTAAAAATTCCTTTCTTCATAAAAATTATTGAATGAAAATTAAATTTAATGAACTTAAGCCTGATTAAAAATATTAAAAATTTGGATTGAAAACCATAAATAGTTCAACAAAATAACCACAACACTAATTATTGTTAAAGCTAAGGCACGAGCTCTATGTGTTCTAAAGATTGATGTTTGACTATTGACTGCCAGCAGTCGTCAATGACTGTGAGTGTTAAACGGTAAAACCCTATGAAGAGATTGAGTGGTTGCATTTGAAACATGTAAGGGTAACCTGTCTGTGAAAGCCTGGGTTCGATTCCCTCCGCAGTCAAGAATGAAATATTATCAATAAATTTAATTTAATTTGATGTTAAAAAATTCCTTTCTTCATAAAATTAATTTATTGAAAATTAAATTTGATGAACTTTAGCCTAATTAAAATATCAAAATTTGGATTAAAAACCATAAACAGTTCAGCAAAATTACCAAAATACTATTAACACTGTGCTAGTTGAAAAAACAGACAAGCTGGGCACCTGGCGTTTTAACCTAATTCGGGTACGTTGAATCCAGTAGTGCTAGCCGTTTTTTAGGTTAGCACTGGTTTTCAAGATATACCGTTATTTCTAAAATGGAGGAGATTGCACATTAGCTTTAGCTTATTGAAAAAACTAAAAAAACCGAAATTCCGCAATAAAATTATTTTAATATGCGCAGTCGTTTTAGAAACATATTTTTTTTTTTTTTTTTTTTGAAAATAATTAATTTTTTTATCAAAAATTCGAAATTTTTGTTTTTGAAAAATTAATTAAAAATTGGAAAATGCAGCTAGGCTTCTTATTTCCAGACGTATTAAAAACGAAGCTGCAAACAAAACAAGCCATAAATGATAAAAATCTCTTGGCAACATTTGATTTTAGGCTTAAGTCTAGTTTACCAACGCAGCTCCAAATAAAAAAAAAAGTAGATAGGGTGATAGAAAATTGAAAAATAAGAAGAAAAAATTAAATGACAAAATTCTCGGAAACGCATAGTTTCCGAGTTATGGACCTCTGAAGTTTTCATATGAATTTGCGATTTCCCATTACATTTCTGAACCTATATGGCCAATATTGGTATCATTTGAAAGCTTTTGAATAGATATTTCTGGATATAAACATTTTATTTAAAAATTCTTAATCCATTAAGGAGCGGCGATGAATTTACGAAAAAACAAAAGTTTTTAGTAAGCATAAAAACCAATATACGCATTAATGTTTTAAATTTGTTTTTTAATTCAATTTTTTCTAAAATAAACTGGTAGAGGAGGAAACCTATGCAGAAAAGCATTAGTAAGCGAAGCCGGTGTTTGTTATACCATAGAGGAGAAAATCTGTTCATCCGGCCGAAGGCCGGCTATGCGGAGAAGCTTTATTTAGCGAAGCCGGTGTTTGTTATACCATAAAGGATAAAATCCTTGTACCCGGCCGTAGGCCGGCTATGCGTAGAAGCTTTATTTAGCGAAGCCGGTGTTTGTTATACCATAGAGGAGAAAATCCTTGCGCCCGGCCGAAGGCCTGCTATGTGGAGAAGCTTTATTTAGCGAAGCTGGGATTTTTAAATTAAATTTATATTACCTAGTGCACTTCCGTAACATTTTGATATAAAATTTTGTAAAAACTGTATTAGGAGCTAAAGAGTTTTAAAAAAATATTGCATTTCCAAAAAGATCTGTTCAAAAGCTTTCAAATGGTACCAATATTGTCCATATACGTTCAAAAATGTAGTGGGAAATCACAAATTCATATGAAAACTTCAGAGGTCCATAACTCGGAAACTATGCGTTTCCGAGAATTTTGCCATTTAATTTTTTCTTCTTATTTTTCAATTTTCTATCACCCTATGTACTTTTTTTTTTATTTAGAGCTGCGTTGGTAAACTAGACTTGTTCCTGATTTTATTCACAAAAGTCGAAAAATTTCAATTAATTTAAGAATTTCATAAAACCCAATTTTTGTATGGGAGCCCCCCAAAGAAGTGGTGATAAGGAGTAAATATGTCTCGAAAAATGTTAGGGACAGAAAATTATTGGAGGTCTGCATACATTATGGGGCGACTCCTGGGCGTTTATGCGACTTTTTATGTTAGAAATTAATGATTGAGATGAAAAATAAAGTGGGGCTGGTCATACATTTGACCCATCTAGGTGCATCCTAGGCGCTGCAGGGGCCAAATTTAAGAATTTTATTAAAATTTTATTTTTTAGTTTTTTCAATAAGCTAAAGCGTTTTTGAGTTACGCAAGCATACCTCCTCCGTTTTCGAAATAACGGTATATCTCGAAAACCAGAGCTAACATAAAAAAATGGCTAGCACCACTGGATTCAGCGTATCCAAATTAGGTTAAAACGCGAAGTGCCCAGCTTATCTAAAAAAAGTGTAAATTTCTAGCACAGTGTTATTGATATAAAAAAAAAAACAATTAAATAAAACTGTCACACTCAAATATTTGTCAATAATAAAAAAAGAAGATTAAACAATTTTTTTAGAGCCGATTTCTTTCTTATCAAAATCCTTTGGCAGCGCTGCCGGGTTTCCCCACCATCAAGAAGTCACAGTTTAAAAAAGGGAATATGGAATATTAAGATTTTTAGGCGCTTAATTGCAATCCGTTTTCAGTTTTTTTGTTATCACGTTTATTTTTTTATGGGCTAGACTATTATTTCATTATAACTTGAAAACGATTTGTCCGATTTTGGTCAAAATGCTTACAAATGATTAGAAATAAAAAATCCGTTGAGTCATTCAAGTAACATTTCATATTTTCAAATCCTCCTGAGGTATTCAGAAATTTCTGGCGATAAATTGTTTTCATGTAAATTGGATCTTATTTGGAAACTTTGGCTCTTGCCTTTCTCCAGAAATACAGAGAAAACAAATAAAAAAAACAACAACAACAAGAGATTTTCGGGTAAAATTAGAGGCAGTCGTGGTTTTTTGCTGATATCTCCGTCATTTTTGGACCGATCTGGCTGAATTTCAATACCAAACTTAAACGGAGTATATGTGACATAAATATATGACAACCTATTCCCTATCATTTCTGGGGTTTTTGGAAAACCTATTTCAACATACACATTGAGAGACGGACAACCGGATTTTAACTTCTTTTCTAATAACGAACCAGAATATATATGTATGTATATATATATATATGTATATATATGTCGCAAGATTTTACGTCAATACCAACATTAAAAAGGAAGTTATGGCATTTTTAGGGGAGTACTAATCGAATGGAAGCTGTTGTCACATTAAGGCCGATTCCAATAAAATTTGGTAAGATGATTTAGAAGATGGCTTATCGACACAAAGACTCTATTTCGGAAAGAAGCTTTTATGGGAGCTGTGTGAAATAAAGGACCGATTTATACTTTTTTCTATACGCCTACTCCTTGTAACAGTTTTAACGTATGTGAGGTGCTTGTAATATCATTAAAGGCTGTTATACACTATCCCACAAAGTCCTTAGTAATTTACGAAAATGCAACCCTGTCATGATAAGTTGTTATTGTTTTTTAAAATTTTTTAAAGAATAATTAGATCAGAGAAGAATTTTTGAGAAATACGTAAGACTTTGTGGGATAGTGTGTAACGACCAAAATAAACACATTATATTACACCAATTTATAAGTGGCACGTGGCTGAGTTGGCTAGAACGAAAAAATCAACAAAAACAGAAAAGACCCAAAGTCCAATCTAGACAGGAGCAGTTTTAATATAAAATTTGTACTGTTGTATATTTGTCACTCTGTTTAAAATTTGTATACATACTTATATCTATTGTTCATCCCAAAGTTGTTACGAGTGTAATTGTTACAATAAAATACAAGCTTTTACATTTATAAATGCTCAGTTTTAGGTACAAAATCGTACTTTCTTTTTATAAAGCGTTTGTCTCGTTCACGATGCGTCTGTTTGTTTGACTACTTGTAGTTGTTTGTATCTTCCAGTCTTGTTTGTCTCATTTGTCTAATTTGTGTAAATGGGGAAAAAGCTGTTAGTGACAATGATAGATGTACTGCGTGATGACACATTATTTAGGTGGAAAATATATAAATGCGGATATTACATTAAACATCTGATATAAAAAAAACAAAACAATCAAACAAACAAAAAACAGGGGTGCAAATTAATGTTTCCGCGTCAGAGAGTTGAAACTTTTCCACACTGTCTGTGGTAATTTAATGCAATTTTAATGTTTAAATTCCGAAAGTTTTCTATGTGACCCTACTCGTGACCCACCCACCAACTCTTACACCCACTCCAAATAAAACAAATTGAATTTGGTTGACATTTCTGAAATAATCTTTTAATAAAATGTTTGTGTAAACAAATAGATATAAATGAAAAATTAATGTAATAAATAAAATGTCGACATTATTTTTTGTTTCTTAGCATTTTTCTTTAAAACAAAATATTATAATATGAATAGATATGAAGAGCTTAATATCAAATTCCTATTTTAAATATGTATATGGAACCGTTGAAAAGTAATGTTGGTCAAGCCACACCATTTGATACCCTCCACCATCCCACCAGTATAAAAAGACAAATTACACTGTGCTAGTTGCAAAATTAGACAAGCCGGGCACATGGCGTTTTAGCATAATTCGGGTACGCTGAATTCAATGGTGCCCACCGTTTTTTTTATGTTAGCTCTTGTTTTCGAGATGTACCGTTATTTCGAAAATGGAGGAGGTTGCACAACATATATTCGCGTAACTCAAAAACGGTTCAGTTTATTGAAATTAGTAAAAAACCGAAATTCCGCAATAATTTTTATACACTTCATCGCAGGTGGAAAGTTCGTCATTCCGTTTGTAATTTCTACAATAGTAGTCTTAGACCATATAAAGTATATATATTCTGGGTCCTTATGAGGAGAGAAGTTGATTTAACGATGTCCGTTCGTCTGTCCGTCTTACGTTTGATATGTGTTTTACATTTATGTTACATATAGTCCACCATTTCTTGCTATTGAAATTCAGCAAGATCGGTCCACAAATGGCTGAGATATGACCAAAAGACCACGACTGCCTCTAATTTTTTCCAAAAATCCCTTGTTGTTGTTGTTGTATTTTTATTACTTTTTTCTGTATATCTGGAGAACGGCAAGAGCCAAAGTTTCCAAATTAGGTACAAACATTTAGTTTATAAATAAACACCATCCCACAATATGTAGGTGGGATTGGAGAAAATACAAAAAATATCAAAAATTGTATAAAAACCTGAATTTTTTGACTGTTATATGACCTATGGTTACGCCTTATATATCAAAAGATCGGAAGTTTTTAGTAGAAAATATTTTCTGAAAAACTCGGGAAAATCCGTTCAGATACCAAAAAGTTATGACCAAAATATTAATTTTTTTTTTGGAAAAATATCCATTTTCGTTTTATAACCAAAATAACTGGCAAATTTCTTCTTTAACACGTCGGTATATAAATTTGTCAAATCGGTTAAGAAGTAGCAGAGTTATAGTACGTTTCCACTTACATGTTTTGGGCCACAAAACTAGTTTTGCAGCAAAACAAGTGTTTTGCTACTTGTTTTCCCATACATTTTTCATGTTCGAAAAACTCAAACAAAAACTAGTTTTTCTCCAAAACATCTCGAAAATCATGAATACAACTCTGGGTTATCCATTATTGGTGATTGGCAATTTCGAAAAAAGTGACATATTTACCAAACCATCAAGACTTATTAAATAGGTTTATGCAACTCTCCAGCTGATTTATTTGTTTGCAGCGTAAAAATAATAGAATAAAAAGGTATTAAACTATGTGCTTTTATATAAGTACATATATGTACATCTGTGTATTAAAAAACAAAAAAGGAAATTTCATGTTAAAGATAAATATTTTTTTTCAACACATATTTTTTTTGCTTCCATGTTTGTTTACAACATAAATGTCAAATTGATTTCGAAAATTCGAAAACCAAAACCAGTTTTACATAATGGAAGCACTTTGACAAGTTTTGCCCAAAACAAGTTGTTTTGCTTATAGTGGAAACATAGTATTATGATCAAAATACTGAAATCCCAAAAATTACTCTTTTTATAATTAAGTTTGTTTTTTATACCCTTCACCGAAGGTCCTACACCCTATAAAGTATATATATTCTGGGTCAAATCCGGTTGTCGTCTCTTCTTCAAAAGTTGGTAACAGATTTTAATCATTTATGGCTTGTTTTGTTTGCAGCTATGTTTTTTATATGTCTAGAAGCTTAGCTGCATTTTCAATTTTTAATGAATTTTTAAAAAACAAAAATTTCGAAATTTTGATATAAATAGAAAAATTATTTTTTTTTTCAAAAAAAAAAAAAAAAAAAAAAAAACTAAACCGTTTTTGAGTTACGCGAATATATCCTGTGCAACCTCTTCCATTTTCGAAAAAACAGTATATCCCGAAGACAAGAGCTAACCTAAAAAAACGGTGGACACCATTGGATTCAGCGTACCCGAGTTATGCTTAAACACCATGTGCACGGCTTGTCTAAAAAAAAGTGTCAACTTCGAGCACAGTGTTATGGAGAGTGTACCATATCTGGGACCCATCATGCCTGGCCAATCATAGTACTATTAAAACAAAACTTGTGTTATGGGGTTAAAAATCAACATCTATTTTATAGGGTTAAGTATAGTCGCCTAACTTCATATCATACCAACAATTATATTTGTATAGGAGTAATGATCAAAAATAGATCGAAATTGGTAAGACGATTTATGTTGCAAAAATTATATTTAAACCAAATTCAATCTAAAAAGCAATAAAATAAGTTTGTAGTGGGCCCATTGACTATTTTGAAAAGAATTCTGTACGGGGGCCATGTGAAGTTATGGACCTATTTTCACCATTTGCAATAGCCTTCGTCCTTATGACAATTGATACGTACACAGAAAAAAATAATTTTCATATTTGAAGGCAAATATCGCAAATTTGATTAAAAAAAATTTTAATTTTCTGCGATGATGATATTTGCGGTATTGATAAAAATATTTTAAGGTATAGTGATTGAATTTTTAGTCAATAACCAAGTTTATTGAATCAATTAAAAAAGTTGTTGCACAAAATATTTTTATTTTTTTCAACAAAATGTTTACGTGATTTGTTAAAATAATTTGTTGGAAATGTTGAATAAATTAAACAAAATGTTTATCGAATCTTCATTTATTTATTTATTAATTATGATGTGCTATACAGGGTTTAAAATACTGCAGTCAATGTAGAAAAACTGCCATTTCTTCCACTTCTTCATTTATCATTGGACAAAAAAAAAAACTGTTGCTTTTACTTCTGATCCATTAAATATAAACAGTCGCTGTCAATCCAACTCAAAAAGCGAAAAGTTGTACACAAATTTTCGATTTTTCTTAGATAGTTTTTGTTTTCGACTGCAGTTTTTTAAACCCTGGTGCTAAATACCCAAATTTTATTCTTTGATAAATATACTAAAATTAACTGTAGGGGGATCAGTTAGTTTTTATGCGCATTTCCCTAGTTGGTTAGGCCAGATCATCAGGAAACCTGTTCCCAAAGACATTGGAAAAACCAAAGTAATTATACAAATAAAACTGTAAAGCGAATGAGAATTACAAGCGCTCAAGTCTTATTTGTAACAATATCAAAGCTATCAAAAAATGATGAAAAGAGTTGTAAAAATCTAAATTTATTTTGATTCAAATATTCTTTTATGGAATATGAAGAAATATTTAATTATTTCACTATTAAATATGTTTTATTGATTGCTATGTTGCAAAGTGTAATTTTTATAAATTTTTTCATTGAATCAAATAAAAAGTTTGTTGAAATAAAATTTTATTTTTACCAAACTGTGTTGTTGTTAAAAACTTTCTTGAGATATTGTTTTCTGTGTATGTATAAAATTTCATAAAATTATCTATACTGAAAAGTGGCACCAGTATATTTTAGTGTAGCACACATCAGCTAAAGTGCACAATATCCTCTCCTCTATTGTGGTGTGGATTATAAAAAAAATTGAAAATAATAAATGTAATAAAAATAACAAATTATTATACTTTAAAAAGAATCGTTTTATAAATAATAACTATGTATATTAATCTTAACATGTATACATACATATTTCTATGTACCATTTAGATGATTTGTTTCTTTAAAAAATTTGCATTTTAAAAAACAGCAAATAATTATAAAAGTTACATGGATCTTTTTTTTTGTTACTCCAAACTTATTAACTTCGAAAAGATTAATATTTTAGAAGATATGACCAGGAGCAGCTGTTCGTTGCTGGGAAACTTAAACGAATAAATAGATTACTTTTTGTAAAGAGATTTCATTTGCATTTGATACGCCGTAACAAAACATCGCAACCCTCTAATTTTTATACCATAGATGATAATGATTAATGCTTTTTTATTTATATTATGACAGACATATTTTACAAAAAAAAAGGTTTGATTCGTTTTGAAAAGGAAGAAAATATGTTATTTATTCAATTTCTTACAGCCGTACCTAAACAAAAGCGGCACGCGTTTTCTACTTGTCAAAAATTGTCATGCTCATACAATTTGTATTGTATCTCTAAATAGCGCGACGTCAACGTTTTGCAATTGAAAAATCTGATTTTGTCAGCGCTTTTAATAGTGAAGTTGGCCGCTATTGATAATAAATAATGGCAACCTACCTTTTTTATGGTCACTCCATTGGTTTTATCTCTATTTTTTATTTCTTTTATGGGGGTTGTATTCAGTGATGTTATACGTAGGGAAAATCCGTATTCGTATGGATTTTCTTCTAAAAACAAGTTAGAGTGTTATATTCGGCTGTGCCGAATCTTTGATTCCCTCCAGCGACAATTTGAATATTTCAGGAGTGATAACTATATCTTTATAAAAACAGTCATCGGCAATAAAATTGGTTGCGGCTTACCCTATATTAAATTATTGACCGACAAATGCTATTACGATAGCATTATTTATTACGATTTTAGGCGTATAAACTGTTTTCCGGAAGTAGGGTTTATATGGGGCCTAGGGGTTATTATCGACCGATCTTTCATAGTGTGATTTCCAGTCGAATAAAACGAACTTTTGCAAAATCTCATATCATTCCGTGCATTGTTTCACTATTTATGTTAGTTTTTGTATCAAAATTATCAATTTTTTAAAGTGGCCGATTAGGCTGGATTTCAATCCCAAACTGCTTAGGACAACTACAAGCAATTTGACACCTAGTTTTTTTTATTTCTTTTGAGTTTTTCGAATGTGAGCGTGTTTTTAACAGACGGACAGACAGACGGACATGGCTAAATCGACTGGGAACAACTAAAAATAAAATTTATGAATGCACAGTAATAGGTACAAACGGTTTGATTTGCATTGTTATTTTATCATTTAAAAGTTGTAGAGATTTTTGTAGAGAAAATTTTTATTTTCAATAATCACGAGTGATTGCAATATAAAACGTAATCGTGAGACAAAAACCACTCACCTGCTCCGCTCGAACTGAAATCAGAGAAAAACAACGTAACATCCATAAGACCATATTGAATCAATAAGAAGCATTTACGATTGTCTAATAATTTTGAAACTTTTTATTTCAATATGGATTTTAATTTATTTAAAGTTGCCCATTTAATAATTTTAATACGGAGACAATATAGAAATACATAATATATTTCGACATTGATTTAATATTAAATTCGTATTAAACAATGTTATCGTCTTATTGCAACAATGTGAAAAGTTATTAAAATTAATTACTATTGTGGTTATTTTGTTGAACTATTTATGGTTTTTAATCCAAATTTTGATATTTTAATTAGGCTAAAGTTCATCAAATTTAATTTTCATTAAATTATTTTTATGAAGAAGGAATTTTACAACATGAAAATTAATTAAAATTTATTGATAATTTTTCATTCTTAACTGCTGCTGGGCTCGAACCCAGGCTTTGACGGACAGGCTACCCTTACATGTTTCGATTGCAACCACTCAATCTCTTCAGAAGGGTTTGCCGTTTAACACTCGCAGCCATCGAAGACTGCTGGCAGTCAATAGTCAAACATCAATCTTTAAACCAAATTGTATTTAACATTTGGTAGATCGAAATTTGCTTTGAATGATTACACAGGCCAACACTCAATTTGCTTCTTTGAATTTATCAACTGATTCTATTTAATTTGGGAGCGCTGAATTCAAATCTGTAATCAGTTTGTCTCTATCAGCTCTAGTTGTCATGATATAGCTTTTATATACCCTCCACTTATGACCTCCATTTATGACCGTCTGTTAGTTTTTTCAAAAAATTTTTTTCATCAAAATTTCTTATTTACAGTTATGGTAGTTGCCAAAAAAAACATTTTTTCCGTAAAAAAATTTTTTGTGTAATTGCTTGCTGATTAACTGGAATTTTATATGTACAATATTATTGAGAACGTTATTTTTTCTTGTTGCACTCCAATTGAATATCGGAAGTTAGTTGCTTGTAAGAAGTGGTTTATTGCAGTTGGCAAAGTTTATTAAAAAAGTGTTGATCTATGGCAACTACCATAACTGTAAATAAGAAATTTTGATGAAAAAAATTTTTTGAAAAAACTAACAGACGGTCATAAATGGAGGTCATAAGTGGAGGGTATAAAAAAGCTATATCATGAAAACTAGAGCTGATAGAGACAAACTGATTACAGATTTGAATTCAGCGCTCCCAAATTAAATAGAATCAGTTGATAAATTTAAAGAAGCAAAAATTTTTTTTAATTTTGTCGGGCTGTGTTATCTATTCTAATAGATTTTACATGTTCTTCCTTACTTCTGTTTTTTCGTACTTTTTGTCATTAAAGTTATATTTTTTTTATTTTTGAAATAAAATTTATACAATATTAAATTAACAACTAATTATAAGTGTTGATCGACCTTTTTTGATTACTCTAAATAGTTTCCTATATGCAGGCTTTCAAGGTCATTAATTTAATACAAATAAAAGATTATTTATTTCATTCTCAATGAAATTCGACGTTTCGTTGGTATTCTTTCCAACTTCTTCAGGGATTGAGTTTTTATTAAAATAATAATCTTTTTCGTCAGTTTACATCATTTATAAATTATATCACAGTATTTTGTAAAGGTGGACAGCACAACACAAAACTTAAAATATTAAAATAAATGTATGTAAATATAAAAATTATCACAGAAAATTTGTCCTATTTTGATCACAGTTGTTATTATTACTCCTATTACAACAAAGTTTTTTTTGGGAGTCAAAAAATTAATCAACAATGTTTCGTTTAAATGTGCTAAATTCCCATTTCATACTATTGATAAACTGAAATTTATTGTTGATGGGATAAGCTATTCCTATGCGCATTTCACTGGTTGATTAGGCCATATCATCAGGCAACTTCATCCAAAGATTTTAGAAAAACTAAAGATATTATACAAACTAAACTGTTAAGCGAATAAGAACTATAAACACCAGTTTTACTTCTAACAATATCAAAGCTTAAACAAAAACAACAACAATCAGTCCTGACTTAAGAATAACACAATTTATTCAGCTTTCATTTAATATAGAAGCGCTTTGAAATTAAAAATGCACACTATTGATACCATGTTTAAAAAAAAGTTAAATTCATGCGATTATTTATTCTGATTTTTGAGCCATTCAAAAATATGATAAGTCGAATACAGGGGATGTCGCTGAATATTACTATTAAGATTGCGGTCTTACACCCATCTTCTAATTCCAGACTTGAGTGAGTCTGCGTCATCTTCAATTTCAAACTAAAAATAATTAAAACAGAAAAGTAATTATTTGACTTCAAAATCGATTGTGTAGATTGACAGACTCTGCCCACTTTTTTCTTTCTCAATGCAAAGAGCCATGCTGCGGCACTTTTTGCGGATTCCTATGAGTGGAATAGCCTCCCTTATATCCTTTTTCCTAAATATTGCAGGCTATCAAAAGTAACCTTGGCATCTACGCTTGATTCTTTACCATAGTCTTATATCAAATTTACCTTTTAAGTAAGGGAAAATATTAGACAATCCAGCTCCTTCTAAACAAACGATTAATTTCTTGGTATATTTTTAACCTTCATCTGGTGACTCAGGGATTTGAAATAAATTGATTCAATTGCTGCTGTCCCAGCGTTTGCTTTTGCATTACGATTTAAAAAGTATGTTTATATACATTTGGCTTCTTCAGAGCAGATGCATTCTTCAAAATGCTTACTACTTCCTGGATTTCAGAGAGAACGATATTACCCAAAATCTATATTTCATGATCTTACAATTAATTTTCTAAAATGGTCACTACATCTCCACTTTCTGTATACAATAAATCATCCACCAAGGGCCATTATTACAACTTACAAATAGTTATTTTTAGGATGCTATCTGACAGATAAATAGTTTTTGGTTATTACAAGTAAACATTAAGCTAAAAAGTGACTGATAAGCTAGCATCAGGTTTGTCCTCATGGTAACTTTACAAGTGAACTTTAAGAACCTGAAGATGCCATATTTTCTGCTGAAGATATGGTAACTTCAATGACAGTTTTATGTAGTCGTAGTCGTTGCCACTACGTATTTTAAACAACCAAAAGTAGTCGGTATATACTGCAATGTTGCCACAGTATATAAATTACATTTTTTATTTTATCGGACAGTTGTAATCATGGTGAAATCAACAGGTGGCAGCACTACGTCAGATGACGATTTTTTGCTCTTGCATTGTTTTTTTTTTTTTTTTTTTGATTTTGCTTAAAACTAAAAATTTTTGGCGAACTATTTTAGTTATAATGCCAGGGTATCACACAATTTTTTGGAGCTTCAACCGCAAAAACCTCGTTCGACCTAAACCTTCGTATAGGAAGGCGAGAGCTTCCAGAATCCGCTCCAGAGTATTTTGGTCTCCACCAGTAAACGTCTGAGTTATTTCCTTGGTACTCCACCAGTAAAACGTCTGAGTTATATATGGTTCTCCACCAGTCACATGAGTTAATTTTGGTTCTCCACCAGACAACACATTAAAACATTGAGGTTAAAAACAAATGCATATAGTTAATGCAGATACCGCAAAAACTGTAACTCGGTACAGTTATACGACGCCGAAACACTAACCAATGCGGGGTGACAACGCAAAACGCACGAAAAGCAGACAAACAAGAACGACCTGTTTGTCCTTAAAAAATAATGACAAAAAGCGCGAGCTGCTTCTCCACTCAGAGCAGTTTTACGAGTGTCTTGCATTGTTTGTCTAGGTTTTTGTCAAAGTTTTGTTTATATTTACAAAAAGTCCATGTTTTGTGCTGTGATTATTGTATTTGATTAAAGTTTTTGATGATATTAAATTAAAATAAATAAGATATTGACCATAATTAAATAAAAATTGGCTAAAAAATTATTTATTTCATCACGTTCAGCGGCACGCTTTGATTTTTGTTTAAAGTATTTTTTTGACGTAAACGGTGATGTAATTTCCATTTTTGTTGTAACGTTGTATTTGTTGCCGTAACGATGTCACCTGCTTATTCCACCATGGTTGTAATAATGGAAAAAACTTATTGGTCACTTTATCGTTCAAGATAGCTATTGTTCACGTTAACTTTCAGCAACTTTATCATTAGGTTGTAATAATGGCCCTAAATATAATTTGTTTAAAGCTTCCACAACCACAGAATACCACAGAACTGTCACGAGACGGAAGATTCTGCGTTTTTTTTGTCTCTTTCTAAGAAAGCTGCCCTTTTGCATTTCTCTTTGCATTATATTTCTGGCGCAAACAAACAACAGAAAACAAAATCGATCAACGATTTTTTATTGTTTTCTGAGATTTGTGAAGGTTAGTCAAAATTTTCATTTAGAAATATTTTAAAAGAATTATATTATTTAAATTTACATAAGTACATGTTTTATTACAAACATTTACTTTTTTTATTGTTTTTCTCTTAGATTTCTGGAGATAAATTTATTTTTGGAACTAAAAATGTAAGTACCTAAATAACCAAAAGAAAATGTAAGCCAAGTGTTAATTTTTTTTTTGTTTTTCAGGAGCCCAAAGTGCATTAAAGGATGTCCACCGGGTGAGAAGCTGCATATTTTTCCTAAGGATCTGAAGAGGTAAGTCAAGAATTGTTATAAAGTATTTAAGTGAAGCCGGTGTATCGGTGGCAATAAGAAATAATGCTCAAGTCCATTTCTTAGTTCTTAAATTTTCTTTCATTAACTAGAATTTGTTTAAAGTCGACTTGAGCACTTATTCCTCATTGCCACAATGACTACATGGCTTAAATCTAGTTTACCGACACATATTCAAATAAAGAATACCTTGGTGAACGTAGGTATAGTGTCAATATTGCTATAATTATCATTGTTGAGAAGCAATAGTTATCGAGGTCAGTGTTTGTTAATCATAGAGCAGAAAGACTTTGCACCCGGCCGAAGGTCGGCTATCCAAAAAAGCTTTAGTTAACCGGTGAAATGCCACATGCTTATGTGGTTCTGACGTAATTTTGTCGTCACTACAAAAAAGTGAAACTGCTTCGGTGGTTCTCACGTAATTTTTTAATATGGGTAGACCAGGATATTTGCGGGTGGTTTCCATAAAACACAAATCCAAAAATGTCATAGCTTTCAAAGCATCATAAGTAAGTTGGCCATGCTTTTCCACAGCCTGTTTAACATCTTCTTGGGCTTTGTACAAAAGATCTGGATACTGAGCCAAAAAAATAATTTGGAAATAATAATCTTTTAATGCTAATTTAAGTACATACATTTAATTTGGAGATGCTGGTAATATTTGGCTCTTTAATTTACTATAAGATTAATGATTTGTTTTGAAACTTTTAAGGCACATTAATCAAGACGAAATATTAATGAAATTCAAAAAGAGTTTTCAATTTTATTTGTATACATAGTCTACATATACTAAACATATGTATGTACAGACTTACGCACATATGTAACATAACGAATTTTGTAACCTCGTAATTTAAAAATAAAATCTTAGATTAATTATTGTGTAAATTATAAATCTTTCTATTGGAAAGAAAAAGCAAATGTTAAAACAAACACATGCCGCTTTAAAGCTATGTGTTTGAATTTATTTCTAAGCAAATGTTTTCTTAATTTGAAAAAAATCTGTAACTAGGAATTTTCTAAGGCGGACTTTTTTTGGAAAAAAACTCGTTTTGTATAAAAGTACTTTTTGGTTAAAAAGTTGCATTTATTTTAGCAAATGGATACTTTTTCTAATTTTTTTTTTTAAATTATTATATTATTCGAATGTGTATTCTAAGTCAAATTAAAATTTTAAAAGCTTTTATACTTTAATAATCCTATTCCTTTAATATTTAAGGAATATTAAGGAAATCGATTTTGAGGTTCGATTAATTGATTTCAAAAACCGAAATTAAAAAAGGCGATCGAAAAACGATTTCGAAATCCATTTACCTTCCTTACTCTCTATTATTAGTTCTAGTAATGGCTTGGAAATATTTTAGCGAGACTGATCCTTAAAATGTTCCTAATGCTTATTTATTTAATTTACAATATAAGTTTACGGTTTTTGTTTATTTGTTTTGTTGTTTTTTAAATGAAATAAATTATATAACACTGCACCACATAATACGCACCCCTCCTTTAGTGGTGTAGGGATACACATTTTTGTTAAATATTTTTTAAATTTTAATGTATTTTATTGGTTTTTGTTAAGATCGTTTTTTTTATCTGTTATCTTACACTCTTTTTTTATATTTAATGTTTTATCTTTTAAAAAATTTTATGTTTACGTTATTTTTAGACGTGCCGAATGGTTAAACTTCTTAGGAGTGGAATCTTCGGTTAAGCGCATTTATACATGCAGCCGTCACTTCTCCAAGGAAAACTTTTTTGGAAATCGGGTCCACAAATTTGCTTCACCAAATAATTCATATTCTGAAAATGATTCACCAAATAATTCCTATTCTGACCCAAAATTGCATTCCAAAATACTTAGTTCCTTAAATGTAATTCCTACTCCGATCCAAGCTAAAACAAAATTGAATTCCCTGCGATCTGCATTGGACCGTTACCGAAATTTATATTTAGCAGAAAAACGGATGAAGTGTAAGTTAAAGGCAGAAAATTGTAGGTTACCATCGAGTTTAAAAAAGTATCAAGTCAAAGTAAAATGCTTGGAAGAGGAATTAAAAAAAAAATGACTTGTCTTCAAAGATTTCTAAGACCATGTTGGTCTGTCTCAATAATGGTTTAAAAAACCATAACCGAGATACGAAGACACGTCGATATGATCAGGCAACAAAACTTATTTCTTTAGGTGTATTATTTTTGTCCCCGCTGGTGTATCGTCATTTAGCTCCAATGCTCGACTGGCCCCAAGTTAGGACTCTACACAGATTTGTAGAGGACTGGCCAAAGTCTCCTGGGAATTTAGATGGAAATTTTGAAGCCCTTAGAGATCGATCTCAAACTTTCACTAAAGACCAGAAATTTGTCAGTGTTTCCTGCGATGAAATGTCATTGAAAACCTACCTGGATTATGATAGTAACAAAGATCGTATTATTGGCCTTCAGGATTTCGGTGACGAAAATCGATCTTATTATTTAGCTACTAGTGTAGTAGTTGTAATGGCAAGTGGAATAGGTGGTGAAAGTTGGTCGCAAGCAATATCATATTTCTTTGTTAGTGGTAATTGTTTTGGTTCTTTACTAAAAAAGTATATCTTCGAGGCTATTTCGAAGTTAGGAGCAATAGGCTTGTATCCTTGCTAATTCCTTTGCGACCAACGTTAAAATTTTCAAAATTTTTCAAAAATAGCCGGTGTAACCCAACAAACACCATATTTTGTAGTTAATGATAGGAAAATCTTTTTTATGTACGATAGCCCCCATCTTATCAAAAGCGCCCGGAACTGTCTGCTTAGTGTCCAAAACCGCATTTATTTTTTAAAAAAAATGCATTTCATGGATTGACGTTACTTATTTCTATCAGGTAGACTCTTCAAATAATATTAAGATGTGCTCCTAAGCTCAGAAGGGAACACATTAATCCAAATAATTTTCAACGCATGCGCGTTAGCTTAGCAACCCAAGTTTTAAGTAACACCGTTTCTACCGGGATGAGCATTCTCCATCAGTCAGGAAAAATAGATTCTTCGAATTCTTTAACCTTCCTTAATACAGCTGAAATTTAAAGTTTTTTAATGATTTCAAAAGATTTTGTTATTCGTGCTTAATTCCCAATTTTTATTATTGATAAAAACACTTAAAATTTATTGTTGATGGGATAAGCTATTCCTATGCGCATTTCACTGGTTGCTTAGGCCAGATCATCAGGAAACTTCATCCATAAAGATTTTGGAAAAACTAAAGATATTAAACCAAATAAAACTGTTAAGCGTATGAGACTCATAGCAACAGTTCTACTTGTAACAATATCAAAGTTTAAACAAAACACATCAACAATAAACAGTGGGTTTATCTCATCTTACATTCCCCACTACAATTAGTTGAAATTCTCTCAACATTAACTGTAGTTGCAAGTAGGTTAAGAAAAACAAAATAAAAACGAACAACAACTTACAAAAGATGTTGTCAATTAAGTGTTTTTTTAGGCGGTGCACTTGCCCGTTTATTATCAAAAAGTAATTTCAATTTTGGGAATACAAAATTTTAATTTCAAAAGATTTTGTTATTCGTGCTTAATTCCCAGTTTTTATTATTGATAAAAACACTTGAAATTTATTGTTGATGGGATAAGCTATTCCTATGCGCATTTCACTGGTTGCTTAGGCCAGATCATCAGGAAACTTCATCCATAAAGATTTTAGAAAAACTTAAGATATTAAACCAAATAAAACTGTTAAGCGTATAAGACTTATAGCAACAGTTCTACTTGTAATAATATCAAAGTTTAAACAAAACACACCAACAATAAACAGTGGGTTTATCTCATCTTACATTCCCCACTACAATTAGTTGAAATTCTCTCAACATTAATTGTAGTTGTAAGTAGGTTAAGAAAAACAAAATAAAAACAACAACAACTTTACAAAAGATGTTGACAATTAAGTGTTTTTTTTAGGCCGTGCACTTGCCTGTTTATTATCAAAAAGTAATTTCAATTTTTGGGAATACAAAATTTTAATTTCAAAAGATTTTGTTATTCGTGCTTAATTCCCAATTTTTATTATTGATAAAAACACTTAAAATGTTGAGAGAATTTCAACTAATCGTAGTGGGGAATGTAAGATGAGATAAACCCACTGTTTATTGTTGATGTGTTTTGTTTAAACTTTGATATTATTACAAGTAGAACTGTTGCTATAAGTCTTATACGCTTAACAGTTTTATTTGGTTTAATATCTTTAGTTTTTCCAAAATCTTTATGGATGAAGTTTCCTGATGATCTGGCCTAAGCAACCAGTGAAATGCGCATAGGAATAGCTTATCCCATCAACAATAAATTTCAAGTGTTTTTATCAATAATAAAAACTGGGAATTAAGCACGAATAACAAAATCTTTTGAAATTAAAATTTTGTATTCCCAAAAATTGAAATTAGTTTTTTAATGATTTATTTGATATTTTTAATAATAGTTCTGGTAGTGCACTTTTTAACTTTACCGCTTCTAATGAAGAACTAGAATTTTTAAGACGCAAAAACTAAAGTCCATCAAAATATATGATGAAAAGGGGTCCGAAGTAACAAATATGTTCAAGTTTATAAATGGGTGGCTATTAAATATTTCGGCCGTAAAATCTCTTTGGTGCTATCTTAATCAGGAAGGATTTCAATGTCTTAAAACACGTAGGCTAACGCAAGACCTCCTTGAACATTTTTTTGGCCAAATTCGAAAAGGATCTGGGAATTCTGTTTCAGTAACAGCTCGAAACTTTTCCAGTTCGTTTCAAAAACGCTGAGGACTCCACTACATAAACGTTGTTGTCAACGGAAACTGCGAAGCTATTTCGCCAAACGATTCTATAATCGATTTTTCTATTGTGGATATAGCGTTTTCTGCTGAAAACAATAGCGCTTGAGAAGAATTACATTCTTTGCCTAATCCTACTCCTCAAGTTGCAGCTGCTGATTTCAGCAAAGTTCCCTTTAACGAAAAGCAATTTCTAAATAAAAGTGCCTTTGTGTACGTTTTTGGGTATTTTTACCTAAAGCTTTATAATATGCATAAGTGCAAGGTTCCTATACCTCATTTTGATGGTAAACCAATTTCAGCAGAATTTTTATTTACTTTTGAAAAACAGTTGCCATCGAGTTGGCCTTCGACAAGTAATTTTTGACGAATTGATTCAAATAAAGCCATTTTTATGTTGCGACGGTCTGAAACACGAGGATATGCTCGGTAGGCTAGCTGGTAGCGAGCTAGTCTATCAACGCCGAGGTTGCGGGTTCGATTCCCGCCAGAGACTCTGGTTTCTTTCCTGCAGACAAGCATAGAGCTTCGCGGGATTAGCTTAGGAAATTAAAAAAAAAAAAAAAATATGTTTATTCGCATTCGAATTTATTTCATTTTAAGGTTCTTTAATTCCAAACTTAAGGAACCAAACTTTAAAATAAAATACCTCTGTGTAACCAATAAATAACGCATTTAAAATAATTTATTGCAAGTAAATTTTAAACAAATGTTTTTCCACAACTTCATATAAAATTCCTAGCCCTAATAAAGATTTCAGATTTGTTTTGCCCATTGTACCCATTTTCATTATGGTATTTCAGTTAGTTTCACTATATACATATGTCCTGATCATACCGACATCAACTCTTATTTTTTAATTCATATATTGGGTCAGAATATCATATTTTAACTAACAATTTGCATGCTTTTAATAAATATTTACTAACTAACTAACTGAAATTTAAAAAATGATCATATATACTACATATGTACTTATATTCAGGGTTTAAAATGCTATCGCCATATTAGCAAAAGCAGCCAAATTTTGCCTTTTTCCTATAAAAAAAAAAATCAAAAATAAAAAACCCACAAGTTCCACTGCTAAAAAAGCCCACACTTTTAAAAAGCAGCAGCAAAATAAACACACTGTTTTTGAAAAGTAACCTTTTAATGGACACTGGCTTTTTCCAACTATTGCTTTTTTAACAATAGCAAAAATTTCTTATTTGATGGAACTCAAAAAGTAACGGCAATCAACTTTATGTTGTAGGAAAAATAATGAAACAAACAGCTTCTGTCAAACAGCCGCTAAATCAAAAACCAATGCATGCTAATAGCTGCAAAATAGGAGATAAAAGCAGCGCAAAAGGCTGCTGAAAGGCACATGATTGCGAAAAATACTCAACGACGACAAGTGATATTTTTCATGCAAAACACAACAAGAATTTGTTTTTGTTTTCTATACATTAAAAAACCCAACAGGCTTTGCCTGGTTGCCTTAAGCCGTGTGTCCACTAGCATGTTACTTGCGGAAGAACTTCTGCAAGTGTTTGCTGAAGTGTTTCCACTCAAACCGAAATTTGCGGAAGTCTGCTTCCAGAAGTAGTTTGTAGAAGTTATCACGATGAACTTGCTGCAAGAAATTGCAGACGTGTTTCCACACAATGCGAGTACAGCTTGCGTAGTTTGCTTTTTTACGAATGACAGTATAAAAATGTCTTGTGGCAAAATAAGATTGGCAGCTGCCATCGCAGCATATTTAATTAAAAAGAAACAAATTAAAAAAAAAAACAAAAAGAAGTGTTTGGGTAAGAAATTGGGTGCTGCGGCGGAAAAGAACTTAAAAAAAAAACAAAACAAAACTGAAAACAGAAGAGAATAACACAAACCGTTTACTCACGTATAGAAGAAGTCGGGTTCTTCTGCAAGTCTTCAAAACACTTGTAGTTCACAGCAAGTCGTTCAAGTAACTTCCAGCAAGCAACAAACACGTGTTTCCACATATTTGCTGCAAGTAACTTCTGCAAGCCGTGACTTCTGGAAGTCGATTTCTAATACGTGTTTACACGACAAAAACTTCTGGAAGTCACTTCTGGAAGCAACTTCCGCAAGAAAACTTGGTAGTGGACACACGGCTTTAAATAAAAATATTTTAAAAAACAAAATACACACACACACATTTCGTGCTGTAGTCATGCGAACTGTCGAGCAACAACAACATTACTACAACATTACTGAAGAAAGCCAAAAATTTATTTTTCCTCACCACCATGAAAAAAAACCATGTTGCTTGTAAACTGATCAGTATTTTATCGTTGTAATCTGCCTTTTTGCAGAGCTAATAGCTCTGCTCAGACTGCTTTTAGCACACACTTCAGCTGCTTTTCATTTTGTTATTACCAGCCAGTCAAGAATTTTTGTTCTTTGAATTTTAGATTTTTTTTTGGTTTGTCTTTTTTAACTAGCTCTTCTTTTAGGAAAAAGTAAAAAAGCAAAAGGCGAAATAATTTTTTTTAGCTTTTGCTTTTTAGGTGGTTGTCCATTTTTGTCGCTGGCTGGTAAAAAAGCAAAATTTACAAAATAGGAGATTTGCTTTTTTGCACAAACGAAAAACAAAACATTGGCTATTGGAAAAAAAATTAAAAATTTCAATAGCAGTGGCAAAAGCAAAAATAAAAAGCATCCAGCTGATGAGTGCTTTTAAACCCAGCTTATATTGTGTTTGTATTAAATTCATTGCTTTATTCGTCATCTTTGTTATTCATATCCAATGCTTTTATTGTTGTTTTAATAAAAGTCCTATTTTTTATGCATTATGTTTATTCATTACATTATTTTTTGTTTCCTATATATTCTTATGTTATATCCGTTTTGTTTAAAATTATATTAATTTATAGTTATTTTGCATGTATGTACGTACATACATACATACATACATAAGCATTTATTTATTAAGTTAAAAATATCATTGAATTACTTTTATTTTTTATTTTATGATATTTTTTATTATTATGTTTGTAATAATTTTCATTTATAGCTTTTTTTGGCATGAACATACATAAGTATGTATTTATTCAGTTGGTAACATCATTGAACTACTTATAATTTTTATTATTTCAAATTTTTAATTTTCTATTTCAAGGTCATGGTTGTGACCATAATATTTTGGCACCTAGGATTTTGAATGAAATGGAAATGTATTTCTCATAATAATCCAGGGGTAAGTGTAGCGATTACAAAAGCTTCTCCTTACCCAAGACCATCATGCGTGGTGAAGAGCCACATCCTACTTGAGGTGGTGCTGTTTTTAACAAGACATGATGGATCTAGACCAGAGAAGGTCGAAAAAAAATCAATAGTTAACTATTAAAATGAATATAATACATTCCCAACTGGAAGCTTTCAAGTAAGTTGTGTTAAGATTTTTGTTCATTTTAATAATAAGATGATATCTTTTTTTTAAGGGAACACTATAAACAATTTGAGGCTCAAATGGCTAATCGTGCTAATGTTCAAATTCCGATATACATATTTCAATCAATATTGAGTGTAATGATACCGAAATAAAAAATTTCGATAAATTTAGCTTGATATCATCTAACTAATTATGGCCCCTATTACGGTTCACAACTCAAGCTTCTAACATTGTGATCAACATCTTCAGGATTGACTATGATTTCTTCATCATTAAATGCAGCATTACGGTGCTTGCTAGAGGTTTTCTGAAAAATGGCATGTGCTAATTAATGGTATGGTAAAATAACATTTAATTAACTTACTTTTCTTATATCCTCAGCTATGACCAGCATGGAAATTCTTCTATTATGCGCTGTATTATATTCTGTAAGATTATAAAAAACATAAGTTCATAAATTTATTAATTTTTTAATAAATATATATAACACTAACATCCAATTCTGTTTGAGTTTCTGGTAGACCTAATAGGGCACCATCGCTACTTTCGTTCATGGGAATATCCTCCATTATGCTATTACGTTGCATGCAGCCACTAAATATTTTGTATCTGGACTTACTAAAGCTTTTACCACTTCCTTTTGCATTTTTTAATAGATGAATAACGGGCCTTTTTCCTTTAAAACCACACAGTATACAATAAATAAATATTTTTGTACAAAACAAAATTTTATTTTATCAAGTATTTTTGTTTAACGTGGTTTGTGTTTTGTTATTTTTGTTTTGATCACGCCATTTGTGTTGATTGTTGCTGCCTGTTTTTACACATTGCCACTTTACTACCAAAAAAGCTTTTTGTCTCTTTCTTCGAAAGCTGCCCTCACAACTGATTTGGGCCTTTTTCACACGTCACTTTTTACAGTTCTGTGGTATTCTGTGTCCCCCCAATTCTCATCTAAATAAAGAGGGAATCAGCTGATATGGTTGACATATTGATTCAAAGTGTTAACATTCAGATTTCAAAATGTTGAAAAGTTTAAGACCTGGCCCATAGTTAGATCTAGAATGGTTTTTCGGCTCTCCGAAAAACAATACGCGCTGTTACCCAATAAAACCACAATATTATCAAAAAACATTTTTAATTCATTTCATGTTGTAACATTCCTTCCTTCACTAAAACAATTTAATGAAAATTAAATTTGAAGAACTTAAGACAAATTTTAAATATCAAAAATTTCAATTACGGTTATTTTAATCTTTAAATTGGTATCTCAATTTATGAAATGTCAATTACACAACCAACAATTGGTTCCAGAAATGAAATATTAATGGAATTAAATTCCTTGCAAATAGATTAAATTTTCTTAGCATTTTTTTTAAAGACAAATTCTTTACAGGACCCTTTTTCGATTTAATTTTGTTGTTGTTAAAAGTATCTTGTTAGAGACAATAAGAATTCGCTGTACTATAAAGATTTTAAATTTTAGTACAGCCAATAAAAATTTTGTTCACTATTCAAAAATTTGATGATTGTAAGGCAAAATTTAAAAAAAAAACATATAAAACAAAAACACTGCTAGTGTTTCTTTAATAATAAATGCAAATTTTATTAATTTTTAAAGTATATTTTAGTTTTATGAAGCTTGTTTTACATAAAACCCTTCCTTTGAAGTCATGTAATAATAAATACATTTTAAAAACGATCCATTTCTTTAACTGTGGAGGTGGTGGTAAATTTTACCCTCTCTTTATATTTTTCTAACATACTCTCTTCCGTTGCGCTCAATCAATTTAATTCTCTTAGTATCTTAATAAATCGTGATCCTTGTTATTCACTTGTGTTTTGGCTGAGCTCGACTTAGCACGAGCGGAGCTACGCACATTACCACTCGTCATAATTTACGTAGTTTTTTCTTTGAAAATATTTTACCACCACGTCAGCGTTAGCGTAAGTTTTTAGTAGAAAAAAATTTACCCCACATCAAAATGAACGTAATATTTTCATGGAATTATTTTTATCACTCGTCCGTTTTCTTGTTCTTTTTAAAAGATGATGGGTATTATTAAACATTCTATTTGTACCAAATTTGGAAAATTTTAAACTAATCATTATTTAGATATACAGAATTGTATTTTGTGCCATGCCCACTTATCTAATCCCGCCCACTTTTTGACTGATGTTGCATATTGGTAGCAAAGCTATTTGTTGCCAAACTTAAGCCGTTACCGTTTGGGCAATTGTATAACTTTTTCTTACCGTTCTTTAGATATAAACTAATCCGCTTTACGCCAAGCCCACTTCTCCAATCCCGGCCATTTTTGTAGAGAGGTTGTGTATTGATAACCCAGCTATGTGTACCAAATTTGAACAAATTTTCTCTTAACGTTCATTAGATATTAAAAATGTATTTTGTGCCACGCCCAATTCTCTAATCCCACCCACATTTGGTGGGATGTGTATTGCCAAGATGCTTGTACCTTATTTCGAAACTTTGACTCTTGGCATTTTGCAGATACACAAATATCTATAAGATTTTTATGTGTACGAAACCTCCAAAATGGTTGACTTGTGGTTTCTACACATAATTATTTTTTTTTTAATGATCTCTTTGTATGTCTTTAAATATATAAGTATATTTGGCTGTGCAAAAATGCCCTTTAAGTTTAAAGTTTTGTTTTTTTTTATATTCATATTTTTTGATAAGTTTTTGATGTATCGTTATTTTTATATTGAAAAAAAGGTTTGTGAAGTGAAGTACCTGTTTTGTTTAAACAAATAAAAATAATTTTTAGTTTCTTTATTTTTTGTAATCAAAAAATATTTTTTACTAATTTAGAGGGGTAAAATTTACCACTACGTCTAAGGTATGTCCCAAAATTTCACCTCCACAGTTAAAGGTTAAAAAAATATGTAAAGCAAACTGTGTAACAAAAACTTTTTTCCTTTCGATACAAAATGATTCCAAAGGAAGAAAAATCAAGTCTTTTTTGAACCCGGAAACATAATATAAGTAATACTTTTTTCCCTTCACCAAGAAGTATCACAATAAACTTCAATTATTATAAATTAACAAGCTAGCAGTGTTGCAAATTTAGCCATTTAGTGGCTAGATTTTGTCAATTTTCATCTCGTTTAGCCATGAAAAAATCCACTTAGCCACTTGGCAATTTTTCTGCCATTTATTTAACCAAATTGTCTTCAAGTTTGTATAATTTTTATACCAAAAAATGTTAAAGTGCTGCATTAGTTGTAGTGCAACGTTAAATTGTTATTGATTGTTAACGGAAATGACTGTTACAATAATAAAAAATAAATTTTTTTATATATTTTTTTTTATCGATAATTTGAGCTTTTCGTTTGTCAAAGATTTTTCTTATGTTTAGTTTATTGCTCCTTACCTAAAATGTATTCAAATAATCTCTTATGTGCAATTTCAGTGTGGTAAATAAATTTTGTAAGTTTTTTTTTAAAATTATTGATGGGTTTTTTGTAATAAAATCTTGTTTAGCTATTTTTTACTAAAAATTTAGCCATTTTTGGAAGTGAAGAGTTGGCCTCACTTCAAACTAGTCAGTTTAAAATAATTGTTACCTTTTTTTTAATCAAATCACTTAGTACATCACAAAAAAAATAGGTTCCCTAAATTTAAATCAAATAAACTCTCTATTTGGCATGAACTTTTACCGTACTATTTTGTTAGTAATAAGACCTTTTCTCTGCTTTTGAAAATCAGCTATGAAATACAAGCAACCAAAAGATACTTCTACAATCCCCATGAACCGTCATTGCAACATTGTATGCATGGCTTTTTCAGACGCTACACTTAAACATATTGATGCATTTAATGTAATCTTTGATTAAACTTAAAAACGTCTATAATCGGCTTTCTGCAATAATAAGTTAAAATACAAAAAACACGTTTCCATTTCAAATGAAATGCCCAAATAGAGGTAACAAAACACAAACATACACTCATACAAATACTATATGCATAATTTAAATGGTTATAAGAAATCTTTTTTAAAATCCAAAAATTTGAAAAAAAAAATCTATAAAAATGAAGGGTAATACGGTAGCATTTCACAACTAACACAACTACTGTATAACAAGATATTGTTAAGAGCAAGAAACTACAACAACAACAAAATCATAAAAAAGCAGCAACAAAAACCAGTTAATAAAATAAAAAAACGTCGAACCATACAGCCAGCATATAAATGCAGTATACATAATTATTTTTTTTATATATCAAGAAACATGTAGTCTCTGTATGAACTCGAACATGGATACAGTGGAAAACAAAAATTTTGTGTATTACGAATTTCTTTCAATTTCGAATAAATGGCTAAAAAGCCAACCAGAGGCATCTACTAAGATCGTTTTAAAACAAAATATCTTCCATTTACATATATTAATACTTCTACAGGACATGTACATTTTTTGGGTGGTTATCATTTTTTGTATGTTTTCTTATTTTACAAATTTATATAAAATACAAGGAATAAACCTCATTCAATTCGAAATTATGTTAAGCTAAATATTTTAGCAGGGACCGTAACAGTTATTCCTGTTTTCATAAAAGTCAGATGAAAATAGTTATATTTTGATTTTATTTTTTTGAACAAAAATAATAACAGTTATTTTTTTAAGTCTATTTTTCGAAAAAAAATTAAAGTTATTCTCTAACGAAATGTACGTGTTTCAATAATTAAGTTGGCTTTAAATATTTGTTTTAATGTGCATAAGAAATCCCAATGATGATACATTAAAATAAACATATAAAGTCAACTAAATCATTATAACAAGAACATTTTTTTAGAGAATAACTTTTACTTTTGCTCGAAAAAATAATAATCAAGAAAAAAAAGACGATTATTTTTTTCAAAAAAATAAAAATCAATATTACAGAAAATTTAAAAAGTATAACAAGTAGAACGAAAAAGTAAAAAAAGAAAATTGAATTTCCCGTATTTCTGATACTTTTTTTCTCCCCATTAAAGAACCAAAATTTCAACATTATCTTATTATGTATACGATTTTAAACCTTTTTTTCGAAAAGTACCAAATTCGTATTTGTAATTTTTAGATAAGCTCTAATGTGATTTAAATTGTATTTCTATGCTTATTGATTTAATTTTGAAAGTTCAATAATATAAAAAATCAGAAAGTACCAATTAAAGAATAAAAAGTACCAAAAAGTCTCCTCTTATAGTTTTTCATTTACTCTGGACCCAACATGCAGAATTTTATGTTTCTAGCTCCAATGTTATAGAACACTTAAAAAGTACCAGCTAAAAAACGAAAAAGTACTAGAAAGATCCCTTTTAAAGATTCTTATAAAATTAAACATGCAATATCCTAAGTGAATAAGATATTATAAGAGGGAGGTTTTGTTAAATGTGTTCTTCAACTGGTACTTTTTAAAATTCCGTTAAGTTTCTTGGTCCAATACTGACAAAAATTCAAATAGTACCAGTCGGAAAAAAGTACAAAAAACTCCGTCTTATAGATTCTCAGAACCTTGCATGTTAAATTTTATGTTTCTAACGAAAATTTAAAAAAGTGCCAGTTGTTGAACGAAAAATACCAAAAAGCTCCTCCTTACAGATTCTTATTCACTCTGGAGCTTGCGTGCTTAATTTTAAAATACAAAAAGTACCAGTTGAAGAACAAAAAAGTACCAACATTTTTCATCTTACCCAGTAAAAAATGTGCTCCAAAAGGAGCAGGTTTTATGTATGAATTCCTACCTCAAATCGCTTCAAACCTGCTGAAGAGATGCCTGATTTTTGTATGAGGTGTTCCCGGTTTGGAGGACGTTTTTCTGCTGACAAAAAGCGCTTCTTTTAACATGCAAACAAAGCACTCCTGAAGTGCTTTTTTAAGAGCCAACTAAATTAACATATTCATTAATGTTTTGCTTCTACTTATTAAATGACTTTTTTTAATAATTTTCGTAAACAATAATTTATTTTTATTTTTTTCGCTTTAAAACCTTATTCTTGTCAGCACTGAAATAGCAGCTTTTTGTATAAATTATTCTTTATCATGTACTGCTGTATAAGAGCTCTCTAATTGAAGCGCTCAATTATGCGCCTTTTTTCTTAAGTGCTTCAAAAAACTCAATTTTTTTTTCAAAAATTACAACATGCGGCACGGAAATTTAAAAAAAAAGAAATAAATTTTATTTCCCGTATATCCCTTTTTTTATATTTTATTCAACAACTGAAGTATCAAAACTTTCAATGTTGTTGGGCTCCCAAATAATTTAATGGTAATGAATGAAGAAAAATGGTTTGTAAAAAAGTACAAAAAATAGGTACGATTTTTACCTTTTAAACGTCCGAATTGCGAAAAAGTACTATATTGCATTCGTATTTTTAAGATAAGTAACGAATTTGGTATAATAATAAACCAAACTGAGTATAGTGTTTTACTACCGGTTGTTAATAGATACAATCGAATCTATACTGTCCAATCGATGGGTTTTTTCGCATTGTTGTAATGTGTAATTCAGAATATATTTTAAGGTTTGTAGGCAAGTTTGTATTATAATACAAAAAATGGTGTAAAATATGCAAATATAAAATATTGGTATATCTTTGAAACTAGAGCTGCTAGAAAACAACATAAAGATGCCATAGTAATTAGTACTCACATTAGTGAGTACTTTAACCAAAAACAATGGAAGAAGTCGGGAAATTTTGGTGTGTTGCCCTGTTTAATCGGTTATTCTGTAATTGGAGAGTTAGGCCACATTTTTAGCATAATTTAATATAATATAACTTAAAAACTGACTTAAAACGAGGAATATTAAAAATTTTGATTTTGAATCGTAAGTACCCAGTAAAAAATTTTTAGCTTTCTAGAAGCACGAAAGCTACATGAGCGCTGATATATGCGCTGACTATTACACACTACTTAGAAGAAACAGAGAATCGAATACCATTTATACTACATTTACATTAGGCCGAAATCTTGTAGATTTGATTTAAAATCTTCTTCGAAATCTAGTGCGTTTACATTATACTTTTTTGACATTATGGCTGAGTTCTAAAACAACTATCTTTTTAAGTGCATGCCACAATGCAACCGTGTAGATTATTACAATGTTATTTGTCCCAAAGTGCACCAAAAAAGTATTTGTTGGGTACATAATAAAAAAAACTGTGCATCGTTAAATTTGATGATACATTTTAAACTTGTGTTGCAAAGAATTATGATGTTTTGGAACTCAAACTATGTAGCGAGATTTTGTTTTAATAACAAAACAACTGACTAAATGTTTTTTCGTTACACATACAAACACAAAAAGAAATATACATTAAACAATTTGCATTACCTTTTATTAATAATCAACGATATTTATTTTATCAATATTATTATTCTTTTTTATTTTTTTAAACAATTTTAATAAAACTTTTTAATTTTTTTTTAATAATTTTTGTTTTGTTTTTTTTTTAATGCCATTTTTTCTTGTGCAGGGAAGTATTTTTTAGTGCTATATTGAAAAAACCATACAGGGGTGTGCTGGAAATCGCAAACGCAAAACGCAAGAATTTTAAAAGTCGTTTTTTAGTAAGATTTCTGTAATAAAACAATTTTATGACAAATATTATACAAACATTTCTCTATTAAACAGAATTTTATAAAAAAAATTATAAAAGTTAGGTTAAGAGTGTATTTAAAACAGCCTCCAAATTCTTGCGTTTTGCGTTTGCGACTTCCAGCACACCCCCCATAGTTGCATCATTATCACGAAGTAGATTTTGTTTTGTATGGGAAATCTAGTCAAAAACAACTAGATTTGGCTCGAAATCTCGTAAGTACTGGATTTTGCGTAGGTGTAAATGTAGTATTAAGTGAATTTTTAATTTAATGGTTGAATAACTTCGCATTATCCCTTATAAGAAAGCAGGTTGTAAATGAATAATTAAAATCATTATTTTAAAGAAAAGATTCACGAACAATGTTCTAAGTGCTTCTGTTATTCCCTTACACGGAAGCAGGTTGTTTTGCAATATGTAATTTAAAAATGTTTTTAATAAAATTTTGTTTATAACAAAATCAGTCATGAATTTTTTTTTAGTAAAGAGAAAAAAAGTAGTGCTTCCAAGTGGGAATTCGCCATATAAAAATCATGCCTCTTGTAAGCAGGTTTAAAAGGGGGTATTGTGCTTCTCTCCCTTACAAAGCTGCTTACCAGTAAGCTCCATTTTTTACTGGGTATATTTTCTAAAACAAAGTTCGATCTTAAAAATATAAAACATCTACATAACTTAACAACATCTGTTAGACACTGTTTATTTTGGTTTTAGTAAGCTACCAAGATCTGGCAAAGGTGGAAAACAAGTTTTTTGTTTTTAATTTACTGCCTATCAGTTTTTTTTTTTTTTTTTTTGTTTTTTTTTTGTTATTTTTTAAGCTTTTGGTTTTACTTTTGGTAATAGCACGAGCAAGATCACGTTTTCCACGGAACACATACGAAAACTTGGCGATATGCATATAAATACAATTTAAAAATCATTGGTCTCATGTAGAAAGGCCCTAACTGCCATAATTGGAACTTAACAGGAGAAGGTAAAAACATATTATAAACCGTAAGTATCATGATGTTAAATTGCATGCAAACCCGTTTTTTTATACTATTGCATTAAATTTTTTTGTTTGTTTAAAATTTATTGGAATCACTAAAAACTCGTTTTAAAAAAATAGCGAATTGGGGCCTTTTCACAAGAGACCAATGAAATAAACAATTCAATCTATTATGTTGGATATGAACAAAAAATAAGTATATAATTTTCACTAAATTGGAAGAATAGAGGAGGAGTGTTTTTAGTTTGCTATAAAAACTTTTGATTATACTGATAATAATATATTGATATTAAAATAATAAATACACACAATTTATATATGTCATATATTACGTTGTGCTCTTTGTTATTTGTTATTTTTTATAAATACACAGAAAATCCGCTATAAACATAACTTTTATTTTAAATGGGCTACTCCCTGGACTGGTCCAATGTTATGCAAGCATGGACCATGTCATTGTTAAAAAGAGTTTGTAGTGAAACGACATGTCTTCGTTTTTAAACGAAATGTTTTCGTTTTGAAACGAAGTAAAAACTAATCCTCTGGAGTATACCATGGAGTAGTTTCAAAACAAGTCCACTAGAGTATGTATGAACATGGAGTAGTTTTAAGACTACTTCGTTGTAATGCAAAACTGGGTTATATGGTCCACTCCTAGGACATCGTAATATTAAATCGACCACCTTTTAACCATATATTTGGAGTAGTTTTGGAGTACTCCTACTCCTTTATGGACTACTCTTTACATGCATGTATGGACTAGTCTCATTATCTGCAGGGTGCTAGTAGATTGATACAAAAGTCATTAACGGCAACACTGTTTCTTCATTTGTCATTTTACTTGCAGCAAGTGTCAAAAATTAACTTGCAAGCAAATTCTCTTGCGAAAAATTTGATGGTATTAGGGAAAAAGTGTGAGTGTATTAAGTTTTTCGAACTTGCACTTGCAAGTATAAACACTAGGTTACACACTGAATGTTTTGATACAGTTATTTTTTTAGTATTCTCCCTTACAAACCTGCTTCGTAGTAAGCAAGGTATATTTATTGCAGGTAGCCGCGAGATTACAACAATTGTACAATAAAACAAACAACAGGGCTTTTAATTGTTGTTATGTGATACGAACTGTCAAACAACAAATGGGTTGATAAGAGACAAAAAAGTCAAAAGATAAAAACAAAAAACTTGTTTACTATAAACTATAAATAACTATAAATAAACAGCTGGCTTTACGAGTCTACCTGCTATAAATATACCTTGGTAGCAAGGGAATGCAGTGACACTTTATTTTTATTTATTTTTTTTTTTTATAAAAGTTGTTGAGAGTTCTTTCACTT
This sequence comes from Pollenia griseotomentosa, assembly GCA_963931875.1. Lineage (NCBI taxonomy): Eukaryota > Metazoa > Arthropoda > Insecta > Diptera > Polleniidae > Pollenia > Pollenia griseotomentosa. Next base: position 44,299,936 of record OZ007562.1, on the reverse strand, counting down.
TCTTTACTGCCTTTTTGTATGTCTTATTGCGTAGCGCATAATTGAGTCTACATAAATTTGAGTCTCCATATTTATTGTGTGATGCTGCCGTACCAGTGAGTCAACGGGTTGGTCGTAGTGACGAAAATATCGCTGCCGTTCAGGCGTCCGTAGCAAACGATCCAAATCAGTCGATGCCGCGCCGTTCTCAAGAACTGGGCATCGCCAAGCCCTCTTTATGGCGAATTTTGCGTAAAGATCTTGGTTTACACCTTTACAAGATTAAGCTGACTCAAGAATTGAAGCCGATGGACCATTTTACGCGACGTACGTTCTCCGATTGGGCTCTGAAGAAGATGCGCCAATATTATGAATTTCATCGCAAAATCATCTTCAGTGACGATGCTCATTTTTGGCTCAATGGGTTCATCAATAAGCAAAATATGCGTTATTGGTTTGGTGAAAATCTACATGTGCTTCATGAATCACCACTTCATCCGCAAAAGATAGCTGTTTGGTGCGGTTTGCATGCCGGCGGCGTCATTTGGCCATATTGTTTCGTCGCAAATAACGATCGTCACGCTACTGCGAATGGCGATCGCTATCATACCATGATTACCGATTATTTTTGGCCCGAATTGGAAAACACGGACTTGGACGACATGCGGTTTCAACAAGACGGTGCTACACTGCACACGTTAAAATTGATTTATTGAAGAGTAAGTTTAGTTAGCGTGTTATCCAAGAAATAGACCAGTCAATTGCCCGCCTCGTTCGTGCGATTTAACGCCTTTAGACATTTTTCTTTGGGGCTACGTCAAATCATTGGTCCATGCCAACAAGCCGACGACGTTGGAAGAACTCAGAGCCAACTTTGAACGCGAAATAGCGGCCGTTATGGCCGAAATATGTGACCAAGTCATCGAAAATTGGGTCCAACGAATCGACAGCTACCGACGTGCCCGTATGAACAAAGTCGAGTTCCTTTCATAATTAAGATAAAAGTATATTAAAAAATAAAATCATACAACATATGTTTGACAAAAAAAAATCTTCTAAAGTATTGATTTACAAGGTGGTCTCTATAAAACAGCTGATGGATTTTGTATTGTTGTCAAGTAAATTTATCATGGAGACTTCAATAGATTTGAAATAAGCAATGAAGGCTACTTAAGAATTTTTCAAGTATCATTTTAAATCATTTAAATCATTTTTATTTAAATAGAACTTGAAGATAAATTATATTTAAATACTAAGTCAAATAGTTCGCTGTTGGTGTTAATTATAAATCCTCCCACTTTTTCACGATATGTATATTTTTTTTTAATTTTGTATAAAAAAAAAACAAAAGTATAAAATAATATAATTAACAACAACAATTAAGTGCAGAAGTCACGTTTTGCGGTGTGCCATTTACTAATTGTCCATAAAAAAATAAGTTTATTTGTATAATATTTTTTTTTCTTCTCAGCATTTTGTTTCTTTTATTTACGAAGTAATTATCAAAACAAAATAAAACTGACAATATGTATATACATATATGAAAAACAAACAACATTTGTATAAATATACATAATTAAAAATTGTAATTAAACGAAATTGGTATTCATGCGACATCTTCTAGTTGTATTCATATAAAAAAAAAACGCCTTGAGTATGGACGAAAATATTGGGACGCAATTTAAAAGTTTTTATTTTTAATGTTATGAAAATTAAAACTTTTCTAAATACTTAAATTAAAAATGTGTTTTGGTTTAAAGTGGAAAGTTTTCTTAGAAGCAATCAATTGAAGATTTTGAAAAGCAAATGAGCATGACAATTTGAATATTCAAAACCTTAACCCGACTGGTGTCAAGTAGTTTATATTTTCAAACAAACGGAGAGGCCCGGTTATCCAACGGGCTTTAATTTTATTTTTGTGTTTATAAATTTTGCAATTTTTTCCGTTTGGAAATGAAAGATTTATTTAAAGATTCAGGATATGCAATATACTTAATAGTAACACTGACGCTTCTGAAATTGTGGAAAGATAAATTCTCAGCAGAATACCCGTAAAATACGCAGATAATCAATACAGAAATTGAAGTATTGACAAGTTAGTGACTACTTCAAACCATGATCGCTGCATCAAATCAAAAAATTAAAATGTAAGTTCCATAACAAAGAGCTTTTAGGCGACCACGGTGTTGGTGAAAATATAGGGTGATGTCTGGCCTTAAAAGACCAACAATAATGAAAAATTAATGTATGAAATCCATTCTAAATTGTAGCTAGATCGGTCCACAAATGGCTAAGATATAAGAAAAAAACCACGAATGTCTCTTATTTTTACCTATAAGCCTTTACTTTTTTTAATTCTTTTCTTTTTCACATTAAATTAACTTTTAGTTTAATACCGGTAAAGAAAATCGCATTCGGGCATTAATGGATAAATTTAAATAAAGCTGGTTCTTTGGTTGCATAGAAGGTATTGAAATTCATTTGTATGCAATGCAATCAGATACCATACAAATAGAAGAAAGATTTCTTCTGTCGGAAATATTACTTTCTGAAGGTTTTTCAACATTTGATTGTAGCTGATAATAAATATCCAATTTATTTAAAAATAAAGCTAAAATTTAAGCAATTTACTGGCAACCCTTTTTAGAGTTGTTCGTCAAATATTTGTTAGGTCTGAACATATCCTAAGTCATATCTATGTATTGTGTTGATTCATTATCTTTGTGAATTGTTTTGTTGTTATTCAACTTAACTTTTTATTTCAAAAACTAATTTGATTTTCGTGTTTTTATTTATTCGAATTAAAACCGGTTAACCGGTTATTTTTTAAATGATTAACCGAAAACCGGTATTTTTAGATTTGCAACTGGGGCCAAATCACCGCATTCGAAATCGAGTTCATGCTCGTGTAGAGAAAAATTTCGATGGCCACAATTCTTTGGATCACCGTATGCGATCGAAATTTATATTTCCTACTACTACTTTTTACAGTGCTGTATGTATATGACATAAGGAAACACAAAACAAAAAAGGAAAACAAAACAAATAAATTTGTGATAAATTGTGAACAAAATTCAGAAAACTTTAAATAAAAATGGATCCAATTGTTTTTTTGTATTCCTCGTCATCAGAATCAGAGGATGAGTTACATAAATATTGCCATTATGAGAAGAAATATTCGTGAAAAAAGCAATCCTTTTTCATTGCCTGAAGTTGAGTAAGTTGTGCCTTTTGAAGTGAATGATTTAAACTTAATGCTTCAATATTCATAGATTTAAAAGACGTTTTCGGTTGTCAAAAGAAGCTTTTAGATATGTTTTATCCGAAATAAGAATTCCTGGCCATATGTCGACGTCCGTCCCACCCATATTGCAGCTTGCCGCTACTTTGACCCTTTTGGACAGTGTCAGTTTTCAGCATAATGCCGGGAATGATTTTTTACTTGGATTAGCTCAAAGTACCATGTGCAAAATTGTGAAAAACGTAACAAACGAGATACAAAACCAATTGTGTCCCAAAATGATGAAGTTTGTACCAAATCAATCTGAGAAGTGTATGGAATATTTCATGGACAAGTTCAAAATATTTATAAACTAATTTTGCGAAAATAATAGAAAAATACTTACATTTTTATTAAATTATTCTATTAATAATTCGTTTTGATTTCTTTGTTTTGTTTTGATTTCTTTGTTTTATGTATACGAAAAATGTAGTGTTTGTTTGTTTTCGATAAGAGATTACCAATCGAGTACAACTTCGACTAAAAACGTTTCGATAACGATTGCCGTGATCCACGTAAACTACATTTCGATGAAGAAGTACTCGATTTCGAATGCGGTGATTTGGCCCCTGTTCGGAATATTATTATTATTTATTGATAGATTTAAATTAAATACATTTACAATTTTAGAGATATAAACATATTACGAGTATAATCTATAAATGGCATAACACAATGGTTGTGGGCCAGATTGGTTAGCAAAGCTGAATACAAATAACAGAAATACATAAAATATAAGTTGGAGTTTTGGTTACAAAGCAAATAACTATTCACAAAGGTTGCAGAAGTATTAGTGTAGAAAATAAAATGTGAGAATTTATCTAAGCAAATTCAGTTAGTATAAACTTCCTATATTTTAAACAATTTTCTAAGTATTTACTAAGATTTATGAAGTTATCTCCATTAAGTATTTCTATAACTTCATTATGGTAGAGAATGGAACTGCGAAAATATTTCAATCTGAATTCCTTATATATCGGACAAATTGCATAAGGTACATAGGCCAACTGATGATTTTTTGAACGATCTAGAATTGAGGTCTAACATTTTACCTCCTATCCTGATGATTAAGCTTGCAGCTCGAGACGAAAGGCAGGAAATCGATAGAGGTTTGATGTCATAATTTAGCTCAGGATACAAATCTGTGAACTGTGAACGTTTAGCATCGGAAGTGAGATCATGTGTTTCCTTTGTTTAAAAGGTTGAAAAAAAGGAGCAAGTGGGGTGGATTCATTTTCAGGTACAAATTGGATATTCTTGCATATGTGCAGCCATTCTTCTGCACAAAAGGTTTTTTTTTTTTGTAATAATCATCTCAGATAAAATTTGGGGTTGTCTGTAGTTAGGTAAGTGTAGCACATTATTCACGTAATCAAAATGCAGCTTTACACTGAACCAAAAAGTGTTCATAATATTAACGAACAAAGTTTATTAAAATAATTTTCGTTGGCTCAATGACTTATTCGTTAATATAATGGAAAATAAAATTACACAATTTATGTACCATTCATTGACTCAATGAACATGCATTTGTTAAATATTTCGTTAACATTGGTTTATAATGGAAATGTATAATTTGGTATAATAATGAATGTTCTTAAAAATTAATAAATCTTTCATCTGGCTACAAAATAATTCATTAAAATTAACCAGTTCAAATGTCGCTTGAATTCAAATGTACATAAATGTTTATAAAATGTTCGTGGAGCTAATAAGATATTTATTGTGTCATATTAACACAAAAACGCTTGAATTTAATAATTTATTCGTTGTCCCGTGGAACTCGTACGTAAACTTTAATTAAGTGTTCGTTGAGGTAAGAAGTGATTTAACATGTGTTTGTAACATGAACGCGCGCCAATTCTACGAACTATTCGCTTTCGTAACCTTGTACGTTAAAATTAATAAAGTGTTCTTTCAGTAAACGAACCCTTCATTAAAAATTATACCCTCGCATAAAAGTTACAATTGATTTGTTGGCTTAACGAATTAGTACGTTGATGTCAAAAAAGTTTCATTATGGTTAGTTAGTTTAACATTTTTTGGCATTGCGTGTTTAACTTCTGGTCGAACTGGTTCTTTCTAAGATATTATTTGAAAAAAAGTGCAGTGTAAAATTTAATTTTACAATAAATTATTTACAACTAATATTTTCGAAAAGGCTATTTGTGATTTAAACACCAAAAAGGCTCCTGGTTTTGATAAGATCAGCAACAAAATGCTTTTGGAGCTACCCAGCATAGCAAGGAGAATAATTCCTTTAATTTTTAATGCTATTTTACGCCTAGAATACTATCCTAAAAAGTGGAAGGTTTCCTTAGTCATCATGATACCTAAACCAGGAAAGGATCACACAAAAGTTGAGTCATATAGGCCTATAAGCTTATTATCTTATATATCAAAGCTGTTTGAGAAGCTGTTAGCGTCAAAATTAACCCCAATTCTAAATGAAAACAGATGTATTCCTAACCAATTCGGCTTTAGAAGAGAACACAGCACAATTGAGCAAACCCATCGTATAGTAAACGCAATAAGAAAAGCCTTTGAAGAAAGAAAATATTGTTCCGCTCTCTTCATCGATGTTTCTCAAGCTTTTGATAAAGTCTGGCATGAAGGCTTATTACATAAATTGAAGCTAAACTTACCAGTAAACACACACATGCTGTTAGAAAGCTACTTAGTCGGTCGAAAGTTTATTATTAAAGAAGGTGATTATTTAAGCTCTCCTCAGCCAATTGAAGCTGGAGTCCCTCAGGAAAGCATCCTGGGCCCACTTTTATACTTAATATATACCTCGGATATGCCAACAAACAACTACACCCAAACTTCAACATTTGCTGATGACACAGCTTTTCTAAGTGTGCACGAAAACAGTCAAGAAGCATCTCGATACCTACAGGATCATATATTTCAACTCGAACTGTGGCTAAAGCAATGGAGGATAAAGGTCAATGAGCAAAAATGTGTACATATAACATTTACCTTGCGTCGGGAAACATGTCCCCCTATTAAAATCAGTAATCATTTAGTGCCTCAAAATTCGCATGTAAAATACCTCGGTATTCATCTAGATCGTGGAAAAGCCATATAGAGGCAAAATTATCTCAAATGAAACTAAAAGCCATCCAAATTCATTGGCTTTTTGGAAGAAACTCTGTCCTTAGTCTCGACTGCAAACTTTTACTTTACAACTCCATCTTAAAGCCAATATGGTGTTACGGTATTCAACTATGGGGCACTGCCTCGGCCTCTAATATCGAAAAAATTCAAAGGCGCCAAAATAAACTTCTTCGAATAATCACAGCTGCCCCTTGGTATGTTAAAAACTCAAATATTCACAAAGATCTCAATGTTCCATTAGTAAAAACTATGATTACAAAATATGCAGTAAAATATTTAAAAAGGCTTGAACAACACCCAAATCCACTAGCTCGAAATATTTGAAACCATGGCGGCCACACTCGCTTAAGAAGAAGAGCACTTACCCAATTAGATGAGCGATAAACACCTATATATGTGAAAAGAACCCGTGATGAAGAAAATTTTTGTCTGGCACTGGCAGGACATAAATAAAGTATTAGGATAGGATTTGATTAATTATTGTTAGTTCATATTTAATATATGAAGATTCAATAAAAAATAATGAGAAAAAAAAAAATATTTTCGTAAATTAAATGAAAAGAAAAAAGTTACTTAAATTAAATAAAATGATTAGCTATCTGTGCAAAATAAAATTAATTTCGGTGGATTGGCTAATAGTTCATTTAAAATGATGATATATGCATTCCAACTGAGCAAAAAGTATGTATAAACATAATTTTTTACATTTTGTTTAGGATAAAAATTAAATGTTTGGAAATTAATTATTTATTCTAAACAAAATGAAAAAACTATGTTTATACATACTTATTGCTCAGTTGGAAATGTTTCTATTATTCCTTCTTCAATCCGATAGCTCTTAGCCAAGTCTAAAGCCTAGTACTCTGTTCAAATTTGTGAAAAATGATTAGCAACATTTATTATTTCACACGAAAATTTTGACATGTATCAATGTTACCTATCTTGCGAGTTTGTACAATTTGACGTGTTAATTCCTGTAAAGTATGCGACATTGTTTTGCGTATGTAAACAAATCCCACATGTATTTTACTAAAATTTATTTTTTTTAATAAAAAAGAAAGTCAATATGGATAAAAAACTGTTACCGGTTGTGTTATATTAATTTTTTATTTCTTATTAAATAATCAGTTCATATTTTTTTGCTTTTGCTTAAAATTCCACGTGAAATAAGTGCAGCTTTCATTATTTCGCAGTTGTAAAAAAATGTTGCCAGAAACATTTCGGAACTTTTTCACAAAAAGAACAGAGTACAACTCTATCAACATTATTTCATAGATATTCCGCACAAGTTTTTTTCATATGCGTTTTGACAGTATTTCACGTGAAATGTTGAACAGAGTACCAGGCTTAAGTGTAAACTGTTGTCATCAAAGTATTGGGCGCTGGTGTTTACAAGCATAGTTCTCTGCTGCTCATGGAAATTTTGTTGTTGCTGGTAGACATCATTTTAAATGAACTATTAGCCAATCCACCGAAATTAATTTTATTTTGCACTATTTCTTGCAGGAATTTTATAGAACAGGTAAAAGGGGCAAAATTTACAATAAATTTAGCAACCTTAAGATCAGCTTCTTGTGGTCCATTGCCGCCCAAAACAACAAAGGAAGCACCAAGTCCTATTGAAAATCAATAAGATATAAGTAAGTAATTTATATAGGTTGACCTGGACTTCAGATTTTTGTATAGTACTACACCTATATTGGGCAACTGGGATTCAGTACATGAAAAATTGCTGAACTTTTTGTTAGCTAACCAGCATATCAAGAAAAAACTCATTAAACTAGTGGTAAATAATATAAAATTAGCCGATTTATCAATTTAAAACAAAAAATCATTTCCAAGAGTTCAAGCTTTAATTGACAAATTAAAAAATTAATATATAATTAATTATATGTAATTATATAAGGAAATCGTCACAAAATACCACGAATTGCCTTTTGTTTGGCATAATTATTATATTTTTTTGAAATATTATTATCAAAACCTTATTAAGGCCTTTCTATTTGTATGCTATGCTATGAAGCTTCAAAAGTTGTAACTTGTCTGCTTTTGAAGCCCCGAAGCCTGGCTTTAGTTTGCAAAAACTTTCTAAAAAATTATAAATACCCTTTATAATTACAATGATATAAATATCATCATATATATACCATAATAAATTTGCAAAATTTTTGCATTTCAATTATGAGTTTTTTTTTTTTTGGATTTTATAGGGGGTTACAGAAGTGAATTGTGAGGGGGCGGGCAGGTGGTATAATATTGCGCGGGGAAATTTAAACAATAATTCATTGAGACAATGTACTGTGTTCGTTGAGCCAACAAATTAGTAAAACAAAATTATTCGTTAAATTAACGAAAAATTTACTGAACTAGCGAATAAGTTCATTCGTTATATTTTTGAACTTTTTCGTTATATTAACGAACAGTACATTAAATTATTTAAATAAAATCTTTTAAAGAACAGTTATTCGTTGTCACAACGAACAAATTCATTGGACGAAACGGATATTTTCGTTGTCCCCACGTACCTTTTTGGTTCAGTGTAGGGTATCCAGGAACATAAAGTTTATACCAGATTCCAAGAAAAGCATGTAGTTAGGTGTATTGCTGGGTAGGTACATCTTTTTTTTTTAAGTATCTTAAAAGTTTCTTGACGTCATCTTATATTTTATAACCCCAAATTTGGGCTCCATAGAACATTATTGATGCCACATTAAAGATTTTATGCTTATTAAAATTTGATATCATAGGGTGGTTTATATACCTGGACCACGTTGATGGAATCGCCATTTTGGAAGAAGCTAATTTGGTTTCTGTGTATTTTTTAAATGATAAATTGTAGTAAAATTCTATTTACAAGTATGTTATTTTCAAAATTCAAAATTCATTTTAGGTTTTTCGAAATTCTAGTGCTATTACGGAAAACTACAATTTTAGATTTGTCAAGATTTACTTTCAGGCACCAGCGATTACAATACTTGTACAGTTCATCAGTCATGTTTTGTAAGATACGTGGTGAATCGGCTATTTTAACAGGATCGTGTAAAATTCTAACTCCTCCTGGTAAAACATCAGCTAAATCATGCAGATACAAAGAAAATAGAACTGGTCTTAAAATGCATCCTAGTTTCACGCCTATATCTACTGAAAAAGACTTCGAGTACGTGTTTCCAAAAAGTATTCGACTTGTATTATTTTCGTAACAATTTTGTAAAATCCGTATGAATTTAGAAGATAGACCCATAGTAGCAAGTTTATAAAACGGAGCATTTCTTGGGATAGTTTCAAAAGGACGAAAAATCAGTGAAAAATGCGTAAGTCTTGTTACCTGCTATTTTATTGAAGTTCACAATATTGGTGAGGTTAAATATGTTATCAATTAATTATAAGTGTTGTATCAATTGTTGAATAGTATTTAGTATATTAAATTTATCAATCCAGTCCGTTAGCCGATTTAAAAGTATGTTATTGAAAATTTTAGATAGGGTATCGATGAGCGATAATCCGCGATAATTGTTGGAGCAATTAGGGTCACCTTTTTTTAAGAGTGGTATAAGTATGGCTTTTGTGAAACGCTTTGGGATTTCTTCTCTTAAGAATATGTATTTAGTTGAGAACGTACAATATTTCTTTTACAAAACAAATTGGAGTATATTTATAGTATTCGTAACATATTCCATCAGGTCCCGGTGCCTTATTTTCTTTTTAAGATTTTAAGACCAATTTAAGTCGTATAGTTCGAACGGAGAATCAAGAAATGGATCGATGTAGTACGGCGTGCACCACTGTAGAGAAATATTATTATTGGTTTTTTGCAATAAAGACTTATGATGAAGTAGAAAATCCTCAGCTTTCAAATCTCTCCTTAAGTTACAATTACACGGCTTTAATTCGTTACCAAGATTCCACCACTCTTTGCTGCATGTATTCGAATTAAATCATATTAATTATAGAATTTAAGCTCGGAATATTCGAAAACCATCTGAAATCATTTTTTAGCTCAGAAAATTAAAAAATTAAAAAATATTAGGGGCCGAAATTTCGAAAACCCGAACTAACTTTTCAAAACCCTTTGGCAGATTCGATCTACCAATAGTTAATTAAGTTTCATTCCGCATTGCAAGTATTTAGGCTGGCGGCAATGATCAGAATTTCGATGCACTCTAATGGCTAAGAGTGCCTCAAGGCATGCTTTACAAAATTTTTACTGACGTCCAATATAATATAAATAAGCTGTGATACATCTGAAATTGAACAATGTGTCTTAACTCTGAATACTGAGTTAAAACATGTTTATGAATGGGCTACTGCTAATGGTCTTAGTATAAACCCAAAAAAATCTAAATATCTTGTTATCCAAAAACGAACTACTATAACCGATCATATACCTGATATTTTTCTTAGTAATGAACGTATTGAAAGGGTAAATACAGCAAAAAATCTTGGTATTATTTTTAATAAGAACCTGACATGGTGCAACCATATTAATTATGCATGTGGCCGTACGTATTCCATGCTTAGAACTCTCTGGCAAACGCAGTATTGTACACCTATCAAAATAAGAATACTTCTTGCAAAAACCTATTTATTGCCAATTCTGATGTATGGATGCGAATTATTTGCCAAATGTGATGCCGCAAGTGAAAGAAAATTAAACTCAGTCTTTTAATGTATTGTACGATACGTATATGGCGTAAAAAGGTTTAATTCTGTTTCTCCTTTTACGGTAAAACTTTATGGTATTCAGTTTGATGACCTTCTCAAAACAAGAGTACTGATATTAATGCACAAAATCGTGTTTACTCAACAACCACAACATCTGTATAGCCGCCTTACCATATCTAGCTCTAATAGAGGTAAAAGAATTTTATTGTTTAGACACCAAAGTTTAACATCTGATTGGCAATTTTTCCTTAATGCAATCCGTCTTTGGAATCTACTCCCGCATAATATACAAATAATTAGTAACGCACTGAGCTTTAAAAAAAGCATTCTAAATTTTTTTGCGTGTTAAATTTTTTTTTTTTTTTGTGTTATGATTTTTAATATTATCATTTTGTTAATTTTCAATCAAAAAGTAATTTAAATTTTTGGGAATACAAAATTTTAATTTCAAAAGATTTTGTTATTCGTGCTTAATTCCCAGTTTTTATTATTAATAAAAACACTTGAAATTTATTGTTGATGGGATAAGCTATTCCTATGCGCATTTCAATTTAATTTATTATTTAATAATTTTTTTTCTCTTTTAAATTTTTTCTTTTGTTTACATATATTTACAAATAACAATTTTTATATTTAATGTTTCTGCTAAAACAATGTTCTATACTGCAATAAGAGGCTTTAAGTCTTGTGTATAGAATTGGAATAAATAAATAAACTAAACTAAATTAGTTATTTATTTATATTAATTTCCATTTTTTTACAATTGCTTAAAGATCTAGGAGCTTTGAAAGCTCTTAAAAGCATTGTAAACAATCTCGAACACAATACTTTTGTTCAAAACGACAACTTCATTTATGCTGCTTAAATAATAAAAAAGTTTTTTTTTTATTATCATAAATATAAAAAAATATTTTTAAGTTATTTCATTACTTTTTAGTTTCAATACAAACTAACAAACAGAATTTCTTAAAAATAAATGTGTTTTTATTACTAGATGCCCAAGGATGCCTCAAGGTACTCCTTGATGTTTTCTCAACTGGAACGTAAACGACTTATTATACGGGCCTAAAAATTTTTTTTTTAATTTAGAGGCCCAAAAATGCCATAAAAAATTATTATATTCCCATTTATTCTGAAACTTGGCTTTTTAGGGTTAAATAAACTTAAAACAAATATTAAGTGTGCTTTTTTCGACCTTTTTTTATTTTGACTCCTGTAAATATTACACAAATTTCAGATGACCGTAGCTGTCCACTTCAGAGAGTTTCCACTAAATATAAAACTAACTGCTCTAATGTAAACGTAAAAGAATTCAGAATTATATTTATACACCAATTCACAGTGTAAGATGCGTCGTACCGAACAATAAAATGTAAAAATGTATTAACATTTTTCAACATTGCAAAAACACCAATGAATTGAACATTTATGTTTTTAAGCATTTTATAGGGTGGCGCGTAAGTAACGTTATAAGTGACAGAAAAAGAGCCATACAAGGGTGTGCTGGAAATCGCAAACGCAAAACGCAAGAATTTTAAAAGTCGTTTTTTAGTAAGATTTCTGTAATAAAAAAAAAATTATGACAAATATTACACAAACATTTCTCTATTAAACAGAATTTAATAACAAAAATTATAAAAATTAGATTAAAAGTTTATTAAAAACAGCCTCCAAATTCTTGCGTTTTGCGTTTGCGATTTCCAGATCACCCCCCATAGTTGGACGAGCTGGTTTTGAATGCCATTCATATTAACCGCTAATTATTCGTCGTTTTCGAAAAATATATGAAGTTTTTAAAGACCATACTGTGCATCTAATTGGCTGCTTTGGATGTGATTTCATGGTGCCCCAAATTTTTATTGAGGGAACCATTAAGGTGAAAAAGGGCTAATCGAATGCTTACTTGTCCACTAAAACATTCCCAAGTCTTTCAAAGTTAATTCTGAATAAAACCAGAAAACAAAAACGTTCAAAATGCGGTACCCTGTATATAGTTTCAATATTATGATTTATAATAGTAATAAGCCACTAGTTTTTACTAAAATTTAAATTTAAATAAGGAAAATTTTAATAGATAAAAATTAATAATTTAAAATCATTAAATTTAATGAAAACCATATATTTGTTTAAATTAAATCTGGGATTTCATACAGAAAGTTTTAAGTTGATACTAGTTATACTGTAAAAAAATAAATTCTTTGACACTCTTTTCTTTTGAATAAATCAGGATATGTATAAGAATATAAAGCCCCAGTTATCTAACTGTAACAATAACGTTGCAAATCAGCTGCTTAATTTTGCTGTACGTAAAGCAATTAGAACGATTGAAGTAAGCAGTAAGATGTAACTTAACCGTTACTGTTACTGTCAGCTAACTGGGGCTTAAGCCATTTATTTTTAAAATAAATGGTTGAAATAGCTATTTTACTTTTCCTGTGCAGCTAATTAAAAGTAAATGTTACTAACTGATTTCCTTGCGCTAGATTATGGTAAAATCTGCTGGCAGGCATTGTAAATTAAAAATGTTTTTGTCATAATTGTATTAATTAAAGCATGCCTCTTCCTTTCCATCGTTGCTGTTCGTATCTTCTTAAAGTCATTTTTATTTTTAATTTAATTGTCAAATCACGTTTAAATAATTTAATAAATGTCCCAGTCAATTTTTTCACTTTAACACCTTTTCTAAAAAAATTAATTCAAAATGTATACAATAATATATTTAATACTTCTTGGTTAAACACACTCAAAAAAATTAAACAGATTTTAAAAGTGTTTTACCTTTCTTTACTTTTATTCGCATTTTTCGATTTTGTTTTTTCTTTTCGTACACAAAAGATATCTTCAATAATTTTTTATGAATGTATGGCATTTATGACGAACTTTATAATTAATTTCATGTGTTATTTGAAACAATTATTTTATTTTTCATTGAACAAAAACTAAAAATATAAATTTGATTAAATTAACATTTTAATTGCTTCGAAAATAATATGTTATTACAATATGAATTGAATAAATCGAAATCTTAATTGAATTTTTCGTTTTAAATAAAACAATTTGAACTTGAACAATAGAGTATTATTTATATAGGGAATTGTCAAACCTGCAGCCGTATTCCGTAATTCGCTAAAGCTAAATCTCTATCGCTAAAAATCTATAAAGTTGATTGAGCAATATTTATCAAAAATAATTTTTATTTAGATAATTGTTAAGATGTTTTTTTTATTATTTTTTTTTTTGGTAAGACTCATAATAAAATACGATCTAAGGTTCAAAAATTAAAGTTATGATGATCAAAAGAAAAATAATAAGAACGGAAATAATATTGAATCTTATTCTACATATCTCACGGGCTTTTCTAGATATGGTTAAGTCAAAATTTATAAATGTTCAGTAGAGACAAAAAATCGTTTTCTTTTTATATGTAGTCTTATACATTAAAGGGGTATACAATTGTATTTTTTTGGCAACAAATTACGGTGGTTGAAAATTTAAAAATTTTGAGTCGACTCTCTTTAAAGCCCTTATGACACTACATTTTTTATGCATTAATTGATATAGAATTGATAGAAAGAAACAGTAAATGTTAGAAAGAGCTAACTATACATAATGTAAATAAAGATTTTTGTTTTTTTTTTCTCTTGTTATGGTTTTGTTTCAGGGATGGCGTTAAGAATTTTTAAAATTGTACCAACAACCTTTAAAACTTTTACTTTTTTACCCTAATTGTACTAAAAGATTTTTTTTAGTTGAAATTAATTTTATTTATGTTCATAAAAAACACCAAAAAAAGGTATTATAAATCTTAGTTTAAAAAGTATCAACAAAAAAGTACAATTGAAACAACTTAGCCATCCCTGTTTTGTTTATTTTATTAAATGTTGCCAACTCTTTGTTTATGAGAAACCTAAAAACAGAAAGCGGTAAATCGCTGAATTTGCCCATAAACCGCTGATTCAGCAATACTTTTAATATTTCAAGCTGGAAATGTCAATTTTAAGTTAAACAATTTTACATTTTTTTTGACATAACTTCATTTTTTATCGATAACTTTAGTAAAATTTTTGACGGTTTGCCATTTATCTTAATACAGCTTAACTCTTTGCACTTGGTAAATTTTTGTATTACATTATATTTGTACTGCTCACCAAAACTTGAACAATGCATTAAAAATGTAGTGTCATAAGGGCTTAAGGAACAAGCGCGATATGTACAGAATATGCAGTATATTTTAAGCAAATTTCTGACCTTATATATCTTCATTTATTAACTATATATACATATTTTAGATACATTTATGAACCTGCCACGTTCGCCACTCAGCGTCACATTTATGTGACACGAAAGTTTTTACAGAAACTCATGTCACATATAAGTGTCAGATTTTTATTGAAATTTATTTACCTATAATTTCGTAAAAACTTGTTAGAAGCAATTCTTTTGAGATTTTGAGTCTCTGTTACAATGTGATACACAGTAAAAAATTTAGTTTGAAATTAAAACCATTTTGGTTTTTATATAGAACAATCAGATATGGTTTTAAATTAAAACCATTTTGGATTAAAAAAATAAAAAAATGAGAGAGAGAAAATTCGGGAGATGAAATATTCTTGTCATTGAATTAAAACCAAAATTGGAGTAAAATCAAAACCATTTTTGGTTTTAAAAGTAAACTTTTCCGGATTAAAACTAAAACCAAAATAGTTTAAAATTGAATCCAAGACGTTTCAAATTGATCTCATTTTAGTATTAAATTTAAGTCAAAAATTAGATTCAAATTTATACCAAAATTGGATTAAATTTAAATCCAAAACTGGTTTAAAATTATCCGTATTATAGTTCCAAACCTAAGCCCAAATAAAAAAAAACAGTTTTTCAAGTTTTATCAAAATATTTAGTAAATTTTTATTCAATTAATAGATTGGGAACTAATAAAAGCATATTATTTTTAATAACATGAAATTCGTAAGGTCTTATGTTCTGCAAATCAGTAAAGCGAACTATTTCAAAAGCATTTCTTGGTGAAATTTCGTAACAATGTGCGACCAAGTCGAAGTGTTTGCTTACAAAAGTTTCTAAACGTAAATAAACGTCGTTATTTATTACATAAATATCCACGATTTTGCCAAACGTTAGGTATTCGACTTCTTTTCTTAAATATATTATAAATCCTATTTTGTACATATAACCAAATTTACATTCAAATTTATTTGTTATCAAAATTTTAGTAATTTCGTTGCAACTAAACTTTTGCAAAAAATAGTTTTGAGCGCTTACATCTAAATCTTCAAAAAGGAGAGTGTACATTTTGTGAAAAATAAATTCATTTTTAAATGTCATATTCTCCCAAGCAACACTCATTCTTTTTTGATATCTTATAGCAAGGGTCTTGCATATGTTTTTGTAATTGTTGATAATTGGCACATCCCTAATGAATTCACGATGCTTTGCTTCGTACCTCATAGCCCATGTATGAATCAGTGGACCTATTCTTTTAAACACTGTCGCGTAATGTGTCAAAAAATGATGTTTGGGGAGTAGGGTTTTTTGGTAAACTTCGACAATACATTTCAAATGTAGTTCTATATCGCTTCGAAGTGAGTCGATATGTTCTTGCTTAACGACGGTAGAAAGGACTGTTCTTAAAACCCGAAGCAGAGAAGTAATACCTTCCCAGAAATGTGGCATTTTGTCATAAAAGTCAAAAAAAATTAAAGGAAAATGCAAAATTAAACACAAATTCTGCGAAGCAGACAAGCCAATAGAGGTCCGGCATTTTTTGTCCAGCGTGATTTTTGGAGGAATGCAAGTGTTTTGTAAAAATCCATAATTAAAACTTTTTATTTTGTCATTAATTTCGTTTAAAGTCAGATGTTTGAATTCTAGAAGTTTCTGAAAAAAAAGTTTTAAAATAAAAGGAACAGCGCCTTCCAATATATCATGCATTGCGTCAACATTAAGGCTTTCAAACATTTTGTAATGTGACAATTTGTTGATCTCACATACACTTTTAATTCCTTTTGTAGTTTTGTGATCTAAAGATGATACTCCGATATTAAGGGACAACATTTCATTATATTCGGCTTGCGTTCTTAATAGATTTTGCTGTTCAACGCAAATGTTTTTAGCGTCTTCTCGGTGAATTTTACAAAATCTGCAGAAATGGTCCGCGCGAAAAGAAGCTACAAAGCCAAGACAAGTATTTGCCCCTAAATTATCGTGAGCTATCGCTACTAAGGTGCCTTTTAAAAAAGCGCTGTCTACTTTGACACCAACGTTTTCGAGAGCTCGTATATCATTAACAAGCGGATGTAACACATGATTGAAGTTTACGTGTTCATTTTTAAGGTCTTTACACAAAAAAAGCGAAATTAAGTGAATGTTCTCACATTTTGAATTGTACTGAAAAGGAAGGTTACGTATTGTAAAGTAAAGTGCTCCAACCTTATGAATTCCGGCTTTACTTCCTAAAGGATTTGCTATTTCAAAGTCGTCATAAAAAATTTGCAATTGTAGAGCATTTACTTCTTTTCGGAAAAAACCGGAATTCAAAAAGTTTTCAGAGCAACAGTAACTGGAAAATATATTTTCAGCACAAGTGTGGTTTTTTGCAAAATATAATTCTTTAAAAGAATCGTTTTTAAAAAGAGCTTCCAGTGTCGCAATAATAGAAATATATTGAAATGTTGACTGGACAAAGTGCTTTGTTGAATGTAATTTTCCTTTTTTTGTTTTAACAACCCAATGGCCTCCTATTGGCCAAGCAATCGGAGGGACATATAATTCATTTTTCTTACAGTCTTTATCTCTTCTATATTTAGTAGAGTATTGCTTAAAGTCTTGAGTTATTGTGTCCCTCCAATCAGAGAAAGTGGCTTCAAAATCATTCATATTTATCTCTGTATGTTTTCTAAATAAAAAATTTTTAAACTCAATAAAGCTTCTTTGAAACAGACCCTCTAAAATTGAAAGCATCTCACTGATCTTTTTTTCTGAAATATTGCATGATATCAAATTTTGAGAAGCAATTGAAGCAATTGAGAAAGTGTTTAAATTGTTTGCTGAAGGCAACTCATATGGATTAGTTGTGTGTTTGTCATTATCAACATTAAATTGTTCGCTCTTATTTGTTGGGTCACATGATTCATTCATGGGCAACTCATCATTATTTTCAAAAAATTTTTTTTTCTTAATCGGACTTTCACCTTTAATTTTACGTTTAATGCAGGATGTTGAATGCCTTCTTAGTGAACTAAATGTACAGAATACTTTTTGACATTTCTTATTGGATACGCATCTTAATTTTAAGCCATGGGACTCTGCTAAAAAATGTTCATTTCTTAAATGAAAAATCACAAAATTTACTGTTTCGAATTCCCTATCGCATAAAGAGCAAAAATTTGACATTCTGCACTCAAATTTAATCAAGGCGTTCCTTGAATTTGTTTTCAAACTTCGAATGGACTTCTATAAGTCTTGACGTTAGCTTCTTTTGATTATCAATTCCGTAGAGAAATTTTGCAAAGAACTGCATAAAGTTCACTATAGCTGCGTCGAATTCAATGTTAAAAACATAAAAACTCTTAAAGTATAAGTCGAATACCTGGCAGAAATTGTAATTATCGGGAACATTAATTTTTTTATCATCGATGTTTATAAAATACTGAATTAAGGAGCTTTTGCTTTGTCCAACTGCTAAAATTACTGGCTGGTGCGACTCAACCTTATACTCTGCTACAGGCGTATTGAGCTGTAAGGATAAATGTGAATATTGTGAGTGGAAGTATAAAAATATAGCTTTAAAAAATAATTACATTTTGAAAAGAAATGAAGCTGTCAACTGATTGTTGCAATTTTACTTTCTTTCGAGCCCGTCCAAGACCGGTGGATGGCAGCAGTTTTAGCAGGTTTAAAAATGGTGATACTTCAGTAGACCAGTCACAAAATCTGTCCCAAGAAGAACCTCCAATTGCCTCACTCGATATCTCGGTCACAAAGCTTTCATACTTGCTCCAGTTGTCCAAAAAACTCTTGGATGCCACTTCTCCGTAACGAAGAGCGAAGTCAAATGCAATCTATAAGAACTGCAATCTTAAGAATTTGTTTAAAAAAACATAATTGAACATATTACCAGCGACGAATCGTACAAAAATATAGGAAAGCGTTCTAAAACGTTAGGTTCTGTTGCGCAAAACTGTATCCTGGCCTTAACTGTTTCACGCAGCTTTTCCTTTACAACCTGCAAATTATCTGCAACAACGCAATTTTTAAAAAATGTCAGATCATCCTGTGAAAGTTCTTCTTCCTTGCCTTCCTCTCTAACTGATGACAATTTCAGTTTTTTGTTGCTTACGTCAGAGAATTTTGTGAGCTTGTGCTTTAAGTTTTTCAATTTTGCAGCCAAATAACCTGTGTTATATTCCGGCTTGTAAAAAAGATCCTAAAATCGTATTGTTAACATAAGGCACAAAAAAATTAACAAATCAAAAGTGCATACTCACAATTCCTTCAAATTTGCTATTTGCTACCTTGTAGGACGGAAAAAGCTGTATAATTGATTTTGCCAAAGCAATTTTTTCCTCACGCTTTGGAAGGTTTCCACAATTTTTTCGCAAAAAATTTACGGATTCGCGCACCAAAGAGCGACGAGAGTTGTCGGTTAAAGTCTTGTTGCTTTCGTACTCCTTCAAAATATTTGAAATGTCTCCGCTTTTTAAATAGGTTTCAAGTTCCTTGTAAAGAAGGACATTTTTAATGCAAGCATAGCAAATAATGAAATACCTACCTTCTGATTTATAAGGTGACTCGACGATTCTTTCACATTTGTTGAAGTGTCATTATTGTTAGTTCGAATTTCTATAAAAAAGCAATTGCAGTGCATGAACTGCAATATGACTCCCAACAATTGGTCCACACAAATCTCGGCTCCGTCCCGATCATGCAAAGAAATTTCGCAATCTGTATTGATTTTTAGTTTTTCAAGAACTACAAAGAAAAATACAAATGGCTTTTTGGCAAACATTTTGCATTTAATCACTTTTGATAGGTAAACCTACGTACCTGCAAATAGAATTGTTTCAGGCGCAATCTCTTCACTTTTAATATCTTCAAAAATTTGTAGAAATTGCACTTTTGCATCGTATTTTACCTTGAGAAACATTGTGAAAATTTTCCATGTGCTCTCTATGATTTTACAGTTTAATAGCACTTTTAAACTTTTTGGTTTTGTTTTAAAACCAAAATTACTAAATTTGCCGTCTTGCCAGACACAGCTGAGAGAGTGTGAGCGCACTTTAAAACTTTCTGGTTTTAATTTTAAACCAAAATTTCTTAAGTTAAGAGTTGCCGAAAAAATATGTAAGAGCGAGAGCCATTTAATAATATTTTGGTTTTATTTTAAAACCAAAAGGGATTAATATGTGAGAGAGCGAGGTTTAATTCTTTTTTTGGTTTTAAATTTAAACTAAAAATTATTAATTCAAGCTAAAAAGGTTTTGTTTTTAAACCATTTAAGATTTGATCGACATGCATGAGTATTTCATGGTTTTAAAATAAAACCTCACGGTTTTAAGTTAAATTTATTTGTCATTAAATTAAAACCTTTTAGTTTTAAATTAGAATTTAATACTGAAATGGTTTAAAGCTAAAACCAAATGGTTTTATAATAAGAATTAAAGTTTTAAACTAATACCAATGGGTTTTAAAAGTAAACCATCGTTTTTTACTGTGCATGAACTTTTTGAACTTTTGCAAATATTAACAACGTAACTGGCGAAACTGTTAAATTAACTTAATAACTTATCATTATTTTTTACTTTCCTGCTGAACAGGAAAAAGTGACTCTTTTATAATGGATTTGATATTGCCATGCATTTGAGATAAATATCTTTAATTAAGAACTAGGTTAAGTAATTAATGGATTTTTTTTAACATGTGAGGCACAAATAGTCATTTTATCATCACGAAATAATCAATTAAATATTATCCACATTTCCTAATAACTTATGGTAAAACTCAATTATTGCTCTTTGCATTTTTACACAGAAAAAATTAAAAACAACAATTTTTTTATTTTGCCCCTATTACCAAAATGCTTATGTCTATTGATTATTAAAATTATTAAAAATTTTAAATTGTGATTGCTTCTTTTTTTAATAAATTATATTTTTAATTTTGATTAATAATTTGATCCAAAAGCTATGCCATTTCAACCAATGTATTAATTGATTTAGTTATAAAAATAATTAACAAAATATCTATATTTAATTTAATTACCCAGTAAAAACTTCGCCTACTTTTTTAAAATGAAAAGCTTCTTTCACTTTAGAAGCTTTCTTCTATATAACTACTTTAATTACTGCTATAACTACTTATTTTTCAGATGTATGTAGGTAAAAAATAATGACTTAAATAAAAATGCGTTCATTTTCAGTAGAATTGGAAGTAGTACTTTTACTTTTTCTCGATTACTTAACACATTATTTTGTAGGCGAAGTTTTTTACTGGGTACTTCAATTGATTGAAAATAAATAAGAAAATAATTATTATAGTAATTAAATTGAGCAAACAAGTAATCGAATTATTTCTCAGAATCAATTAAAATTTTTATTGAATAAATTAATACGAATAATTGAAACTTGAATTTTAAACTACTTAACAAAATTAATTTATAACAAGTAAGAAAGTATAGTCGGTCACGCCCGACCATATGAAACCCTACACCACAGTATTTAAAAACGCATCATGCCTTTGTGTTCATATTAATATGTATTTACCTATGTTTATAAACTTCATTTAAATCGGTTTGAAAGTTTGTGAGAGGCAGAAATTGCCCCCTTCCTCCCCTTGTGGTCCTATTTTTGAAAAACTGCACAGCTTATGTGTCCATGTCAATATGTTTCTATCTTAGATTTACATTTCATTAAAATCGGTTTGATAGTTTCTGAGAGGCAGAAATTTCCCCCTTACCTCCCCTCATGGTTCTACGATTCGGCCCATTTTCAATAGGCTTGGTCCTTGTGCCTATCAGAACCTATGTCAAAATTTTATCAAATTATCTCCAAAATTGCGACCTGTACTTTGCGCACAAAGTTACATAAACAGCCAGCTAGCCAGCCGGACGGACATCGTTAGTTCAACTCAGGAAGTGATTCTTAGTCGATCGGTATACTTTAAGGAACAATATTTTAAGGTGGTTCACACATCATCACAAATGAATAATACCATCTCCACTATTGTGGTGTGGGTATAAAAAGTATCTCAAAGTTAACAACAACACATATTTATACCCTCGAACACGTGCTAAATAAAGACCCGCATACAGTATACATATTCTAAGTCGATTTCGCCATATCTGTCTGTTCGCTTGTTGAAATTAAGCTCACTTTTGAAATACTCAAGCAATTTTGGTTACGCTCGCTAGGGTGATTTGATATATAAAGACGATAAAATACCAGATTGGTGGCGGATTAAATTTTGCACAAATTCGTTTTATATGACTAGAAATCATACCATTATGTTTCGTAAAGATTCAGCGTAGGCCCTTTGATCACTGTTAGAAAACACTTAAATACTCCTAAACATAGCTACCTGATAAATTGTGTCAAAAATTGGCAAATTTTGCAAAAAAAAAAAAACGTCAAAATCGTCAAATTGACCTTTTTTAAGTCGTCAAAAAAAACCTCATGGTAAAAAGCTACTAACTTTTAGCAGTTTTGAGAAAAAAATCATACGTATGTATTTCTTGTCTCGAAAGATCTCCTATTGACTATAAATGAGTGTTTTAACTCCTTCTACAGACCAACTAAAGTAAAAGCAGAAAGCGTTTTTACAATAGTCCATAATTGAAAAATATTTGAAAAACATTTTGGTAGTAGATATAAGTTAATTCTAGAAGCTTGTCAACAGATGACTCTGCTTTTTTGGTGTTGTTTTGGATGTCGTATATCCGAAAATGCCACAAAAGTTTAAGAATCTAGTATTAGAAACGTGTCTCGAATAAGTACGAAAATTTTGTACGATATCAACTTAGAGATATCGAACAACGATTTAACTCATTTAAAATTCTGTTCCAGTGCTATTATATTTATATTTGTATTATGAACCGTTTACACGGGACAATTACTGCCAACCAAATAAGAGATATATTACAAATAAGCTAAACTATGCAGAAGTTATTAAAAAAAATAAATAATACTCAAAACTTTTGTAAATTAGTACAAAATTTGTTATATGAAAAAACGTCTAATTCAGGGTACAAATCGTCAAGTCACAATTTTTGGAACCCAAAATCGTTAAAATGACGATTAATCGTCAAAGCCGTCAGTCATGCTCCTAAACTTGATTACAATAGTGATATTAAGATGACATTTGGTGCTATTTAGTTTTATATGGCTTAAAAGAACACCATGTAGTGTTTTGATTATCGTCAAGAATTTTGCATAAGCCGCCTTCCGAAAATATGCATATTATAGTTGGTCCTTTAGAAAAATTGATGATTTTGAACATAAGGAATGAAAAATAAGGACACTTCAAATCTTTTTATATATATATTGAACTTTAGTCGTCGCTTTCGAAACTAGTCCCAATTCACATTATACGATTTTTGTCGTTGCGATTATTGTCGTTTCCTCTTTGAAATCGGTCTCATGTTTACATTGTACGATTTTTGTCGTTACCACCTGAATACATTTTTCGTCAAATGAGAGAAAATTGAGAGAACGAATGAATGAACAAAACGAATCGAAGAGTACACTCGCTTCTGTACCCCTTTTAATTCCTCTCACCCCTCTTGCCTATAAAGTAAGAATCGCAACGACAAAAATCGTATAATGTGAATGGGCACCTAGTCTCATCATCTGAAAACATGTTTCCGGCCGTTTCGCTAGCTCTATTTTCGTATGAAAATACCTTATGGCTAGACCAGCATACTTCCCCAACACCGCATCTATTTTTCCCCCTTTAAACCGCTTTTCCGTCGGAATGGTTACTTGGTGAAAGCGCTCACCTTGTTCATTAGATTCTCTTGGCAATTGTTTTTCGAACTCTGCTAAAAGATTATTTAAAAAGTGAAGTTTTAATATCATGGTCACACCGATTGCTTGGAACGACTTATGCATATTTTTTACTAAAACTTTCCATTCGTCGTCTCAATTTTTACTTCCCCATGTTCAAAATCATCAATTTTTCTAAAGGCCCAACTGAAATATGCAGGAGCTGGCTTAAGCTACTGTCAAAAATTAACAAAAAGCCTCTCAAAAGCCTTTAAAATAACTAAACTAAAATCAAGAAAATTTTATTCCGTACGGAAAGTGCGATCTGTTTCGCACTTTGCTTAGGCAAATGCCAGTTTCATAAAATTAACCAAAAAGTTTTGATAAGTACAATATGGTTTGAAGTGAATATTTGAAATGTCCTTAAATTTTCAATCATCAACACTAAAAATATATGACGAAATTAAACGTTTTTTGACAGTTTTTCTGTTTTGAGTAAGATGTTGTTTTTTTTTTTTTATTTTATCTCAAGGTACAATTTTTAGATCTGATTAAGAGCAATATTTCGAAAAGTTCGCGAGATATAGACTTAAGAATCAGTACATGTTTTTTAAAAATTGTACTTATATCCACCCCCAGACGAAAACTTGAAAAGTAAATTAAAAAAAAGCTTTAGCTAATAATTCAAAACCCAGCTACGGTTTTTCTTCTACCATCATAAGCTTTCAGATTTTGGGGGTCTCATTTGGTTCAAGATTTTGAAGTTGAAAAATTAATTTCCTGGTATCTGCAGACTCCACAAATGTATTAATTTCTTATCAAACATTTGTATAAAATATTATATTTTTAGGGCCCCACATCAATTTTATTCGTTAATTTTTTCAGAACCTTCAAATTCAAATCATTTTCGCTGGTGATCAAAAAAGCCTTAAGAATTTCCTCTTCAGTTACTGTTTTACTTTTTCTGATTACGAAGTTCCTTGTACCAAATTTTGATATCTTTTCTGGTACCGTTCGCCAGATATACAAAAATCCATTATTGGTGCCACGCTGATTTATTTAATCTAGCCCACCATGACAGATGTTTTTTATTGATAACCAAACTATGTGTATACAATTTAAAAATTTTTACTGTAACCTTTCTTCAGATGTACACAAATGTATATTGTTCTCCAATCCAGACAACTTTTTTTCAAATGGTTTTTTTTATTGATAACCAAGCTGTTTGTACATAATTTGAATACTTTTACTGTTACCGCTCTCCAAACACACATAAATCTATATTATTTTTATGTGGTGTGTACCACACCCACTTGAAATTTTACAGATATTTAAAGCCTACGTCAAGTACCGGATAGTCATAAAAATAAAACGCCTTTAAAGTACAGAAAGTATCCAAATTAAAAGCCAATTTTTTAAATAACTACTTAACCTATACCCAAACTTCTGAGGATATATTTATGTATACACAGTAAAAAACGATGGTTTACTTTTAAAACCCATTGGTATTAGTTTAAAACTTTAATTCTTATTATAAAACCATTTGGTTTTAGCTTTAAACCATTTCAGTATTAAATTCTAATTTAAAACTAAAAGGTTTTAATTTAATGACAAATAAATTTAACTTAAAACCGTGAGGTTTTATTTTAAAACCATGAAATACTCATGCATGTCGATCAAATCTTAAATGGTTTAAAAACAAAACCTTTTTAGCTTGAATTAATAATTTTTAGTTTAAATTTAAAACCAAAAAAAGAATTAAACCTCGCTCTCTCACATATTAATCCCTTTTGGTTTTAAAATAAAACCAAAATATTATTAAATGGCTCTCGCTCTTACATATTTTTTCGGCAACTCTTAACTTAAGAAATTTTGGTTTAAAATTAAAACCAGAAAGTTTTAAAGTGCGCTCACACTCTCTCAGCTGTGTCTGGCAAGACGGCAAATTTAGTAATTTTGGTTTTAAAACAAAACCAAAAAGTTTAAAAGTGCTATTAAACTGTAAAATCATAGAGAGCACATGGAAAATTTTCACAATGTTTCTCAAGGTAAAATACGATGCAAAAGTGCAATTTCTACAAATTTTTGAAGATATTAAAAGTGAAGAGATTGCGCCTGAAACAATTCTATTTGCAGGTACGTAGGTTTACCTATCAAAAGTGATTAAATGCAAAATGTTTGCCAAAAAGCCATTTGTATTTTTCTTTGTAGTTCTTGAAAAACTAAAAATCAATACAGATTGCGAAATTTCTTTGCATGATCGGGACGGAGCCGAGATTTGTGTGGACCAATTGTTGGGAGTCATATTGCAGTTCATGCACTGCAATTGCTTTTTTATAGAAATTCGAACTAACAATAATGACACTTCAACAAATGTGAAAGAATCGTCGAGTCACCTTATAAATCAGAAGGTAGGTATTTCATTATTTGCTATGCTTGCATTAAAAATGTCCTTCTTTACAAGGAACTTGAAACCTATTTAAAAAGCGGAGACATTTCAAATATTTTGAAGGAGTACGAAAGCAACAAGACTTTAACCGACAACTCTCGTCGCTCTTTGGTGCGCGAATCCGTAAATTTTTTGCGAAAAAATTGTGGAAACCTTCCAAAGCGTGAGGAAAAAATTGCTTTGGCAAAATCAATTATACAGCTTTTTCCGTCCTACAAGGTAGCAAATAGCAAATTTGAAGGAATTGTGAGTATGCACTTTTGATTTGTTAATTTTTTTGTGCCTTATGTTAACAATACGATTTTAGGATCTTTTTTACAAGCCGGAATATAACACAGGTTATTTGGCTGCAAAATTGAAAAACTTAAAGCACAAGCTCACAAAATTCTCTGACGTAAGCAACAAAAAACTGAAATTGTCATCAGTTAGAGAGGAAGGCAAGGAAGAAGAACTTTCACAGGATGATCTGACATTTTTTAAAAATTGCGTTGTTGCAGATAATTTGCAGGTTGTAAAGGAAAAGCTGCGTGAAACAGTTAAGGCCAGGATACAGTTTTGCGCAACAGAACCTAACGTTTTAGAACGCTTTCCTATATTTTTGTACGATTCGTCGCTGGTAATATGTTCAATTATGTTTTTTTAAACAAATTCTTAAGATTGCAGTTCTTATAGATTGCATTTGACTTCGCTCTTCGTTACGGAGAAGTGGCATCCAAGAGTTTTTTGGACAACTGGAGCAAGTATGAAAGCTTTGTGACCGAGATATCGAGTGAGGCAATTGGAGGTTCTTCTTGGGACAGATTTTGTGACTGGTCTACTGAAGTATCACCATTTTTAAACCTGCTAAAACTGCTGCCATCCACCGGTCTTGGACGGGCTCGAAAGAAAGTAAAATTGCAACAATCAGTTGACAGCTTCATTTCTTTTCAAAATGTAATTATTTTTTAAAGCTATATTTTTATACTTCCACTCACAATATTCACATTTATCCTTACAGCTCAATACGCCTGTAGCAGAGTATAAGGTTGAGTCGCACCAGCCAGTAATTTTAGCAGTTGGACAAAGCAAAAGCTCCTTAATTCAGTATTTTATAAACATCGATGATAAAAAAATTAATGTTCCCGATAATTACAATTTCTGCCAGGTATTCGACTTATACTTTAAGAGTTTTTATGTTTTTAACATTGAATTCGACGCAGCTATAGTGAACTTTATGCAGTTCTTTGCAAAATTTCTCTACGGAATTGATAATCAAAAGAAGCTAACGTCAAGACTTATAGAAGTCCATTCGAAGTTTGAAAACAAATTCAAGGAACGCCTTGATTAAATTTGAGTGCAGAATGTCAAATTTTTGCTCTTTATGCGATAGGGAATTCGAAACAGTAAATTTTGTGATTTTTCATTTAAGAAATGAACATTTTTTAGCAGAGTCCCATGGCTTAAAATTAAGATGCGTATCCAATAAGAAATGTCAAAAAGTATTCTGTACATTTAGTTCACTAAGAAGGCATTCAACATCCTGCATTAAACGTAAAATTAAAGGTGAAAGTCCGATTAAGAAAAAAAAATTTTTTGAAAATAATGATGAGTTGCCCATGAATGAATCATGTGACCCAACAAATAAGAGCGAACAATTTAATGTTGATAATGACAAACACACAACTAATCCATATGAGTTGCCTTCAGCAAACAATTTAAACACTTTCTCAATTGCTTCAATTGCTTCTCAAAATTTGATATCATGCAATATTTCAGAAAAAAAGATCAGTGAGATGCTTTCAATTTTAGAGGGTCTGTTTCAAAGAAGCTTTATTGAGTTTAAAAATTTTTTATTTAGAAAACATACAGAGATAAATATGAATGATTTTGAAGCCACTTTCTCTGATTGGAGGGACACAATAACTCAAGACTTTAAGCAATACTCTACTAAATATAGAAGAGATAAAGACTGTAAGAAAAATGAATTATATGTCCCTCCGATTGCTTGGCCAATAGGAGGCCATTGGGTTGTTAAAACAAAAAAAGGAAAATTACATTCAACAAAGCACTTTGTCCAGTCAACATTTCAATATATTTCTATTATTGCGACACTGGAAGCTCTTTTTAAAAACGATTCTTTTAAAGAATTATATTTTGCAAAAAACCACACTTGTGCTGAAAATATATTTTCCAGTTACTGTTGCTCTGAAAACTTTTTGAATTCCGGTTTTTTCCGAAAAGAAGTAAATGCTCTACAATTGCAAATTTTTTATGACGACTTTGAAATAGCAAATCCTTTAGGAAGTAAAGCCGGAATTCATAAGGTTGGAGCACTTTACTTTACAATACGTAACCTTCCTTTTCAGTACAATTCAAAATGTGAGAACATTCACTTAATTTCGCTTTTTTTGTGTAAAGACCTTAAAAATGAACACGTAAACTTCAATCATGTGTTACATCCGCTTGTTAATGATATACGAGCTCTCGAAAACGTTGGTGTCAAAGTAGACAGCGCTTTTTTAAAAGGCACCTTAGTAGCGATAGCTCACGATAATTTAGGGGCAAATACTTGTCTTGGCTTTGTAGCTTCTTTTCGCGCGGACCATTTCTGCAGATTTTGTAAAATTCACCGAGAAGACGCTAAAAACATTTGCGTTGAACAGCAAAATCTATTAAGAACGCAAGCCGAATATAATGAAATGTTGTCCCTTAATATCGGAGTATCATCTTTAGATCACAAAACTACAAAAGGAATTAAAAGTGTATGTGAGATCAACAAATTGTCACATTACAAAATGTTTGAAAGCCTTAATGTTGACGCAATGCATGATATATTGGAAGGCGCTGTTCCTTTTATTTTAAAACTTTTTTTTCAGAAACTTCTAGAATTCAAACATCTGACTTTAAACGAAATTAATGACAAAATAAAAAGTTTTAATTATGGATTTTTACAAAACACTTGCATTCCTCCAAAAATCACGCTGGACAAAAAATGCCGGACCTCTATTGGCTTGTCTGCTTCGCAGAATTTGTGTTTAATTTTGCATTTTCCTTTAATTTTTTTTGACTTTTATGACAAAATGCCACATTTCTGGGAAGGTATTACTTCTCTGCTTCGGGTTTTAAGAACAGTCCTTTCTACCGTCGTTAAGCAAGAACATATCGACTCACTTCGAAGCGATATAGAACTACATTTGAAATGTATTGTCGAAGTTTACCAAAAAACCCTACTCCCCAAACATCATTTTTTGACACATTACGCGACAGTGTTTAAAAGAATAGGTCCACTGATTCATACATGGGCTATGAGGTACGAAGCAAAGCATCGTGAATTCATTAGGGATGTGCCAATTATCAACAATTACAAAAACATATGCAAGACCCTTGCTATAAGATATCAAAAAAGAATGAGTGTTGCTTGGGAGAATATGACATTTAAAAATGAATTTATTTTTCACAAAATGTACACTCTCCTTTTTGAAGATTTAGATGTAAGCGCTCAAAACTATTTTTTGCAAAAGTTTAGTTGCAACGAAATTACTAAAATTTTGATAACAAATAAATTTGAATGTAAATTTGGTTATATGTACAAAATAGGATTTATAATATATTTAAGAAAAGAAGTCGAATACCTAACGTTTGGCAAAATCGTGGATATTTATGTAATAAATAACGACGTTTATTTACGTTTAGAAACTTTTGTAAGCAAACACTTCGACTTGGTCGCACATTGTTACGAAATTTCACCAAGAAATGCTTTTGAAATAGTTCGCTTTACTGATTTGCAGAACATAAGACCTTACGAATTTCATGTTATTAAAAATAAAATGCTTTTATTAGTTCCCAATCTATTAATTGAATAAAAATTTACTAAATATTTTGATAAAACTTGAAAAACTGTTTTTTTTTATTTGGGCTTAGGTTTGGAACTATAATACGGATAATTTTAAACCAGTTTTGGATTTAAATTTAATCCAATTTTGGTATAAATTTGAATCTAATTTTTGACTTAAATTTAATACTAAAATGAGATCAATTTGAAACGTCTTGGATTCAATTTTAAACTATTTTGGTTTTAGTTTTAATCCGGAAAAGTTTACTTTTAAAACCAAAAATGGTTTTGATTTTACTCCAATTTTGGTTTTAATTCAATGACAAGAATATTTCATCTCCCGAATTTTCTCTCTCTCATTTTTTTATTTTTTTAATCCAAAATGGTTTTAATTTAAAACCATATCTGATTGTTCTATATAAAAACCAAAATGGTTTTAATTTCAAACTAAATTTTTTACTGTGTGTATTCATAAAAATTATTTCGAGTGTACAAAACATATCCAAACCTACTTGATTTACACAACCAACCAACCCATTTCTTCTGTTTGAAAATAGGAAGCCAGTGTGTAAGAAGTTGTGGCAGTGGTGTTAAGTTCATTAAAAAATATTATTATACGTGTATACTTCCTGTAAATGATTATTTGCGTGTTGTTTTATGAACAATAACAACAAAATACCATTCAGTTTGAACCATTATATGAGTACGATAACTTACGGCAAAAAAAGTATCAATATCAACCTTGAATTGGCAGAAATTTCATTAAAAAAAAAATAATAATAATAATAAAAAACAAACGAGGGTAATGAAGAAAATGGTGTATGTTACAATAACATGCAACAATTTTGTTGTACAACATAACAATTTATTACAAAGTAACAAATATAATCGAAATTCAAATACTTATTATTATAAATCATGAACATATATGATATCTAGTGCCTTTCTGGTGAAATCTTCATATTTCGATCTGTATTGTTAAATATTCCTTTAAAATAGTAGTTAGAAATTCTTTCCCTATTCATGCATTAAATCGCCTTATTAAATTTGTTTAAATTTTGTACATAAGCTAAAGGCCAACTATAATATGCATAAGCTGGCTAAAGCTACTGTCAAAAATTAACAAAAAAAAATTTTAAAAAGTATATAAAAAAAACAAAAATAAAATCTAAAAATATTTTATTCCGTACGGAAAGTGCGATGAGTTTCGCACCTTGCTTAAATAAATTACAGTTTCATTAAAGTAACCAAAAAGTTTTATTAAGTTTAATATGGTTCGACACATATGAACCACATGTAATCGCACAATGGCTTAAGGCAACTTAAGCATATTATAGTTGGGCCTTAAGAATTTTAATCTAAGCACAAGACTTATTAAAAATGAATCCCGTCCC
Source organism: Pollenia griseotomentosa (assembly GCA_963931875.1). NCBI lineage: Eukaryota > Metazoa > Arthropoda > Insecta > Diptera > Polleniidae > Pollenia > Pollenia griseotomentosa. Next base: position 44,268,249 of record OZ007562.1, on the reverse strand, counting down.
TGACATCACCTCACCATTGTCATATCGTGGCATTACCGCAAGAGAACCTTAAGCGACTTCATTTTATATTTTCGTTTTTTTAATGAATGACTTTATTGGCACCAATTGCATCATCTGCTAAAATGTCATGGCCACATAAGGAACCGTTACGATTTTATAGCAAAAACAATTTTATCTTCATACAAAGTTGTTATGAAATAAAATAAAAAAAACCTTCTCCTGTAAAATTTTGTTTTTGTCTCCCATTTATAAATGATATGATATGATATTCCCACAAAATTCAGCATTGAAAATGTTTTATGTGAGTCTTATGGCCAATTTAACCAATTCTTTTTAAATATCAATTCATATTTTAATATAGTTTTTCATATAATTTTATTTTTATTTGACATGAAAAACGAATTTTAAATATAAATTGATATTTAAATAGAATTGGTTAAATTGGCCATTATTCAAGTCACAATTAGTTATAAAACCAATACCGATATATCGGCGCACTCTAGTTTTGCAGACGATACTTTCAATTTTCTTCGAGTTTTTTCTAACAATCAGTTACATTTTTAAAGATTATTTTTACATAATAACTAAGAAAAACAAGTAAGAGTGCTATATGCGTTTATGCCGAATCTTATATACCCTTCATAATGGTGCGATATAAATATAAATATATATAAATATAGCTACATTGTGCCTTTCCTAATTTTAAAATGTCGCCATCCCTTTGTCGGCTGTTGTCTACCGAAAACCAAGTTGCTTGAACATGGTTCGAAAACTTTGGCTCTTGCCGTTCTCCAGCTATATAGAAATCTATAATGTCTTTGTATGAGAGTTTTGTCGGATGTTGTCGATTGATAACCAAGAGGCTTGTATCTAATTAGGAAATTTTTGCTATCTCAGTTTTCCAGATATACAGAAAAACAGACAGACAAGTATATGTATTTTGTTATACATATGTAAAAAAACGTAAAAAATTAGGGGCAGTTGTGCCTTTTTGCTCATATCTTAGCCATTTATGAACCGTTCTGCCAGAATCTCCATCATATCTGGGGTCTTCGAAAAACCAATTTCCTCAGACAGACGGACATCTTTAATTCGACTTTGCTTGTCCTAAGAATCCAGAATATATACTTTATAGAGTCTAAGATCAATACTCTAAAACATTACAAACGGAATGGGAAACTTATACCTATACCGTGTTCCAGCACCGTTTTTTAATTAAACGAAAAATTGTAAACAGCTAAGTTTTTTTGCGCCGAACATTTGTGTCTAATTGCATATTTTGCAAAAAGTTTCGCTTTACTACTTCCATTAAAAATTAGCCCATGTACACACTTTGATATTGATAGCTCACCTAAGCTTATTCTAAACATGTCGTGTTGGTAGGGATCAGCGTTGCCATTTTGGTGCCTTTCGGGTATTTTTTGGTGCTTTTTTGCTTATGCAATACCCGAAATTTTGTTAAACACCCGTTTTTGAAAAGCGGGTATTTATAGTGCTTTTAACAATTTCTCACAGTGCTTTTAAGTGCCTTTTAAGTAATCTATATATATTTTTGGCACTGAACCATTTTGCTACTATTCTGCGAATACTTTTTTAACCAACTGCGTATTATTTGCATTTATGTTTTGAGTAGTATTGTCAAACTCTTCTAGGCTTTTCTCAAGCATCATCAGAGATGCCAACTTAGTGCTTTTGGCACTAAGTTGGCATCTCTTTTGATGCCTCAAAACGCCAAAATTGTATTTTAAGTGTCAATTTTTCGTTAGTGTCTGTAATGCTTTTTATTTTTTTTTACCATTTTTCAAAACTTCAGTTATATAGAGGATGATTTAGATGAGATTAGCTATTTGGAGTACAATTTTGAGAAATTCTGTGAAGATTTTAAGATTTCAAATGATAAAAAAAGTGATAAAAGAAAGTTGTTTTCGTTTTACCAAAAACTTTATTTACGAAGTTTGAGCTAGGCTTCCTAACAATTTGGAAATTTTACAAAACGTTGCACTTTTAAGCAACAACATATTTAGTAATCGTAAAAAGAACGATGTATATGTTTTCGGTAAAAATTTTTTTAAAGATGTAGACACTGTTTCAAAAATAGAAAATGGCTTGAAAAATATTAAGAATTGTAAATGGAAAAATAAACAACGATTTTGAGTCATGTAGAAAAAACGTATTAAAAAGTTTAAAACATGCAGTCGGAAACCGTATTTTTTCGAGCTACGAAAATCGAGCTCGCACTGTATTACTTTTAAACTGTTTTATGGCCAATTCAAACTCCAAATGATTTGGATAATATTATTTTTATTGAAGATAATAATAATACGTTTAAAAATTTGTATATACAAATGTAAATATATTTATTATTTAATTTTATATGAAAATAGTCCCCTATCTACGCCGTCGCCTTTTTTTAAATTTTGGAGGTATTTAATATTCGGCACAGCCGAAGGCAACTTGTTTTGTGTTTAATTAAATTGTAAAAATGGATTAGTGCTTTTTTACGCTTTTTTTGTTCAAAATAGTGCTTTTTAGTGCTTTTTTAAAATTTTAAAGTGCTTTTTGCTCTCAAAAAGTTGGCATCACTGGTAGGGATGCAACCGATACATCGATGTTAAGAAAACAACTTGTTAACATCGATGTTTTGATGGACGATACATCGGCACCAAAACTATAAAAACATAGACATCGTTTATTTAATATTTTCATTTATTTGAATTTTTCTTGTAATATTTTTACAATTTTTAGTTTTTCAATTAAAGCTTTTATTTAAAAATAAAAAAAAAGTGTATTTCAAAGCATAATATGTGTCTGTGTATACATGCATACTATGTATTGAATAACTTTATCTAATAAACTACCCTGAAGGAAACCTGGGTGCAAGTGTCTTCAAGTCACAAGTTTAGTGGATTATTTTGGTGACATTGTCAACGAAGTGTCTACACTACACTGCATTTGCTAATATATTTGCTTTTAAAACGAAAAAAAATGTCAACAACAACAACTGAGAAGTATAAGATGAATTTCATTTAAAAATCGAGATAAAACTGAAATTTTGAACCCGACCCCCTCAGATATCGATGAAATTTTGTTCATAGCTAAATTTGATCAATACAAACAAACTCTCATTTTTAGAAATGACTGTTTTGCGATTTTTTGGGCGTGACACAGTGGGAACGTTTTCGAAAAAACGCGAAAATGGTCGAAAAGAGCTCCATTTAAACTACAATAACTCAGAATCGGCTAAACCGATTTCCATGATCTTGGTATCATTAAAAAGATATTTGAACAGGCTTTATGACACGTTTAAAAAAAAAAAAGAAATACACTGTAAAAAAATTTATAACAAAAAAAAATTTTAACTGACGAAAAAACCAAAAAGATCAAGGGTTTTTTTACAGTGTATTAATTTTTTAGAAAGGTTTATCCTTCATCTATACCATATCAAAAAATAAAAATGGGTTCTTTTTTAGTTTTTTTTATATAATTTTTTAAGTAGTGTCACTTCTAGTAATTGCCCTTATATTTTATTACAAAAAAAAATTTTAGGTAACGAAAAACCAAAAAAGATCAAGGATTTTTTACAGTGTATTACTTTTTTAGAAAGGTATTTCCTTCACCTATAACATATCCAAAAAGTAAAATGGGTTCTTTTTTATTTTTTTTTAAATAATTTTTTAAGTAGTGTCACTTCTAGTAATACGTACCGAAAGTCTTTTTTGAACTTTTTCACGTAAGTTTCCTTGTTTAACAGTAATTAAATCTTGCAATCCAGGCATCATTCGGCTAATTTCATCATCTTCATAAAATAACTTGACTGTGCTTAGAGTTTCGGTTGGTAAACTACGTCTGCACATTTTAAAAAGATTGATATCTGCAAACTTCGTTTTATTCCTTTGGATATCTTTACTTTTTTTGATACAATCGTGAGATATATCATCCCCAAAACGATATTTAATTTCTTCGTGACTCATATTGATTGGTAAGAGAGATAAAAGTTTTTGCTTTTCCAAAAGATTTGAGCTGTTCTTTATTTGATATTTGATGTTTTCCAAAATTTCTTCGTAAATGGCTTTGACGTTTTCAAGTTGCGCTGAAAAATCAGATAATGGATCAGCTCCAAGTGAATCTGCTATATTTTCGAAAATTTGCAGTGATTTTCTAGTTCTGTATGCATCTTGTTTCATATATTTCCTTTTAAGAGGCGACATTTGGTTTGGTAGATGAGGAATAATATGATCATTTATATTTTCAATGACTTCCGTCCTTTCGATGTTTGCATTACAAGTTGGAAGTTCATTCAATTCTTCGCTAACTTCATCGCTGGGCGTTGTTGGTAAATAATTTGAGACTTCATTCTGCTCCACGTTGCATTCATTGCGACTGCGCGCTTTTCTCAGTGTATTCCGGCAAGTTTCGCAAATACGGCTACAATGAATGTTGGCGACAGCTGGAAAATATTCAATTATATTTGCAGCCTCGTTTTCACTTATTTTATGAAGCGAAGCGCAACACTTATTAGATATTTTTATGCATCTGTACTTATTGTTTGAATTCATATTCACTCAAATTTTTAAAATATACGCGTAAAAATTGTAATGGGATATCTTGGCTTCTCGAAACTGTTTATAATTATGAATTATGAATTTTTTGTTCTATATATATTTCTCTTTATTATGGGTAAAGTAATAAATGTTTATGACAAAATAGAAAATTATTATGAAGAATACATTGATTTTTTTATTCAGAATTTTGCGGAATTACTAGAAGTGACACTACTTAAAAAATTATTTAAAAAAAAATAAAAAAGAACCCATTTTACTTTTTGGATATGTTATAGGTGAAGGAAATACCTGTCTAAAAAAGTAATACACTGTAAAAAATCCTTGATCTTTTTTGGTTTTTCGTTACCTAAATTTTTTTTTTTTTATAAAATATAAGGGCAATTACTAGAAGTGACACTACTTAAAAAATTATATAAAAAAAACTAAAAAAGAACCCATTTTACTTTTTGGATATGTTATAGGTGAAGGAAATACCTTTCTAAAAAAGTAATACACTGTAAAAAATCCTTGATCTTTTTTGGTTTTTCGTTACCTAAAATTTTTTTTTGTAATAAAATATAAGGGCAATTACTAGAAGTGACACTACTTAAAAAATTATATAAAAAAAACTAAAAAAGAACCCATTTTTATTTTTTGATATGGTATAGATGAAGGATAAACCTTTCTAAAAAATTAATACACTGTAAAAAAACCCTTGATCTTTTTGGTTTTTTCGTCAGTTAAAATTTTTTTTTGTTATAAATTTTTTTACAGTGTATTTCTTTTTTTTTTTTTAAACGTGTCATAAAGCCTGTTAAAATATCTTTTTAATGGTACCAAGATCATGGAAATCGGCTTAGCCGATTCTGAGTTATTGTAGTTTAAATGGAGCTCTTTTCGACCATTTTCGCGTTTTTTCGAAAACGTTCCCACTGTGTCACGCCCAAAAAATCGCAAAACAGTCATTTCTAAAAATGAGAGTTTGTTTGTATTGATCAAATTTAGCTATGAACAAAATTTCATCGATATCTGAGGGGGTCGGGTTCAATGCATCTCGATTTTTACATGAAATTCATCATAATTCCTATAAAATTAAAAGAAATAATAAAAAAAGATTGTTACGAATTTGTTAAAACAATTTTGCAGACTGTGTGAACCAGACCCAATTTACAATGTGGACATTCTTGCCAGACAGACGAAGTTTGCTGGTAAGGGGGCGACGCTGTATGCGTGACACACTTAACTTCGTTCCTCTCTCACCAACAAACTTCGTCTGTCTAGCAAGAACTGCCCACATTGTAAGTTGGGTCTAAGTTGGCTTTAGCAATTGTGCGAATACATTTAAATCATATGTGCCAAACTGTGCGAAACTGATATGACTTTCCGTAAGGAATCAAATGTTTTTTTGTTTTTGTGTTTTAAATTCATTTGACAGGCTTTTTGTTAATTTTTGACAGAAGCTTATGCATATTATAGTTGGGCCTTAAGATTTTCGGTAGCAAAGAATTTTACGCAGTCTGTAATTATAAATGCAAAGTAGTTTATAGCATCAATGTTGAAACATCGATGTATCGTGATTTTACCGATGTATTGCATATATTACATGTACTTCTCGTCATTCTGTAGCCCGTTTCTGTATATCTCAAATCGTAAAACTCTTCGCATGAAACGTGTAAATTGCAACAAAAATAGTGTGAAATGAAACAAAAAATGGTTTTTCTCACACAAGTGTTTCTGTATCTTTTTTTTGCGAGAATTATCTGTCATTTAAATAATTTTCCAGCAATTATTGGAAGGATGCGAGAAAAAGTGTTTCTATAACAATATTTTGCGAAAAGTTTCTTTCAAGAACTGTCAAAATAAGTCACATTTGAAATTGGTGGCGAGAAAAACAAAATGTAGATATTTTGAATTTAAAATATGTTTATATACTATTTTTTTTAAATAAATAAAAAAATAGAAGGAATATAAATGATAAATGCATAATTTATATGATGAAAATAAACAAATAACAATTGTTATATTTTGTTAGTTTAAATTTTTGTTAGCCTTTTCTTGTTTTGGTTTTAATCAGTGCTGCCAGATAAATTTGTGTCAAAATCGTCAATTTCCTGAGAAAAAAATAAAAAAGATCGTCTTTTTTGTTTTAAAAATCGTGCAATTTAAAATCAATTTTAAACAAATTTGTTTCGACTTTTATTAAAAAATAATCAAACAAAAACATAGTTAAAGTTCATGGGTATTTAATAATTATTTTTTAATAATTGAGATATAAATCTTTAATTTACCTATTCCTATAATCTTTTTCTTTTTTACCTGAAATAGACTTAAGGTACGGTCAGACTTATCAAATATTTGACGAAAAAAACGGGACCAACAACCAAACTAAAAAATTAATTCGCTTAATATCAATATTTATTTTGATTAAAATACCACATCTGGCAAAAAATGTTTTTTGCTATGTCTAGCAGTATAATTAGTTTATTTTGTAATATTAAGACCATTTTTAATCTCACTAACTATTAACAAAAGTCGGGGTTACGCTTATTTGATCAAATATTTAATAAGTGTGACCGCAGCTTTAGTAGAATACCTTGTAGTTAAAATTAAAAAAATCGGTTCATAAATAAACGGGTTAAATACCCAGTAAAATCTTCGCCTACAAAATAATATGTTAAGTAATCAGAAACACATAAAAGCACTACATACAATTCTACTGAAAAACTAATGAATTTTACAAGGGTTGTGCCAAAAAGAACAAAATGAAAAGTAAGTCATTTTTTTATCTTAATACATCCAGAAAAAAGTAGTTATCGAAGTTCTTATGGAAGAAAGCTAATTAATAACGAGTGAAAGAAGCTATCCATTTTGAAAAAGTTTTTACTGGGAGACAAACAAATTTCTTTCTTGCCGGAATAATGGTTTTGGCACAAAAGTGTACATATAAGATAAGAATATCAAATATCAATCATATTTTGTATATGTATATAAGAAGTATTAAATGTTCAAAATAAGCCAAGTCGGTCCAATACTTTCCCTCGAAATTTTGCTTTTGCCGATACATTTTTTAGGGAAGAAACAAACAATTTCGAGGACAATTTTCACAATAGGGATAAATATAAAAATTTAAGCAGCCTTGTTTCTAAAGATATCTTTTTTTCTAATAACATATAAAAATATTTACAATTATCTTATTTCGAAGACTAAGGGGCTTATAGTGTAAAACGCAACGCCAACAATTTCATTCAAAGCAAAAATAAAATCAAAAATATGTTATAAATTTGTTATTGCTTTCTACAGACATTCATATTATTTTTTGTTTTTCAATTTTCAACGCCACAAAATAGAAGTGTTTGAAATTTAAAAATTCAAGATGAATTTCTATAGAAAGTAACAACAAAATTATAAAATATTTTTGATTTTGTTTTTGCTTTCGTCACTTTTTTAGAAAAAATCATCAAAACGTCAATTTGTTAATATCGGAACAAAAAATCGTCAAGATGACGATAACTCGTCAAATCTGGCAGCCCTGTTTTTATTATATTTATTTCTTTCGTTGACGTTTCGCTTTTATTTGACACTTAATTACTGGAAATATTCCAGTATAAACAGAATTTGTTGTGTCTGTTTTCGCATTCAAATACAGAAACACTTTTATCTCATAAATCGAGAAACGATGGAATTTTTTGTTTCACACTATCGTCATCGAGACTGCTGTGAGTTAACACATAAATTGAAATTATTGCGATTTATTAATGATGTCAGTCGAAAATTATTTTATGTTACAAAATGCTTTTGATGACATGCAATGTCTTATTTGTCATAAGACATTTAAAAAAACTAAGAAATATAATTTAAAAAAACATTTTGAAGATGTTCACAAAGACATGAATTATTTGCAAATAAATAAATACATTCACAAAGAGTATTACTAAATTAAGGAAAAAATATTGTATTCTATTAATTTGTAATTTTCAAATAATATCTACATTGTTTTGCATTTAAGCTAACGATATGTGTTTTGTTTGTGAAAAAAATTCTTTGTACCTGAAAAGGGTCACTTTTACTTTCGTTAAAAAGACGTACCTAAATGCAGAAATTATTAAGAAAAAATAGCCACAATAATTTGTTGGTATTTTGTGCTTGTAAAAATATTTTTGTTTCTGTACCAATCGCGTCGGTGGGTTTTTTTCTTTGAAAACACTTTTCTTAAGTAAGTAAAAATATTTAAAAAACAAGTTAAAAAAAGTCTTGTTTTCCTACAATTTATGTGTAAACCTATACACATAAAAGCAAATGTGACAGCAGGTAAAATTTTTGGGTAAGAAGATGTGTTTTATTGATGTATTAATGAAACTTGTTGGTTTCGCACTATTTTTATTGCTTACTTTTTTATGCCACAAACTCGAAATTTTACAGGGAAGGTTTTTTTAAATAAAATCAGTTGGAAAAAAGCCATTATTTTAAAATTTATAATGTAAATATTATTTATTCAAACTGATTTTATTTAAAAAAAACCTTCCCCTGTAAAATTTCGAGTTTGTGGGATACAATTTTTCGGCGGTAACTTTGACCTGTTATAATGACTATACATTTTTGCAGGCAAACTCAGAATTTTCAGATTTGAATTATATTTGCTCAAAAAAACGGAATAAGCTGAATTCTTCTAGTTTGAGAAATATACTTTTATTACGTATCTGCAATAAGAGTATCAACTTAGAAGATTTTATTACTTTTTAATTGCAAATTGAACAATGATTAATTGAGGAAAAATTTATAAACACTTCGAAGAATCTTTTTATTCCGAAATATATCATACTATCCAGATGTCCGCATATATAAATTATATATGTATGTATTATAGATATATATATACCAATCAATACATTCATCAAGAGAATTACTAAAATAAATACATTCACCAAGTGTATTACTTAAATATGTACATTCATTAATTTTAAATTTCCCTTTTGTTAAACAAAGAAACAGAAAAAAATGACAACACCCGTCACACATGTGCTTTCGTCGCAATCTCGCTGACGACTAAATAAAATGAATAGCAAATTGTTTTCTTCCAGTGTTATTTCGTCACTCTCACCAATACTACTACCGTGGGCATCAATGCTTTAAGGACAGGGTGACAAATTTTTCTAACGCTCTTTTGCTCCTTTGACAACATTTTCGACGGATTCTTGTCTATTAGGTATTTTATTTGTAATTTTTTTTCTTTTATTAAGGTCTGCAAGGTAGGTGTCTCCAATCTGCCTCTTAAATAGGGAGCCACGGGAGATTAATTAAGATTTTTCAGATACTGTCGTCGGTTTTTGGGTTTTCGATCTCTATGGAACATATTGTGAGTATATATGACGTAGCTGTTGACAAAAGTAATATTTTAAGTTCCAAAAAATTTACACAAAAACATACACACCTCTGAATTTAAACTTTAAAAAAATGAGCATCCAGCGTACATCCACTCACTACAAGCTTTCGGCATCAGCGTTGTTGACAAAAAGGGCATTATTTGAACACTCTTAAGCTCGATTCACCCATGCGTTCCGAACAAAATTTTTGTCCGGACAAAATTTTTTTTATATTGAGTTTGACGTTTTACTTTTGAGAGAGAGAGCAAAGATTTTGTTCGGCACGTTTTTTCTTGAATTGGTTTAATTTTAATTCTTGTGCCGAACAAAATGAACTGAGATGCCACTTTTTTTCAATTTGTACATAAAAGTTGAATTGAGCTGCCACATATTACATTTTTCGTTTTGTGCTGAATAATTAAAAAAAAAAAATTTAACAAAAGATGGATGTTAAAGGAAATATTGCCTTGAAACTAATTGAAGAAATAAAAAAACCAGGAAGAGAATGTATTTATGATATGGGCAATCGTTCATATAAAAATACTTACCTTAAACAAAATATATGGACGGAAATAGAAAAATCTATTGGAATTGGTCGTAAGTAAATTTTAAATGGTAAATTTTAATATTTTTTAACATAATGTTTACCAATTATTGTAGGAAGTGAATGTCAAATATTATGGAAAAGTCTGCGAAGACGCTACAAAGCAGCTTTACCTTAATGTTAAGGACAACTTTTCTGCTTGCGTAATATGCTCTTGCTTACGAATAGGTATACCATGCAAATCAGGCCCTAAAATTGCAAGGATTTCATTGAACGTATTGGGGTCCATACGGTGAAAATTTATAAACGATTCCACGTCATGAAGGCGCATCTCAGGAACAAGTGTGTGGAAAACACCGTTTGTTCTTCTTTTTTGTAATATTTTTCTTACTGCTATTCTTTTTACTTTCAACAATTTTGATAAATTTTGTTTGCTAGTAAATGGGTTTTATGCAATTCAATTAAAAATAATAAAATTAATTTTCTTCTTTCGTCCATTTTCTTTAACACACTTTTATAAAAAAAAAAACTTATAGTTTGCTAACTGTGCTGCCACTTTGTATAATCTTTTACATCTGCAATCATATGGTAGCTTTGTTTGTCCGGACAAATTTTCCGAGGTGGGTGAATCGTTCTGCAGAACACTCTCTGTAAAAAAATTATTGTCCGGTCAAAAATATTGTTCGGAACGCATGGGTGAATCGACCTTTAGGCCCGTTTTCACGACTTAACGATAGCTAAATGTAGGAAGTTATCGAACAGATAATGAGTTTTTAATTATCACAAGTTCTCTTTAACCTAAAAGTGAAGGATAAGCTAAAGAGAGGAACGTTCTTCCTTTAACTTCTGTCGTAAGGTTTAGATTTGAGATTGCCATATTATATTCACATATTTTTTATATATGGCAACTCCAATTATACGTACATTTTGTAAATGTAAAAAAAGTACGTAGTTGCCAGTTCGTATTTTTATTTTGGCAAAAATAATCGGTATTTTCTTTAGTATTGCCACTTTTTTAAAAATGTTAAGTTTATTTTATACATAAGTTGTGAAAACGAAAAATAGTTAAAGGTAACTTTATTCCTCACTAGTGCTAAAGGTAGCGTTAACTATATCGAACTTTAAAGGTAAGTCGTGAAAACGGGCCTTAAAATAGTAATATGATAAAAAAAAAGTTAAGGAGCTTCGTCGATTCGACGAACAGTAACCATCCAGTGTTAAAAAAGTGTTAAAATCAAGATGTGGACTTTATAGCACATATAATTTTTTTAAAATTAGATTATTAGCAGAAAATTGGTGATCGTTTTACATTTCTGTGCTATCCTTCTGTGGAACTCTCTATATACCTAGTTCTTGGCATATATACACAATGGTTTGACTGAAATGCCCGATAATCTTTAATATCAGAAATTCAAAATGTTTAAATTTAACTTAAACTAATTTGTTTGCTAGTGAAGCCCCAAAACAAATTTTATCACCCTGTATATTAAATTTTTAATAGAAGGTCTTTTACTTTTTTTAGAACTTAAGTAGTATTTAAATATGTCAAGTAAAAAAGTATGTGCTGAGAGGATTACAACAGACTGTGCTTTAGAGTACCACTGAAAACCAATTGGAACTTCAAGTTTTTCACGTTTTTACTTTCAAAAACCTATAAGAAGGTTAGTAACTATTAACGTATTTTGTTTAGTTTTGTTCTATGAATAATACAACTGACCATATGCTTAATAATAATTTCTTTTTCTTTGTATTTGTTTAAGTACTTATTTTGTTGATGTAAAGCATTTTATAGGAAAATACTTCTATTTTAATCTCTAAGTGCTGGAACTTACGTACGGTACGATAAAATCCACTAGACAATGTGGCGACTCTTGTCATCCAGTTAAATGGTTGTTGTAAGTGAATTTATAGTTGTAACTTTAATTGAGAAAATAATGTGGCATTACAAACAAAACTTAACAACAATAATTAAATAAAGAAAACAACAACATCAACACTAATTGTAAGTACTCGTACGAGTGACTGACTATACGGGTTTAGTGTATTGTACTTAAAAAACAACGTGTAAATAATATGCATGTATATTTACGAGTAAACAAGTTGAATGACTCATTGTTTTATTATAAAAAATAAAATAAAAATACTAAGGTTAATTGTGTAATTAAATACGGTAAATATTAAACTAAGTTGAGATATTTTGTAAAACTATAAAAACAACTACATTACAACACACACGTTTGTTAGTATTTATAGAAACAAATCAATAAAAAACAATTAAAAAAAAATAATAACAAGCAATTACAAATTATAATTAAATAAAATTTTTAATTAAAAACATATACATATGTACATATATTAACAGTGTTACAATAAAACAAGCAACAGTGCTACATTCGGCTATGTCGAATCTTATATACCCTACACCATGGTGCAATAAGAACAGAACGTTATATAAGTACCGTTCTATAGATACAAGGTGGGCCAGCAGTCACCATGGGGTTTTTTTTTAATTACTTTTTCGCTAATATATTTTTTTTTTATTATAAAATATAAAAACTTTTTTTACACCAAGGGTGTGTGTGAAACGGTATTTAAGTTTTATGGTGAATTAAAATTGTCAAGAATTTCTACGATAATTTCAAAATTTATATAGACCCCAGAGCAAGTGAAATTTTATTCACCTTAAGTGTCAAAACTTTACTTGTATGAGTACTTTGCTAATGTTTAATAAACATCCTAAGTATGGAAAATAATGTCACTTAAATGATCCCCGTTTTCAACATCTTCCAAAAATTTATAGCTGTAGCGCTCGAATTTCTTGAAAACAATTCGACAGTGCGAATAAAACGTGTTTTACCGGTTCCAGTTAAATCTCTTACGGTGCAATGTTTGTAGTGACGATGAACTAAGCAATGAATCATTGCTTGACTTCAAAATAATTGATCCCTGATTTAAGCTACACTGATTCTGCTGATGAAATTTTGATGCGAGCAGAAGAAAATATGATTCCTCCTTCAAAGTCAAAAAAGATCCGTAAAAAACTTCGAATTTAAGGAAAATATAATATTTTAAGCAAAATTTTGTCTTGCCGCGCGATCCGAGAAGCCTTGCTGTAATAAATGCAAGGATGAACTTACATCAGACCAGCGACTTGCTTGGTTTTCAGCTGGATTAATATAAATACATACGCCTAAAACTGTGCACAGAGATAAAAGGAAAATAAGTCCAGGGAATCGGATGTATACATATAAATTTGACTGTATGGATTTTAGTATGTTCAATATTATTCAGTAAAACAAACATTAAACTTAAAAAGTGGAATTCTTGTGTTTTGTTATGGACCTCCTCAAGTTTAAAAGTTATCATATTTCATAACAATCTACATATATAATAAAAATGAAATGTTGTCTGTTGCTGATCGCATAACTTGAGAACGGCTTGACCGATTTGGACGTAAATTTTGCCCCGCCCACTTTTACGCCCACTTTTTTCGATTTACCTAAAATCAGAAAACGGCTCCATCGATCATTAGTAATCAGGTACCGAGCTGGCCGTCCCAGCTAGTACAATATAAATTAAAATTTGTTTGCATCGATTTTTTATTTTGTGTCTTTTTACAATTATTCTTAATGTAAATACAATAGCGGAGTTCAATATTAGGCTTGCAAAACAACATATGCAAAATATCATAACACTTTTATAAAATACTAGCTTAACCCGGTGTGCTTTGCTACACTGCTTCAACAACGTTTGCAGGCTCTCCCTTTAATAGTTCTTCAGTTGAGCGATATTTAATATATGCATCCTATGGGAGGTAATGCCCCCCCTGCGCCTACCCGCTTTATTTTTATTTTCAAAAGTGAAGTATACCATAAGAGTGACTTCTACTAAGTTTGAACATTCTTACTACATATAACAGTTCTTAAAATATGTGATATTAAACATTGGCGTGCTATGGGGGGTAACATTTCCCCGCTGCTATTTTATTTCAATTTTGGGGTTCAGAAAATCATACTACAAAAAGTTTAATAAAAAGAGTGCAGCGGCCCTAAATTATATTTCTATCTATGAGGGGTACTGCTCCTCCTCTGTCCATTTCTATATTGAAATTTAAAGTTTGCCATAATAGTAGCTTTAACCACGTTTGAAGACTCTCCCTTTAATAGTTCTTGAGTTAAGAGATATTTAATATATGCATCCTATGGGAGGTATTTCCCTCCCTGCGCCTACCCGCTTTATTTTTATTTTCAAAAGTGAAGTATACCATAAGAGTGACTTCCACAAAGTTTGAACATTCTCACTATAACAGTTCTTAAGATATGCGATATTAAACATTGGCGTCCTATGGTGGGTACCACTACCCCCGCCGCTATTTTGTTTTAATTTTGGGGCTCAGAAGATCCTACTACCAAAAGTTCAACAAAATGCGTGCAGTGGCTCTTATTAATATTTCTATATATGAGGGGTACTGCTCCTCCCCCGTCTACCCCGCCCATTTGTATATTGAAATTTATAGTTTACTATAATAATAGCTTCAACCACTTTCAACCACTTTTAATAATTCTTCAGTTGAGCGATATTTAATATATGCATCCTATGGGAGGTATTTCCCCCCCTGCGCCTACCCGCTTTATTGTTATTTTCAAAAGTGTTGTATACCATAAGAGTGACTTCTAAAAAGTTTGAACATTCTCACTATTACAGTTCTTTAGATATGCGATGTTAAACATTGGCGCCCTATGGGGGATTCCACTTCCCCCGCTGCTATTTTATTTTAATTTTGGGGCTCAGAAGATCTTACTACCAAAAGTTCTGCATAATGCGTGCAGCGGATCTTAATATATGCGATAATTAATATTGGCATCCTATGGGGGATACCAATTCCCCTGCCCCTATCGAAAAAATAAGTAGCCTATTTTATTTTTAGGGCTCACGTGATGTATCTGTAAAAATTTCAGGAAAATCGGTTCAGTAGTTTAGGAGTCTATAAGCCAACAAACAAACAAACAAACAAACAAACCCACATACAAACATTTTTCATTTTTATATATATAGAAGAAGAAGATAAAAGATAACGAAATCTCTGTGTGTTTTTTTGTTGGATTTTATAAAAGAGCTTTGATATTTTGCATTTGCACTATTGCTATTCTATTCCGCTAATATTCTTATTTTTTCAATTTCTTTAAACTTATTTTTTTATGGGAATTTATATTTAAATTGTTTAACCGCTCACTAACAAATAATTCAATAGGCATATTTATAACTAGGGAAGAGATTTACATGCACTAAAAAATAGAAAATATGCGCTTTAAAAATGCACTAAAAAATCCAAAATATGCAATACAAAAAATAAAAAATATGCACTAAAAACAAAAAAATAAAAAATTCAGTTGTTATTCAAATATCTTTAAAAAAATTAAATAATTAATTGAAATGTTTGTTTGTTTAAATAAATAAGTACTGTTTCATTAAAAGTAAAATATTTTCAGATCCCACTTTAATTTCAGATCAGATTAGAAATATTTGAAATATATTTTATTTTTTTAAATGATAAATGTATCTTGTTATGAATATTAAATATCATGAAATGGTTGTGAGTTATATAATATGTTTTCAAAGTTATCATTATTAAGATGTTAGAAAAATAATAATTTTTCTGTCAACAATATTCAAATTTATAATTGTGATAAGCATTGATATGTTTACAGTTATAATATTGGTTATATTTCACAGAAATAACAATTTTTGTGTACGACAACAATATATTGTTACAATAAACATAGTTTAGTTGCCGTAATTATGCCCAACCATATTTTTTCTCTGCGTGTGCAAAGAAAAGAGAGGTGATTGACTTTTTAAACCCTCTTCCTTATATAAATCGCATTATGAACATCGTAACACATCTAAAAGATATTTGTCTGGAGATTTCTCGGTCGTTGAGCTCTATTAGCTTTACTGCGAAAATCAATATTGCTCTCATATCACTATCAGAGTTTTCCCAGATTTATCAGACTTTAAATTAAAGGCCAAATTAACTGTTACACAGGTAGAATCACATGATGTCCTAAAATCTAAGCAAGCATGTAACCAGCAGCAAGCTTTTAAATGGAAGCGAAATGATGATCAAAATGCAAGTGTTAACGATAATCTAAAAGTTTTTGTTTTGATTTGCAACAATTTCTTCCCACTCCGTATTTATGCTGGTCACTTCAGTTTAATAATAGACCTTTATAACCTAACTGTACACAATTGCTAAACAAATACGGAATATTGCTATAAGTGGCACGATGCTTAAGCTAAACGTGGTGGTAAGGAAATAGCGTCAAATTAATTTCAGCACTCACAAAGCGTGGAACCCTCTGCAACCAAATAATTTTCTATCGTGATTGCCGTCTTGGCCAAAACAAGAATTCGTTGCTTGCAACAATGTTTGCCTTATTCATGCAACTAGTAGACACATCAAATTCAATTAGTATAATTGATCACTACCACATATGGAACCAGCGTTACCGTTGGTGCCACTAAAGTAGCAATTTGCCACTTTTTCGACTGCTTGGATACCTTTTGGCCACTTTTACAAAATGCACCCAAATGTGATACTTTTTGTAATTCGTGCCACTTTTTTGATACTTTTTACGTTAGGAAAATATACTTTTTTCTTTCTTTAATATATAAGTAATATTAGTAAAACTGTTTTAATATATGTATATGTAAGCAAGTTTATATGCAATCTTTTTTCTTGACATGCGTGGTTAGCTTATGGATATCTTGCGAATAATTAACCTGCAGGAAATGTCACTTGTGAATTTGTACTGATTCACTATTGATACAGTCGCCACAAGACAATGTTATTTACTATAGACATTTAACATGTGCGTGTCATTGAAAATCTACTAATGACATTGGTACTACTGACTAGGTAGTTCCTTTGGGAACATATGTAGACATCGGAACCAGAGAATCACTAGTACATTTTAGTAAATGTAGTCTACACTTTTGGTACGAATACGAAATTATAACAATCTTTTTTATTATTTCTTCAACTTTTATAGAAATTGTACTTCTCAGTTGTTATTGATAAAATTTTTTTCGTTTTATATTTTCGTATATATGGCAAATATAGTTTAGTGTAGAAACTTCTTAGACAATGTCACCAAAATAGTCGACATAACTGGTGACTTGGAGACACTTGCACCCAGGTTTCCTTCAGGGTAAATAGAAATACATACATACGTATGTACAATGTATGTACATAGGTATATTTAAAAATTTACTGTTTGATTTTTTTCAATACATCAATTTACTTCTAGTGAGTGAAGTAAATGACACGAATTATGAACACATACTTTAAATTTCGAATGCTGAAGATTTTTGGCGTGAAATAGGAACATTGAAAAATAGATTTGATGAATGTATGGGCATTTCCATTTTGACGTGTCGTGATATTTGTACCACAATATGTAAAAAAATTAAATGAAGAAGTCAAATTTGTGAAAAAGGTTTTTATATATACAAAGAACTTTTGTAATTAGGTTGACTGTAGAATAAAATTATAAAACTATGGATTTTGTTTTTAATTGTGGCACAAAACATCTTCCGAAATTACAATTATTGGTGTATTTGATAAATGTGACGTGATGGGCATTCCAAAAAACATAAGAATCTGGGGGAATGGGAAAAAAACTTCTGAAAAGTTTTTAAATGTCTACCTGTGCAATACAATGACTTAAATAAATCAAAGAAACTGTATTCAGAAGAAAAAATACAAGAAATGTATTACTAAATGTATATACAAAACACATTACATAAATATCGTTTATTTGCTGCAACAATGTCATAATCCAAAAAACATGTTTGGCAGAAAACGAGTTTAACGTTTTTGAATTACTAAAACATTAAAGTTATTATTTTATAAAAATTACTTCTCGAAAAAAATATTTACAAAATATTTATTTTGGTTTTTACAACAAATGAGCCATTTGTAAGTAAGTATGTAGTATGTTCATTGTAATACGATCAATAACATTTATAAAATGTTATTTGAAATTATAATAAACAGAAAAAAGCGTAAAAAATACATAATATGTGCGTTCGTTTACTTTTCCAGTAAAATCCAGTAGGTGAGTAATATGAAAATATTACAAATTTATGTGTACGCGAACGCATTTCAGTAAAATCCAGTACAAATTTGTACAAATTTTGGGGTAAACGAACGAAGCTATTGTGGTGTACTTATTTTTGAAAGACGTGCCCCTTTTTTTTTAAAAATCCACTTTTTGGTGCCACTTTTTTTGTAGATATCCCCTTTTTTTGGTACTAATTGAAAATATCCGACGGTAACACTGTATGGAACGTGCTAGTAAGATCACTATATTTGATCGAACAAAAGAAAGAAAAAATCACATCGATAAAAATTCACCACCCTTGTGACTGGTATCAGCTTATTACGACATTTGGAATGAAAAGAAAGTTTAGTGTTACTGAAATGAATAAAAACCTGATCAGTGATTTTGCAAGTGCTATTAAAGATTTTTTTGTGTGGAGAAAAATGGATGATGATGGGCTGATAAAAAGTGGCAACGGTTCAAAAAAGATTTTAGAACAGTTTTATTAAAAAACCCGTTAGACAAAAATGCGGCTTTTAGAAAAATTAAATTAAAGAAGAGGGGTATAACTCCATTACAAAAGATAATTTAAAAAATGCTTTTTCGTCATCAGTCGAAATAAATCAAAAGAAGAAAAAAAAAAGATTTAATTGACATATTACCACGTATTGGCAAAGTTTATAGAGATTTTTATTTAAATTAAAATACTGTAGAAATGTTTGACCCAGACTTAACTGAATCTGACGAAATTTTTAAATTAATACATCGATTTTAGTTGTAGTTTTTCTTTTAGAAGCAAAGTAATTTTGTTAAGCAATAAGTTGTAGTCCCTTATTATTAATTATGTATTTATACCATTGATGATAAACAACAAACCATGCAAAGCTTGTGTGTATTTTATACTAGCATTTAACCCGCTACATCGTTAGCGTCTCCTTTTTCTTCGTGGACATATCTGTATGCAAGAGTTTATTTTTCTAGGTTTTAACTTGCTTAAATTCAAACATTTAACCCGCTGCTTTGTAAGCGGGCTTTTTCTTCAATGAACATATTTATATGCCAAAGTCTATGTTCCTAGGTTTTAACAAAAATGTTCCAACATTTTTTATCTCATATGTTGATATTCACCTATAATTTTGTGTTTCTGAATTCAATATTATACAAATTCAAAAAGCACCACTCGTAGAACACAAAAGAAAATGAAAGAAAGTTTATTTCCCGTGTTATCCTTTTTGCATCTCGAATTTTATGTTTCTACACGCAGAGAAAAAACATGTTTAAATATGGTCACCTCCAACAAAACTATTTTTAAAGAAAATGTTAAACATATTATGTTTCATTTAACCATATTATTGTCACCGTCAACCATATTATGGTTGAATTAGTCCTCCATCAAGAAGCCACAACCATATTATGGTTGCCTCTAAACATGTTATGGTTAAATATGACAATAATTAGTTTTAAAATTAACAATACTAGTTTCCTCTTTTCCAAGAGCAACATGCTATGGTTGAAAACCAACCATGCTTTTATAAATGTTAAAGATGTTTTAGTTATTTTTAACCATAACATGTTCGGAGGCAACCATAATATGGTTGTGGCTTCTTGATTGAGGACTAATTCAACCGTATTATGGTTGACGGTGACAATAATATGGTTAGAGTGTAACTTACGTAAGTTTTGATATAATTCGTTACTTAAAAAAATATTTCTTATTCAAGAAATGTGTTTTCAGTGTGCCTGAACCATTTTTTTTTTTGTTTATCGTGTAAAAATAATTCCTTTTGTGTGGTTTTTCACACACGGGTGATTTAAAAGTTAAGTTACTTAAGTTTCCATAAAACACAATTTTCAGTATCGCAAAGACGCTTGAGTAGAAAAGGTGCAATAACCTTTATACTAACTAAAGGCTCAGTTAGTCGGGAGTAACAGTAACGTTGCAAATCAGCTGATTCATTTTGTTGTATGTAAAGCAATTAGAACGATTACAGTTAGCAGTAAGATGTTACGTCTCAATCTGTAAGAAATAGATTGGTCTTACTTTTTTACGGTAAGGTTACTGTTACTGTTACTCCCGGCTAACTGAGCCTTAATACATTTTTAAAACATTTACTTTTAGCCTCTATTAATCGCAGCAGTCTTTGGTGAATTAAAGTATTTTCCGTGAGTACTCTTTATATGGGACCAATGTTAAAATTAAAATAAACATAAAGTTTAATGATCTTACTCCAAATAATATAAACCTTAATTTGAACTAATTTTTATAAAATATCATAATTCGTTTCGGTTGTAAACAGAAAAAATTCTCCAAAATTTGTCACCAGTTAAAACATTAATCAAAAATTAAATCAGTTTTAATTAAAAATGTAATCAAGTAAATTATCAAGTGAATTAAAAGTTTAATTGATACTATTAATTTGTTTACTGGTGCAAATTTCATTAATTTTTCAATTAATATCACAGTTTTTTTAATTGATATCAATGTTTATTGTTTTCTGTGCATGTTTATAATGGTTTTATAATGGGCCAATGGTAAATTCATACCCCATCTTCACAAAAATCATTTAGTATACTTTTAAGTCTAACAGCACTAAAAATATTCAAGTTTTACCTCCAACATCCTTATTTATCAAAGTTTCAGACGTATTTAAGTGATACCCGAGAAAAAGCTTTGTATGGGACATATTGCAAACTAAGAAATTATTATTACAAAATTAATATGATACTACTTTCTCCATGGAATGCAGGACTCCTTGAACCCATGAACATAAGTATGAACAAATTGGAAGGTATCATGCGCGGAACGTATAAACTATATAGAATTTTTATACAGATTTAAAGGGAACATCAGCTGCTTTTCAGCATTAAAAGACAAAAAACTGATTGGCTGTTTTTTGCTGTTTGTGTTAAGTTTTGGACTTTGC
Organism: Pollenia griseotomentosa; assembly: GCA_963931875.1. Classification (NCBI taxonomy): domain Eukaryota; kingdom Metazoa; phylum Arthropoda; class Insecta; order Diptera; family Polleniidae; genus Pollenia; species Pollenia griseotomentosa. The sequence continues at coordinate 44,246,775 of OZ007562.1, read as the reverse complement.
TGTGTTTCGACACGTATAATAAAACTTCAAGGCCAACATTTCAGTGGAACATTTGAATTATCCAAATAGATTTAAGCTTCAAAGTTTTTCTTGAGATTCAATAAATTAATTAACAAGATTTCGTTTAAATGCCCTAAATTCCCATTTAATACTATTGATAAACTGAAATTTTTGTTGATGGGATAAGCTATTCCTATTGGCATTTCACTGTTTGCTTTGGCCAGATAGTCAGAAAATTTCGTCCAAAGATTTTAGAAAAACTGAAGATATTATACAAATAAAACTGTTAAGAATTATAAGCAAAAGTCTTACTTGTAACCATATCAAAGCTTAAACAAAAACAACAACGATAAAAAGCGAGTTCATCTTTTCTTACAGTCCCGACTACAATTGGTTGATTTTCTGTCAACTCTAAATGTAGTTTGTAAGTGGGTAAAGAAAAAACAAAATTAAAAACAAATTACTTTATTTTATATTGCCATGCATGTTAGTTATCAAAGTTTTTCGTTTAAATGTGTTAAGTTCCCATTTTATATTATTGATAAACTGAAATTTATTGTGGATGGGATATGCTATTTCTATGCTAATGTTGGCTTGTTACTGAAAATTTCTTAGCTTTTCAATAGTCTCATAGCAGATTATGACTCTCGAAAATGGATTTTGCTCAATAAATTGTAACACTATGATTTAATTTAAAATGAACCCATTAGAAAATAATTTAAAACTTCTCATTATATAATTCTTGGCAGTCATGATCGAATACTTTTTTGATTCAAAAGCAATTTTATTCTTTCAGTCGATCGAAATTATTTTTTCAGTGTTGTGAAAACTAAATAAAAGCTTTACAACGCTGAAAAAATAATTTCGGTTCGTTCTGTATCGACTGAAAGAATTAGAAATAAAATTGCTTTCAAAACGAAAAAGTATTCGAACACGGCTGCCAGAATTAGCTCCCTGTTCCAATGTTCTGTAACTCTTGCGTCGAGAGACTTTTCGATTGAAATGTGTGAAATGAAACAAAAATGCCATATATTGAAACAAACATCTGTTTTTCTCACTAAACTGTGTCTGTAACTTTTTTGGCAAGTACTAGCTGTCAGGTATGGAAATCACTTGCCAATTTACAGAAAAAGTGTGTCTGTAACATTTTTGTGAGAAAAGTTACCGCTTTGAACGGTCAAATAAACTCACGAACAAAAATTAGGCGAGAAAAAATGTTAACTCCAAAAAACAATTAAAAATGCAAAATACAAAGAATAATAATATTTGGTTCTTGGCACATTTTTTTATTGTTTAATTGTTTTGCTTTTGATATTTTTACAAAATAAACGAATGTTTCTAAAGCTCGATTGTAAACAACAAACATTAAAGTCGCACTTTACATTATTTGATATAGCCGACGGTTGTATTTTCGCCGCCGTCGTCAAAAAATTTTCAATTTTAGTAAATTTTGGTCGCCGTCAACGATATGTGTGACTGGCGTTCTCAACGTCTGCAATGTCACATCGGCTTCGAGAGTAATATAATGACATTAAAAACGTAACGACGTAATCTCTCTTGATAGTTTTTGTCATGAGTTACAGACACACTTTTTTCTCACTTTTCGAGAAACTATGGAATATTTTGTTTCACATCTTTTCGATGCGAGAATTTCTCACTATAGTTACAGAACATGTGTACTGGTCTACAATTATTATGCTTGTGTTTGAAATATCTAAAGTACAGATTATATAGAAAAAATTTTTTCTTTGTGTTTTACATTATACTTGTCAATTCAAATTTCAAAGCCGGATTTAAGATTTTTTAATTGTACAATATTTTCAGTAACACTGACAATTTTGGCTTTGACAAATGTTAAATCACTTGTGTCAATATTTAACAATTAACAATTGACCCACGTATCTGATATTTGAATTCATTAGTTTAGTGTAGTTGCTGCTTTTTTTTTTGTAAAGCTCGTGTTTAACAAAAAAACAACATTAATTTTAATTGTTTTTTGATGTTTATTGTTGTTGCTATTAAAAGTATACAAGTTTGTCTTTTTTGCTCAACCTGTCTGTTTTACCTGGCTGAGGTATTGAGTTGTTTGAGGCCTGGGATCAGGCAGCAATATTGCATATGCATTAATTTAGTAAGTGACTCATCCAAATAGTGACAGCAGAAATATACAATCACCTGCACGTATTGTTGGTTTACCTGTCTGTTTATTTACTTCTGCGTCCACTGTTGTGTGCTCTACTGCACTGGCTCCGTCCGCTCTTTTAACCAGCGATTGGAAACAATGGAAACAAAATCACATACAAATACACATTAAAACTTTGGACTTTAAAGTGCTTCCTGTTGATTTAATATTTTTATTTATTTTTTGCTTTAAATTGCCATTATTTAAGTTCAAAAACTTGTTGTTTCTATTATTGTGTATTTTTTGTTTGAATTATTTTTTTTATTATAATTTTAATTAGAATTTATGCAAATTTAAAAGCATTGATTTCTCCAAATAGAAATGCGTTCGTGTATAAATTTTCTTTTTTTAGCTTAGTAAAATGAAGTCGTATTAATTTATTGGTAACATTGGTAATAATATAAACAATGTTTGTTCTTGTAACAATTATTACTCATGATAGAATTAATAAGGCAACCATAGTTCTACAACAAGTACAACAAAGCAAAAACACCATTTATCTTGTTGGTAGAAAAACCTGATAGATTGTCAAAAATATGTTTATTTCTAGAAACACTAAATACTCTAATTTGTAAACAAACCAAATTGTAAGCCAATTGTGACAAGTAAGGTTCATCAACAATATTCAGCGGGGCTACTGAGGTTGCCTTATTAAAAAAAAAGTTAAAAAAATTTCTTTCTTCACAAAATAATTTAATAACAATTAAATTTAATGAGCTTTAGCCTGATTAAAATATTAAAAAAAGTTTAAAATTTTATTTTTATTAAATGTTAATTATTTGCTGTTTAAGTATGTATATTAAATCATTTCAGTTTCAATTAAACTTAAAAGTTCAGGGCATTTACTTTCTTTAACTAGTGCCATGGCTGCCAGATACATTTTTGAGGAAATCGTCAATTTCCTGATAAAAAATAAAAAAATCGTCTTTCAAGTTTCGAAAAATAGTCAAAAAATCGGACAACTTAAAATTTAGTTTATTTTAACAATTTTCGTTCGATTTTTACAAAAAAAAAACCTAATTACTTCATACCCAGCTAGCATTTTCAATTGTGTAAGAGATACTGGGAGTCTTTGATCTTTGAAACTGTAACATGGCTGAGATTCTTACATAGCACAACGAAAGACGATTCTTTAATCGTTTTCCAGTTTTTAAATAGAGCGGCCTCAACACTTTGCAATTGGAAAAACCGATTTTCACAGCTCGTTTAATAGTGCAGTTTTGTTAATTAATGATGGAAATTAAGCTATTTTGTGGTCAATGTAGCGTTTTTATCTCTATTTTTATTTATAATTTGTGGCTTTTATTAAACAAGAAAGCTTTTACTACTGTTCGTGACACAACTTTAACGCACTTGCTAAGCTAACGCTTAAGCTAAACGAAAGAAAACATTCTGCCATCCGCTGTTGTTACTTACACTGAAAGAAAAAATGCTTCATATATTTAATGAATCGTTTTCATAAAAAAATTTCACTGGTTAAATGAAAATTTTCATTGTCCAAATGGAATTTCGTAGTTATAATGAAGTATTTTCGTTAAAATCGATTCATTGGATTTCGTAATTACGTTAAAAATTTGCATTGGATATATGAAAACTAAGTTTGTCCAAGTTAAACAAAAAATTTGAATTGGGAACATAAAAAACAATATACAAACATAACTCTATTCATAAATTCATACAAAATTTTAGTTTCCCTAAAAAATTTTTAATTAAAAAATGTAAGATTTAATTATTTCATACATCTAATGTAATATGCCATTAAATTTATGAAATCAAAATTTTTTTTATAAAAGCAACATGTTTCAATATAATTGAAAAAACAAAATTATTTTTAACATTCAAATAACTCTATAGTCTGAATAATTAAAAGTATAAAAATATTTCGAAAAAGCATGCCTTCATAAATTTAAACTTTCATTATGACAATGAAAAATGTCATTATAGTAATGAAACAAAAACTTCCAATCCATAAATACGAATGTTTTTAGTTTTCTTTAATATGTACATACCTATATACATATAGTATGTAATAAGTAATGAACAAACAAATGTTCTCCTTTAAAAAAAACACACCCTTATTTTAAACTGTTGTCAACCGAATGATATATACGAAAAAGCTTGTTCTCTCTTTATGTGGTCTTTTTTTATTATGCGTTAGCAAAAAAAATCAACGTTGTTATTGTTGTTATGTTATGACAATTTAATCTCATATTTACGCTCTTAATTGAGTAATGGCAAAAAACATAGTTTTTTATTCAAAAACTACACTGCCCCAGTAGGCTAGCTGGTAGTGAGCTAGTCTATCAGCGCCGAGGTTGCGGGATCGATTCCCGTCAGCGACTCTGATTAAAAAAAAAAAAAAACAAAGTTGAATAAGAACAACTTTGAATAAAAAAAAAAAAATTTTAAAATTTAAGAAACAATTTTTTTTACTTTTTTGAAAGTATTCATCCAATGAATAACATTCATAGATCTAATGTAATGTTTCATTAAATACATTTTAATGAAGCAGGTTTCATTGATCCAACGAAGCGCTGCATAGGTTCCTTTTTAATGCAATTTTTCATGGGATTAATGTCAAAATTCATTGGTATTCTGAAGAAAATCCTTTCAGTGTAACGGCTGCTTAACATTCCAAGATTAAAAAACGAACGTGTCGGAAAATTTTATGTTTAATTCAGACTTTGGAGGCTGAAAAACTCGTCACTTTTTAGAAAAAATTCAGCAAATCGGCACTTTGCTAATTTGGGAACAAAAAATCGTCAGAATGACGATAAATCGTCAAATCTGGCATCCCTGACCAGTGCCCATGCTCTGTAACTCTCGCTTCGGGAAACTTTTCGATTGAAATGTGAGAAATGAAACAAAAATGCCATAAATTGAAACAAACAACTGTTTTTCTCTACTCAACTGCGTCTGTAACATTTTTTGGCAAGTAATAGCTGTCACATAAGAAGATTACTCGCCAATTTGCAGAAAAAGTGTGTCTGTAAAATTTCTGTAAGAAAGTTCCTGCTTTGTGCTATCAAATAAACTCACGAATAACAATGAGGCGAGAAAATATTTTAACTCCAAAAAACAAATCAAAATGCAAAATTCAAAAAATAATAATAATAATAATATTTTGTTCTTGACATATTTTTTTATTGTTTAATTATTTTGCTTGTAACATTTCTATAAAAAATATAAATATTTTAAATATTTAATATTTTAAAAACAACAAACATTAAAGTCGCACTTTTCATTATTTGGTATAGCCTCCGTCGTTAAACATTTTTCAATTTTAGTAAATTTTGGTCGCCGTCAACGATATGTGTGACTGGCATTCTCAACGTCTGCAATGTCACATCGGCTTCATGAGTAATATTATGACATTAATAACGTAACGACGTAATCTCTCTTGATAGTTTTCGATATGAGTTACAGACACGCTTTTTTTCTCACTTTTCGAGAAAAGATGGAATATTTTGTTTCACATCTTTTCTATGCGAGAAGTTGCCACTAAAGTTACAGAGCATGGGTAAAGGGTCGAAAAAGTTGCTACAATTGTACTTTTTATGGTACTATTCCGTTATTCAAAGCACAATGACACACTCATAGCAGACCTGCAAGATCTCAATTACATATAAATTCCATAATAATTACATGTAATTAATGACTTATAAAGATATTTTCAATTACAATTTTATTAAATGACCCGCGTGTGTCATAGTTGAATTCAATAGCTTGTGTTTCACAGAAAAAAAAATTAATTTTAACTATTTTCTGGAAATTTTAATTACAAGCAATTCTAACTGGAACAATTCAATTACAGTTACAAGTAATTGTACTTAAAAAAAATCATTTTAATACAATTATGTACATGTACATGCAATTTTTTACCCTTTGTGTCTTGTAGAAACCACAGGACATAAAAATAAAAAACATTTTTTTTACCCACAACACAATTCTGTGGTTTTCATGCGCAACAGGGCTTGTCTCAAAAACAAGGAGCGCCGAAAAACCATTCTAGATCAAACTATGGGCTACGTATTAAATTTTTTGAACTTGGTTTTTACGTTAAAAAGTCGAAATGTGTCCATATTTTTTCAGAAATTTTTAGAACCATGTACAAATTGTTTAAAATCAAGCAATATCATATCAACATCTCAAAATCGAAAAAAATGGACATACGCGCTTGCCCATGAAAAGCTCAGAATTATGAAGAGGATATTTTCGACTCAAATTTCCGTCCGTCATGCTGATATGCTGATTGTCTCTCCATGCAAACCTTGAAACAGGTCGTAATTTCGAAGATAATTTGATGAAATTTAGTACATAACGTCCTTATACATAGCCCCTTTACAAGTTTCTTTCCAAAATACACATAAGACATGTTACTTACTACTATTGCTGTTAAGTTTAACTGCCTGTTCGTCGATTTCGAACGAAGACATCGTTCGGATAATTAAAAAAAAAAACCTATTATAACATATTGTTTTTGTTTTACATGTTAGTTAACGAACGAAGTCCTCGTTCGAAATCGACGAACATGCTATAAATCTATTTCAAAACAATCTTATTTGAAGATGTTAATAAGATTGGTTCAAACTCCGTCCGATGGGCGGTTAACGATTTACTGAAAATCAACTTGCTATCAGAAAAGCAAGGCTTTCGCAAAGGCAATCATCCTAAGAGACATGAGCCATTTATCGCAAGAATCATACTAAAGGAGACCTCACCACTAGTCAGACCGGTGCTTGCACTAACCGGGGGCTACAGACTGCCGTAGCAACTCAATTAAGCACTGAGGTACAACTTCGAACCCAATGAAGTCCATTTTATCCCAAAGAGCTCTGTCATCTGAATGTTTGGTGCATTCCAGTTTGCATTCACCTGTGCTGCTTTAACCACGCCCCCCTAAGAGGAGCAGCACATCCCCCGCGGGAGCCACTAGATATAGTTTGGACTTCCAAAAAATAATCTATAATGAATACAGCCTACCGCACAGTGCATGACTGCGTAAACACAATCGTAGATAATATTCACTATATGTATGTAAGTACAGACGTACATACTTACTATAATGTAAATACGCATCCGTGTTAAAACAGTGTTTTTTAACCCTCTGAGTTAAATCATCCATGCCCAGTTAAAAAAAATTTACGCAATCAAAATCAAAGTTTATCCAATTTTCTGTTTATTTTACCCGTACGAGTATTTTGTTTTGGTTTTTGTTTTTTTTTTTCTCTTTCTTTAATTAAATTTAATTGAGGTAAATAAAACCAAAAAGCAAAAGGTGTGTTAATTGCACATAAAACTCAAACACATTCATTTATTTTTGTTCGTTTATTCCTTTAGTAATGGTTTGTGTGAATTGTTCGTCATACGTTTAAATTTTATTTTCTTTAGGCAACGTTCAAGCAAATAGTACAGGGAACAAACAACGTTGTATGTACTTCATGTATGCTTTAAAAAATAAATACTCGTATTAAACAAAAAGTGGAGAGCTGAAAACTAGTCAGAGTGCAAAAAACAAAAATAAATACATACACTATAAAATAAAAATGATTACTTAGGCACTTTTTAGCTTAAAGTATCATTTTACCAGAAATATAATGTTGGCTGTTTTATTTATTTAATGTTAAAATTTTATTTTCTTACTTTATTTAGTTTTCTTTTTTTTCTAATAATTTCTGTTGAGTTTAAAGCTTGTTGCCGTAGTAGTTTCACAGTTAACAGTAGTCGTAAGAGCAACATGAACTCATGTTTCTCTATCAGAGCTTGTGCAATTGTGGCGTTGCACTTTTAAATGACACATATATTAAAATAGCTGAACATAAAATTACAGTGGCAGGCAGCATTGAAGCAACCGCAAATAATAGCCAGTGGAATAAAAAAACTGCATTAAAGCGACTAAGAAAAATTATTTATTGACAATCATAGTCGATTTGGTTAAGCCTTAAATTAGAAAAATAAATATTAAACAAATAAGGTCATGTTGTAGGATTTAACACCCTATTTAATCTTTAAGTTTTCATAAATATTCAAGTAGATTTTTTCTTTTAACAAACTTTGGGAATCATATAAAGGCAAAATTAAGACTACGCACCTGCTTGGTAATAATCTTCTTTTATTTCGATTCCTTTAGCCAAAGTTATGTTATCAGACAACGACACCTTAAGGTGTTTTACACGATATGTACTTTGCAGTTGGTTTGTCAGATGTAAACTCCATATCGTCGTTGCTCTGACAAAATCGGCTATGTGCAAAATTTTGACATTTTTTTATTACACCCTTGGAAACGTTTGTTAATGATACATTGACCCACCAAAGCGTTTAATGATATCTCTTAGAGCCAGTTTTTGACATAAAGATCAGCGATCAAATTAGAACTAATCTTTGAAATTCCTTTTTGGGTAGTCGATTATATCATTTTGTTTCCAAGTTTGAACGCCCAAAGCTGGCGGTTTAAACTTGCGTTAGAACTTTCAAAAGTACGAACAGCTTGTAAAAGGAATTATTACTTATAAAAATACATAAGATAAAACTTTTGTATAAAATTAATAAAAAATTACTTTTTAAATGGTAAAAAAGACTTAAAAATATTTGAAAATTTAAACAACACAAATATTAGTAGACCAAGGGCAATAAGAATAGCGCAAAATTTTTTTTTATTTATTTAATGACCATTTTTTATAGTTATGGCCATTTTCTCATTAGGAGATTATCTTTTTCCCTAACGAAAAACTGCACATTAAAGAAATTTGGTTTTCTCAATGTCTCATTTGCTTCTATTTTGTCGCTAATGCTAACCGGCACTCATCTGCCAATTATTAATTTTCCTTTTATTTGACGTACAGATAAATTCAATCAGCTGACTCCCAACTTTTACATGTATTTTGAGTGGTGTTGCCAACTCAAACCAATGTTTTTTGTCGGTATATTGAGAAACCCAAAATCGTTAACGGACAGTTTATCGGTATAATAAATTTATGTTGACATTAAGTAACAGACAGTTTGTCGATACATTGAGAAAATGGCCATTAGAGTTTTATTAAATATTCTACCTCGTAAGATAAAATATTGCTTGATTGTTTTGCTTCTTTTTCGATTTCATTTATTTATAAATATATTATATTATATAACACAATACAAAATTCTTGCGTTTTCTTCTTCTTTTTCACGTTAAGAACAGTAATTTGATGACAATTTTTTGCATTTGTTTTAAACTGCCATACTTATACATAAAAGTATTGTAAACTCATATGGCAATGCTAAAAGCTTTAAACTTTCACTCAAAAACGCCAAAGAGGATTAAGGCTAGATTAATTTTATTATAAGATTAACAAATCTTACTATTGATCGTGGTTTAAACTCTAAGTAAAAAACCCGCTCTTAATGGTTCAGAAGTTGATAAAAGTAGCAATGTGTAACCCATAACAGCTTTGTAAAAAAATTCACTTAACTGTTTTTCACTAAAAATAGATTTAAACTATATAGTTTTTCAGTTATTTTATGTCAAAAAAGGGTGCCCCGGTAGGCTTGTTTGTAGAAAGCTTTTCTATCAGTCCGATGGCTGCGGGTTCGATGCCCGCCAGAGTATCTGCTCTGTTTGACAACAACGAGCTGAAGGTCTTCGTGACTATTGTTCGGTTAATAAAGTTTGAATATTATTTGCAATTGTAACTCTTAATAAATTAATAATATATCATCTTAATAAATTAATAATATATCAACAATCTATCGACCAACCCGTTTGTGTACGCTTCTTTAGCACTCCATGTGGATAAATCCCAAAAATAATGAAAAACTATTTTTCGATATTTTTCACTTACAACACCACGTAACAAACTTCATTCAGTGGTTTTTTCGGTTTTTTAACCATAGTATGATTGCCGGTGACTATATTATTGTTTATAATTCACAATATGTTTAAAATTTTTCGTTAGTGATAATTTTGAGGGAGGATACCATATTGTGAAATGTGTTTGATGTGGTTGCACTAACAAACTGTAAATAGAAGGATCAAAATATAGAAATCTGCAATCACTCAAAAAAATATATGCATAAAGATAACCACGCAATAGGTCTGTCTGCGTACTTTTCCAGTAGCAAATACTCAGTAAATTTTTTTGGGAGAGTAAGACCAATTTTACTCTGTCGGCTGAAAATATCTCAAAAAGTACGCAGACAGAATCCAGTGAAATCTTGCAAGAAAACAGTTGATCGGTGTGTAGGCAATTGAAATGACAAAGCAAAATTTAGCAAAATACCGACTTTTGGGAATTTAAAAATGAAATCAAAATGAAATCAAAAAGTTAGCGTCGAAATTAGGAATTTAAAAGGGGAAGTATAAATATTTAATATTTTTAACAAAAATACAAAAAATAGTTAAAAAAAATTAATTAATTAACGATGCGTGCAAAAAATCGTTCGTTCCGTTCCCGAGATTTCTGGGTTCGATTTTTTGCAGAATATATACAGTTTGGCTGAGTTCCAAAACATCAATATACTTTGCAGCACAAGTCAAAAATGTATATTCTAGTTTAATAATGCATAGCTTTTGTATTATGTTCTCATTAAATACTTTTTTGGTGCACATTGGGACAAATAGAATTGTAATAACCTACACGGTTGCATTGTAGCATGCATTTAAAAAAGATAGTTGCTTTGCAACCGACGTTTTGGAACTCAGCCTTTATACCGTGCAAAAGCTTGTGTTCCAAGGGATAAATCAGTAAAGCTTTGTACTGACCATTTTGGATGCACCCAAATATCTCTGGAACTAGCCGAACGATTTTTTGCACGCATTGCTTATTTTGTTCCTAAATGTGTATTTTTTTTTATATGTGCTAACTATTTTTTGTATTTTTATTAAAAATATTAGTTATTTTTACTTCCCCATTTTAAATTCCCAAATTCGACGCTAACTTTTTGTTGTTATTCTGCAAAAGACCATAATTTGGGTATTTTGTTTTCCCGGTTTTTATATTCCCAAATTCGACGCTATTTCTTCGACGCTATCTTGGCACACGTAATAAAAACAGCTGTTCAAACTAGTTGCAAAATCTTGCAAGAGGAAATTTCTCCAGTAACATTTTGTAAGTTCTCTAACTTCCAACTGTCAAAAAATTCTCTTTTTGGCTCTCTCGCTGCAAGAGATTTGGAGTACACAGACAACATTTTGTAATATTTTGCAACATTTTTCACAAAATGATGCAAAAGATGTGTACGCAGACAGACCTATTGTATGATAATTTAAATAATTAGCTCTTAATTTACTTTTTTGTAAACTATTTTATGTTCTGTTTTTAAAATATTAAATACATTCATTTTGTTTCTTTTTCCAAAATTAATTAGCATTAACCCATTATTAGCCAGAACTTTTTTTGGAATGGTGGAATGAAACACATTTTCCTTTTTGTCTAAAATACATACTTTGTCAGCGACTTCGCGGATACAATTTTGTAATTTGTGTTTTCACTCGGCAACTTAAGATGCCAGTGGGCATTCAGCCATCAAATTTGCAAATCAACTGTGGTTTACTTCTAAACATAAATTCTTTGGAAACACAATTTTCGTATAACGCCTAAGTAGCTCTTTTAGTAAGCTTACGATCGTCAATAAGTTGTCAGAGAATGATTGCAGTAAAAATAAATATATGTCTTAAATTCTACCGAGACATCTGAAAGATACAAAAGGAGTATATCAAAGGGGCTGCAAAATTTATTTTGCCAAGCCCTGAAATCGGACTGGACGGCATGGCATGTAAGATTGGCTGGGTGGCGTTTTGCATAATTTTCGTCATGATTGGAAGAGCCATTCTCCCTCAGTCCCCATACGTTCATTTATATGCCCGATTTATCGGATTCAACATATTTGTCTTATCTATAATTATTCCTTATTTAACATTTCAAATAAACATTTTAACACAGATATGTATTGCTTAAAATATGTTAAATTTTAATAAAAATATTCATTCATTCTTCAAACAAAATGAGTTATGTGTAGTTTTTCGAAAAAATTTGTTATAGCTGCCCCCAATGGCCAAGAGTTCGAAATTTATTTCACGAAATACTTAAAGCAATGCTAACATATGTTCAATTACACGTTTCACTTTAAAAATATATGCTACACAGAAAAAAATAAAAATTTATTTCAATTAAAAAATTTGTGATATTAATTAAAAAATTAATTAAATTTTTTTAAAAGTATTAATTAAACGTTTAATTCACTTGATTAAACGTTTAATTCACTTGATTAAAAATTTAATTAAAACTGATTATACTTTTAATTAATGCTTTAATTAGTGAAAAAGGTGGGAGAATTTTTTCTGTGTAAGGTAACTACTAAAACGGTTTTTTGCTTTCCTGAAAAACCAGGAAAAAACACATAGCTGATATTGTTGGAGCAACGACGATATGTAATTGCACATGCCTGTCAAAATTGACAAATACAGAAGGTTTATAATTTTTGCTATAGTTTGCGTTAGTTTTTGGTTTAGTCTGACATTACCGTACCCGCCCACCATTTCTACTGCTATTTGGCATGTGTATACCTTCCACCCTCACTAGTCATGTATGAGGGCATACTAAGTTTGGCATTCCGTGTGAAACTTTTATTATTAATTTCAGTCCCTATTAAGTATATCCCCCATATTCATAACCGATAATTTTTTGCAGAAAATCTGCTTTGTAAGCCTTTATTAAATTTAAAATACTTTTATGAGCACCGCGGTATATATTCTGGCTTCTTGAGTCATTTTAAGTCGATAAAGCAATGTCCGTCTGTCCGTCTGTTGAAAACGCGCTCAATTTTCAAAAACTCAAAAGAAATGCACAATCTTGGAGTTAAATTGCTTCAGTTTTTCTACGCAGCTTGGAAATGAAATCCAGCTAAACGTAGGATTAGAGTTATGAATCGAAATGTGGAACCACAACGTTAAAAAACTGATAATTTTGTTACAAAAACTAACATAAATGATGGTGTAATGGACGGATTGATATAAAATTTGCACAAATTCGGTATATATGAATAGAAATCATACTGTTAAATTTGGTGAAAATCGGTCCATAATTTACCATTGGCCCCATATAAAGCCAACTATAGGAAAACAGGTTTGTATGCCTAAAACTGTAATATATAATGGTACTTTAATTAAAATTGGCGCGTCACAGTTTTATAAGACAACAAATCACTCTGTCAAATTTCGATATGATCGGTTTCTTATAAAGCCTTCTCTCGAAAAACACTTTACTTTGCGTAAAACCGTAACAAAAAGTGTTTTTGTAGATCAATTTGGTATTTCATTGTTTCATAATGTTTCAAACCACAATAGAAAATACCGGAAGATCTGTCCATAATTTACCCCATACAATGCCTACTCTGAGAAATTATTTTAATAATCCTTAAATCATAGCAGATGACGATATTGTGGTAAAATTTGGTTCAATTTAGCTTCATTTGTTCACGCCTGAAATATTCTAACTGTCGGTGGAGTGTATCAAAGATTCGGCAGAGCCGAATATAGCACTCTTACTTGTTATTTACCGAAACTGCTTTTATTGGTAAGTCAACGAATTAATCCATAAATCTGTCATCCAGACGGCAGCCTCACTTAACAATCTGCAGTTAACCTATGTCTTATATACAGCCACTAGGGGTGCAATGGCTGCCTTGCTATCATTAAATATATTTACATATATCCATCGATATGCGATAATACATTAGCCAGTTAGCCGCCCACAGAGATTTCTGCGTGAAACGAATTTAGGAGTGAATTTCGACAAGCAATCTTAATCCCGCAATGTCCCCTCGGAGTTACCAGGAAAATAATTATCAATCAGCACTTCAAATGTTGTCTGACTATTCAAAGGCCAACATCCATCAGATTTCCGGATGTTTGCCGGGAAAACCTGACTTGAGGCTATTATCCTACGTAATCGGTTTGTCTCAGTGGATCCTTCCACTCCGCAACAAAAGTTCCTCCATGCATGTCTTTTCCCCTTTCTTAACAAGTTTCTAAGCCTATGCAATGATGGCTTGTAATCAGCCCAGTTACCATGGCACTTAGCCACATTGTATGACCTACGATAATTCCTTCTAGCCTGTACAATGTCAGGATTGCACTATAGTGGTCGATCCCTGTCTTACATGCCTGCCACATAAGTACCTTCAGTACAATTAAATCCAGACGATTAAGTAGAGTCCAAACCAGTGAGGAGGCTTGAGTCTCCTACTTCGTTACTTTGATTAGTATTGCTGTAATTATAATGTAATGTGGAATTAACGAAGAAAATTATTTCTATCGGTGATATGAATTTAATGTTATTTAAAAATATTGCTTGTGCCTGGCGGTAAATATTGAAAGGCCACAAAATTATCGAATAATTGGAACCTCATTTTGGTGATAGGGTTAATTGAAGAACGCGTTATTTTGTGGTTGGGGGGTGGGGTACTTGAACTGTATGTGTTACCCTAACAATTGTAGGTCAACATAATTCATGCCATAAATGAAATAAAATGAAAAAGTGGTCAAAAATTGAACAGGTTGCTTTATACATACCAGCTTTTTGAGGTGGTTCTTAATCAGATATCAGATTTTTTACAACATAAACGCCTCGGAATATCCCCCCGAACATGTCATTCAATCCATAAATTATGTTATTGTTTCCTTTCAAATTGCAGTTCGGATGCTCCTATAAAAGCACCCTTTACTATTATTTTAGTGTAAGTATAAACATATAAATATGTATGTAAATATATACAGTAACTGATTATAAGTTACTACATTGTGTAAATGTATGCAAGTTGAGTTTTGTTTGTATGTATGTATTTACGAACGTTGGAGCGGATAGTGGTATAAGCCAACAACCGCAAAAAGCGGCTTTTTGTAGTTCATGAACGGCCAGCGAACTTTTTATAGTATGACAAAAAGCTATAAGTAAAAACGAACGTACACCATACTCCAAGCTCCTCCAAGCTGAATTGTACACATTTGCTTGTGTATGTTTATGTATAAGTTAGTCATAGATTGTAAATAACTAGCTGTGTGTAGACTCTATACTGTAGAGCAACTTTTTTATGACTCCGTTGCACGGCACCGCCGCAACAATAGCATTGATTTTTTTATTTTTGCTTTTTTGCTCAGGTTTAATTTTTTTTTATAAAGTTGCACGTCAGTTGTGTTTATTCGTTCTTTGATTACTTTGTTTGTTGCACGTTTAAGCAGACAGGCTGGTTAAGCGCCGATAGAGCGAACAAACGGTTCGACAGACTAGTCTACTGTCAGTTTGTTTGCTGCAAGTTAGACATTATTAATTCAGTTAGTGAGTACAAGTATTTGAAAAAAAATATTTGTAGCTAAAATAACCCAACAGAAAAGTGGCTTAATACCAGTTCCTATTCATTGCTAAAAATTACTTTACACAGTTCCAACAGTTAGACAGTTAGTCAGCATTTGTGGCCCGATTGTAAAGGGGTGTAGCTATAAGTGTTCGTGTAAGAGTATGAAACACATACATATACTAATGCACAAACATATACCGTGGCTCACAAAAGTTTGTGAAATTTTTAACACTTTATAAAAATTAAAAAATTACATAGAAAAATTGTGAGAATTTTTGTGGAAATAAGTATCGTTTAATTTTGATACATGTCTTAAGAAGAATACTTAACTATCTTTACATAAAAACAATAATTCACACAAGAGTTTAAATAGTTTTTCTAAGACAACTTCTAAAAATAACTTACAGAGGGTTGTTAATTTTTTTAAAATTTTAATTAAAGAACCAAATCAAAAAATTCTTTTAGGACAATATTTTAGATAATAAGTAAAATTAGGAGCTAAAAAAAGCATCACAGCCGCTCCCTGGTATTTAAAAATCTCTAATATTCACAGAGATTTTAATGTGCAATTAGATCACTGTATATACAGCAGAATATTTGAAACGGCTCCAATTCTACCCAAATTCTTTAGCTCGAAACTAAAAGCTCTAGCTATAATTCAACTTAAAGAACCGGTGAATTTAAAAGGGATGTCCCAAAATGAACGCATTCAAATATAAGTCATTATTTTTTACCTACATACATCCAGAAGAAGTAATTATAGAAGTAGCTATAGAAGTAGTTATAGAAGTAGCTATAGAAGTAGTTATAGAAGTAGCTATAGAAGTAGTTATAAAAAAGCTACTAAATAATGAGTGAAGGAAGCTATTCATTTTCAAAAGGTAAGCGAAGTTTTTACTGGGAATATTTACACACTCGCTTAAGAAGAAGAGATACCGTAAGACTTTTTTGTTCAGAAGATAAGGAAAAATTTCGTCCGGCTTTGGCAGGTAGTAAGCTTAAGGATAATAACATTGGGCTAGTTCAACAAGTGGAACAAACTAAGCCTTAATTAAAAATTTGTTGACCTGTATTATCGGACCTTCGGGTTTTTCATGAGGGAGTGTTTCGTTTAGCCAAAATTTGCGGATGGTTGGTAACAGGAGCTGCCAGTAACGCGATTCAAGCAGTTATAGCGGTCTTGGTGCTGCTTCATACTAGTTTGTGTTTTGCAATTATTAATTGAGGCCTTTGCATCCCTTCTAGCAAGAAAAAGCTTCCAAGTCTCGTCGCTAATCCATCTTGTACGTGTATTATTCTTGAGACCTACATGCCATCTATCCCCACCTGTGATAATATTTTCAGTCTCTTTCCAGCTAAGGTTTGCTATGTAAACATTCTAAGGTACTGCCTCTTTTAGTGCATTCCACATCGAATCTCTTCGTCGCATTCGATTATCTCTTCTTTATTGCTGAAACTTTAATGCGGTAGCGACTACTAGGTGGTGACCGTCAGATCCTCGTTTGTTACGCACTTTCTGCTGGATTCACTTTTGTCGATCTGATTTTCCGTGTTGTCATCTAACTATACCTGGGTCACTTTATGAAGCCTGTGGTGTGGAAGCAATCCATCGCCGATTACACTGTGCAACAAAAAAAAAAATATCCTCAATACTTGACTCCTTAAAATGAGTGTTAGAGAGTTAATATATTCTTAGCAAAGAATCGCTATACGATTGTACTCATGACATCTGAAATAGTATAAAGTACATTTAGTATACATTTAGTATATTTTTTTTAATTAAACCAAACGCCTTTTCAAAAAATTTAAAAACCTTAGGGGCCGATAAAGTATTCATTAATAAATCGGGTTTGATTGTTATTCTTCTTGTTTCGGCAGTATGAGTATGTGCGACACTGTATGTGTATATATTTATGTAAATAAATGTGTTGTTTTTATACGAGTTTACTGAAAAGTCTGTTGCATTAAGGTTACAACAGCGAAACAAAAAAAATATAAAATAAATTTTCCGTTGTTGCTTTAGCCAACAACCAAAGTGGGTGTGTTTTGATGTGCATGCAAATCATAAAGCCGTCTTCTTTAACCTTTTCCCAAAACTCGAATTGCATGACTGATTACAAAAAAATATTATTTATTTGTTATTATTATTTTTTGTGAAAACACCAAACAAACTGACATTTAGGCAGTTTTAGAAAACCTTTCTTAATTTTATCATTACTCTAACTTTTGAACTGTCAGGGGTTGTGATTAAGTATTATAAAATCTGTTAGACACTTACGACTGTAAACAAAGTCGAACTGATTACTTTTTTTTTATTTTTTAAAGTTGTTGTCATGTTGAGCCAAGCTTTTTGGGCGTAATCATTTAGGAAAATATTGTACATTATTAATAACGATGCTAATAATTGACTTTTTTTACTAGGATTCAATCCCTATTTCGTTTTCTTTGATAAGATTCAATTGCTTTTCGAATATCTACATATCTGTGTACGAAACGTGTTGCTTCAATTTCGCCATAAACATTTCATTTTCACTCTACATTTGTTAGGTCAAAGCAAGTTGTGATGAAAGAAATACATACAACTACATACATATGGGGGATTTCATGTCAAGTGACCCAATTTTGAAATCGATGTCTTCCGATTTGGATGAAATTTGCACCAAGGTTAGTCCTATTGGATAGTAGTTTAGACACAAATTTTCAACAAGATCGGTCTAAAAGTTTCTGAGTTAGTGGGGGTCAAAATTTGACATTTTGGCCATACAGGTGTTCTTTCTTATCCATGTAACTTATTACCTATTGGTGTTAGCAAAATTTGTCCCAAGTAGCTTCGATAGCTATTTGATCCATCTTTTGAAAAAAATTTTTTTTGTTTTTTTAAAAAATTTTTTTTATTTTTTTTTTTTTAAATTTAAAATTTTTTTTATTTTTTTTTTTAGCGGGTATGTTTTTTTTTTTTTTTTTTTTGTTCAAAAGAAAGCTTATGTCTTTTCCTTTAAGGTAGTTTTGGTCCCTTTTTGGGATGCGAGCGGCTTATGTATAAAAAAAAATAATTTCTAACTCTAGACAAGGGTTTTTCAATTTTTAGCATATGCAGTGTTCTTTCTCATCCATTTAACTTATTAGCTATTAGTGTTAGCAGAATTTGTCCCAAGTAGCTTCGATAGCTATTTGATCAATATTCTGAAAAATTTTTTTTTTGTTTTTTTAAAACTTTTTTTTTTAAATTTAAAATTTTTTTTTTAAATGTAAAATTTTTTTTTTATATTTTTTTTTATCCGGAATGTTTTTTTTTTTTTTTTTTTTGTTCAAAAGAAAGCTTATGTCTTACCCTTTAAGGTAGTTTTGGTCGCTTTTTGGGATGCGAGTGGCTTATGTATAAAAAAAATTATTTCTAACTCTAGACGAGGGTTTTTAAATTTTTAGCATATGCACTATTTTGAATTTTTTCCTATTTGTGTTTAAGTGTTTCTAAAGCCTTAAAAATAAAACGTTTGCAAAGAAACTAGACAAATTAACCTTTCCGACGGTATGTTACAAACCCAATTACTATTTTATACCTTCGATACTATAATGCCCACGATATGTTAATCCCAGGAATAAAATCACTTTTTTTCTGTAGAAATGTTGACAAATTAAATTCTTTTTATTAATTTGTAATAATAATTAAATTAATATATAATTATAATAATAATTTCTAATAATAATAATAAAAATATAAAGATAAATAATTTAATAAAATAATTAGTATTGTGGTTATTTTGTTGAACTATTTATGGTTTTTAATCCAAATTTTCACTTTTTTTCTGTAGAAATGTTGACAAATTAAATTCTTTTTATTAATTTGTAATAATAATTAAATTAATATATATTTATAATAATAATTTCTAATAATAATAATAAAAATATAAAGATAAATAATTTAATAAAATAATTAGTATTGTGGTTATTTTGTTGAACTATTTATGGTTTTTAATCCAAATTTTTAATAATTTTAATTAGGCTTAAGATCATTAAATTTAATTTTCATTAATGAAAGATTATCAATAACAATTTTAATTAATTTTCATGTTGTAAAATTCCTTTCTTCATAAAAATAATTTAATGAAAATTAAATTTAATGAACTTAAGCCTAATTAAAATTATTAAAAATTTGGATTAAAAAAATTTAATAAAAAATTTATGTAGGAAAAATTAAAAAAAGAATTATTTGTCAACATTTCTACAGAAAAAAGTGATTTTATTCCTGGGATTAACATATCGTGGGCATTATAGTATCGAAGGTATAAAATAGTAATTGGGTTTGTAACATACCGTCGGAAAGGTTAATTTGTCTAGTTTCTTTGCAAACGTTTTATTTTTAAGGCTTTAGAAACACTTAAACACAAATAGGAAAAAATTCAAAATAGTGCATATGCTAAAAATTTAAAAACCCTCGTCTAGAGTTAGAAATAATTTTTTTTATACATAAGCCACTCGCATCCCAAAAAGCGACCAAAACTACCTTAAAGGGTAAGACATAAGCTTTCTTTTGAACAAAAAAAAAAAAAAAAAAACATTCCGGATAAAAAAAAATATAAAAAAAAAATTTTACATTTAAAAAAAAAATTTTAAATTTAAAAAAAAAAGTTTTAAAAAAACAAAAAAAAAATTTTTCAGAATATTGATCAAATAGCTATCGAAGCTACTTGGGACAAATTCTGCTAACACTAATAGCTAATAAGTTAAATGGATGAGAAAGAACACTGCATATGCTAAAAATTGAAAAACCCTTGTCTAGAGTTAGAAATTATTTTTTTTTATACATAAGCCGCTCGCATCCCAAAAAGGGACCAAAACTACCTTAAAGGAAAAGACATAAGCTTTCTTTTGAACAAAAAAAAAAAAAAAAAAAACATACCCGCTAAAAAAAAAAATAAAAAAAATTTTAAATTTAAAAAAAAAAAATAAAAAAAATTTTTTAAAAAAACAAAAAAAATTTTTTTCAAAAGATGGATCAAATAGCTATCGAAGCTACTTGGGACAAATTTTGCTAACACCAATAGGTAATAAGTTACATGGATAAGAAAGAACACCTGTATGGCCAAAATGTCAAATTTTGACCCCCACTAACTCAGAAACTTTTAGACCGATCTTGTTGAAAATTTGTGTCTAAACTACTATCCAATAGGACTAACCTTGGTGCAAATTTCATCCAAATCGGAAGACATCGATTTCAAAATTGGGTCACTTGACATGAAATCCCCCATATACATTATTCCAAACTAGTGAAGGAAATCTATCGACAGTGACCACAATCGATAAATGTGTATCAATTTGTTTAAGAAATTAAATATAAATTACGTATTCATACTAATATTTTTCAAGATAATAACAATTTAAATCGTCGAGAAATTTATTATTGGTAGAAATTTTTACATTAGGCCGCCAGTTATTTTCAACGTTGAAATTTGTTTCACGCCAAGCCCCAGATTGGTTGGAATTGCTAAAAAAAATAGTCCCTTGAAAATTTTATCTCAATCGGATGATCGGATGACTCTCTCAAAATTTGCAAAATACCTGATTTTTGACTTTGATTGTGAAAGTTATAAATCAAACTCAGAGGAACAACTTTTGCGCACAAATTTGTTTTGTATCTCAAACAGTGTTGCTGGTGGATTTTTCGAAAAAATACCTACACATGCTAAAAAAAATCCGATTTTCCCAACACGTTGAAAAAATTTCCCCTATCCAAATAAAATCCAACAATAGTTATAAAAAAAACTTTAGGTGTGATCCCATAATCAACGTTGGGAGCGAGCGGGATCCCAATCTTACCGAAAAATTTTCTCGTACTCAAAGCTTGGTAAAGTGGGAAAGCTTTTAAGAAAATATATTATTCTTCTTGCACGAAGTAGCACGTAATTTTTCTTTGGGCAAATTGATAAAATGGTTAAACAATCAGCTGTGTCGAAAAAACTGCAAGCAAGTTTAGTGAGAGAAATTTTTGTTAATTCTCATTTTACCGAAGTACTGGATCACATCTATTGAATGATTGCCTAGAAAAAACATATCTATACATATTTGTGTCGGCAACTTTTTAAACCACAAACAACTCTGGAAATATATTTTGAAGCTATTTTAGGGGAAACAATTTTTTTCAACCATTTATTTTATGAATAATACGATATTTACATATTAAATATAAAAAAGGCCTTACTCAATTTTTTTTTTTTTTAAATAGCTTTTTTTGTTTATTCTGGTTGCCAATGCCACATGTATCTTGATTTAACATTTTCAAGGGGCTGTAGTACAAAAGTTGTTGGATATTTTTATTAAAAATTGCATTATAATATTTTTTGTCTAAAATTTTACGGATTTAATTAAATTTTTTTCTTCCCCTGTAAACAAACAAAACAATCGAGTTAGGTCTTTTTTTATATTAAGCCAACGATATAATACGATATGATGAAAAATCCCTACATTTTGGAGATTATGAAAAATCTGTCCGATTTTCCCTACGCCTCTATTTTAGTATCAAAAATACCTACATGTAGGGACTTTCCCCTACTTCTGGCAACACTAATCTCAAATATCTACTGAATTAAAAAAAAAATAAACGAAAAACTTTGGATTTATTCATATGTATATATGAGTGATTTCATTAACTTAATTGTAATATTATATATTTGGTTTTCGATACGACAGCAGTTAATACTGGACGATGTAATAGAACTTGTTCTGTCACACCTTTGAACTTATTCTTAGAAGCGTTTTTGATATTAAATTTGCAAGTCAGATGGTCCAGGCGCTATGCACTACGCGAGATGAATGTCAAAGGCAATACACCTTAAACATATTTATGTTTAGAGTTGATTTCGATTTAACAGAGGTTGAACTAAATGCTCTTTGCGATATTTCTATTTTTATTTTGAAAGTGTACGTCCAAGCTTGCTTTTGCGCTCCATCACCTATAAAAGCTCCGTATCACGATATTATGCTTCTTACAGTATTCAGTCAATAACGAAATTTTGAAAGTGAAATTGCTACCTTAGCTTTGAAAAAAAATTTGCAGTCACCTGTAGTATTTAGGCACATAAAATTTTGCTTTGGTATTTTTTTATGAAAATGTACCAATCGAAAGCAAAACAAAAAAAAAAAAACAAGTAAGAGTGCTATATTCTGCTATGCCGAATCTTATATACCCTTCACCATAATGAGATAAGAACAAAAAGTTATATATGTACATATATAAATAACGTTCTTTAGATAGGTATAAATAAATATTAATTGAGCCACGCCAACTTTTCTTTCCCCATGCCAAAGAATATAAAAAAACAAAAAATTTATATATGTACCTAAGCCCGTTTCCTCTTTTGCCAAGTTGATGTTTGAAATTCGTTTTATAATCTTAAAATCGTTTTTTCGAACATAAAAAAATTAATAACAATTTGAGGCAGTCGTGGTTTTTTACTCATATCTCAGCCGTTTGTGGACCTTCTCTTGCTGAATTTCAATAGCAAACAATTCCGGACCATATGTGACATAAATGTATAATAACCTGGCCCCCATCATATATGGGGTCTTCGGAAATCCATTTCAACGGACAGACGGACATCGTTAAATCAACTTCGCTCCTCATAAGGACCCAGAATATATATACTTTATAGGGTCTAACATCAATATCATAGAAATTACAAACGGAATGACAAACTTATATATACCCTATTCACCACCTGTGGTGAAGGATATAAAAATGGTTAAAGCTTTAAAGAATAAATCTGATGTTAACAGCAAAAAGGCCTTAATAGACACTTGAACGTAGCTGATGTTATCAAAAAATTTATTGCGCAGTTTGTGAGTACAAAAACTAAAACACTTTTTAAGCGTTTTGATTTGTGTGAAAAGTTTTTTTAAAGAAACTCTTTTTAAACTATACAAATTAAAACAAAAACCAAAGCCATAACACAAAAAAAAAAACATGTCGCAAATAAAATTAAAATTTAAACGTATACATTTTTCTCTCATGTAACGCCTATACTTAAGTAAATGTAATCACCCATATAAATATACAAGTAAATCCACGGTTTTTGGTTTATTTTTTTTTTAATTCAATAGATATTATATATACAAAATAAATTGTGAGCGCAAAAGCTGTTTCTTTGAGTTTGATCTATAACTTTTACTAACAATTTTTTTTTGTTTAATAAATATTAACAAAGTTATTGATAATCAAAGTCATAAATCAGGTATTTTGCAAATTGTGGGAGGGTCATGGGCACCCTATCCCCTCATCCGATTGAGCTCAAATTTTCAAGGGACTATTTCTTTAGTAATTTGAACTAATCTGTGGCCTGGCGTGAAACAGATTTCAACAAAAAAATTTTCCCATAAAGTTAATTGGAACCCTAATGTCCCAATCAGCGTTTAAAAAACTGCAGTCAAAGTAGAAAAACTGCCATTTCTTCCACTTCTTCATTTCTCATTGGCCCAAAACAAAGTGGTTGCTTTTAGTTATAATTCATTAAATGTAAACAGTCGCTGTCAAACCAAGTCAAAAAGCGAGAAGTTGTTCACACATTTTCGTTTTTTGTTCGACAGTTTTTGGTTTCGACTGCAGTTTTTTAAACCCTGGTCCTAATATATACTTCATTTAACTAGAGGCAACTTTGCCTATAATTTATTACTTCGCCTGCAGCTGAAAAGCTTCTTTAAGCAGGAAGTGAAATAGCAGGGATTGTAGGATATTTTAAGCCACTTTAAAGACATATTGAAATTGGATTTAATATGCAAGTGAATTTGTGAATTAGTGAATTTGTTGTTAACCTGTTTGTTAATGTATTATCTTACGCTTTTAATTGCATCTGTTTTAGATGTGCGCATTATAGGCGCTGGTTTTTCTTGTATAAATCCAATCCTTCGCCTACAGACTCGTCTAGGTGGCCTTTGCTTTTCTTTAGGGTGTTATTTAAGCTGCATGAGAACTTAAAATGATAATAGAAGACGGAAATATAGTTTGCATGATTTCTGTTATAATCTGGTAGACAATTCCATGGCATTTATTTTTTATACTGATTTCCGGCATATGCCCGTCGCAGCTACGAGTTACATGGTCCATTCGGTGAGTCCAATTTTCGGCTACTTTTTTCAGTACCACACTAAACTAATTTTGGAACAAATCGATTATTAAGCGCACTGTTGGGCAAGTTGAGCCGTCTTGTCGGAAGCAAAAATTTAATCAGCATGGCTCGGTAGCGCTAGCTGATTTTAAATGAGCGTGTAAACTGCACGCTTTAGGATTGTCTTCGCTCTAAATGCGGCAATTTTGCTTATTGACGACATAACAATTTAACCATAATAGGCATTAGATACACACACATACTTAAGAAAATGTGTCTTCTATGTATAGAAAGGAAAACATACGTCCTGTATTTATGTATCATGTATCGATATGTGGACCAGTGTGGCCATATCCAAAAATATTTTACAGCTAAATCGGCTTTAAAATAATGCTAAAAAATGCTAACAAAACTCTTAAACTGCCAAAAAATAATGCTAAAATTTAAATTGTATTATTTTTTGTTATTTTAGTTAATATACCTTTATATGTGCATTTCCTAGGGTCACGAACGTACGTTCGTACGTTTTTGCTGTACAAATAATATAGAAAACAAAACTTTTCCTAGTTATAAACATAAACATGTGGTCACGAACGTACGCAAAATAGAAGTCTACTTTGGCTGACAGTAGTGAAATGTAAAAATCTGCGTAATGGAACGGAATATTTAAAAGTGATTAGTTTATTTTAAAAGTGTAGTAATGTAGGTCTCTATCCAGTATTTACACAATAAAATATCTCTATTGGCTTTTGTTTAATTGGCTTATGTACCGGTCGCAAACGTTCGATTTTTCCATGTGTTTTTTTTTTGTTATCACCATGCATTTTCTTATAAATATCTTAAAGTTTCCGTAACAAAAAACATAATACTCAATTTACAATTGATTGTAATGTAGAGATTATGAAGAGAGAGTGCCAACATAACATATTTTTTGCATGCAAATTAGTTATATAAAAATGGTAGCTTAAAAAGAAAATATAAAATTTTCGAGTTTCCAGCGCAATTTCCTCAAGTAAAACAGCTGAGATATGCTATGAAACCTTTACAACATAGACTTTTTTATAATAATAAACAATAAAAGACGATGATTATCAACATTTTAAATGTTCATTCTGGTTTACCTTTCTGAGGAAATACCCATATATGATTTATTTTACATATGTAATTTTTCCTTATAAACTTACATCATATCAATAGAACAAACTGATTAAAATAAATAAAGTATTTAGTAAACATAAAAAGTCTTAAAAATATAAAAGAAAAAAATCAAAGGAACTTGACCTATAAATGGCTTTTATTTAGTATTTCAATAAAATTTATAGCATGTTTAATAAAAAATTTCATTTTATAAATTAAATACGTCAATTAATTTTATGCTTCAACTTCTGAAGAATCGATCGAGATATCATAATAATATATGTCCTTATCGCATTTTTATGTGAGATCGTACATTTTTTTAAAACTATTGCAAAATTTTAAACCACACTTAATATAAAGTAGCGAATTCAAAGTCTTTAACGTCAGTCTATTTCGAATTTTCATTTTCAAGAGATTTATACAACTAAAAACCTATTTTAACTTCCACGTTGCTAAATGGCAAAACCCAGAACTTTATTGCAAAAGAAGCTAATTCACTGAATGGATTTTCATTTAATGCACTTTTATATCCATATACATTTATCCAGAAATCAACTGTTGAGTACTTATTTAACAATTCATATGAATTTAGTTTCTGCCACTGATGTTCCAAAGTTGTAATTTCTTCTACAGTGAAATCTATTATTTCTTCTTTAAAATGTTCGCTTAAGTTGCATTAATAGCTTTTAAACTGTTTTCTACACAATAAAAGTTAGTATTTGTTAAATTATTAAAACTTTTTGGCAATCGTTGTCTAAGTTGACATATTAATTGAGCTATAGAATCTCGGCATGTAATTCGTATTTGTTTTTCTATTTCAAAAGTTATGGCATCACTTTTCGTTTCCAAAAATTTTTCAAAATCGTTATTGGAAAAAATCAGCTTAACATGAATTTAATGGATTAAACTGATCAAATTTTAAAAGAATTTGATATGAAAGATCTTTTAAAAGATTGTACAGTTTCTATAGCAAAAGAGGAGGGTTTTGTATGTGCATTCAACAAAAAAGTGTGGTAGATTTTCAAAAAAATATTACTTGAATATTCTTAAATTATATAATGCTAAAAAATGCTAAATATTTAGTTGAAAAATGCTAAAAAAAATGCTAACTGCTAAATGAAAAATTTGCAGCTAAATCAGACAAAAAAATGCTAAATCTAGCTGCAAAAATGCCAAAATGGCCACGCTGATGTGGACATAAAAATAACCATGTTTACATTTGGGCACGTAACAACTCAGGTGGATGCACATCAATTTCTCATCATTGCAACCATAGTCATTATAAATAAATTTCTAATAACGCAGACTTGACACCGCAAATAGCAAAAACTTCTTCTTCATCCTGCACTCTCTTGTATGAAATAAAATTGTAGGTGTGTGTACACATGTGTAAATATATTATCAGCTTAAACCTTAAACTTAAAACCAGTGGCTAATAGAAGACAATTAAACAAACTTTAATTTTTTTCCACATAAATAAATATTTCTTAACACGGAAAAGTGCTATAACCGGCTATGCCGAATGTTATTTGCCATTCACCATATATAAACAAGTAAGAAGGTCAGTTAGTTAGAACGCCATAAATTATAGTGATTTGTGGTCCCGGGAATTCCCGGGAATTTCAATTATTTTATTTCCCGTTTTCCCGGGATTTTTCTTGCGGGATCCCGGGAAATAAAAAAATCCTCATAATTTCAGAAAATAGCTTTTTATACTTTGAAATTTAGTTTTCTATTCTCTAAAAATTAGCATCTGTGGATGGGTTGTGGATTAGATCAATTACAAGAAGTGAGTACATGTATTTAAATCAATGTCTCCTGATGCAATAAATCTACTAAAAGCAGAATGGGCAGTGCAACAGTAAATAATTATTACATTTAGTGAAGTGAAGAGTTAATAAAGTACATTAATTCAAAATAAGATGCAGGCAGTAAATTTTCATTGTTCATGGACAAGTCTTAAAAATAGGACATACCTAAACATATCACTTCTTTATTGCAACAAAGTCATATCTACAAAAACAAACGATCTTGGCAAAATGCGATTAAAGTTTTCAAAATGTACCGACTTAAAGATATATTTTGCTATAACTTCAGTTCAGTTTGAGATATGACTATGATCCCTGCGGGAAATTTGTGTCAATTGGTCCAACAGACTGGTCCTGGGATTTGTGAAAATAGAACAAGTGCAAAAAGAAAGGACTCATGACCAATGGAAGAAGTGCCATCCCTGTTATTTGTACCATCACTGACTTTAGTTATAGTAGTAGATTTATACAACTATGTAATAAGTATAAGAACGTATATAAATGAAAATAAAGAAATGACACAGCAGTCGTTATGAAACACTACAGGCAAAAGGGTATTATTTCTTAAAATAGATAATTACCGGCACAACATAAATATCAAGGCATAACATGGCGACCGTGACAATTGAGACACATTTTAAATAAAAAGAAGTGGGGAAAAAAGTACAACTTTAAAATATTGTTAAAAGAGAAAAAACACACAATCGAAAAATAAAAATGATTAAAAACAATATTGCAACAAATACGGGAAATGTGAAAACAGTACATAAACCATATACAGTCTATCACGAAACATTAGACTTCCAAATTAACAAACATCAAACTTTAACAATTTTTTATACAATCACATCGGTGTTAACGGGAAAATACAACAATATGAACAGTAGTTAAAGGAAAATTCCGGAGAAAAAAGTCAAAAAAAAAATACAGCCATCAAAAAGAAAACGGTTAATCCAAGGAAAAAATTACAACAAAAATAACGAACATAAAAAGAATTTAGGAAACAGTTAATTTCACGAAAGAAAAAAATAAATGTATATAGAAAAAAAGAAACCGCTGCACATTCTACTTTTTACATTACACAAATAAAACAACAAAAAAGGTAGCAACAAGTCAACAGTTATTTGTAATGCCTTTTACAAATATAACAACCACAGAGGTGCGAGTGACGATAACCACAAAAAGGAAGACTTGGGATGACAACAATAGACCTATAATAGCATAAGTATACTTACATACATACATTATAATATACTTCTCAAATATACATATGTACATATATATGCACATTTTACAATTACATATAACATATACATATGTAGATAATAATTACAAAACCAATGAAATCACACTTTAAAATGGAAATTTGAATAGGTACATTTATAAAGTTGATTTTAAAAGAAATTTAAGAGTAAAACAGATAAATGAATATACATATATAATGTTGATCTTTGGGAAAAAATTTTAAAAACTTATATTCTACATAATTATATGGAATTTATTAAAATTATATAAAAAAAAAAAAAACCAAAAACAAATTCATTTTAAATAATTTCAATATTTACTGAATTCCAACATTAATCAATAATAATCAATTAAATTCAATATTTCAATTTCAATATTATTATTATTTAAACTATAAAGTATACTAAATAATAATAATAAGTTAAAATGTTTAAATAAAAATATATTCTTAAAACAGAATATAAAATATTTGAATGGAAATGGGGAATTTTTTTTTTGGTAATAAATGTCAGACTTTGATAACGAAAAATTTATTGAACTAGTCAATGTATTTTACAAAGTAAAGAAAAGAATTTTGCAAAATCGGCCCATTTCCACTAAAAAGTCTAAACAATTCGAATATGTAAATTTGTTAATAGAAACTTATAATCCAATATTAGATTACATAAGACAAAATGCTGGAAATTTAACATCATCTGAAAAAACACAAATTTTTCAAAAAATAAGGCACTGTCGCGAGCTATTAGTCAAATGTTTTGGGAAGCTTGATTGCAAAATAAGGGTTCCGGAAAACATAGAATTTCTTGAATTTGTAGATAAGGACAATTTAACTGACGACGAAAGTGAAATAGAATATAGTGAATCGGAGGGTGAGTCACGTTTCGATGGAAAGGGTAATTTAAACATTGAAAACAAAATGGCAACCATGGAGGCGAAAAAATCTTATATTGGCATGTGCGCTACAATCATTAGGGAAAACTACGATGGTAATCCATTAACCTTGGAATCTTTTCTGGACAAAGTTGAACTAATCCAAGAATTAACAGAAACAAATTTAGAACCAACATTTTTTTCATTTATCAAATCAAAATTAGAATCTAAAGCACGTGAAGTGTTGCCAGAGAATATAAGTTCTGTGGCTGAAATAAAAATAGCTCTTGTAAATGGTATAAAACATGACAATTCAAAGGTCATTGCGGGCAAAATTGCAGCACTTAACGTAAAGAATAACAATTTTTCAGACTTTGCAAAACAGGCAGAGGATTTAGCTGATGCTCTAAAACGCTCCTTAGTAGTCGAGGGTATTACGAAAAGGAAAGCCCACGAAATGGCAATTGAGCAAACAGTAAGTGTTTGTCGCCTAAATGCGCGATCTGATTTAGTTAAATCCATTTTAGCATCGTCCACGTTTTCCGATCCAAAGGAAGTCATTGCTAAATTAGTAGTTGAGCAGACAACTCAAATCAAAGAACAACAGGTTTTATCATTTAGAACACATAGCAGAGGTAGGAACAATGATTTTCGTTCTCACAACAACTCTTATCGAGGAAATAATTCTAACAGGTATCCAAATAATTCCTATCGCGGAAACAATCGTGGAAACGGAAATAGCCAAAATTATCAAGGGAACAACAATAGTTATTCTCGAAACAATTATCGCGGGAACAATTATCGTGCAAATTCCAGAAATCGTTTTTCTCAGGGTAACAACCAAAGGGCTTCAGTTAGAGCTTTAAACTCGGAAGCCCCTCAACAATCGATGTTGAGGGAGGAAGAAGAAGAGAATTAACCCAAAACCAACATATTTTTAAACCAGATTATGCAAACAAACAGATTTCTCAAAAATCAGTCTATAGTCTAAATCTTACTTATACTGATTTTATCAAGTTAAATTCAGTCGATACAATTCAATCATGCACTTTTCTCGTAGACACCCAGGCGGACATTTCCTTAATAAAAATTTCAAGTTTGAATCCTGATATCATTTTTAATCAAAACGAAATTATAAATATTACCGGCATTACAACCAATTCAATAACCACATTAGGAACAATTTGCACAAATTTAATAGTTTCAAATTATTTAATTCAACAAGTTTTTCATGTCGTTGATGATGACTTTAATATCCCAGTTAATGGCATTTTAGGTAAGGATTTTCTTAAAGACAATAAGTGTCACATCGATTATGAAAATATGACCTTAACAATTTCTATGCGGAATACAAGATTGCGAATACCCATACTACACGGAACAAGCAACTTTACTTGCATAATACCACCAAGGTGTGAGGTATTCCGAATTTTTAACTTACACAACATTGAAGAACCAATGTTTGTCAATTCCCAGGAAATTTTAAAGGGAGTTTTTATAGGTAAGGGAATCATAGACACAAAAAACCCAGTTTTACGTATAGTTAACACCACTGAAAATTTTCAATGCATTCAAAACGATAAGGTTAGAATGGAAACACTGAAGAACTTTTGCATATACTCGATCAATGATCAAGATGTAAATACAGAACGCATATACAAACTGAAGGAGATACTTCAAAATCAAATGCCAAATGATGTTCAAAACTATTTAATGCCCTTATGTGAATCATTTTCTGACATTTTTGCTCTAAAAGAGGACAAAATGTCAATAAACAACTTTTACGAACAAAAATTCAGATTAATTGACCCAACACCAGTTTACATAAAAAATTATAGACTTGCACACGCTCAGAAAGATGAGATCAATAAACAGGTTAACAATTTATTAAAAAATGATTTGATTGAACCAAGCAGTTCAAATTTCAACAGTCCGTTAATACTAGTACCTAAAAAGAGTCCAGATAACCAAAAAACATATCGTATGTGTGTTGATTATCGCGCTGTGAACAAAAGGCTTATTGCAGATAAATTTCCATTGCCCCGTATTGATGACATCTTAGACAATCTAGGACGTGCAAAACATTTCTCGATCATAGATCTATTTTCCGGATTTCATCAAATCCCTATACATCCCGAATCACGCGATATAACAGCATTTAGTACTGACAAAGGTATTTTTCGGTGGAAAGTTCTTCCATTCGGATTGAACGTTGCACCTAATTCATTTTCAAGAATGATGTCAATTGCATTCTCTGGTCTTTCACCAAACAAAGCTTTCCTATATATCGATGACATCATCATAATTGGTTGTAGTAAAAACCATCATCTAAATAATTTGAAAGAAGTTTTTGAAATCCTAAGGAAACATAACTTGAAAATAAACCCTTATAAGTGTAATTTTTTCCGTTCCGAAGTCACTTTTCTAGGACACAAATGTACGTCAAAAGGTCTTTTGCCGGATGAAAAGAAAATTGATGCAATAAGGAATTACACCAACCCTTGTGACAAAGATTCTGTTAGACGATTTGTTGCATTTGCCAACTATTATAGGCGTTTTATTCCCAATTTTGCTACTATTGCAGCACCATTGAATTATTTGACACGGAAAAATGTTAAGTTTAATTGGAGTAACCAATGTCAAGAATCTTTTGAAAAACTTAAAAATGCTTTAATAAGTCCAAACATTTTACAATACCCAGACCTTACAAAAAACTTTTTAATAACAGTCGATGCATCCAAACTTGGTTGTGGGGCTATCTTAAGCCAAAGCTTTAACGGCAACGACTTACCAATCTGCTATGCTTCAAAATCATTTACAGAATCGGAACAAAAGAAACCTATAATAGAATTAGAATTATTGGCAATTCATTTTGCAATAACACAATTTCGCCCTTACGTATACGGAACATCTTTTACGGTTCGTTCAGATCACCGTCCATTGGTTTACCTTTTTAATATAAAAGACCCATCATCAAAATTAACTCGAATTCGGTTGGAGCTTTCCGAATACAATTTTAATGTTGAGTACATAAAAGGTAAAGATAATGTTGGGGCTGACGCACTATCTAGACTTTCAATTGACGATTTGAAAGAGGAAAATAATAAAGTATTAGCAATGACGACACGTGCGATGTCTGGGAAAACGCAAACCAATGAAATTAATTTTAACAAATCTTTAATAAATGATAACGTTAAATTACACGTATATGACAAATTTGCTCACAACTTCAGTAAAAATATAGCAAGGTTCAAAACAGAAATTATTCACAAGGGTGAAAACTTTAAGAAATTGCGCATTAATATATATAAAAAATTTAAAAAACTGCTTTCTGTTGAATTTGATTTTGTTAACGAAACTACAAGTTTAGACTTTATGCTTTCGAGGCTGGATGATGAAGCCAACAAAAACAACATTCGCACTGCAGAATGGCCCAAAAATGATCTATTCTTTACGATATTTACAATACAAAACTTGAAAAGTTCTGGCAACAAAACATTAAAAAATTTGGAAATTATTCTTACGGAACCAAAGGCTATAGTATTTACAGAGGACGAAAAGCAGAAATTGATGCAAATATATCATAATGACCCTTTACTAGGAGGACATTGTGGACAGAAAAAACTGTATGCGAAAATTCGGACAAAATATTACTGGAAGAGGATGTCAAAGGATATTGCAAATTATGTAAGGAATTGCACAGATTGTAGATTAAACAAGGTCAAACCATCAAATATAGAAAAACTGGTTCTTACACCAACGCCTAGCACGGCATTCGACGTAATAGTTTTGGATACAGTGAGTCCATTACCTCAGTCAAACTATGGGAATAAATACGCATTAACTCTAATTTGTGATCTATCAAAATATTTAGTTTCCATACCAATACCTGACAAATCAGCAGTGACAGTAGCCCGAGCAATTTTCGAAAACTTTATACTGATTTATGGTAAAATGCAAATAATAAAATCAGATTTAGGAACAGAATTTAAAAACGAACTTTTTTGTGAAATTTGTAAATTTTTAAAAATTGAAACGAAATTTTCAACTAGTTACCACCACCAGACAATAGGTACAGTGGAACGTAACCACCGAGTATTCAACGAATACATTCGAGCATACTTAAATGAAAACTTAAATGATTGGGATACTTATCTCAAATACTTTACTTTTTATCACAACACAACATCAAGTTCAGTTTTCGACAACAAATTTACACCATTCGAATTAGTTTTTGGGAAAAAAGCAACAATGCCGAATGAAACAAATACAAACATAGATCCTATTTATAATATTGAAAATTATAGCAAAGAAATAAAATACAGATTACAAAAAACTAATATACTTGCTAAACAATTAATAAATAAGCACAAAGAAAGAAACAAAATATTTTATGATAAATCATCTAAACCGATAAAATTGCAAATAAATGATAAAGTTTTAATACAGAAACAACCTTATGATAAACACAGAAACATATATAAAGGTCCATTTAGTATAACTAGAATAGACGGAGCAAATGTAACAATTTTTAATAATGAAACAAAACAAGATGAAACTGTACACAAAAACCGAATCAGAAAAGCTTAAAAAAAAAAAAAAAAAAAAAAAATAAAAAAAAAAAAAAAAATAATATATTGTAAAGCAAATACTGATACTATTATTATTACTTTTTAATTTTGTAACAAAAAAAAAAATGAATTTCCATATGTATATATAAATATTGTAATTAGTGTTAATCATTATTACTTTACTCCTTTTTATTATTATTTTAATTATCAACACATATTTAATGTAAAACCAAATTAGAATTGTTGAACCATAAAAGGCTGATCACCTTATATGATTCAATATTTTTAAATAAAAAGGGAGGTATGTAGGAGTCAGGCCAACACCTACAATGCTGAACTTAAGTTTTTTTCGAATTTATTAAAATTATAAACTAATAATAAATAAGTTTATTTAAAAAAAAAAAGAAGGGAGGTGTAGTGCCATCCCTGTTATTTGTACCATCACTGACTTTAGTTATAGTAGTAGATTTATACAACTATGTAATAAGTATAAGAACGTATATAAATGAAAATAAAGAAATGACACAGCAGTCGTTATGAAACACTACAGGCAAAAGGGTATTATTTCTTAAAATAGATAATTACCGGCACAACATAAATATCAAGGCATAACAACCAATACCTTAACTGGTTTATGAAGAACAAAAAGGTAGAAAAAGTAATGAATTACAGTACAGTCTTCATCGGTGCTGTGACACATTTTTTGGTACTTTCTTAAATTTGGTTCTTGAATTAAATTCTAGTACTTGTTTTATTGAAATAATACTACATTTTAGTAATTGACATTAAGCACGTTCATTGAGAATAGATCTGTGACTGGTCAAATGGTGTCAATAAACGTAAAAGTGATATTTCTTATTCATATAAAGTTGTTGAACTAGAACCGGTCCCTACCACCAAAGACCTATCACGGGACTACTTTGGTGTCAGTTCGCTTCCCTCTAGGGATGCAATGAAGGAGCGATATGTTTATTAGGTGATAAACACAAATTTTCAATATCAATATGTGTTGGTTTATATACCCGTGAAGTGCGGGGAAACCGAAATAAAATAACATTTTGGAAACTCGTGTAAGATACTACAACATACAACTTGAAAAACACATTGTCCTAAATATTACAAATGGACCTATTAAAATAAAAAGGTTTGTAAGAAGCAGTCCGTTTGATGCTTTTTTGCATAAATCTGGACATACATTTGACTGATATAGACGTTGCTTATAAAAAAGAAAAAATTGCTTCTGATTGTGAATCCGAAGCATGCTACAACGGTGCACTTTTAACTATTTGTCCAACCTCGGTAAAAAAATGAACGAAATTTTTCGGAAACATGATAATTAGTAAATAAAATCAGGAATATACTTTATGGAGACTTACTAAACGCTTTGAGTGTGTCAGCAAGTTATTTCCTAAGACGTTAAAAAATGTTATATACATATTTCTTTAAAATATTTTATCTATTTTATTAACTAACTTTTTGATCTCATATCTTGAGTACCTTAAATTTTATTTTGTTCTTATTATTGTTTTATGAATTAAATTGTTATGTTATCTTTTTATTTTGTATCCAGAACATAATAATTATGAATAAAAGCATAATAATAGGGAATAAAGGCGTGAGGTAATAATAACTCAAGTTGCTATTTCAATCTTCAATAAATTTTTTAGTATTGAACCATTTCTTTTACTTTCTTTGTAAACAAGTTCCCTTACGTTTTTTTTATAAAAGTTTTTTTCATTAATTAATAACAAAATTTACTTTGTATTATTTATATGGAGCGGGATCCCGGGATCCCGGGAAATTTAAAAAAATTTCCCGCTTTCCCGGGAATCGAAAAAGTCCGGGAAAAAAAACTCTATTTGTGGTGCATATGAATCAGCAATAACATTTTGCCAAAAGTTGCCAATTTTTGAGAAATCTGTTTCTTTTTCAGGTAACTTTCGATTCGAAAATTGTGATCTGTTAAGAATATGGCGGAGTGGGCATAGGAAACAAGAAAAAACTGATCTTCTTTTTAATTATATTTTTGAGAAGATCGGAGAATCAAATGTTTTCAAAGAATATAAAATGTATTTGACAGATAAAATTCGAGTATATTCTTCTAGATTAGATGTGAAATGGCAGAAATCTCGTAGATCAGTTGGAATTTTTTACGCTCAAAATAGTACTTGGCTTCAAAATTAAATAGAACTGAAAAGTCCAAAAACAAGTAACTTAACTAAAGAAAATTATTATTCTTTAGAAGAGGAAAACGTAGGAGAAAAATCTTTATCAACGTGTGAACGTCCTCGAATGAAATTTTCGGACATGTCTGATCGCAGTAAAACAAGGGAGGCGGCAGAACTATCAAAGTATGCAGCAAATGAGACTTAAATACACGCATATATCAAAGAAAGCGTTTAACACTACCACCTCAAGTTATCGCTTTATTGAGCTGCGAAGAAACTTTTGCATATGAAAATAATAAAGATAGGTAAGAAGAAGATACAGACGATGAAACTGAAAAGGAAAATGAAGAAGAGAATTTAATTTTG
Source organism: Pollenia griseotomentosa (assembly GCA_963931875.1). Taxonomy (NCBI): domain Eukaryota; kingdom Metazoa; phylum Arthropoda; class Insecta; order Diptera; family Polleniidae; genus Pollenia; species Pollenia griseotomentosa. The sequence goes on along the minus strand of OZ007562.1, from coordinate 44,210,001 downwards.
GAGAACGAAATAACTGACTAATTTATGAATAATTTATTTATATTAAAATTATTCGTATTAACTTCTTAAAGATGAATTAAAGAACTCAAATTAGACATGTAGTTAAGTTACAATATTAATCTAAAATAGCCTTTGTAAGCATTAAATATTGCATAATATCATTGAGATATCATTTATTTATAACCATCATAATTCAGACAAAAAATACTTATAATTTTACTCAAATGTAATAAAACATGAAAGGACTAGTGTATCTCTTAGGCTCAAGATGGGTTAAAAATTTATTTTTTTTCATTAAAACTTAATAAATATAATGTTTAATGTTACCAATTGCGTTTTTAATTTTAATACATGTATATGTGTGATTTTTTTAGTTTTGGCCAACAAATGTAACTCGCCGGACCTATGTGCAGTGTAGTGTAAATGTGTCGACGTCACACAAGCAGCATTTTTTTCCTATGCACGCGTACATACCCTACCCTACAAGAAATATCTTGTAGGGTACGCTTTGCAAAAGTGCCCTTCACTGATCTAGAGTTGATTTTGAATTATTTCCTAATTTCTTTTTTGCTATTTTATCGTCCAGTTTTTGTACACCATGTCACATGGCATTTAATATTTGTCTAAAAAGTTTTAATTAACAACTCGTGCGAAAATAACTAATTCTTAATAAGAATTTTTTCTCTAACTACCGAATTAGAGAACGTTTTATACACGCGCCACAATTGTTTATTATATTTATGTGAATATTTGTATACCCTACACTATACATATATTCACTTAGTTTGTCGTTCCGTGTTCTATCTTTTTAATATTCATTTAAGACCCCATAAAGTATATAAATATATTCTGGGTTCTTACCTTATTCAGTCGATTTGACAATGTCCTGCTGTCTATCCGTCTGCTTAAAATACGCTTACTTCAGTAAGACTCAACAGAAAAAAATGTTTGATATCAATTGTTTCTAGCTCTCCTTAGCACAGTCGGTTCAGATGGAAACGAGTTATAGGCCCAAATGTGAACCAAACACCCTTAAAAAAAATTATATTTCGCAGAATACACAGACTGACATTAAATTTTGCACAAATTCGTTTAATATGAATATAAATCATACTACAACGCTTTTTGAAGATCCGCCCATAATTTACCATAAGCCCCATAAATATAAATCCGACTCTCAGAAATTATCTTAGTACGCACACGACAGCAAGAAATAATGCTAGTGTTGTAAAGTTTGGTTTGTCGCAGTTGAACAGAAATAGAAATAACACCAGAAAAAACAGAGAAAAAAATTTCAATGTGGTCACTTCCAGCTAGCGTTGCCACATATTTTCTTTGCAGCAGTAGGGTATTCATTCGGTTAACCGTCAATCGGTCAACCGATTAATTACTACCCGATTAACTGATCGGTTAATTTCAAATTGGCTTTTTTCGATTAACGACTAAACCGGTTAATTTCAGTCGATTAACCGATTAACCGATTAACCGATGTAATAAAATTTTTAATTTTTTGTAGTATTATAACATATTTTTTTGTGTTTTTAATTATTTGTTTCGTCTCATAAACAATAGGTATGTGTTTAGAAACTATTTTTTCATACAAAAAAAGGTGTTCTGTGATCTTCATTTCAACCCATTTTCTACCGACTGATTTAATTGTTAATCAACAGGAATGTGGCGAAAAATGGATTAAATGTTTGATTGCCATGTTTGATTGGTTTTTATATGTTTGTGTTTAGCTATTTGTTTCTTCTCATACCTTCTCATATCAGCGTTTTAACAAAATTAACCGAAACAACTAGAATTGTTAAACATTTTTAAAAATTAAAACAGGACTCTAGGGGCAAAATGTAATATTTTATATGTTTAGAGAAATCCTGAAAAAGGACTGAGAAATTAGATATTCATCTACGATAAGTGAAAGAATTTTTTTCTACGTCAAGTTTTGTCAAAATAAAAGAAAATAATCGCTTTACTCCTAAACATTTAAACCAAATTACTTTTCTAAAAGATTATTTTATAAGATCTCCTTTAACTATTGAAGTTACTTATAAAATTATCTCAGTCTATTTTTTTTATAAATACATACTTGGGGGATTCACAAGGTAGTAATAAAGTTGTAAAGTCTTATATTTTTAAATAATTACTAGAAACGAACGAGCTCTATGTGTTCATTTGTCCTTCAAGTTGTGCTGAAAAAGGTCAACAAGAAAAAGAAAGACAAAAAATGAAAAAACAAAAAATGTACTTTGGACTTCAAGAAAAATTCTTGACAAAAGTACGAAAAAACAGAAGTTAGGAAGAACATGTAAAATCAATTAAAATGGATAATCATTAAAAAAAGCAAACTTCGATCTATCAAAGGTTAAAATACAATTTGTTTTAAGGATTGATGTTTGACTAATGACGTCAGCAGTCGTCGATGGCTGCGAGTGTAAAACGGCAAATCCATCTGAGGAGATCGAGTGGTTGCGATCGAAACATGTCATGGTAACCTGCCGGCCCGGGTTCGAGCCCCGGCCACGGTCAAGAATGAAAGATTATCAATAACAATTTTAATTAATTTTCATGTTGTAAAATTCCTTTCTTCATAAAAATAATTTAATGAAATTTAAATTTAATGAACTTAAACCTAATTAAAAATATAAAAAATTTGGATTAAAAACCATAAATAGTTCAACAAAATAACCACAATACTAATTATTACTAGAAATATATATCGTAGGATTAATATGCAAACCGGCTAATTGAGATTTTGATGCCGTGTGGTAGAAAAAGATACGCCTCGTCGACCAGCATGCAGTTTTTCTTCTATTTAAGTCTTGAAGTGTGTAAAACTAATTGTACTTTAATTTTCTATCAAGCTGCAAATAGAAAAAATAAAAAGTTTTTGGTCTCTCCTGTGAAATGTGCTGAAAGGAAGTTAGCGGGTTTGCGTATTACGCCGACGATAAGACTGTTGTGGTCTTTTGCTAATAATTTATACTTCTACTGTGCAGTTAGGACGAATCAATGAGCGCTGCATTAAAATTTTTATTTTGTTTGAAACACAACAATATTTATTTTAAGCAATTGAAAAATATTATTTAGGACATTATGACGATATGACTTGATAGCACACCTTGTAAATCCCCCAATTATGTATTTATTGAAAAATGCATATTTATGAATTGTTTTTTTGTTTGCTCGTTTTAGTTCAAGAATTTTAATGTTGGGTATGTTATTGTTTTTTTACTAATAAACTCCAAATAATAAATAATTAATGCATTTCTATATATTGAAATTACTAAATTTATGAAAAGAACTTTATTTGTCGGTTAACCGATCAGAAACAAAATTAACCGATTATTGACCGATTAAACCAAAACCTCTGTTAATTAATCGAGCGATTAACCGATTAAAGCAAAAGGTCGATTAAACGAATACCCTAGTACACAGTATCAAAATAATGTACAATTTATTTTTCTTTATTGATACACAGTAATTTTGACTCAGCTGCACAATCTCATTTGCTCGATTTTTTGCGCAGATAAATCAAAAGTGCTGTTACTGATGATACATATAAGAATTTATCTGCCTTAATGTGCACGTATACAATTGTGGTTTGCCTGCATAAACGTGCAGCTAAAGAAAAGTGTTTAAAAGAAAAATAAAACGATATTATTAATTAATTGAAATTTTATTAAAATTTTATAAAATTGGATATTGATATGAAAAAGTGGTTACCAAATTTGTTTCATGTATGCAGCTAACTTTGATGTTTTATATGAAAATATTTTAAAGCTGCCCAAAAATATGATAAGCATGCAGGTATACAACAGGCACGTAAAAAAGGATTTTGGGGAAAAATTACAGAAAATATGTATTTTTGGCAATTAAGTTAAAGTGCAGCTAACTTTGATTTTTTGTATGAAAATAACTTTAAAATGGCAAAACGTTTTGCATTTATCTTAAATGTGCACTTAAAAAAGAAATTTGTATGGGATTTTAAAGAATAATGACGAAAATTATTCATTTTGTGCAGTTAAGTCAAAAATGCACTTAAAGAAAAGGCAGTTAAGTCAAAAGTACTGTATTTATAAATGTTTTTATTAAGGGCAAGCTAGTTTCTATGCGCATTTCACTGGTTGCTTAGGCCAGATCATCAGGAATTTTTTTTCAAAGAATTTAAAAAAGCTAAAGATATTATATAAATATAACTGTAAAACGAATCAAAGCTTAGACAAAACACCAACAACAAACAGTGAGCTTATTTTTCTTTCATTCCCCTACAATGGTTTGGCTTCAAGGCTAAAGGCCCAACCATAATGTGCATAAACAAACTTAAGCTACTATCAAAAAGAAACCAAAAAGCCTCTCATATGCATTTAAAATAACAAAAAGAAAAAAAAACATTGATTCCGTACGGAATGAGCGATTAGTTTCGCACCTTGCTTAAGCAAATGACAGTTTTACAAAACTTAACATAAAGTTTCCTTAAGTTCAATATGGCTTTACACATATGATTTACATGTATTTGCTCAGTTTCTTAAGTCACGTTATTCACATTCTGGTTGGGACTTAATTCTTACAAGGTGGTCTTATTTTGAAAACGGATACAACACTGTAAAGTACTTTAACGTTGTGTCAAAATAATACAACACTATAGTAAATAATTCAAACAAATATTTTATTTGGTTTTTAATTTTAAATTGTGTGTTTTGAAATATTATAAATTAAAAACGTTTAAAATTTCATAATTTAAAGTGAAAATTATAGAATTTATGAAAGATTTCCTAGAACCATCAGAACTACCGTTTATCAGCTGTTGCTAAAGGCCGTTATGCACTATCCCACAAATCCTTTAGTAATTTACGAAAATGCAACCGTGTCATGATAAGTTGTTATTGTTTTCTTAAAAATGTTCAAAGAATAATTAGATCCGGGAAGCATTTTTGAAAAATACGTAAGACTTTGTGGGATAATTTGTAACGGCCTTTAGTGAGTAAAAGGAAAAAAAAAATATGCGAAAAAAACCTCACGCAGGGAAACTAATTTCTAAAACCTTCCAAGAAATTTTGAACCGCGATGAATTGTATACGTAGGAAAATTTTTTAATCTGAAACAGTGGATAAATTCCAAAATAGCATTTAAGTGATACGCATAGGAACATATACAAATATCAGGTGTTCATTTTTATAAATTTCCTTAAGATAAAAATTTTTGTTTTCGAACTTCAACCCGATTCCTGAGTGAACTTTTTTAACAATCCGAAAAAATGATCATAGTTTGTATTAATAACTTTTAATGTTCTGCACGACTATACTATGCCATTTTTGATATTCGCAAAAACTGTGAAAAAGTTATAGCCCTAATGACCATATTGAAAAATGTTTTTTCTCTGCCTTTGGTTCATAGCTTTTAGATTCCATAGAAATCATATCTTTGAAATGTTTTTACTCCCTGTGGAAGGCATAAAAAATTCGGAACAGCCGAATATAGCACTTTTATTTGTTGTTTTCTTATTTGCTCTCTATTATTTTACATTTTGAAAATTCCATTTTCGCCGGATTATCTATACGAAATTAAACATGTACAAACTTACATATGTCACTTTAAATTTACAGTGTGATATAAAGTAGTGCACACAACACTCTTCTTTTCCAAAAATCTACCGTCCATTTATAATATTATTCTATTTGTTATTCCCCATATTATTTATATATTACCCTATATTATTCAAAAAGTGGCACAATGGTTTCAATTAAAATATGGCACGACTTTTATTTAAAAAAAAAAGCATAACCTTTAAAGCAAAACAGCAGCGCACATTGTTGCCAATACATTTCACAGTATATTGTATCTCGTTTCTTTTGATTCTTGCCAATATATTGTGCCACCTTCGAATATCACATACACAATGGCGATATAATTGTACAATACGAAAAATTTAACAATTATATTGGAAGTGTATGGGGCCGCTTTATTTATTTGAATAATTGTTCAAAAATGAGCAACAACTACAAACAAAGTTTGTTTTCCATTTACATATTAGAAATTTTTGTACATATACTTATTTCTCAGACTATCGGTTGTTGTTTCTCCTTAAAAATTCTTAAAACGAAATGTTTGTTGTCAAATTATCTGTCAAGATATTTTTGACAAGTGTGACATATGTGGGACATTTCTTCATATAGTCTTTAGTCATTCTAATTTTATTTATTAGAATATTTATTCTCAGTTTAACGAGTATACAAAAATACATATGTATTTATTATTTTTATGATATTTGTTAAGGAAAATTCCGTTGATTTGGTAAGGACGTACTTTATTTATCTGTTGAACGTAAGCAAACCGAATTTTCTTTGTGTATATATTTATTTAAATTTAAATGTATGATATGGTATTAATAAAAGAGTGTGTTTTTACACCTTTTTACCACAGGCGGAAAAGCTTTGATGATACGAAAGATTTTTTATCATAGCCCTTTCATTTTTGAGGTCTCCTTTTAATTTATTAACTCTAGTTTTCATTTTGAAAATTATACAGAAAAAAATTTTGCACCAGTAAAAGCATTAATCAAAAATAAAATCAGTTTTACTTAAAAATTTAATCAAGTGAATTAAACATTTTATCAAGTAAATTAAACGTTTAATCAAGTGTATTAAACGTTTAATTGATAATATTAATTTGAACCAGTAAACAAATTATTAATATCAATTGAACGTTTATTTCACTTGATTAAACGTTCAATTCACTTGATTAAACGTTTAATTCACTTGATTAAATTTTTAATTAAAACTGATTTTATTTTTGATTAATGCTTTTACTGGTGCAACATTTTTTTCTGTGTAACAACATGTATTGCATTTTTGTGTGGACAATGAAGTATGATCAGATCATTTTCCTAAAAAACTAACATTAAACTTGTCCTAGTATAAGAATTACATTAAGAGCATTAATTTGTTACCTAAACTACAACACAGAATACCACAGAACTGTCACGAGACGGAAGATTTTGGGTTTTTTTTGTCTCTTTTTAAGAAAGCTGCCTTTTTTCATTTCTCTTTGCATCATCTTTTATGCCGGAATACAATGAACACAAATTTATTTAGTTGAGATTTATTTGCAAAGCTTTTGTAAAAATTAACTTTTAAGTTTACCACAACACAAGTAAATAATATTTAATTAAATAAATAACATTTAATTAGGCTTAAGTTCATTAAATTTAATTTTCATTAAATTATTTTTTATGAAGAAAGGAATTTTACAACATGAAAATTAATTAAAATTGTTCTTGATAATCTTTCATTCTTGACCGTGGCCGGGGCTCGAACCCAGGCCGGCAGGTTACCATGACATGTTTCGATCGCAACCACTCGATCTCCTCAGATGGATTTGCCGTTTTACACTCGCAGCCATCGACGGCTGCTGACGTCAATAGTCAAACATCAATCCTTAAACCAAATTGTATTTTAACCTTTGGTAGATCGAAGTTTGCTTTTTTGAATGATTATCTATTTTAATTGATTTTACATGTTTTTTCTTTACTTCTGTTTTTGGAGATCGAGTGGTTGCGATCGAAACATGTCATGGTAACCTGCCGGCCTGGGTTCGAGCCCCGGCCACGGTCAAGAATGAAAGATTATCAAGAACAATTTTAATTAATTTTCGTGTTGTAAAATTCCTTTCTTCATAAAAAATAATTTAATGAAAATTAAATTTAATGAATTTAAGCCTAATTAAATATTAAAAAAATTTGGATTAAAAACCATAAATAGTTCAACAAAATAACCACAATACTAATTATTAAATAAATAACATTATAAAACAAAAAAATATTAATAAATACTTTTTTTTTGCACAAAACACAACGTTTGTTGAACTAATGCATTTTTTTAACGTGGTCTGTGTTTTGTTATTTTTGTTTTGATCATGCCATTTGTGTTGATTGTTGCTGCCTGTTTTTACACATTGCCACTTCACCACCAAAAAAAGCTTTCTGTCTTTTTCTTCGAAAGCTGCCCTCGCAACTGATTTGGGCCTTTTTCACACGTCACTTTTTCATTTCTGTGGTATTCTGTGACTACGATGTTATTGCCATTTCATTAGGCAAAATATCAATTAAATCTGAATTTGAAATTTGAACAACACCCAAATAATCATACCTTTAGTTTAAAAGAATTGCAAGATATGATCAAAGCATCTGCGATCGAACCGAAATACAGAAAATTTTAACCGAAGAAAAAAATTATACAATTATATATGTAATAACGCCCGTGTTAAGCCCTTATGACACTACATTTTTTATTCATTAATTGATATAGAATTGATAGAAAGAAACAGTAAATGTAAGAAAGAGCAAACTATATGTATGTTATGTTTTTGTTTCAGGGATGGCGTTGAGAATTTTTAATATTGTACCAACAACCTTTAAAAATTATAGTTTTTTACCCTAATTGTACTAAAAGATTTTTTTAGTTGAAATTAATTTTAATTATGTTCATAAAAAACACCACAAAAGGTATTATAAATCTTAGTTAAAAAAGTATCAACAAAAAAGAACAATTGAAACAACTTAGCCAGTATCAACAAAAAAGAACAATTGAAACAACTTAGCCATCCCTGTTTTGTTTATTTTATTAAATGCTGCCAACTTTTTGTTTATGAGAAACCTAAAAACAAAAAGCGGTAAATCGCTGAATTTGCCCATAAACCGCTGATTCAGCAACACTTTTCATATTTCAAGCTTGAAATGTCAAATTTAAGTTAAACAATTTTACATTTTTTTTGACATAACTTCATTTTTTATCGATAACTTTTTAAAAATTGTTGACAGTTTGCCATTTATCTTAATACAGCTGAACTCTTTGCACTTGGTAAATTTTTCTATTACATTATATTTGTACTGTTCACCAAAACTTGAACAATGCATTAAAAATGTAGTGTCATATGGGCTTTAAGGCTATAGAATGTTTTCATATGTACACAGAAAAAATTATCAGTAGTTTTTGATCAATTAAAAAAATTGTTTTAAAAGTATTTCCATTTAACTAATGTGATAGTTGAATCAATTATTTTTGTTTTGTTGAAAGAAAATTAAATTAAAAATATAATTTTGATTTAATTCACATTTTAGTTACTTTGAAATAAATTTTCAATTAAAATATTAATTAAATAACAAAAAATCTTAGTAAATTTTTTGTTTAAAATAAATTAATTTAAACTTGTAAAATTGTTGTTGGGAATTGTCAAAACCTGAGCTATATTTTATTAAATCAATTAACCCATTGTTTGAAACGGCAAAGTTTTTTGATCATTTGAAAATTATCATTTATTGAAAAAATCAAAAAATTGTTTGCTTGATTCTATGAATTTGGAATGAATTTGGTGATTAGAGACAATTTTTAATTTTTCCTGTGTATAGAGCTTCAAAAAATATAGCCGATAAAGAAATTTATCTGAAAAAAAAAAACAGAATATATACAACATAATATGTAAAGAGAGTAAAGAGGAATATTTTCAACTTTTATCGGTCAAAATAAAATATATAAATGATAGTAGGCAATGGTTGATGTTTGCGAGAGAAGTACGGGGTCAAAATCATGTAATTGGCACTCAAATATGATCTAAAATGCTTTTGGATCCACCGAATACTGCACACGGGTTTATTTCTGTGGTTTTCACGAATAATCGCGTCAGTTATAAAACCAAACTTTTCAGGAGAGCAAAAACAATTATTTTTTTCAATTGCGGCTTCTGTAGATGCTTTTTTAAACTTTTTTCTTTACTATCCTCTTAACAGTGACTTTCTACGTATTATACATAGTTTTCATTAAAAAATCCTTACAGGATCACAATCTGTAAAAGGATTAAAAATGCATATGTTTGATTGACTCATTAAGTGTGTGCAATATAACATCATATCTCCACATAAGTTCTTTTTTGTGAAAATGAATGTTATCATTTTAATCACACATGACGACTTACGTTGTTATTTTTAGCACACAAGTTGGCGACATATTCAGAGTTTTTGATACTTATAGCACAGCGTATGGACTTAAAATTACAAACAACCGCTCATCTGCTGTTGTTGCAACTAAAGAAGTCAACAATAAACGCACATGTACATATAAGTTGTTATTAACAGAAAAATTTTCAAAAAATACTTTCATATTTTTTGCACGAATAACAACATAACATCACATATGCTTTTTATTTGGAAACATATTCAGCAATTTTACAATTTTTGGCGATGTATGTCGACATAAATCGTTATAATAGCAAAATATTTTATTAAACAGTTAACTTAAGTTGTTTTTAGCAGAAAAAAATTAATAATACTACATTATATTCTAAAAAGCTTAATACTTATAAAAACCTAATGCAAAATGTAGCACTTTGACATCATTATCTCAATTTCGGTAAAAACCGACTTACGCGATTATTCGTGAAAACCACAGATTTATGCGTCCATACTTATCAAAGACGATAAACTCGATTAAAATATTACGCATAAGGAGTTTACACACGTTCTGAAAAACGCAAAGAGTTTATTATTTAAAAGTGCCAAACAAAATTTTTTTTTTCAATAAAACAATTTTTATTAATTTATCAACGACTCTACATTTAAATTCGTGATTAAAAAGTGAACTTAAGTCGACATGGATTTATATATTTATACTGATTTAAAATAACGGTTAAAGACTTACAAATATATTAATATTAAGAGTAAGAAAAACATAATAATAATATGTAACACAAAATATCCGATAATTTGTAAATTAAAGGAAAGTTCAAGAAAGTTAATTGAAGTATAGTTAAATTATAAAAGAAGAAATAAATAGGAAAGTATGTAATATTAAGGGTATTCAGGTATGATTACATGTAACTAAAGCCAAACAGAGCCCCTGCAGATTATGGAATCATATGCGAGTTTATTATAAACTCGTCGGAAGACTTCCAAATACATCTGTTAAGTTCTTTAAAAAATGTGTAATGATGGTAAAATAAATGAAGTTGTTAGCCGCACAGTGATTTTTCCTAAATGCTAAAAAGGAGATCCAAATACGCCAGAAAACTACAGAGGTAAATCCTTCATGAATGCCTTTGCTTAAGTTATGATGAGAATTTTAAACAAAGGGTTATTTAACTGGGTGGAAGAAAATCAAATTTTAAAATAATATCAAGCCTGAAATTTAACAATGTGATGTTTAGTATTATAAAACTGTGACTTATCAAATTTTATTACAGCCACAATATTTATTACGGGTTAAGGCGTACAAAACTCTTTTCCGAGAGCAGGCTTTATATGTGGACAATGGTAAATTATGGACCGATCTTCACAAAACTTCATAAAGTGAATTTTATTATAATGACATAATTTTTTACGGTTTTAGGCGTCCCCAACTGTTTTCCGAGAGTTGGATTAATATTGGGACTATGGTGAATTATGGACCGAGCTTAACGAAATTTTATATTAATATTTCTAGTTATATAAAACGAGTTTGTGTAGAATATAAAACCAATCCGTGCATTATGATATCATTTATATTAGTTTTTGTGACAAAACTTTGAATTTTTAGGGTGCTGGTTCCACATTTGGATTTATAACTCTTTTCCTGCTGAACCGATTTTTCTCAAACTGCTTAGGATAAGCAGAAGCAATTTTACACTAACGTTAGGATTATTTTATTAAGTAGCCAAATTTCAGCTCTCTAGGTTATCAGATGGCTTTAGAAAGTTGTGGATAAAGAATGGCACATATGTATATCCGGGCATACTAAGCAATTATATGTATAGATTTTTAATTGTTTTTTATTTTGTTACATTTTTATTTTTTATTACAGTTAATAAAGTGTTAATTTACATATATTATCGACTATTGTTTTTATTGATGTCACATTTGATCTGGAGCGTTTCCAGTTTAAATTTAACTAAATTTAAAAAGTTTGGAATTCTAAATTTGCCTACAGGCAACGTTTCATTTAATTAAACAATAAATATACAATTTTCTCTAATAATCTATACGGGCAATAAGATTTGGTGTTTCGATTTACTCTGTAAAATCTTTACGAATCATCTGGAAAAAAATGTATCTGCAACAAAATATGGATTTTTCGTTAAGTCCTTGCATTTGAAAAGCGATTGCATATTGGTGGTTGGTATATTATATTACATATGTATGGATGTGTAATTAAGAACTAAAATGCTAAGTGGATATTTTAACGTATGCCAACCTAAAACTACTGGAAGTAACCCCTTATACAGCTGTTTTAATACGAAACAAAGTCGGTAACAATGTGTTCAACTATAGATAGAAAAAACCGCTACTAAATTAATTTTCTTTGCAGCTGATGGACGGTGTAAACGACACGATATATTTACTGTATAATATTTTCCGTTATGGAAATTGTAGTAAATAGTGTAAGGATTTAGTACTTTTACAAATACAAACATATATTGTACTGTATGCCTACATAAAGTACTGCTCAAAAATATAGCACTCAAGTTTTTTTCTTTCTGTTTTGATTTGTAAAAAAAGATTAAACAGAAAAAAACGTTTTTGCTATGAAAACAATATCATTAAATTTTATTAGCTTGTCATCGTCCAGACTTGCAATTTTTAAAAATTCTGCTTTGATATTACTTTAGTTTCCACATTATGAAATTAAAGTTTTGCAATTTTTGTATTTTAATCTTGTCTTTCCTCTTCTCCTTTTTAAATTTTGTATATAAGTACAAATAAAAATACACCTACAGCCAACTTCAAGTTAAAAAGGTAAACAATCTGTTTAGGGCGTAAAAGCTTTCATTCAACTAAAGCAAATTAAAGAAATAAAACCGAAATCAAAGTCAACCAGGTGGGTATTAATAAGGTGAAAGCTAAAACTCTTCTTTCTGAAAAAAAATATCATATACAAAAATATCAGGGAGGCTGTGCGTTTCACGAAAAATGTGTTTACAATGTAGAAAAAAGTTTTGGATTATAAACCTCTTACAAATAAAGTGGGTCAGGGACAATTAAATTGCACAACACACGTACAAGATCGCCATTTGGTACAAATGTGTAAACGAAATCGAACAGCTAGTAGTCCCCAACTTCATTCGAAATGATCATCAGAAAGGAAACCATAAAAATGCACTTAGATGTTTTTCCTTGTGGAAAAAATTAAGACAGAAACAATCACCCCTATCGTGAATAAAAATTCCTTGGGAGTTTTTTCCCTTTTCCCATTTTTGCAATTGAATTTACACAGAAAAAATAAAAAGAGGGAAAAAACTCCCAAGGAATTTTTATTCACGATAGGGGTGAATATGTTTATCCGTCTTAGTGCTTTTTATGAATTTTAGCATCGCTTTGTTAGTGCATATTTTTGAATATTTTACCCTTTGCAGCATATGTTAGTCAAAAGAGCATTTTGCAACATATATATTTTAAATTCATAGAGCACATTCGACGCAAAGTACGGGTCTCGTTGGTTGGTCAGTTAACGTGGTAGCACGCCCACACTCCAAAGAATAAGAACCCCCGATTAAGCTTGACCTAGGGGCAATACTGAGGTGGCAAGAGCCAGCCCGTTGCGTTGAGATAGTTCAGCAAGTTGCTGAGTTTACCCGTGATATCTCACAGAGTCCTTGTAGAAGGTAATTCCCAACTAATCCATGCCGTGTTGAATTAAACGGTAGGAAATCCTATGTCGGAGATGGAATACCGTATCCGCATTCATGTAAAGGGAGACCGAAAATCATAGCGTGCTTGACGATCGTCCAGTGCCCAGTAAGTACATATATCATTCTCGACATATCCCTGCGACTTAAGTTGAGAAGTCTCTCAGAGCGACCTATGTTGTATGTGGACCGCGTTACTTTGGTAGCCCTTCAGCCATCCAGTTTCTTCCATTTATCGTAAGCCATATCCAGATAGTGTCTAAAGATTTCGCTTCTGGTAGCTCCCAGGGGTGCTGCGACCGGCATACCCTGTGACATATCAAGAGCGGCTTCAACCTTGGCCAGGTTGAATCATTAATTAACGTAATGATCCCTATGCGCAGGGATACAAATTAAGGCAATGTCAGATAGGCTTCCTAGTCTCGATATGTCTTCCTTACACTGGTTGACGAGAATGGGCGTTGCTTAATGTGACTTTAGTGACATCAGAGCCGCCTGGCTGTCGACGAAAATACCAATTTTGCCACTGATGAAATATTTGAAAGCAAACATCAAATATTTCATTAACGTAGTCTGAACACAAAATATTTTTGAGTGTCAAATAAAATAAAAGCTGATTTTGAGAAAATAAAAGTATTTGTTTGAAGCAAATATCAGAACAAATATTTTCGTCAAATATTTCATTAGTCTGAACGTACCTTTAGTTACTACAAACTAAATTACGTTTACCAATTTTTTTTTCAATTGTTCCAAATTTAGTCAAAGATCCCATACAATCATCAATTCTAAATATAATTTTTAATACCATAAATTCCTTATAATTGTTTTTATTGATATAAAATTCAATTTTAAGAACATACTTTCAAGTTTTTTCTGCATACTAAATGCGCGTAAAAGCCTTTTGCTGCATTTTTCTGGTTTCCCTAGTCATTAGCAATCGTAAAGATAGTAGATGTCAAATACAACCTGCCGTCGGCTTGTTGCCTACGACCTAAAACCCTGCACACAAAAACGACGTCCAAAACAAGCTTCAGATAAAAAAAAAAAGGTTAACTTGGTGTAAGAGGTATGCAAATTGGACCTAAATGGATTGGAATAAGTTTATTTTTAGCGGCGAGTACCACTTTTAATTGATATTTGTGATTTATCAGTTAAAAAGTCGATACTTTAAAAATTTCAGCTGTTGTAGTCAGAGTTGCAACTATTTTTGACGACTACACAGCCCTGGGTATGACCATAAAATTTACAAGGCGATAGTAAATAAAAAGATAATGCTACTAAATATTTCTCCTTTACTGTTTATTTGTATGTATAAATAAGCTTGAAGTGTGTATGTGTATGTATTATCGATCATTTTATGAAGAAAATAATAAAGCTGAAACTCATGAAGTGTGTTTTCGATTTTAAAGTAAAAACAGCTGATGTACTTGTGAGGGAAAACATAAAACACATGACTTTTACTTCAATTACTTTAGCCATCTTACACACCACCGTTCGTTCATTGGGGTGTAAATTTAGATTTGTAGGCATATGTAACATGTTTAATTTAGGACTTTTTATTTACAAAAATTTTCATTTGACAATTTGTCACATGTCGCGCCGCGTCCTGTATCACACACATTGTGCATACATATTTTCAAATGTGTAAATTTTCAAATGTGTACTCCAATTTTTTGACTCAATCCTGCACTTGTTCCAAAAATAACTTAATAATAAAACAGCTGAAATTTTTTGGTATCCCATAATGTAAAAAACTAAATAAGATTGTTACATTCAGCTAAGCCGAATTTGTAGTACTCTTTACCACGAATTAGTATTTATTTTAGGGGGAGTAGACTTTGTGTACGGACCTGTGATAAATTTAGAAACGAGCCTAATAGAGAATCTTACATAACAATTTTTAGCCACAGATAATTTATGTGTGCAAAATTAGGCGTCTTAAGGTGTATTTCGAGAATGGTCTTTAAATCAGATCAATTCAAATAATCGATCATCACAAAATTGTATAACGACTTCAAAAGTAAAGTAAAGTATAACTTTTTCTTCAATATAAAGCTTGCCTTGCCATTACGTACGAGAGACAGTGTCATTTAAATTATCGCTTCTAGATTAGTTTGCACATTTCGGTCGATATTTTGGCAACAACTTGACGATATTAACTAGTTTTCAAATGCTCCAACGTTAGGGAACTATTCGCGTAGACATGTTCTTTGACTTAGCTCCACAAAAAAGTTTAAAGTCATCAAGTCGCATGAACTTGGTGGCCGACTGACGTTGTCAAAACGTGTTGTGTGGCACGTGGCTCTGTGTTGTATAATCTTTAATTGCAGGACAAAAAAGTTGGTTATCATATAACCGTAGCGCTCTGAATTGATGGTAGCTGTTCTCCCAGCCTTATTTTTACGATGCTGCACAGACCTAAGGTAAACCCCGCGGAGCTTTGTGCTTGTCTTCAGGAAAGAAACCCGAGTCTCTGGCGGGAATCGAACCCGCAACCCCGGCGCTGATAGACTAACTCACTACCAGCTAGCCTACCGGGACACTCAATATGAAACCTATAGTTACCCTAGAGGGAAACGAACTGACACCGAAGTAGTCCCGTGATAGGTCTTTAGTGGTAGAGACCGGTTCTAGTTCAAACACTTTATATGTATAAGACCTATCACTTTTACATTGGGTTGTCATTGGAGGGGGTCAATTGATACCATTTAACCAGTCACAGATCTATTCTCAATGAACGTGCTTAGTTACAATTACTCAGATGTAGTATTATTTCAATACAATGAAGTATTATTTCAATAAAACAAGTCCTAGAATTAAATTCAAGAACCGAAATTTTAGAAAGTGCCAAAAAATATGTCTCAGCACCGGTGAAGACTGTACGGGAATTCATTACTTTTTCTACTTCTTTGTTCTTCATAAACCCGTTAAGGGATTGGTTCTTCTTTCACTGGTCATGAGTCCTTTCTTTTTGTACTTGTTCTATTTTCACAAATCCCAGGACTACTCTGTTGGACCAATTGACACAAATTTCCCGCAGGGTAATTATAAAACAATCATAACAACATTTTCTCGAGATTACTACTCTCATTAAACGAACTTGGATTAAGGGGATTTTTGGGAGTGGGCTTTATATACGAGACATATAGCCAGTTATGAAAGGATCTTCATTACAGTTTCAAGTCTCACACCGCCTACGAGTTTTTGCTGATTTTTCGTTTAAATGCACGACATAAAGGTTTTCGTGTTGCATCTACTGGAATATATTCAATGAAGTATTTAATGATTATGTAAAAAGCAAACACTGTGTATAACAAATAGAATAATAAATTTTTAGGAGGTTGATCGACAATTGGGACCTACTAAATCATATTAATTCCAAACTGCTCAAGAAAACTAGAAATAATTTGATATCAAAGCCTTAGCAATAGTGATCTAGCCAGAATTTA
Source organism: Pollenia griseotomentosa (assembly GCA_963931875.1). Lineage (NCBI taxonomy): Eukaryota > Metazoa > Arthropoda > Insecta > Diptera > Polleniidae > Pollenia > Pollenia griseotomentosa. Next base: position 44,192,902 of record OZ007562.1, on the reverse strand, counting down.
TGTAATTTATAGGTTTTTCGATTAATTTTTCTCGGAGTAACACATGGAATGAAAAACTAACTATTTCCTCATTCACTACCCACGATTGTCGAGGAAAGAATAACAAAAGAGGAAGAAATAAAAAAAAATAATTTCAGCCCGGAACTAGCAACCGGAACTAGATATCAATAAAAGGAAGTCTGTTTTTAATGAGTGAGTACTTTAAATATTTCGTATGACGTACAACAAATACTATAAGAATGTGTAATGTATGTACTTGAAGAAACATTTTTTCTTTTGGGTAAATTTGGTTGGTTTTATATTCGTTTTAAACACGTACTTTCTCAATTATACAAAACTCGTTCATAAAAAGTCTTTTTGTCTTCTGTTTTGTGTTTTTTTTTTTCAAGGGCTTCATTTGAAAAAATTTCTGGAAACGTAAATTGTATTGATGAAAATTGCCCAAAAATAAAAAAACGATAAAATCTTTAAAGCATGATCGAATGTCTGTTTTGTTTTTATATATTTTTTCATGGCATAAATTGATCCTTTGCACGTTTTATACTCTCCTTCCTATGTCGGCCGTTTTTTAAAGCTGGATGACATTAGGGAAGTTGTATGTTGTTTTTTCTCAAACATTTATTGTTATTTATGCATTTTTTTTATCACGTTTAAACCACAAGGACACAAGGTGTGTTTTAAATTTAAATTATGTCATGGCTTTTGATCATTTACACTGCAAAGAAATCGTGTGAGTTCCAGAATGCCACTTTTGATATGAAATGTCTTTTTTTCAATTAATCTATTTTTCTCAAATTTCATGACAATAATATAATCGTTACGATTATGGGGGTATATTTTATGACAGTGGCCTTTATTTGTAGCATTATTTGGAGTCATTGTGTTGGATTCCAATCCTTAACTGTTTACGATAAATAGAAACATTTTGACACCAAAATAGTTCTTTTCTTTTGAGTCAGACAGACAGGCAAACTGATATGGCTAAATCGACTTAGAATTACTCAAGAACCCTTGAATATTAAACAAATGTCTCATGAAATGACAAACTTAATATATCTTCAATCACCACTAGTTGTGGAAGGTATAAAAAAATGTTAACAAAAAGTACCAAAAAGGACGAGTTTGTACTCTGTTTGCCCCATTGAATAACAATTTTTCAAATTTATATCTTTATCAGAGAAATGACAAATTATATGGTGCGATCGTATTCATAGTATGGCTGTGTTGTGTACCGCGACCCTAAGAGGTGGATGCTAATGAGGTGGCGGACGGAGTGGTAAGGGACAGGGGGGTAAAATCTATCTATCTGTCAATTCTTTTTTCTTTACTTTTGTCTTTCTTCTTCTTCTATATTGAAGGGATTTACAATGGACCACATTGGTCTCCGGGAGAAGCTGTGCCCTTAGGCACATAACCCTTCCTAACCTTACCTAACCTATGTCTGTAATAAGAGTCAAAGCATAAAGCTCGATTTACAATGATAGCAACTATTTGCTTTTTCTATATCGTTTTTTCCCGAAGTATTTCATATACATATGTGACAGCGCATAGAGAAAGAGACCAGAAAGGTAAAGGGAACAGTAAAAACCAACTACACAAAACAAGAGGTAGGGACGACCAACGCGCGTTTTCAAGGCTGACCAACACGTTCCTGACGTCATGAGATGTGTCGCTTTCAAATGAGACCAATACCAACACGCTCAGTGATGGTACACCAAAGATACACGTATTTAAATCTTAAAATGGATCTCCTGAACAAAACCCTTAGGTCCCTTTCTAGTTTGCGCGTCACATATGTTCCTTTAATTATTTGAACAAAAATTTAGCCAAAGTTTTTTGTTTAAGTATTGTGTCTACTTCAGCAACAATTTTTATAAAATTGTAAATGACGGCATGATAATTTTTTTTTAGTTTCTAGTAAAAATTTAAACAATACATTTTAAAAAATAAATATAAATTCGTAATATGGTTCTGAAAAAATTTTGCAAAAGTTTTCTTAAATGAAAATGTGTGTGCTTGTGAAAAAAATGTTTGCTTTATTGTGAACACCAAGTGAAAATGTTGCTGTTATTATGAATAAGGCATTAAAATAAATACATTTTTAAAATTTAACAGTCTAAGGCCCGTTTTCACGACTTAACGATAGCTAAATGTAGGAAGTTATCGAACAGATAATGAGTTTTTAATTATCACAAGTTCTCTTTAACCTTTAAGTGAAGAATAAGCTAAAGAGAGGAACGTTCTACCTTTAACTTTTGTCGTAAGGTTTAGATTTGAGATTGCCATATTATATTCACGTATTTTTTATATATGGCAACTCCAATTATACGTATATTTTGTAAATGTAAAAAAAGTACGTAGTTGCCAGTTCGTATTTTTATTTTGGCAAAAATAATCGGTATTTTCTTTAGTATTGCCACTTTTTTAAAAATGTTAAGTTTATTTTATACAGAAGTTGTGAAAACGAAAAATAGTTGAAGGTAACTTTATTCCTCACTAGTGCTAAAGGTAGCGTTAACTATATCGAACTTTAAAGGTAAGTCGTGAAAACGGGCCTAAATTGGATTGATTACAATGTACCCAAACTCCTCTTTTTATCCAAAGCCTTAAAAGCCGATTTTCAAAATTAATACGAAAAAAAACGTTGATCTAGGAAAAAGAGTTACTTCAAAAATATCGGATCCAGTTTAAGCCTTTCGGGACCATCTTATCCCTTTTTCTACAAATTTCGATTTATTATTCTATCTTGATACGAATTTTCATCCTAGCGTAATCGTTACTGCGGATACTGATTTTATGATAACATAGTTTGAAATATTTGCGGGTAGTTTTAGCACAAGGAGAAATTTTGCCCAAGAATCTTTATAATCATTTTATATAGTTTAAAAACTGGACTTAATAAGAAAGCCAATATTTGTAAAAGATGTGTAGTTGTAAGAGGATCTTATATTAAAACTAAAGTTTGATTAAGATTGTTTTAATGCGAATCGATTAGTTATACCAACTTGGTAAAGTGTTAAAAAGTGTATAGCTTTGCATCACGTCTTTCTTAATATTTCTCTAAGTGTCAGCTGTCAGCTGTTTGTTGATTTTGCTAATGTGATGTGTTAATTATTTAACTTATGTTTACAATTGTAAGTATCTTGAAACATATGCAGAAGATACAAAATTCTATTGGGCTATTCACAAGGTAGTCATAAAGTTGTAAAGTCATATGTCTTAAAATAATTACAAGAAATTGCTGGGGCAAGTGCTTATAATTTAGATTTCTAATCTACAGTTTTGCTATCTTAATATCTTTGGTGTCAGTTTAATACTTCATAAAAATTTTAAAAGGTGCCGCCGCCCAGTTTATACGAATAATAAGTATTTTATTTTTTTTTTTTTTTTGTTTCATGTGGGATTTTGTTAAATGTGAAACAGGGTTTGGTAAGTCACACAATTTGAAACAAGGATTATTGTCAAAAACCACAAATTAACACTCTTTTATGTCTTAGACCCCATACTCCTGCCATTATTAGATGAAAATGTACATATAACGCCACATAACTGCGTGTTTTTCTTCAATGTCAATCAAATGTGAAAACGGTGAAAAATTGATAAGGAATTAAGTTAAAGTAGAAATTCATGTCATGTTGTTAAAATTTTTCTGTGAAAAACCAGTTAGGAATAATGGTGTTTTCTTTTCTACAAAAAAATGTGACAATTTATTTAAAAAAATGCAATTTGGTGTCTGTTTCTTAAAAATTTTGCTCCCGAAAAGGGTGGCTTGTTTTATTCTAAAAAACTCATCCTTTTCGGAAGCAAAATTTTTAGGAAACAGACACCAAATTGCATTTTTTTTAAATAAAATGTCACATTTTTTTTAGAAAAGAAAACACCATAAATGTTACAAACATACATACAAACATACAAACATATTTATAAATGTATGAGTTGTGTTGTGGTTTATCCCTTATCAACTTAATAAATACTTACCTATACTAATTAAGAACAGTGTCATGCTTTAATTTATAATATACTTACTGGTATTATTTTGCAAATTTTAAAATTAATATTTAAGTGTAGTAGCGAACAATGTTTGTCTTTAACAGCCAGGCCCACGATGTCACACGTTAACGTTCGTATAGAAAATTACATTTTAGACAAAAACAAATTTTAGAAATTGTTTTTGATTTAAATGTAATTTTCTATGCGAACGTTAACGTGTGACATCGTGGGCCTGGCTGTAAATGTGGTTGACGAAAATTAGCTGCCACACTTCATGTCCGATAGTGTGTACTTAAACTTATTTAATAGATCTTAAGAATTGTTATTTGTTTAAATAAATTAAATTCAATTAAATTAAATTATAACTTGCACCATTTTTGTATATTTTAGCGGAATTTCCTGGGAAAATGAAAAATAAATCCAAGTGAATTTAATTCAGTAAAAAGAATCTACAAAGACAACATATGTATTTACATATTTTAGAATTATTCTTAGCACTTAACGCCAGAACCAGAGAATATTATTATTTATTTTCCTGTACACATGTTTCACTTTTATGTAGATATTCCCCTCTCCATGCAGACCCCCTTAAAATTAAAAGACCAGCAGAATGGAACGATATGGATTTCTATTTTAAAAATTCGATGTATTCAACTTAATAATTTTAACAAAAGGAAAATGGGAATTTTTCTTCTTTTATAAATTATTTTACCATAAAAATTAAACAAAAATTCATGTTTTTCTTCTTGTAGTGTTTTTGTTGTCTCTACATAAAATAAGTTTAACAGGATTTTGTGAATTCAATATTGAACAATGTTATTTGAACATTTTTAGTTTGCAATTAATATGAAACAATAATAATTTGAAGAAATTTACAATGGTTTTTCTATCAACATTGTGCCATATTAATTTAACATAGCATTTTTAATAACATTTGTGTTCTTTTTATAATCCCCAAAAATATTTCATTTCATTTAAACTCTTTAAATATTTTTTTTTAGGAAAAGCAAAACAAGATTTACTTACTATTTTACTTAAATTATAAATTTAATGTCTTAACCACTTGACATGATTATCAACAGCTTTTGAAAAACAATCTTTGACAATAAACAATATTACAATATTGTTAATTTTAGATAACATTTCAGAACATTTGTTAATTAAAATTTGACACTTAGATTGTTATATGACACGCAAAGTCATACACTAAAATGTCACTCTCGCAATTCTCGGAAGGGAAAACACACAAACATTTAGTTGAGTAGATTCAACTATGACACTTTAACTGAAACTTACAGACACAAACTAACAGAAGCAATACTGCAAACCAGGCATGGAAAATTAAGTACTATTGTACTTTTTTGAGTACATACCTTCTAAGATATAAAAATCCATTTTTCCCATTCGAGGTAGAAATTACTTTTGGCAGGGGAAAAAAATATATTTTAAAACTAATTTAAAGCTTTGCCGCCTTTTTTTAAATAATAAAACTGTTTTATAAAAGTCTTATGAAACGGATTTTCTATGAAAATTTGTTGAATAAACCCTTTATAAACCAGGGCCAAAATGACTGCAGTCGATATCGATCGAAATTCCAATTTCCATTATTTTGAATTAATAAGGCGGCTTATATTTATATTATTTTTTAAATTTTAATTGATACTACAACAAAAAGACATGATTGAGGGAGAGATTAAACAGTACACTGCACAGTATGCAATTTGACCCGAAATCTTGGCCTAAAATAATTTTTGCACTAACAATTATAATTTTTTTGTTAATAACGTTCGATTAAGAATGTATCAAAGAAAATAACTGCATATAAGGTTCTTGAAAAAACAGATACCAGTACCCATGTTCTGTAACTTTAGTGAGAACTTCTCGCATCGAAAAGATGTGAAACAAAATATTCCATCGTTTCTCGAAAAGTGAGAAAAAAGTGTGTCTGTAACTTATGTCGAAAACTATCAGAAGAGATTACGTCGTTACGTTATAAAAGTCATAACATTGCACTCGAAGCCGATGTGACATTGCAGACGTTGAGGACGCCAGTCACACATATAGTTAACGGCGACCAAAATTTACTAAAATTGAAAAATTTTCAACGACGGCGGCGAAAATACAACCGTCGGCCATGCCAAATAATGTAAAGTGCGACTTTAATGTTTGTAAACGAGCTTTGAAAAAATTCGTATATTTTATAAAAATGGTAAAAGAAAATAATTAAACGATAAAAAAAGGGCCAAGAACATAATTTTATTATTATTATTCTTTGCAATTTGCATTTTTAGTTGTTTTTTAGTGTTAAAATTTTTTTCTCGCCCCATTTTTATTTGTGAGTTTTTTTGACAGTCCAAAGCGGGAACTTTTCTCACCAAAATGTTACAGACACACTTTTTCTGTAAATTGGCGTGTAATTTCCTTGCGTGACAGCTTGTACTCGCCAAAAAAAGTTACAGACACAGTTTAGTGAGAAAAACAGCTGTTTGTTTCAATATACGGCATTTTTGTTCTATTTCACAAAATAGTAGAAAATAGTTAGTAATAAAAAAAGCCTAAATATTTTGGTGGACGTTATTGCATAATGTAATTTCGCATAACCTTTTGATAATGTTTGCCGTGGACTGCTGTTTTTTGCATTGATAAAAACTGTTAATGAAAGAATTCTGAATATATTTTTTGTTATGATACGTTTCGGTTTTTTAAATTTTTGATTTATATCATTTTCTTCAAGACAGCCTCAGATTAAAGTATAGCGAACTTTCTAATGTTTGGGTTTGTAAAAAAAAAATAAATAGAAAAAAGGTGATGCTATTTCCAAATTTATTATCAGTGAAATGGATTGAGAAATAAGGCCATGTGGATTTATTTCCATGTAAGGAGTGAAATATATTAGTGAAATATAATATATTATATGTATATATTAAAAATATAACGAAAACACTTTTGGGCGCATAGATTTTCTCCTCTATGGTATAACAAACACTGACTTCGCTAACTAAAGCTTCTCTGCATAGCCGGCCTTCGTTCGAAAACAAGGCAGATTTTAGAAGATTTAGCTAGCGAGACCGGTCTTTGTTATACCACAACCTACTGCCATATTTTTTCAACACTTGACAATGGCAACTCATTATTTTGGCAATTTGTAACCATAACAATTACACTGTTATGGCGTTATTTCCACTTTGGTTACTAAGCGATTAGGGTGTTATTGCACTTGGATGGTAGTAGTAATTGAGAAATAAGGCCATATGGCTTTATTTCCTATGGCTTTATTGCTCGAGCCCGACAATACTACTTCAATAAAATGAAATGGACGATATATATGTCTAAAGACTTAAGTGAGCAGCATCAAAGTGATTCCTCTTTAAAATAATTGGACTGGATAGAGTACTTAATAATTTATATACTAACTCACATACATAATCTATTTTTAATTTTCAATATAAATTTCTAAACGAAAATTGTTATTATAATTTCAAAAACATGCAGATAGAGCTTGTGGAGGTTCTGCCATTTTGATAAAAACCAGAGTCAAACACTACCTAATGTGTGATCATCGTAAAGATTATCTCCAAGCAACAAATATTTACGTTAAAGAAATAAATAGAAACCTAGTAATTTCATCCTTATACTCATTACCTAGATTTGCAATATCAGAAAGCCAATACCATAAATATTATAAGTCATTGGGACCCTGTTTCCTGGCTGCTGGCGATTATAACACTAAATATACCTGCGGGGGGTCACGACTAATAACACCAAAGGGTCGCGTTTTGTTTAATACAATCTCTAAAATGAATTAAAATGTTGTCGCGAGCGGACAACCAACATATTGGCCTGCTGATCCGCAAAAAAAAAACATCCGAACAGAAACGATTCACGTTGAAGCTTCATTAGAATTATCCTCTGCTCACACACCTACAATTGTTATTATAACAAACACCAATAGAATTGTATCTTCCTCTGGTTACATAGCGACGTCAGCTACAAAAATAAATTGGTTAAAATATAAAAAATATCTCGGAGACTGTGGATCTCTCTATTGTCAATTTTGACAGTTATCTTAAACTAGCTGTTCAACATTCCAGCAAAACACTCAAAAAACCAATAATAATAAAATATATTCTACAGATGTCGAGCGCCTCTTGAATGAAAAAAGGAGAGTGGCAATTTCACGAACTCCTCAACTTAAGAAATTATTAAAAGAGTAAACAAAAAGGCTAAGAAAATTACTGCAAACTACTCATTATGGCGTGCAGCTAGAAATGTCAAGTTATCTCGAAATGGTCAAGAAATGATAATGAAAAAGGAAACGTATTTACCCCAAATATATCTGATGGTATAGCGGATGAGTTACCGCCTGTTAATATAAATCATTTGAAAAACGTATGTACCCCAAATATATCTGATGATATAGCGGATGAGTTACCGCCTGTTAATGATGCGATAAGAGAAATAGAAAAGGCTATTTGTGACTTAAACACTAAGAAGGCAACTGGTATTGACAAGATCAGTAACAAAATGCTCTTAGAGCTACCTCACATAGCAAAGAAAATTATTCTTTATATTTTAAATGCTATTTTACGCTTTGAATACTACCCTCAAGAATGCAAGGTCTCATTAGTTACGATGATACCAAAGCCAGGAAAAGATCACACAAAAGTTGAGTCATATAGGTCTATTAGCTTATTACCTAATATATCAAAGCTGTTTGAGAAGCTCCTAGCGTCAAAATTAACCCCAATTTTAAATGACAATGGGTGTATACCTAACCATCAATTCGGCTTCAGAAGAGAACATAGCACAATTGAACAAACCCATCGGATAGTAAACGCCATAAGAAAAGCCCTTGAAGAAAGAAAATACTGCTCCGCTCTCGTCATCGATGTTTCTCAAGCTTTTGATAAAGTCTGGCATGTAGGCTTGTCACATAAATTAAAGCTAAACCTACCGGTTAACACACACAAGCTGTTAGAAAGCTACTTGGTCGGTCGAAAATTTATTATTAAAGAAGGTGATTTTTTAAGTTCTCCTCAGCCAATTGAAGCTGGAGTCCTTTTTTATCTTATATATACATCGGACATGCCAACAAACAATTACACCCTAACCTCAACTTTTGCTGATGATACAGCTTTTCTAAGCGTACACAAGAACAGTCGTGAAGCATCTCGATACCTGCAGGATCATATATTTCAACTAGAACTCTGGTTAAAACAATGGAGAATAAAGGTCAATGAGCAAAAATGCGTACATATTACATTCACCTTGCGTCGGGAAACATGCTTCCCTATTAAAATCAATAATCAACTAATGCCTCAACAATCGCAAGTCAAATATCTCGGTATTCATCTAGATCGGCGTTTAACATGGAAATGCCATATAGAAGCAAAATTAACCCAAATGAAACTAAAAGCAATTCAAATTAACTGGCTTATTGGAAGAAATTCTGTTCTTAGTCTCGGTTGCAAACTACTACTTTACAACTCTATTTTAAAGCCAATATGGTGCTACGGTATTCAACTATGGGGCACTGCCTCGGCCTCAAATATCGAAATAATTCAAAGGTGCCAAAATAAACTTCTTCGAGTAATCACAGCTTCCCCTTGCTTTGTTAAAAACTCAAATATCCACAAGGACCTCAATGTGCCACTTGTAGGGACTATTATAACAAAGTATGCGGTAAAATATTTAAAAAGGCTAGAGTTGCACCCAAATCCACTAGCTCGAAATATTTTAAATGATAGCGGCCACACTCGTTTAAGGAGAAGAGACACTGCAGCACTTACCCATTAATATGAGCGATTAACTTCTATATATGTGAACAGAATCCGTGATGAAGACAATTTTTGTCTGGCACTGGCAGGACATAAAATAAAGTATTAGAATAAGATTTGATTAATTATTGTTAGTTTTTATTTAATATATGAAGATTCAATAAATAAATAATGAAAAAAAAAAACAGACAGTAAATCTCCAAACATTTTCGAAATCTAAAACTTCCATCTCTGCTGCAAATGAAAAAGGAAAAACATAACTAGGAAAATTCATTGGTTGCTTTCCTTTTTTGGGTTTGAAGTCATTGCAATATTTCTTCCTTTTTATTGTAACCGAACAGAGTCATGAGAGTTTTTACTATAAACAAAATAGTTTTAACAGTAGTTGGCAATGGGAATAGAAACGGTTGCCCCAAACAGTGGGCCCCAAAAGATAGTTTACTTTTTTGTGCCCATGACACGGAAAAATATACTGAAGAATAATTAATTAAATCAGATCGTATAAAATTCTACAACACTTGTTTTTTTTAATCGTCTTTACTAACTGCCTTATTTATAAAAAATAAAACATGTTAATAAAGGGTTTATTAAACGGATTTTGTATGAAAATCCGTTTCATAAAGCCTTTATTAACCGGTTTTATTTTTTATAAATTAGACCGTAAATGTGTACTTTAGTTACAAGAGTGACAGTTTATTGACAGTAATAGGATTTTTGCAAACTTTTTTAAGATGGTCTTATATAATGTAAGCTATAAGCCCACGGTATGTGTTTTCATTTAAGTATATTTTGATGCCAATACTTTTAAGACTTTTATTAGGGTGAAAACGATTTTTGTTATATGTTCGTCGCGCACTGGGAAATAAGGCCAATCTAGCGGCGGAAACATCATGTCTTCTAAACTAATAATCTGAGCAATAAGAAATGTATGCATGAATTGTATGCAAGGATGTAGGCTATAAGCTCCGTAAAAATTAGGCAGCTCTTTTTAATACGCTTTATGTAAGAACTGATAAAATCTTTAGTCGACGGAAAAATTATGTCTTTCAAATTAACAGTCTAAGCCATAGGGGTTTTTTTATCTCATTCTAATCCCGCGAAGCTCTGCGCTTGTGTGCCGGAGGCCAGTGTCTCTGGCGGTAATCGAACCCTGATAGACTAGCTCGATACCAACTAGCCTGGTTGAAAATTGGGCAAATATTCCTTACAAAGTGGGTGCTATATGTTGTTCGATAAGAACTCTTTTGACGATCAAATATTTCAGTCGACAACTGTTTCAGTTTTATTTCTTAAATTATCCCTTTATTGCTGCAAAATATGTGAGAGCTTGTAAAAGTATCCTACCTGCAGTATTATTTTAAACGTTTTAAATTAAACACAAATTAGGACTTTGACAGCCAATGTCACCAAGTATAATTAACTATCAGTTATAACTGTCAAAAACATATTGTTAACTGGAAGTTTAGATAATAGTTCGTTTTGACTGAACTTGGTGCAATTGGCCGTTAGTTTACTATTCTTCTTATTTAAACAAGTTAAATAATTATTTAGCTTAATTTCTTCGACCTTCATAATATTATTTCCTTTCAATAATTTCTCAAGCTCAAGGTCCGTTTTATATAAAGAATATTTATTTAAAATTTATCCAATATTTTGTTTATAAAAATTTTTTTGAAATATAAAAAAACCAAAAAATCCCTGAAGAAGCTTTTCCATTGAGATAGCGAAATATTGGATAAATTTTAAATAAATATTCTTTATATAAAACGGACCTTGAGCTTGAGAAATTATTTAACGCAAGTTAAATAATAATATTTAAATTTTTTTCACAACGTGATTCTGATTAATCTTGGATACTATATTTTAACAATAAATCTTGTACGACTTCAGCTAGATAATCATTTTTTTATTGATGTTTTCCACGGTATCGATGTTATAACGGGGTCTGAAGTATATATTAAAGTATTAAATAGGTCCCTTGTGCTTGATTCGTAAGACATTGTTCGGATTTGAAACTCCCTATAATTTCTGAAGTCTTTATTCCGTGGATCCATTGCTTCCCCTGAAAACATTAAAATGGGCAAATATATAGATTCTATTATTTCAGAATGCATGTTGTACCAAGAATATAAATTAAAATTTAGCTGAGCTGTTTCACTGACAAGTTTTCTGAATGCTTCTGTATTAACAGCATAACCACAAGCCATAGTTCTCAGAATTACTTCTAAATTTTGCAGAAGTTTTTCGTCAACTCCTTTTATTTATGCAGCCAGATTAGGATATGAATAAAATGTCTGGTGGTTTTGCCAAATTTCACTTCGTTATTTCTTAAATTGCGATTTGAATTTCGTTTTTTAGTTTAACGTTGTCGCATCGATAAACTGACAAATACCTGTTAATTGACTCGGGCTTAATCATAACAAATATTCTGCAGGATTCAACCATTAAATTGTAGATTGTAAGTGAGTTTTGGTTTTTCATCAATCAGTTTTCTTTAATATTGTGAAGCATATTCAAACATTATATTATTAATAGTTATGTAGTATATTCAAATACTTTAATATTGGGCTTTTAGGGGAAACTTTGTGGTATCTGATTGGACTAATGTGTACCAAAACTTGGTGACCAAAAATGGCTAAATTTACGGAAAAAAATGGCTAAAAAATGGCTTAAAATTGGCTAAAAAATGGCTAAAAATTTTTATAAGTAAAAATACATTAAAATTCAATAACAGAACAGAAATGATTTATTAAAATTGTTTTACAAAAAAATTGTTAGGTTAAGGTTAGGTTAAGAAGGGTTATGCGCCCAAGGGCACACTTCCACTCGGAGACCAATATGGTCCATTGTGAAAATTGTAAGTTGAGATAAATTTTTTACATAAGAATAAACGTAAATAAATTTTTTAGCATTTACAAATCAATAAATTCAATGCCATTAACCAGTAAAAAATGGAGCTTACTGGTTAGCACCTTTGTAAGGGAGAGAGCACAATACCCCCTTACAAACCTACTTACAAGAGACATGATTTTTATATGGCGAATTCCCACTTGAAAGCACTACTTTTTTCCTCTTTACTAAAAAAAAAATTTTGATGACTGACACATTTTTAAATCATTGCAATACAACCTGCTTCCATGTAAGGGAATAACAGAAGCACTTAGAACATTGTTCGTGAATCTTTGCTTTAAAATAATGATTTTAATTGTTCACTTATAACCTGCTTACTTATAAGGGAGCGCATGTAGCTTTCGTGCTTCCAGAAAGCTAAAGATTTTTTACTAGGTATTGATCATCTCATAGGAACCACTCGTGCCTGTTAGTTGTAAATTCTTCATTTGTAATTGGCCATAAAAAAACTGTTGTTTTTACTTCTGATTCATTAAATGTGAACAAACGCTGTCAAACCAACTCATAAAGCGAAAAGTTTTACACAAATTTTCGTTTTCTGTTCGACAGTATTAGGTTTCGACTGCAGTTTTTTAAATATTTTATTGTTATGGTAAAAATATTTTCCTAACCGATAAAATCGAATTAACGGTTGCTAAATGTAAAAAAATAAAAGTTATTACATAATTTAAAAGAAAAAACTGCAAAAAAAAATTTTATGGCTAAACAAGTAGAAAAATGGCTAAAAAAATGGCTAATGGCTAAATTCATTTTTTAATGGCTAAACAAGGTGAAAAATGGCTAAATCTAGCCACTAAATGGCTAAATTGGCAACACTGATGTGTACACAATTGAGGTATATTTTTAATTTTAATAAAAACAAGTTTTTTTCAGATATTACAAATATTTTTATTTCAGTTTATTACAAATAGGTTCCGGCTAAAAATGAAAACTATATCGGTCAATTGACCCACCCCTCTTCCACTGGCTCGGCTGGCTCCCAATATTTTAACAAAATTCTTAATCACGTTTTTCAGTAAACTGTTGTCAATGGTTGATATCTGCTCGATAATGTTGATTTTTAAGCCCTTGAACTGTTGTGTTGTTTACTTTCAATTTCAAAAAACCCCACAACAAATAGTCAAAAGGTGTAAATCTCAAGCCAATTCACTCCTTTTCAACGAGAAATGGTGCGATCTTCGAACTTTTCTTTTAAAAGATCCATTGCTTCTCTTGCTGTGTGACAAGTGGGACCATCCTGTTGAAACCACATATTCTCTACGTCTAAATCTTAAATTTTTCGGCTCAAAAAGCTTCGGATCATCTCCCTGTTTCCATTTATTTCAAATTTGGACACTTAACAATCCAGTCCACAGATTATCTTCGGAATATAAATTTAGTTGGAACAGCCGTTGAATGAAATTGTAAGCAAATTTTTACTAGTGTTTGTATAGCCCAGAACGGGGCAATGACTCCCCCTGGGTGCGCTTTTGGTCAACACTCTTTTCATTGCGCTTTTCATACTATTTCGTTATGTTAGGTTATGCGGTTTCTAAATCGACTTTTTAATTTCACAAAATTGGCATGCAAAATTCTTTTATTTTTGATTCGCATTGTATCATGGCGAAAACACTAGAAGTTGTCAGCACAACAGTATCCGTTTATTTTTTGCTCAATCCATGGTGTGCTTTTTATATGTCAAAATTATCTGTTTATACTTGGGTTATACCAAAATTTGTGTTGTTAATTGTTTATTTTCTTGTAAGAATAATTTGTGTGATAGCTTTTGCTGCTATAAAAGCTTTGCCAGTGTTAAAGGAAGTTGGCATTATTTCATCAAATGGTACAAGTGGTGTCATTATCGTGCAAAGTTGCGTCGTGAAAGAACGAAAGTCAAAAGAGCTTGACAGAATGCAAATTGTAAGAAAATCCCACGTGGTCTATGTTTTGAAGGTAAAAAGGATAATACTCTGATAAGTACTCAGAAGGAAGAACATTTTTACAGAAAAAGTGTACTATAAGACCATTCCCAATAAAAACTGGAGCTTCCAACGAAGCAGGTTTGTAAGGGAAAAACATAAAAGTTTCGCTTACCATTGCGCTTACGGAAGACATGAATTTTATATGGCGATGTCACACTTTGAAGCAATACATTTTTGACACATTAAGCGCATTATTCAGCGCATATAAAAATTGTTGGATGTAACGATCAGCTTTACACACTGAATGTTTTGATACAGTTATTTTTTAGTGTTCTCCCTTACAAACCTGCATCGTCGTAAGGGAATGCCGTAGCACTTGAAATGTTTTTTTTTATAAAAGTTTTTGAGAGTTCTTTCACTTACTTTACCGCATTTCTGTATGTCTTATTGCGTAGCGCATAATTGTGCGCTTATTATTTCCAATGTACCATTAGTGCTTCGCAAAACGATAAAAATTATTAAAGCCAGGAGTGAATGTTTCAGGCATGTCTCGTGTAAGCTGGGAACTGCTTAAGGTATTAAAGATGCTTTGCTAACTCACTTCAAATCCACATCGGTGAAATAGTTGCTGTCGGTTGCAATGGAACAATAGCAAACAGAAGCTTTAAAGCTGGCATAATTCGTTTGTTGGTAAACGATTTTACCAAGCCATTTAAGTACGTTATCTGCCAGTTGCATTCCAATGAATTACCACATCGACATCTATTACATTTGGATGGAAAAACTACAGGGCCTAAATGTTTTTCAGGTGCCATGGGATCTCAACTTAAAAACTGTCAATACTTGAATTATCCACAACTCCTACAATATTATCTGAAATTACAAGAAAATACTCTCATCAGACAAGAGTCGTACAGAAGGGTTCAGGGGAGATGGCAGGAGAGCATACGTGCTTAATGCCCAGGACTTTATGGCCTGGCTATGGCGCGGCGAAAACGCGCGTGCTACTTGACCTCGTTAGGGAGCAGATAAGGACAGTGATATCGGTCATTGCGGGTTACTGAGTGAAAGGGGCTCATGCGAGGAGAATGGGTCTTGATTTTAATGCAACTGTAGAAGTTGTCATGATCACAAAAGGACCACTTTTAGAACCCAAGTGAGCCGTCGTCTTCACGTCTGCCCATTGAACCTAACCTAAACTAACCATAATTACTTTTATTTTTTGCCTTTAAATCTATGTATACGAAAATATGTTACATCTTTAAAAAGGTAAAACTAAGTAAAATAAAAGTAAGAAAGCTTAGTCTGTGAAGCCCTACTTGGGATCCATGGGCAATCTTGGACCCGCCTAAACAAGATTATGTTATGAGATTAAGATTCATGTCAAAGTTCTTTTCGCCGAATATTATTTAAATAATTTCATTTAGATTGGCTTGCCTTTGTGTGATTTTAGGAAGAAGGTTAAAATGGGACCTATGGTTAATTTTGGACCCACCAGCGCAACAGTTTGTTATGACATAGTAGCTATCATAAATAAGATGATTTATGAGCATAAAGTCCGAATTCCGGAAAGAAGCTTATATGGGGGCTATGTGAAATTATTTTTAATAGGGTTGGTTCTCGTGCTAAACAGATCTAATAATAAAGCTTCAGGAAAAAAAATATATTATACGACTGCCGAAGTTCCAGTGAAAAGATCACATTAAAGCTGTCAATGATATTATTAATGAATAAAATCTACGAGTACTTACTATTCTATCCAAGAACTGTAATATCGTTATCTTATTTTAAATATATGTACCTTTAAAGTGCATGTGTATAACGTAGTTTTGTATTAAAAAAGTTTTAAAAATTACCTGGATCTGATTTTTACTAAAAAATAATTGTTAACTTTCTTATGTAGTTGTAAGTACACCTTAAATGAATATACAGACGTATTGAAGCTATACTTGACTTGAACATATACAACAAACTCACATATTTTATGAATATTTTTTTTTACGTTTTTGTTTTTTTCCCATTGCTTAAACATTATTGTTTTACAATAAAATCATACTAAGTAATGTTGCATGTCTAAATAACATTTTATTTAAATTTATTTATTTTTTTATTTTGTCATTGTATTTAGCAATTTTCGCCGCTGTTTAAAATGTGACAAGGCATAGTAGATACTAGTTTATTTTTCGAATTTTACAGAGATTTCCTTCCTTATTTTTCCCTGAAAATCTAATAAAATTAATGTAAACAAAAAACCTGAAAAAAGGATTTCAGATATTTGTTTAAATATAATGTTTCCTAAGAGGATTCTGTATAACTTCACACAGAAAACAAATTGGTTGGGAAACGGTTGCAGTAATAAAATATTGATCAAGTAACATGATTTATTATTGCAACTATTAAAAATGTATAGTTCTAACTGATTTTTAATTCTCTTGATTATTAAAACGATGCTCCAACTGAAATATGATTCCTTCAATTCTTTTATTAGTTATGATAACTAATTTAATTTAGTTCTAAAAATTAGTACAAATGGTTAGAATCACCACCGAATTTAATACAGGGCAATACTGAATATTGGTCATTGCAATCAATAATTTGTTTCGTCAATAAATTTTGTAATATAAATGTTAATTCATTTATTGCAGCTAATTATTGATTGTTGGAAAAGTTTTAATTCGAGTACAACAAATGAAAATATAATTATTCGGAATTCACAACCAAAAAATAGTTAACAGCCCCAATTGCTTACTAAATTTTCTATCAAAATATTTGATAAATTAAAATAATTTTTAATTTTATATTTAAAAAATATCTTTGCGGTAAAAAATGGAAAATGTGCAAAAACTTAATAAATAGGGGTAAGTAATTTACGTATTCTTATAGGTATGAACATATACACACACGTACATATGTATGTATGTATGTATTATTTTTTTTTATACCCTGGAAATTATATTGGACTACTTGATCCATTTTGATCCTGGGCTGGTCCAATGTAGTGCAAGTATGGACCATGTCATTATTAAAAAGAGTTTGCAGTGAAACGGCATGTCTTCGTTTTTTAACGACATATTTTCGTTTTGAAACGATTTCAAAGCTTATCCTCTTGTGTATACAATGCAGTGGTTTAAGACTTCTCCTTTGTAATGCAAGCTGGGTTATATGGTCCTGCCCTAGGACATCGTACTGTAAAATAAGCCCTTTTTTCCATTCATTGGGACTACCTTTGGACAAGTCCTTGCCCCTTATGGGCTACATTTGACCGGCTAAAAAAACTATATTGATAACGACAATCAAATCTCTTGTTATGAACACCAATTATGTGTTAATTCAGTTGCAGCTATCATATATTCGGGTATAAGCCCAATTTTGTTTCTAATAATCATACTAATAACTAACAATATCTGTTGTTATGACTGATAGTGTACTAAAATTCAAATGTTGCTATCAAAAATATTGTGCTAAGCAACGAAATTTTCAGTAATTGGAACCGAATTGTGTGATAGTACATGCAACCGACGAAATTCGATTGGCGCCAAATTCGGTTGTGATCACGAATCTGTTTTCTCTGTGTTCCAGAGATATTTTCAGGCTAAATTTAATTCGAAAAATTTGAGTTTTCGTATTGATTTTTATACCTATCAACACCATAGTTTATATGAGCTTGGGCAGAGTGTGAAATACATTGAAATATTGTTTTTAGACCCACCATTTGGTATACCGATCGACTCCGAGAATCTAGCGATGGCTGGGTAATTTTCTGTTCACGTATACCTTGTGCTCAAAGTACAGGGCACATTTGTTAAGATGCCCTTTCGACTAAAATCCGAAATGAAAAGTTGGCGTGGCTCAATTAATATTTATTTATATCTAAAGAACGTTATTATTTTTTTTTTTTTTTTATATATAACTTTTTGTTCTTATCTCACCATGGTGAAGGCATAGTCGAATATAGCACTCTTACTTGTTTTTTTTATATAACAGAACAAAAATCTGTCCGGCGAACTGGAATATGTTTTGAATTTCCATATAAATAAGAACGCCTTTATTGTTCATACATATTTAAAGTTAAAAGTTTTTAATTTATTTTTTATCACTGTCAAAAAAAAACATTTTTTAATGATTTTTATTTTATCATTTTATTATTATCGTTTATGGCACATAATCGCCCATGGGCCTAGTTGTCGTTTTACATTTATTTTATAAACATGGTGAATGGGTTTTTACGATTTCCTTAACTCGACCGCAAGGATTTTTATTCTTTTGTATTTTGCGAATCTAAATAAAGCCTCTATTTAGATTTGCAAAATACATACATGTTTTTTTCTTTTTTCTTTTAAATGAAGTGATAAGAAAATAATGTACTTTTTATGTGTCCTTTCTTAACTTTGTACTTTGCTAAAATGTAAAGGATAACTTAATGGTTTGAGGCAAAAGTTAAGGTCTATTTTAGAAAAATAAAGATGGAAATTTAAATATCGTTTAATTTTATGATGCTGGATACTAAAATTTACCTACATGCTCTTAATTTGTTCAAACGCATGTCGTTTGTAGTTTTTAAAATTTTTTAGTTCCTTCAGTTCTTTATTTTGTTAAATATATTAAACCCTCTGGCAAATGTGTGTATATTTACTAATCCTGCTACTATTTGCATAAAAATGTTTCTAAGAATTGGTAATTTCAAATGAAGCAGAGATAGATAGAGAGATGTCTATCCTTCAAAAGTCCTTGAAGCAAATTAAACTTTAAAATATTTCTAAAGAGATACAAACAAGATACACAGTCGTAATAAGACAAGTAAAATGTATTTATAATTCATATGCAAATATTTAGATACATATACGCACACATAAGAAAATATGTTTATATGCCGTAACAAATATAAATGTTTTTTAAGAGAAAAGTAGTTAACCATTAAATGGCTCCTGCAACGATTGAATTAGTTCTGTACATAGCCAGTACAAACACATTTTAGTTGTCCACAACATAGCATGGTAAATGCATTAAAATTATGGTTTTATTGTTTAATTCTTAACATATTAATCGGGTGTTTTTTTTTAACCTGCATGAGAGCTATCGAAAACGATAACTATGGTTTGTAAGCTGATAATGTCAAACTGTGTTGACATTTCTATTCAGTAATGATTGGCAAGTCATCCTGAATCGTTTAACGTTGGAACAACGCTTCCGAATAATGGAAACTTACTTTGAAAAAAAAGAAATCTTTTCACGAAGTTCAAAGAGCACTTCGTCCATTTTACGGTCAACAAAGTCGACCTAGTGAGCAAACAATTTGTGCAGTAATTGATCGTTTTCGCACTAATTTTTACTGAAGAGAATATTGCTGCTGTAGCGTAAAGTATTGCGAAGACGCCGAAGATTTGTCGAAGGTTCGATTCATCCTCTTTCTTAACTTGTTGACCTTTGTATTTCAACTACCTGGAACATTTTATGCAAGGATGTTGGCTTACACATATGTATACACTTATACATATATGTAATCATATTTATACGATTACGATCGATCATAATACGATTATGGTGAACATTAGGTGCGCCAAAGTGTGACTGGCTACACTCTAATCCTACAATAAATTATAATTAAGTGGCATTTCGAAAAATGCAAACAATTTATTAGCCACGCCCTAAAGTTCTTTTTGTATTTTACATCGCTATTTTATGTTCGATGGAAACACTTTGCATATCGTTAATAACACTGTACTCGTTGAAAAAACTGACAAACGAAGCATCCGGCGGGTATGGAGAAGCGGGTAGGTGTATTGGAAATAAATGATAAAATGAAAAGTAAAGTTGGGTTGGTCATACATTTGACCCGTCTAGGGGCATCCTGGGGTCTGCAGGGGCCAATTTCAGGAATTTCCTTAAAAATAACTGCGGAATTTCGGTTTTAAAGCCGGTTCAATAAACTTAACCGTTTGTGAGTTACGCGAATATATCCTCTGCAAACTCCTTCATTTTCGCAATAATGGTATGTTTCGAAAACAAGAGCTAATCTAAAAAAAACGGTTAGCACCACTGGATTCAGCGACCCCGCTTGTCACAAAAAAGTGTCAATTTCTAGCACAGTGTAATTGTTAAAATAAAGCCTTATTTTTCCTCTTAATGATAATGAATCTGGCAAAAAATTTACGATTTACTTCTGTTAACTTGGATCTTATCCCGGAAATTTGTTTCAAACTAGCAACAAGACCGTTTTAAAAATTGTAACTGTTAATTTAAAAGTATTCGAATTTATTTGTTGGAATGTGTTAAAAAGAAAACAGAAAATTTGCCAAAATTATAATTTATAGGAGGTTCATCCACAACTAGGGTTTTTTCCCGGGATTTCCCGTCCCGGGAATTCCCGGGAATTTCAATTATTTTATTTCCCGTTTTCCCGGGATTTTTCTTGCGGGATCCCGGGACATAAAAAATTCCTCATAATTTCAGAAAATAGCTATTTATACTTTAAAATTTAGTTTTCTATTCTCTAAAAATCAATGTCTCCTGATGCAATAAATCTACTAAAAGCAGAATGGGCAGTGCAACAGTTGATAATTTTTACATTTAGTGAAGTGAAGAGTTAATAGAGAACATTAATTCAAAATAAGATGCAGGCAGTAAAGTTTCATTGTCCATGAACAAGTCTTAAAAAAAGGAGATACCTAAACATATCGCTCCTTTATTGCAACATAGTAATATCTACAAAAACAAACGATCTTGGCAAAAAGCGATTAAAGTTTTCAAAATGTACCGACTTAAAGATATATTTTGCTATAACTTCGGTTCAGTTTGAGATATGACTAAGATGCAATGAAGGAGCGATATGTTTATTAGGTGATAAACACAAATTTTCAATTTCAATTTGTGTTGGTTTATATACCCGCGAAGTGCGGGGAAACCGAAATAAAATAACATTTTGGAAAGTCGTGTAAGATACTACAACATATAACTTGAAAAACACATTGTCCTAAAGATTACAAATGGACCTATTGAAATGAAAAGGTTTGTAAGAAACAGTCCGGTTGATGCTTTTTTTTGCATAAACCTTGACATACATTTGACTGATATAGACGTTGTTTTTAAAAAATAAAAAAATGCTTCTGATTGTGAATCCGAAGCATGGTACAACGGTGCACTTTTAACTATTTGTCCAACCTGGGTAAAAAATGAACGAAATTTTTCGGAAACATGATAATTAGTAAATAAAATCAGGAATATATTTTTTGAAGACTTACTAAGCGCTTTGAGTGTGTCAGAAAGTTATTTCCTTAGCCGTTAAAAAATGTTATATATTTCTTTAAAATATTTTATCTATTTTATTAATTAACTATTTGCTCTCATATCTTGAGTACCTTAATTTTATTTTGTTTTAATATTGTTTTATGAATTAAATTGTTATGTTTATGTTATCTTTTTATCTTGTATCCAGAGCATAATAATACTGAATAAAAGCATAATAATAGGGAATAAAGGCGTGAGATAATAGTAATTCAAGTTCCTATTTCAATCTTCAATTAATTTCCCAATAAAAACTTCGCCTACAAAATAATGTGTTGAGTAATCAGAAAAACATAAGAGCACTACTTACAATTCTACTGAAAGAACCAATGAATTTTACAAGTCATTATTTTTTTACTTTAATACATTCAGAAAAAAGTAGTTATAGAAGCTGTTATAGATGTAGTTTTAGAAGAAAGCTGCTAAATAATGGGTTAAAGAAGCTATTCATTTTGAAAAAGTAAGCGAATTTTTTTCTGTGTTTTTAGTATTGAACCATTTATTTTAGTTTCTTTGTAAAGAAGTTCCCATACGTTTTTTAATAAAAGTTTTTTCATTTATTAATAACAAAATTTACTTTGTATTATTTATATGGAGCGGGATCCCGGGATCCCGGGAAATTCAAAAAAAATTCCCGCTTTCCCGGGAAACGAAAAAGTCCGGGAAAAAAAAAACTCTATCCACAACGCAACGACAAGCTTACTTAAAAATTTCTTTCTTTACATAAGCTTGGTAAGAAAAACGGAACAGCTGATTTGGCACGTATACGTTTACATAAGAATAACTATGGCGTAACACTTTGAATATATCGCACACCTAGTTCAAAAGTGACTCAACTCAAAAAACTTAATTTTTCAGAAACTGAAAAATACTGTTTTTGACCTAAAAAAATAGTTAAAAACAAATCTTTGGACCATTTAGTAGAAAATCTAGATTATGATCTAAAAAGTTTTTTAGGTATTTATACACTAGATAATGAACAATTTTTAGTTGTGTCATTTAAGATGATGTATTATTTCCACAAGGCACTGAATTATTTTGAGTTATGTCACTTTAACTGAATTCTTTTTATGTTTTGACACTTTTGCCAAATTGTAAACTGACAGAAGTCTGATTAATATAAACTGCAACAGTGATTTTTTTATCGAAATTGTCACAACTCGAATTAAGATTATTTAGACACTTTTAGGAAGTGGAACTTCACACAAAAAAAAAGACTGTAGTGCCAAAAGAAATTGATTTTGATTCAAATAGAATTTACATTCGGATTGTGCCCAACAAGATTTTGCATTTGTAGCAACAAGTCTGTTTCTTTTGTCCCAAAGTGTAAATTCATTGTTCAAATACAATTTTTTTTACGACAACAGTAATATTATTTGATTTAAAAAATAAATATTTTATGGCAACAAAAATTGTTATTTCCTGCAAATGCAAATCATTTACGTCAATAGCAATTTTCAATATGCTTTTATTTCAGAGGAAAACCTTTAACAACAAAAGATATTTCATTTGCAACAAATAATTTTGCTGTTGAAAAACTTCAAATACTTTCATGTTGTTGCGGTAAAAAAAATTTTATTGGAAATTTTCTTGCGACAAAAGGTTTTCATTTACGACAACAAGTTTTTGTTTACCCCAATAGCATAATCGTCAAATGCTCAAAGTATTTGGCATCACAATATTTTTTTTTTTTTGTGTGTTTATACCAATTGTAACATAAAATTCTAAAATCACTTAAAAGTTTTAAGGTGTTAAAAAAGGAAATAAAATATTTTAAAATCTCTGGATCCTTCTCAAATTCTTTTGGCTTTTAAAAAACGCAATTATTAAATTTTTTTTTATTAAACACCGACCCTCTCTAGTGGGCATATAATCAAGAGTCATAAATTACCTGCGACCATTGAGGACTGATGGCTGTCTCCAATTGCGAATATACATAAATATTTCTCTATGTGTAAATATTTATGTAACTATGTAACTTGTATGTTAGTGTACTTTTTAACACAAGTGTTGTAGCCAGAACTTTTGTTTAAAATAATTTAATATTTAAATTTACATTCAAGCAATTTGTATGTTTGTGTTTATTGTAGAAACCCTGTAGGAAGTCAAACACATTATTAAGTAACTTCAAACTGGTTTTTTATAACCACATCTAGTTGATTATGTGACTTTTTTAATTGCCGACGACTCATTATTTTAACATAGGCATGTCATAGGCTGTAGTCAATTGGTTATCTCTGCATGACTTTTAAATTGACTACTAATTACTTATTTTTCAACCAATTTGTAGTTAATTAATAGTATAGTCGGTTTATAATAAATTATTTAAATTTTAAAGAATTTTTGTCAAAATAATATATGTATGTACATGTATATAAACATACATACATAAACATATATATCTTTATATAAAAATATTAATTTAAAAAGATTTTGCATCAAATTACTTTTAATGATTATGTATAGGGCAACCAAAAATAAGCACTAAAAAAACAGTTTTAAGCTCTTAAAAAAAGCGTTTAAAAACATGAAAATAAGCTGTTAAAATAAAAAAAAAAGCAATTAAAATTTATGGTTTATTTTCCACTTTATTCGTTGAATGCGTTGTTACAGTAAATTATAAATTGATGCGATAAATTTTCGAAAAGAAACCCCTGTCTATTTGAAGTCAGCACGCTTTTGTACATAGAAAAAGTTCTTTCTACGTCTACAGATGTTAAGGGAGCATATTTAAAATTGAGTATTTGCTCTGAGGTATATTTTATACGATTGAACTCGCAATGCCGCTTGCCTCCCAGTATATCCACAATATCTTTTAGTACCGAAAATCCTTCATTTTTTAATAAAACAGATTCAAATTTTTTATTCACTTTGTCGCCTATATCCCCTGGAACACCGGAAATTTTTCTTACGGTGTCCATAACTATATTCACTTGGGAAACCAATGAAAGATTTTTTGTTTCCAATTTGGTTACTACTTCGTGTAAAAACCCAAAATTTACAGAAATGAACAATATTTGGTTGCGCAAATTATTTTCATTCATTAAAGCCTGGCATATACGCACTGCTGAAGAATCTGTAGAGTTTAAATTTGAAAAAATTTCTACGAAATTATCAAAATATTTGGCATAATAATTTACAGCCATTATCCACGTCCCCCATCGAGTTATCACTGGTTGTGGAGGTAGTGGTATATCTGGTGCTGTTTCTCGTAAGATTTGAACCCTTGCAGGAGATTTAAGGAACGTTTTTTTAGCATTTGAAATAAATTTTTCTACATTTGAGTAGTATTCTCTTATATGTTCACAAACTCTGTGAACTCCATGTGCAAGACAGGTTACGTGAGTTATATGTGGGTAAAATACAGCAATGGCCTTTGCAGCTTTCACCATATATGGTGCGGCATCACTTACAAAAAGAAAAATTTTCTGTTTATCTAGGTCAAATTCTTTCATTGAATCATCAAACAAACGTGCAATAGTGGAATGATTGACTTTTTCTAATACAGCTGTTTTTATTAAAAATCTTTTTTCTGAAATATTTTCATCCACATGCAGTATACCCACAACAACGTTTGCCACAAATCTGTTCGACGCATCGGTGGTCTCGTCTATAGAGACCCAAATAAAATGTTTTTGTATTTCTTCCTTTATTTTGTTAACTGTAGATTTTTGTATATTTGTTTCGAAGAGACGATTCAGATGGAATATGGAATGATGTATAGTTTTGAAGATAATGTTGTACTTTTAAATGTCGAATTTTGTATAATGGTATATCTGCTGATATAAAGGCTTCACAGAGATCAATGCAAAATTTATCGGCGGCCGATGAACTTGTAGAACTTTGTAGAAAAGTTTGTTGTAAATTTTTTTTTGATTCTCTTTCTTTTAGATCTTTGTGCTTTTTTGAATCCAGGTGTTGTTTTATGTTGTAATTTTTATCAACAGATAAAGGTTTTGAGCACACGTTACACACTAAAGCTGATCCATCAGTTTTTAAATCTGGATACTGTTGGACTAGCTTGCTCAAGTAAACCGATTTGCTTTCCTTGACTTTAGGCATTTTCTAAATAATAAAACAATAAACCAATTTTAACAAAGGTTTTAATAAATTAAAAAAAATTTATACTTACATCCAAAACGCAGAGGCTATGAAGGTAATTTTATCTGTTTTTAAACTAAGACAACTTTAAAAAGTTTTAAAAATGTTATGCTTTCAACAATTCAATGAAATTTTTAAAATGTAAATTTGTTGACAGTAAAAACTTGGCTACTTTGATTTAAACGTTTTTTTTTCAACCAGAGTTGTAGCAGCACAAAAAGTAAGGCGATTTCATGAAATAAAATAAATGAAACAAATAAAAAAAGTTGCCACATCAAAAAAAAAAAAAAACATAACGATTTTTGCAAATATTTATTAAATAATTTTTTTTTCGTATGAAAAAAATGAAAAATTATCTTAAAATGACAAAATAAGTAAAAAAAAGCCGATATCGCAAAAATAACTAAAAAAAAGCCGATATTGCCAAAATAAGCAAAAAAAAGCCCTAACAAATATAGCTCATTTTCTTTGTTTTTTTATGATCGGAATTTCTGTTCAATCAAAATCTTTCTATCTTGTAAACAAAAAAAAAAGCAATTGCTTATTTTTGGTTGCCCTAATTATGTATAATAGTGCTGAAATAAATACGCTACATAATTTCTTGTACATAAACAGATTTGTATTGCTTTAATTTTTAATTATTTTCAATTATTATTATTATTTAAAAATGTTTGTATATATTTTTTTCATTTGACTTCATGGCATGCTTGTTTTACTTTTTTGCGTTTATTTATGTTTTACGTGTGCCTCTATACAATATATTTGGTTGCTATCTGCATGAGATTTAAACCAATTCGTAGTCATTTGAAAAATAGTTAATTTATAGTAAGTGTTTTTTGCAACTGACTATTTTATTTACTACGGGGAAGTATTTGAATACATTCTCTTTATAAAAATACAAAACATATCGTTACCTTCAGTCATAAAGGAGTTTAGTGCAATTTGATAAATTGTACAGGGGGGTTATTATGTAATTCGATTCGAAACGAAAATACTTTCGAAAGAAATTTCCGTATCGAAAATGAAATGGTATTTTCTAATCCGTTCGAAAGCCCCACAGATTTGTATTTGTTAAAAAAAAGGAAAAACAAAGTGCTGCCAAATTTATAGCCGATAAATTTGACAGTACCTGTCAATATTGACAGAAATTTTTTGAAAAACAAGCGTTAATAAAAAAACGTTAAATTTTCCGCAAAATGTAAATAGTATAAGTGAAAACTTCAAAACAAAATAACAAATAACACTACGTGACAATTTTTTGACCAAATGAATTTTACACCTAATCTTTATGTAAAATTTTCCGCTGAATCCGATATTCAGATATTGAGATATTCCAAAATAACCGTTATTTGTGTTTTTAAAAAAGATGCTGTGACTGAAATGCAAATATCTTCAAAAATTTTAAACGGATTATGTACATAATTCTTTCTTTCTAGTGAAAGGTTATAAAATTTCTAAAATAACCATGGATTGCTGACTTCATATTCGGATTCAGCGGAAAATTTTACATAAAGATTAGCTGTCAGATTCATTTGGTCACGACTTTGTTGAAATTTTGTCACGTAGTGCAATTATTTATAAAAATATAACGGTCTAAGAACATAAATTCTGTTCCATTGTGGTTGGATGTTAGAGATAAAGAAAGTGATGCAATTGCAGAAAGAGTTCAACGGAAAATAATACGAGATACATCCGACATTATGAGCCTTGATAATAGTACGTAAGAAAGATTTTTAATTATCAAATTTAATTATAAAAATACTATTTTTAGTTTCGTGAAAAACTTTCGGCTTAATAAAAATTCATTTATGTATGTAAACAATTGTATATACATATGTAGGGTGATTTAAAGCCACCTGAAAGATCGACAGTCATTGCAACTTTGATGAAATTAGCTTCAACATTAAAATGTTTGGTACAAGGTGGATACCAACATCAGATTGACCAAGATCGTCTTGTAGGACTTTCACACTCATCAATTTCCATATGCTTATCTGAGGTATGCGAAATAATCGAACAAAATATTTGTCCGAAGCATATTATCTTTGAAATGACTGAAGAAATAAAGATGGAGGCGAAAAGATGGTTTTTTTAATAGATGTGGAATACCTGGAGTAATTGGCCAAGTAACAATGAGCATTTGTACTTCAACCGAAAACAGACATTTAACTCTTCTCATACCTAGTAACATAGCACATTTGTAAAAATAGTTAATACAAAATCGATTAAATGAAAACTCACTTTTTTCCACTTTTTCAATTCACGATACGGTGGACCAACCGCATCTTAATCCTTTGATAGTCTTTGCCACAAATCCTTCGACTTGCTTTTAGCATTTGCAACATTGAGGTGCCCCTTTGCTCAATATGCATGTGCAATTATAAAATCAACCATCACCATATTCTGTCTTGGTTTTGTAAACATTGCTTTGTTTAAGCTTTCCCTAAACACAACCCAAATTTAAAAAATTACTATGTATAAAAATTTTCAGACTAAAAACAAGGAGTTGTGACAACAAACACAGTATAAATTGTGATTTCAAGTCACTCACAGTTCTGAATATAGAGGAAATCGAATGTTTTAAATTATATTTTACACTTTTTGTAAAAAGTTTTATTTAATTACTTACATTTTTAAATTTTTTATTGTTTTCGCAAGCACAGCACCTTTCGAATAATTTACGAAAAATTTAAATGAACTGACATTTGCTTTCGTATTATATAGTTGCAATTGTAAAAGGGTAATTTATAATTTACGAAAAGGGGTAAAAAAAATATTTCCGAACGTTCGAAAATTAATTTTCGAAAAACGTACTACATAATACAATTTGTACGAATTCGTAAATCTTTTCTTTCGAATCGTATTACATAATAACCCCCCAGGAGAGGAAAAGAATTTGCTAAAATTTTTAGTTTTAAATATTTTTTAAATCAGTAAATGCAGTTTATTTTATTGTGGACTGTTTTTTTAAGGTGCAAGATATGTACAACGAAAATTATGGATCTTTGTCTAAAAAAGGGTTTTGTGACTTAGCTAGCTAGCACTTTTCTGTCAAATATTTTGTGCTTTTAGTGCGTACAAACCACTTTTTCTTTAATATAACTTTTATGTATTCGTTTAACGAAAAATAAAGTATTTTAGAGGTGATTTATTGCTGAATATGCTTGCAGGTACTCGATTGGTAGAACTTTGGAATCAGGCCGTCAGCAGTGGGACGGCTATACACATTGGTAGTGGGACTCATTTTTATGCCTGTTCTTACGCAATCAGCATGCCAAGTCGTAGAAACCTGTCTAAGGCGCTTTGGTGTGCATGAAAGGGGTAATGAGAAGTAGTTCTGCCTATTGAGCAGTAGGTGATGGGACTGGCAGCCGGAAATCTTCTTAATGATGGCCGATGAGTTGGTGACTGGGAAATGGAGGAAACTGACTGTGTGAAGACGGTCCGATATCCAATAGGTTATTATTTGGAGAATATTAGGGAATGGGTTCACATATGGCAATGAAGACAGCAGAGAAAGGCCATAAAGTCCTTCAGTTTTTGTATGGCCAACTTCAAGAATCTTTTGCTCAATAGTAACTCAATGTTTATATTAAGCAAAGAGAAAAAATGTTAATCAAAATCACAATCTATTAAAAAAGATATGAAAATTGGTATACTTTTCTTAAAATGTCCGAAAAAAATAGTAAAAGTCCAAAATTGTATTTGATAATTTGCAAAAAAAAATACTAGATTAAACTTATTTTACATTTTTAAAGTTAATTTTCTATTAAAAATGGGACTTAGCATTTTACCTTAAACATTAATTGGAATTAGCATTTTTACATACCATTGCAAAACAACAAATAAAACATATTAAATAGTATTTTTGTTCTGCAAACTATGTATTTTTGTGTACTCAATTGAACTGGATTAAAAACTTTATTTCCAAAGAGTGTGGACTTAACTCCCTTACGACTGAAGAAAAAAATGTGTTTTTTTTTTATTTTAATTCCCTAAGCTGATCCCCGCGAAGATTTACGCTTGTATGCAGGAAAGAAACAAAAGTCTCTGGCGGGAATCGAACCTGTAGCCCCGGCGCTGATAGACTAGCTCACTACCAGCTAGCCTACCGGTACATTTATTTTGGCACCAAATCCCAAAAGGTCCTATCTTATATTTTGAAAACTTTACAGGAGAAGCTATTTAAAACGATAAATTGATAAATCGCCTTAAACTGTTTATAATTTATTTTTCTTCTGTTAGTTACTGTTAGTTAGCACCATATAATCTTTGTAGATATTTTTTTTTTGGTTTTTTTGCTAATAAAATCGAAAATTTTGGTCGAAAGATTCCAAAATATCTTGTGGACCTTTGTCAGAATGAATGCAATAGTCGATTTTTAATATTATGTTAGTTAGGGCCTTTTGCGTTTCAGGTAACGCTCTATTTATTTTTAAATTTTTTTTTTTTTTTTCTTTTCAATGTTTCTCCAGAGTATAATTGATAACTACAAAACTATTGCAAATAGAGAAAAGAGTTTACAATTTTGATTATTCTTAATCCAAAAAGAAGATACTTAATCTCTCCAAGATTTAATAATTTACTTTTATTGCTAACGTGCTTGTCTTGTTGTTAGAAAATTATAAAATAAACTCATAGCAATACTTGTTAAAAAGTTTATACAGGGTTGTCCATTTAGTGGTTTCAAAACTTGCAAAGTTGTCATCTGTAGTGTCATTTATTAAGTAACAGGATTGACATTTACTAATATGGATCGTTTAACAGCCGAAGAACGCTCAAAAATATTTAAAACTTACTACAAAAGGATTATAAAGAAATTTAAAGAGACTAGAAGCGTTACAGATGTGGTCAGGCCTCTACATCGGCGCAATGTGCGCACTAACGAAAATATCGCTTTCGTTAGTAAAATTACGATAATGGCGCTGGAAGAACCATTACCGTTAACTCAGAAAGCTAAGGCCGTATGATAACCGACTCTTTTTGACCTCTTTGCAGATAATGAATTAGAAAAATGTGGTTTCAACAAGACGATGCCACGCGCCACACAACATGACCAGTTTTGGTTTTATTGCATGGGAAGCTTGGGAAGCTTAGTTTCCCATGTTATTTGACGCCGTTTGACTTTTTTGTGGGGCCACGTCATGCTGTATCATTTGAAAAACCACATTCATTCAGTAAAACCCGATATACCGCCCGAAATGTGCAAAAAAGTGATCGAAAATCATCGACTGGATATAATCACGCCTGTCACAGAAACCAATTCCGATCGAAAGTGGAAGTGATTTCGTATCTTGCTTCACATTAAAAAAATTACTTTCGGTCGGAATTGATTTCTGGAACAGATAACAGATTATATATGTAAGTTTACTGTACTGTATTTTTAGCAGAAATTTAAGCCTGTAATTTGGAAATGGATTCGAAAATCGCTGGAAATTAATCACACCTTTTAAAAACATTTGTTTAAAAATTATTTCATTTTACAATTGTTTTATGCATTTTTAAAAATTCAAAATTATACAAAATTTTTTTAATTTCTTCCCAAAACAATGTTTTTCTCTTTTATTTTGTCGAAAATTGAAATGAAATTATTATCTAAACTTTTTTGGGGGCTTTAAAATTTTTTTGGTGGGAAGGAATTGAATTACCTGGCAAAACTGAACGATCAAAAGCTCACTTCTAAAATATTCTAACTTTTGGTGGAGAGTATTAAGGATTCGGCACAGCTCAAGATAGCGTTCTTACTTGTTAACTTTAGATTTGGAGTTTCATTATAACAACTGAATTTTTGCTGTATTTAAAGTTTAACTCTGGCCAGGGTTTTCTTTTTATCATAAATTTTATATGGTCAGGTAAAAAAAAAAAATATTAATCAAAATTATTGTAGCAATTAATTTTAATTGAATTTCAAAAAAAAAAAAAAAAAATTGAAAATAAATGTCAATATTTAAGCTACATGTAAATTTTTATTTGTGCACCAATTGAATTTTATCGATTTCGTTGTATTTTTATGATAAAAACATTTATTTTTCCATTTAGTTTTTGATTTAAAAGCGACAGTCTGTCAATATTATTTTAGGTTGACATTTTATAGGTTTGTCATATGTTTGTTTTTCTTATGTTTGTATATACAAAGTACATAGATACATATACATTAAATGTTGGTTTTTGTTATTTTTTTTTGGCATTTTGTTTAAACATCAATCAAAACCAAACCCCCGCATTTCATATTGAGACCCTCTAATACACCAATATAGAAGTACGCACTAAACCAAACAAGAAAAACCCTAAAATTCAGTTAAAATTTGTAAATAAAAAAACTGAGTTGGGTGATCGATTTCTTTTTTCTTACCTGTGTTAAAACCCGGTTATTTTTTAATTAAATTAAATTACTGCTGAGATATCTTAGCACTAGAGTTTTTTTTTTCCCGGACTTTTTCGATTCCCGGGAAAGCGGGAAATTTTTTCAAATTTCCCGGGATCCCGGGATCCCGCTCCATATAGATAATACAAAGTAAATTTTGTTATTAATTAATGAAAAAAACTTTATAAAAAACGTAAGGGAACTCACGCCTTTATTCCATATTATTATGCTTTTATTCAGTATTATTATGCTCTGGATACAAGATAAAAATATAACATAAACATAACAATTTAATTCATAAAACAATAATAAAAACAAAATAAAAATTGAGGTACTCAAGATATAAGATCAAAAAGTTAATTAATAAAATAGATAAAATAATTTAAAGAAATATATAACATTTTTTAACGGCTTAGGAAATAACTTTCTGACACACTCAAAGCGCTTAGTAAGTCGTCAAAAAGTATATTCCTGATTTTATTTACTAATTATCATGTTTCCGAAAAATTTCGTTCATCTAGGTTGCACAAATAGTTAAAAGTGCACAGTTGTAGCATGCTTCGGATTCACAATCAGAAGCAATTTTTTCGTTTTTACAAACAACGTCTATATCAGTCAAATGTATGTCAAGGTTGATGCAAAAATAGCACCAACCGGACTGCTTCCTTCAAACCTTTTCATTTCAATAGGTCCATTTGTAATCTTTAGGACAATGTGTTTTTCAAGTTGTATGTTGTAGTATCTTACACGAGTTTCCAAAATGTTATTTTATTTTGGTTTCCCCGCATTTCACGGGTATATAAACCAACACAAATTGAAATTGGGAATTTGTGTTTATCACCTAATAAACATATCGCTCCGTCATTGCATCATAGTCGAAGTAACTTTAGCAAAGTTTTCCTTCATACCTTCTTGTATTATAACTCAAACTGAACCGAAGTTATAGCCAAATATATCTTTAAATCGGTACATTTTGAAAACTTTAATCGCATTTTGCCAAGATCGTTTGTTTTTGTAGATATGACTTTGTTGCAATTAAGGAGCGATATGTTCAGGTATCTCCTATTTTTAAGACTTGTTCATGGACAATGAAACTTTACTACCTGCATCTTATTTTGAATTAATGTACTTTATTAACTCTTCACTTCACTAAATGTAGTAATTATCAACTGTTGCACTGCCCATTCTGCTTTTAGTAGATTTATTGCATCAGGAGACATTCATTTAAATACATGTACTCACTTCTTGTAATTGATCTAATCCACAACCCATCCACAGATGCTAATTTTTAGAGAATAGAAAACTAAATTTCAAAGAATAAATAGCTTTTATGAGGAATTTTTTATTTCCCGGGATCCCGCAAGAAAAATCCCGGGAAAACGGGAAATAAAATAATTGAAATTCCCGGGAATTCCCGGGACGGGAAATCCCGGGAAAAAACCCTACTTAGCACATAAAGATTTTGGATAGATATAAATTTTTTAATTAAAAAAATAACATATTTTAAAAATCGGATAATCGAGTATTTTTAAAATAATTTTAAAGCACAACGGAGCTTTATTTTATAATTTTTAAACTATTCGAAAACCCAGTTTTAAAAATGTCGAGTAATCTATCACTCCAGGCAATACCCGTGTTTGTGTTGGGTAATGTTTTTGTTGACGATGGCTTTAACTTATTAAAAGCCTACCCCATTTTGAAATGAAATAAATTGAAATATATAGAAACACTATAAAAAACGCATAGTCAGTCAATCACGATCTTATGATAACATATACCAAAGCATTTACAGATTATCACATATAATGGACACACGAGAACAAAATTATGTTATAACCTCAAGATTTGTATATGTAACAGTTATTTGTGTCAAATATTTCCTGGAGTAAACATTTATTCTTTATTTTTTTTTTTTTTGGTTATAAAGTGATTAAAGGACCTACGGTTACTTAAGAACTCTGGAAACAATTTTCCATCCTAGTGCACAACAGCACCCTCTAGATCAGAATTACAGAATCAAATGAACTCTTTATTATCGGAATTGTTGTCTGCGGTTTCGTATTAGCTTCTAAAAAAATCTTGTGGATCATGCCCAAATGCTACTGTTGTAGCTGCTATAATTCGCACCGCATCTTTATAATAGAAATCGTAAATCTATCCAATAATACAGACAATTTTTAAGTAATAATCTTTTCTGTTCCTCGCCATTACCTCCTCTTTTTTTATTTCTGGTCCTGCCTCTGAATCTGTGTCTGCATCTTTTTGCATCGGATGACATTCTTCTAATGTGCTGCTGAAGGCTAGATTACACTATAATACTTTGTATTAATACATGTCAAGAACTCAAGTAATATGACAAAGTGTGATAGTGCGAATGCAATGTGTCACGAAAATGAAAAGTATTATGAAAAAAGTTTGACATCCCATACGACTTCATCGTTTTTTGAAAAATTTCTAAACAATAATGCTTTTCATTGGATCAGGGTTGCATTTTATTTCATGTGTGAGTGTTTATACTTTGTATGATGGTGTGAACACAAGCTGTCATGTTAAATTAGATTTTTTGACAGTCGCAACAAAACTCATTAGATTTCTATCTCACAAAGTATTATGGAATACGTAAGACTTGTGAGATAGTGTAATCTAGCCTTAACGGTTGTTATAGATCCAGTTGTACATATTTTTTTTCGTAAATTTAACCCCAATGCGGCACGTGTTAAAATTATCAGACTAAGCTGAAACTTTGCCATCACATTTTCTAGCCTATTGGAACATTTTTGGGTGGAGCCAAAAAATTGAGTTCCATTTTTTTCTCATGTACTTTGTTACCACCCTACTGGGCAAACACTTATCAAAATACTCATCAAGTACTGTGGTAGTATAAGTGAAAATATGTTTGTATGTGCGACACCGATAACGTCCCAGCGTGAAAATTCAGAAGACCTTTTTACTCCGGGAGTTTTTAAAGGTCTGCTTAAAATATTTTTTAATTCAATTACTTTTCTTGTCTAACTGTTAAAGAAGGACATATACAAGAAAAGATACACATTCCAAATTCGCTTCTATGATAAGGGAGTAGTGAAGGAGTAACATTTTTGTATTGTTTTTTTTTTTGCACAATCAAAAGCAAAATAATAATTTTTTTTTATCCCGTTATCATTCTTATGGACCTGCTAAAGAAACGAGAGCGGAAGGTCTACTCTGCAATGACAACGTAAGTAAATAAGATATTAGTATGGAATGGAGCGAGAAGGCTTTCTAGAAGGCCTTGGTACTCCTTCTTTTTCCCGCTGGAGCTTGATAGATAATCGAACCGATTAAGATATTACGTCTAGCAAACGTACACGAGCTTGAAATCAGGCATTTTGATAGTGTATGGTGCCCTTCACACCTGCCAACTAATGTTGTTGATGTTTTATCTGCTGATAATAAGGCGTTTCATTTTTAAAACTATTTAGTTACATTTTCAGTGCAACAAACAAGTAATTTTTAAAGGCAGTTCTTGGTTGTTTTCATCTATGTTTGGTTTGGCAATTCGATATACATAAATAGACCATTTTTAGACAACGTTTGATGATTTTTTTTCTTTTAAGTCATGGTTTAATTTAACAAGCTTATCAAATTTTGTTATTAAAAAAACTTTTTTCATTTATAATATGAAGAGATTGTTATGTTCCAGACTTTGTTATAACACCACTACATCCATTAAAGAAAATTCACTGTTTGGTACACTTAATTGGTCGGTTAAATCATCGGCTGAAATATATTTTCACAGGTGTATACAGATAAACCAAAAGGATCGGGCACTTGAAAGCGAATTTCAATGCGTAATTGCAGAAATACAGCCTGAATTACTGCGAAGGGTGTGTGAAAATTTGACCTTAGGGTTACGGCACCTACACACTAGCCGCGGTGACC
Source organism: Pollenia griseotomentosa (assembly GCA_963931875.1). NCBI lineage: Eukaryota > Metazoa > Arthropoda > Insecta > Diptera > Polleniidae > Pollenia > Pollenia griseotomentosa. Next base: position 44,156,660 of record OZ007562.1, on the reverse strand, counting down.
ACCTGCCCAATATTATAAGGAAAAACAATGCAATGGATATTAAAAATATTTGTCTTTTTGTTATTTCAATTTAAAGTTCTCATCTCTAAAAAAAATTCTTTTATAAGAAAATTAAGAAAGGAAAACAAAAAAAAACAAAAAAAAAAAGTTGAGCCATGTCTGAAGTCCGATTGATTTTATTTAAAATGTTTTTACGTAGCACTACGTTTATAACGACAAGACCCTGCAGATAAAGTAGCTAAAATTTAACTAGAAATTTACTAGATAATTTTTACTTTAAACTAGTTGCACTTGCGATTTTTTTATATCAAACTGTCTTACTTAACGCTGGGTTATCATAGTAGTTTAAAACTTGTTGCATTATTTACAGTAAAAGTACTAATAAAAGCAAAACCAAATTTGACAAATTCCCCTCAATATTTTTTTCATACTTAATTATCATTTTTAGTTTTTTTATATTTTATTTTAGAATAATTCTTAGCACTAACCCCTGGATCCAGAGAGAGAGAGAGAGTGGGAGAGAAATAATATTACAACTTATTTCCCTGTTACACCGATATTTCACTTTTGTAGAATTGCGCTTAAGCGCAAAAAACTAGCAAAATGCCCCATTATGGTTTCTCTCATCGTTCTACATTGCTAATTTAATGTTTTTAACTGAATATATTAACAAAAAGAATAAAGGAATTTTTCCTTTTATTTATTAATTTTTTAAACATGAAAATTTTTCCTACAACAAACGGCGGCACGTATAAAGCTGTGCAATCGAAATTGTATTCTCTTTCTCATAGTAATAAACTAGTCCAAAACCATACTAGTAACGATTTTAGCTGCAGGGGGCAAACAAATTTGTATGTCCATAAAAATGTACAATATAAAGTACATATGCTCTAATTGTCACAAGGACCAAGCCTTTCCAAAATGGTAAGAATTGGTCCATAATTTTGCATATTCTCCATCTTCCCGCAATAGAGTACTTGTGCCCGGGTGGTTTTGATTGCCTATAGAGTCTTAAAGGTTGAAGACTATGACACAATTTGGCTTTAGTTTACTTTAAATTATCTCTTGAATACTTGTTCACTATTAAATAGAGAAAACCAAATGCAAGAACAACAAAAATAGCTGCTAATTTATTTAATAGCCAAGTCGTGGTCCAACAGCATGATGAAGTAAAAAGACTTAAATAAAAAATAAAAAGGTATGTACGACTTTATCTCAAACCATATAGAAATAAGAAACAAAATCTTAATAGCGACAATAGCAGCAAAAACATCGACAAAAACAACAATGGCAACAAGAAACAAAATAATAAAACAAAACAAAATCTAGACAATAGTTTAACTGACAATATAACATTATCATAACCACAAGAGTCAGGTAATTCTTCTTTTTTATTTTTTATAACCAACCATTGTTGCACCTTACTATAACTTACTTCACAATAGCAAAGGTACCTTTTCTCAAACTGGTCTGGCGTACCGTACTCAACCAATCTTAGCATAGAGCTATAGATTATTGACAAGAACAGAAATAGAGAGCTGTCCTAAAACTATGATTTCAAAAATTTTTTTACTTTGTTGTTTTTATTTCACAAGTACCGGTTTTTAAGAGAACACATCAAAATTTTGTTAAGAGTTTTCTTTCTAGTTAATATTCTATGATAGGAGCTGACAAACAACTTCAACTAATCTAACCACAACAAAAAACACTCGAATGTAAGTGGAATAGAACACGAACTCATGCAGTTCACTGTTGCCTACTCAAGAATATCACTAAACAGAATCAAAAACAGCTTAAGAAAAAATAAAAGCAACATTTTTAAATCAAAAACTTAAGTAATGAATCGCCAAAATAAAAACCTTTTAAACAAAACAACTAAAAGCGTTTTATTCGGCTGTGCCAAATTTTTCGTACCCTCCACCGAGAGTAAGAATGTTTCAAAATTGGAGTTTTTATCCAACAATTATAAAGCAGCATTTATTAAAACTGACCTCACAGTATTATAATTCGTTGTAGTTTTAGGCGTATGAAATTTCATTCTAAAAGTAGGCTTTATATGGGTCTATGGTAAATTAAAGACCAATCCTTACGAAATTTGGTAGCATGATTTCTAGTGTTATGAAACAATGGCATAGCAAATTTTAAGAAGATAGCCGTATTCGTTACGGTTTATATAAATTTTTTCCTTTTACTGCTTTAGCGAGCATAAGGCCATCACAAGATTTTTTTCAAAACATCCGATCATTGTCGTGGTATTTAACTTTGTTCGAGTTTATACGTGAATTAGATAATTCTCTTATTATTTGGCGTTTCCAGTTATGAGCGGGTCTCCTAGCCCGTCTACTTCTTAGCGAGTTCCACTGAATGACCTTCCTTAGAGTGTGTCCAATCCAGTTCAATTTGCGTTTTTTTAAATTAAATTTCTATTGATTGGTGTTTTGCTCTTTTCATTAGCGCGGTGTTTGACACTACTCTTGGCCAGAAAATGTTTAAGATTATCCTCAGGCGTTTGTTGATAAAAATACACAATCTCTGTGTTTCAAGTGGTGCCATGCTTCATGTTTTATAGCCATACAACAGTGTGAATTTTGAACTGGAATTGAAAATTTTTAGTTTGGTCTTTTCAGATATATTTGATGAGGACCAGACTCGTTTTAACTGCTTTAAACGTTTTTTCCCGCTCTGTTGATCCTCTTGGACAACTCTGTCAGCCGATGACATTTATATATTATCTATATCCGGGCCGAGGATAACAAATCCACGCTCTTAAAATAAAAAATATGCAATTCCATAACTCAATCTGCCAAATCTAGCAGAAAGTCACGGTTTAAGGCGTACTTAAGTGTTTTCCGAGAGTAGGTTTTATAAGAGGCCTATATTAAATTATGAACCGATCTTCACGAAATTTAACAGTATAATTTCTAGTCATATTATAAACGTGCATTATGCCACCATTCACGTTAGTTTTTGTAACAATATTATCAATTTTTCACCACTTATAGTAAAGGGTATACAAATGGGCAATATCTGTCCATTATTTATACTTGAGGTATACTACATCCCATTGGCATATGTACGGCGGCGTAAATGGTCTTGTGGAAGAAGCCCTTGTGTCAACTGAATCTTAAATGGAAACAAATGCAAATCCTTGTGCAAAATTGTGGCCAAAGTGGTTCTTTGAAGATCAAGCTCCTGAGCACGGAGTCGAATTGAGGTTGGTGGATTGTTTTGAACACTTTCACCTACAGACCCTCTTTCTTCGAAACCATTGACTACACGATAAATAGTGCGTTTTGTTAGCACGTTTTTTCTCCCAAAAATGTCACGTAACGTTCTCATCGTGGTAGTAATCGATGTTTTAACGATTAAAACACTTTTGTTTACCGAATTTTTTTTTCCATAATAAATTTGCCACGTGTCTACCTCACGACTGCCAAATATGAATTGTCAAGAATAATGTTTACCAAAATGGCGGCAAAACAAAGTAGAATTCCTTCCCGGCGGACACCCTGTATATAAAGCATATGGCTGACATCTCTTTTCTATATAATTATTTTTTTTTAATTCCAATTGCTAAAAATTTTTTTTGCTTTTTTCTAACTTTCTGATTTAAAAGCTCCAAAGGGTTTTCTATGGGGTTGCGATCGAAAGATTGGAAAGGCCATCCCAAAACTTAAATATCCTCGCCGTGAAAAAAAATTGTTGTACTGAAAGTTCTATAACAATTTGTATTCTCAATTAAAACCGTGTTTTTGAAAAACTGTCACAAATTTCTTTTCTTTAAGTTTTAAGATTTCAACACCTTTTCCAATTGTAATTCAAAATTGTAATTCAGATAGCATCAATTGTAATACAGATTAGTCAATTTTAATTCAGAAAGCGTAAATTGTAATTCAGATTAGTCAATTGTAATTGAAAAAGCGTCATTTGTAAATCAGAAACGGTCAATTGCATTTCAGAAAGTGTCAATTGTAAGTCAGAAATCGTCAATTGTAATTCAGAAAACAAAAAAATCTTATTAACTATTTATTTTTATTTTATTATAACAAAAAAAAAAAAAATTCACTACATAAAGAGCTAAATAAATTGGTTTATATTCGTATATATTTCGTTTTATTTTTATTATATTCTGAATAACAATTGACGCTTTCTGAATTACAATTGACAATTTCTGATTTACAATTGACGCTTTCTGAATTACAATTTACTAATCGGAATAACAATTTACGCTTTCTGAATTACAAATGACTAATCTGAATTACAATTGACGCTTTCTGAATTACAACTGAAAAAGGTGTAGTTTAGAAGACAAACCCGATTTTATTTCATAAAGTTTTAAGCTTCGTTCACATTCAAAAAAACATTTTCTCATGGTGTTTATAATAGAGCAACAATTTCTTTTGCAACCACACACATTTTGCATTAAGAAACCGTTTGCAAATTTTAGCCACAACAATATTATGCAGTTATTATTATTTTTCACAACATTTTGTTAAAATTTTCATTCAAAACTAAATAAAATTATTTTAAACGTCAGAAACAATTTCATACAAATTGTTGCTGAAGTTCTAGTTGACTCAACTTTAGTTACATTTTTAAAAAAATTTTAGTTACATTTTTGTTCTAAAAATGAAAGAAAAATATATGAAATACTTTGGGAAGAAGAAAGATAGAAGAAAAAACGAAACTGTTTCACTGATTGTGAACGAAGCTTTAGAAAAAAAAATTGTATCAATTTAAAAAATAATTCACTTATAATAATTTTCAAAATTAAAATATTAAATTCGTTTTGTCAAAACTAGTGCTACACCTTTTCCAGTTGTAATTCAGAAAGCGACAATTGTAATTCAGATTAGTCAATTGTTATTCAGAAAGCGTCAATTGTAATTCAGATTAGTCAATTGTAATTCAGAAAGCGTCAATTTTAAATCGGAAATTGTCAATTGCTTTTCAGAAGGCGTCCATTGTAAATAAGAAATTGTCAATTGCAATTCAGAAAGCGTCAATTGTAATTCAGAATTTAATAAAAATACAACGAAATATATACGAATATATAGGTACCAACATATTTAGCTCTTTATGAAGTGATTTTTTTTTTTTTTTTGTTATAATAAAATGAAAATAAATAGTTAATAAGATTTCTTTGTTTTCTGAATTACCATTGACGATTTCTGACTTACAATTGACGCTTACTGAAATGCAATTGACAATTTCTGATTTAAAATTGACGCCTTCTGAAAAGCAATTGACAATTTCCGATTTAAAATTGACGCTTTCTGAATTACAATTGCCTAATCTGAATTACAATTGACGCTTTCTGAATAACAATTGACTAATCTGAATTACAATTGACGCTTTCTGAATTACAACTGACTAATCTGAATTGCAATTGATGCTTTCTGAATTATAATTGACGCTTTCTGAATTACAACTGGAAAAGGTGTAGTAGTCGAGCAGCATGTTGTTCAAAACTGAAGCAATTAACAGATGAGCAAAAAATAGTTCCACTGGTTTAAAAAGAAATAAATAAAATAAATAAAAAGTTTTTTAAACAAAAATTCAAATTCGACGTCTAAAACGACTTAAGAAATAAAAGCTCAAAAAGCTGTACAAAATCCTTTTACAAAACATGCTTATCAAATTTAAAGCTTTAAATTAATTTTCACTTTTTTTTTTTTTGCTAAATTCCTCAGATTTTTCGGGAATAAATATTTTAAATAAATTGAAATTTTCCTACATTCTTCCAAAATCCCCGAAGCCCCGCTCTAGAAAATCTGTCGCAAACTAATGTTGATGTTACCGATTTGGGAATTGTGCCTTATCTTGGCACATTAGTCTATCTTTAATTGTTAGTCTCTGTAGTGGTGCTTGTAATGCCTGTAACTGTAGCATTCTGTAGTTGTTTTTTCTTTTTCAATAATTTCCCAACAAACAGGAAGTCAAACCTCTGATATAAAATGACTTTATCTTTTGACATCAAACAAAATTCTCAAACGTTTTTCAATTGTTTGATTTCAACATTTAAATTCAAATTGATAATGATTTGAAAATAAGCATTGGATATCAAATGTTTTATCAATTAGATGTCAACTTGCTATCAATTGTAAAATTCAATTCAAAACTAAACTTGGCAATACTTAAGCGAAAAAAAAATTTTAACATTAAAAATGGCGATTAAAGTTCCTTTTTTATTTCGTGGTTAAAGGTGTTTTACAAGTGAACGATTTATTTCGTATGAAAAATAAAAATCATTTGTAAGTAATTACAATGATTAAGAATACGAATTACAAAAAAAATAAAACGGAAAAGTGAAGAAATTATAAGTTTGTTGTATCATCGTGGTGCTCCTCCTCAAAATAAAAGGGAGCCAGTTATTTCGTCTTTGCAAGAATTAGGGGACGTTAAAAACTTTATTTCATCGTTTAGCTATGGGGCAAATGTTTATCTCACAGTTTATTTAAAAAAATTATGAATTTAAATAAACAAGAAATAAAATGTGTTTATATTATAATCCACATTTGAGAATTACGTTTGAAAGCAGGTTGAAAATAAAGTAATTTTTCAATTTGAAAATAATTTTCCCTTTTTGTTGAGAACGCTATGATTGTCAAATCATTATCAAACGTTTGTCGTTTGAGAAAACGTTTGATTTCAAATAATTTTCAATTTGAAATCAAACCTCCGTGTTTGTTGGGTTGTGGCAAATACAAAAACAAACATCTAGTTTAACATAAATTAAGTTTGAAACACACTAACACACACAACCTACGCACCTTTTTTTCAATTTATTCGATTCAAAATTTTGTATTGTATTATTTTCTATCATTTTTTTTTCTCCAGCTCCTTCCTTTTCTTAAGCCATTATTACTTTTATGGCCATAAAGACGAATGACTCTAGAAATGGAAATACAAAAAATAAAAACGAAAAATAATAAAAAAGGAAAATTACAGATTTGTTAACACGATTTGAAAGGAAGAGTTATTAAGAGTTGTTTTATGCGGAGAAAGGTTGGTGAAATAAAATCGGTGGGTTGAACTCTTTTATTGTATTAAAAATTATTTATAAATTTAATGCATTTCTAACATAAATATCGTTTTAAATAGTTGCATGGTTTAGTTTTTTTTCTTCTTTTGTTTATTTTTATTTCATTTTTCATTAAAAATTTAATCATACTCACGACTTGTAGGCAATCGGTATCAAGTTGGGTTTGGCTGACTCAATTTGATGTGGCAACTAGTCAAGACTTTTTATAGAGTCGTAAAAAAATCTGTGCATCACGTCATGGTGACGTTGTAAATAGTACACTTAATTGGGGTAATTATATGATTTTTATGATTCAATATTTTCAACAAATCAAAAAAATTTAAGTATCAGTTTTTAAGGCATAGTCATTAAGATATTTTATTATTTATACATTTTAGATTTAGACCTTCGCCATGACTTTCGAAGAAGAATTAAGAAGTGCTTTGAAAGGCACACTGTCACACATGAACAGTAGGGCCATAACTTTTTCACACCTTTTGGTAATATCAAAAACGGCATAGTATAGTCGTGTAGAACATTAAAATTATTAATAAAAAATATGAAAATTTCTTCGGATTGTAAAAAAAAATCACGCAGAGATCGGGTTGAAATTTGAAAACAACCATTTTTATCTCACGGAAATTTAAAAAAAATATACACCTGATATTTGTATATATTCCTAGACGTATCACTTAAATGCTATTTTGGAATTTATCTACTGCATAAGATTTACAATTCATCGCGGTTCAAAATTTCTTGGAAGGTTCTAGAAATTTGTTTCACTGCGTGAGGTTTTTTTCGCAAAACGACGGGAGACAGGTCTTTTCATTACTAAAACATTATTGGCCACTCCGTGGTACTATGGTTATAGCCCTAAGGAACATGCTTTTGTTAAAATGCACCCCGGATCAAGTGAAAAGTATTATTGTTTTTAAAAATTTCAAAAAACGATGAAGTCGTATGGAATGTTCAATTGTTTTGCGTAATACTTGTCATTTTCATGTATTTTGAAATTTGCCTTTAAAAGCCCTATTTATGCTTTTTTGCAGCTTTTTACTTCTGCTATAAAGAGGGTAGAATTTTTTTTGAAAAGGCATTAACTGGTTAAAAACCAAATTTTTAAAGAAAAGTTTGATGATTTCGTCAAAAGACGTTTTTTTAACTAGATACCAAAGAAGAATATTACCAACATCTAGTCACACTATAAATGGGACACAAAGAAAAAGTCTAATGATGTCATGTTTGGAATTCAAAATAAAAGCCCTAAGCTACGGTAACACTAATTAAATATTTTATTTAGATTTAACATGGTTTGAATATCACAAAATAATCCAAACATACTACTAGACATAGCAAAAAATTGTTTTTTTTATGTATAATACCACATAAAAAAAATCTAAATAAATATTGAAATTGAAGGAAATGATTATTTAGTTTGCTAGTTGGTCCTGTTCTTTTCGTGAAATATTTGACAAGTGTGACTGTGACCAGCGTTACCATTCAAAATTTTCAAAAAGAGGTACATAAAGTAGATTTTCAAAGGAAAGTGGCACAAAAAGGGGAATTCTGAGAAATAAGGGGCAACTTAAAAAATAAGAACTTAAGCCTAATTAAAAATATTAAAAATTTGGATTCAATACCATAAATAGTTCAACAAAATAACTACAATACTAATTATTGTGAAAAGCTAAGGCACGAGCTCTATGTGTTCATTTGTCCTTCAAGTTGTCCTGAAAAAGGTCAACAAGAAAAAGAAAGACAAAAATGAAAAAACAAAAAATGTACTTTGGACTTCAAGAAAAATTCTTGAAAAAAGTACGAAAAAACAGAAGTAAGGAAGAACATGTAAAATCAATTAAAATGGATAATCATTCAAAAAAGCAAACTTCGATCTACCAAAGGTTAAAATACAATTTGGTTTAAGGATTGATGTTTGACTATTGACGTCAGCAGTCGTCGATGGCTGCGAGTGTAAAACGGCAAATCCATCTGAGGAGATCGAGTGGTTGCGATCGAAACATGTCATGGTAACCTGCCGGCCGCGGTTCGAATCCCGGCCACGGTCAAGAATGAAAGATTATCAATAACAATTTTAATTAATTTTCATGTTGTAAAATTCCTTTCTTCATAAAAATAATTTAAAGAAAATTAAATTTAATGAACTTAAGCCTAATTAAAGAATATTAGAAATTTGGATTAAAAACCATAAATAGTTCAACAAAATAACCACAATACTAATTATTGTTGATTAAAAATTTAATATTGATTTTAAGGAAATTTGGGACGCTGAATACAAATCTGCACTTAGGTTTTTTCTATCAGCTCGACTTTTCAAGATGTCCAAAAATAAGGCACTTGCGCTACATATATTGGAATAACTTGAAAACGGTGCACCATATTTAGTTAAAAAAATCTAAATCTAATCTAAATTCTTCAATGTATTCCGGTATGTGACGAAAATCGATCGATTTCAAAACGAACGTTTTTAAAAGCTGTGATGAATTTCGAGGGATTTTTAAGTCCGTTTCTGAGTTATAGTCTTAAATTTTTGTTCAGAATACACTTCATTAAACATATACCCCCGTATTTACAAACGATTATTACATTTAACAAACGTTTATTAAGGCCAATTGTCATAGTAAATTTGCTCTTTAAGCCTTTACTAAATTTAAAAAAATTTTATGAATACAGGCAATAGAATATAAGATTTAAAAGAATAAAGAATGAAAATAAAAGGAATATGTATTTAAACCCAATTTTAAAAGATACTGAAAACGATATTTTCGGTTTCAAATCGTTTCGTTTTTAAAATCGATTTCCGTCTCATACCTGATTTTCATTAAGACGTGCTTACATTGGTTTTCAATTTGCCCAGTAGTTTCAGAGATTAAACGATATAGTTTTGAAAAAAAGAACAATTAAAAAAATTAAATTTAAATAAATACATTTAAAATAAATTTAAAAATTTATAAAAAAAAATGCGTCAGTTTTGGTTTAAAAACATTTAGTTAAAGGTATTTCGAATCAAATGAGCTTTATTTCATTGTAATCGGTGCACAACTTTTGATTATATTCACAATTTACTGAGAAAACTACCCAGCGGGAAAAAGAAGGAGTAGGAAGGCCTTCTAGAAGGCCTCTGTACCCCTTCTTTTGGATGTACAAGGCCTTCTTGCTCCATTCCATACTCATATCTTTTTTACACACGTTGTCATGGCGGAGAAGGCCTTCCGCTCTCGCTTCTTCAGCAGGTACCTAAGAAGGGTAACGGGACCAAAAAAAAATTGATTTTGCGTTTGCTTGTGCAAAAAAACAATACAGAAAATGTTACTCCTTTTCTACTACCTTCTCATAGAAGCGAGTGTGGAAGGTGTATCTTATCTTTTATACGAAAGAGCCGAGGCCTTCTTTAGCAGTTAGATAAGAATAGTAATTGAATCAAAAAATCTTTTAAGCAGGCCTTTAAAAAGGCCTGAAGTAAGAAGGTCTTCTGAGTTTTCCCGCTGGGTAAATTAATAAATATTGCAATATTCATACAAAAATAAAATTTCTTAATGTGTGTGTGTTTGCTGCTGTTCTATTTATGGATGTTTTTCCTTCACTTAAAAATAAGGTACCTTCAATTAACGCGTTCATCGATTTTTGTGATCTTTGTCTCATATTGTTCATAGGTTATGTGGTTTTGGATTTTTCGTGATTTTTTTGAAAAACAAAATTTTTATTTTTTTTAAAGCTAACAATTACATCTTAAAAAAAGAAAAATTTTGAAAATCGTTTAATGAAGAATACAGCTACGATTTTTGAACTTTTAATACATATTTGCAAAAAGTCCAAAAATAGGATTAGTACCTGTAACTTAAAAATGCGAGCTGATAGAGGAAAACGGAGATTATATTTGAAATCAGCGGCATTAAATTAGTAAAAAAAATGCATCAAAAATCCAACTTCATTTCTCCGCCTCAAAGAGTTAAACTGTATTAAGATAAATGGCAAACTGTCAAAAAATTTACTAAAGTTAACGATAAAATAATTATTATTGTGGGTATTTTATTTTCATGGTTCTTAATACAAATTTTGGTATTTTAATTAGGCTAAAGCTTATCAAATTTAATTTTCATTAAATTATTTTTTTTGAAGAAGGAATTTTACAACATGACAATTAATTAAAATTTATTGATAATTTTTCATTCTTAACTGCTGCTGGGCTCGTACCCAGGCTTTTACGGACAGGTAACCCTTACATGTTTCGATTACAACCACTCAATCTCTTCAGAGGGGTTTGCCGCTTAACAATCGCAGCCATCGATAAAAATTTAAGTTATGTCAAAAAAAATGTAAAATTGTTTAACTTAAAATTGACATTTGAAGCTTGAAATATTAAAAGTGTGGCTGAATCAGCGGCTTATGGGCAAATTCAGCGATTTACCGCTTTATGTTTGTTTTGTTTTTATGTTTCTCATAAACAAAAACTTGACAACATTTCATAAAATAAACAAAACCATAACAGAAGAAAAAAATGTTGCTTACATTTATTACAGTTTGCTCATTTTAACATTTACTCAGTAACTTTTACTGTTTCTTTTTATCAATTCTATATTAATTCAATGAATAAAAAATGAAGTGTCAGAAGGGCTTAAAGGCCGTGTCAGATACAACTTTTTCGCTCTGCGTGACGTTTCTTACTTAAGCCTAGTACTCTTTTCAAATTTGTGAAAAATGTTGAGCAACATTGATTATTTCACACGAAAATTTTGACTGGTATCAATGTTACCTATCATGCGAGTTTGTACAATTTGACGTTTTTATTCCTGCAAAGTATGCGACATTGTTTTGCGTATGTGAACAAACCCCACATGTATTTTACTGAAAATATTTTTTTTATTAAAAAATTTAATAAAAAAGAAAGTAAATATGGATTAGAAACTGTTACCGGTTGTGTTATTTTAATTTTTTATTTCGTATTTAATAATCAGTTCATACTTTTTTGCTTTTGCTTAAAATTCCACGTGAAATAAGTGCAGCATACATTATTTAGCAGTTGTAAAAAAAAGGTTGCCAGAAACATTTCGGAACTTTTTCACAAAATGAACAGAGTACAACTCTATCAACATTTTTTCATACATATTCCGCACAAGTTTTTTTCATATGCGTTTTGACAGCATTTCACGTGAAATGTTGAACAGAGTACCAGGCTTTAGACAGAAAAGCTTAAAACAAAAAGTGGATGTCACAATAAAAACTTTGACAACACTCACGCATTGCTTGCGTGACTGTCAAAGCTCGCAAAAAGATGAGAGTTGCCTAAAGCTCGATTCACCCATGCCTTCCGAACGAAATTTTTGTCCGGACAAAATTTTTTTTATATTGAGTTTGACGTTTTACTTTTGAGAGAGAGAGCAAAGATTTTGTTCGGCACGTTTTTTCTTGAATTGGTTTAATTTTAATTCTTGTGCCGAACAAAATGAACTGAGATGCCACTTTTTTCAATTTGTACATAAGAGATGAATTGAGCTGCCACATATTACATTTTTCGTTTTTTGCTGAATAATTTAAAAAAAAAAATTAAACAAAAGATGGATGTTAAAGAAAATATTGCCATGAAACTAAAATAATAAAATTAATTTTCTTCTTTCGTCCATTTTCTTTAACACACTTTTATAAAAAAAACCAATAGTTTGCTAACTGTTCTGCCACTTTGTATAATCGTTTACATCTGTAAGCCATATGGTAGCTTTGTTTGTCCGGACAAATTTTCCGAGATGGGTGAATCGTTCTGCAGAACACTCTCTGTAAAAAAAATTATTGTCCGGTCAAAAATATTGTTCGGAACGCATGGGTGAATCGACCTTAACTGTTCGCTTCGCTCTGCGTTAAAAGTTGTTATGTTTCGTACAAGTAAGAATATTTTATCTTAGATGTCAAAGCGAATCACTAACGCAACGAGAAGCAAAACTTTTATCTGACGTGGCCTTAAGGGGTATTTCCTTTCCACCTAAAGTGAAGTTGTTGTAAAAAAATAAACGATTTTCTGTGCAGTCGAAATAATTACAAAATTAATAATTTTTAGATAGAAAGAAATGTTTCTGCTTGTTGGCAAACTTCATAAGTGCACTTCTATTTGGTCAAAAACCAGGAAATTATTTTCTTTAATTAAAATTGTATGTATGTATATCTTTTTCTTTGATACTTCAAAATAAAGTTGTTGCTCTTGTGATTAATTGATTTTTGACATTTTATAACTCTTTTATAAAATCTATTAAATCTTTATTTAATATACACAAATTATATATTCATAAATAACCCTTTTATGATGTTTGTATCAATATTTTATATACAGAAATACATTTGTCTATGCATATATTATTATAAATACTTTATTATGAAATTATGTGATTTTATATCTACTTTTAAGTTAAATTTACATTTGATTACAAATCATACTACATACATACATATTTAAATGTATATTTCATCGTAGGTGGAGGCACTATTCTATAGATCCACACTCTTAATATCACTAACACATATACATACGAGCATAAAATGCATAAATTTAAATTCATAAATATATACAGTGGTGGAAAAAATTATGGAAACGATTATTACTTTTTACACAGAAAAAAAACACTGCATAAATTAAGTATGTTATACTTACTAAAAGTACGAGTCGTAAACAAAAATTCAAGTACGAATAACATTTAAACGTACTTAAAACAATCCTAAATAGGATTACTTTCGAAAAGCAATTCCGGAATTTCCTAAAATATGTACTGGTAGTGCCTTTCTGATAGTAAAATTACAAAGTGAAGGTTTTAATCTCATTTAACTTAACAAAGTATGTTGTAGAATCTACAACAACACAACACAAGTAGTTAGAAAACGATTTGCTTGTTGTGTGTAGAAACAACAAAAACAACAGAACATGACGAAAACAAATAATTTTCGCGTTTAAAAAGTAAAATTGAAAAATCTTGCTTCTCATTTAGTTTATATTTTCAGTTAAAACTAAATGTACATGAAGTTTTTTAAGTAAAAAACGTATCGGGAATGATGCTGGTGTTTTATAATTGAAATTATCAGCCATGTCACAGAGTACAATTCCGTTCGAAAACGGAATTCATTCAGTATTTTGGTGCTTCAGAAAACGACGAAAAAACTTTTTGGAATGAAACCATTTATGTTTTCATGAACGGAATGTGAGTTTTCTGTATTGGAAAGGCCAAAAAATTATCAAAATTTTATTTCTATCAATAAAGAAATATGTTTTCTTCGATTCCGTACGGAATCATTCCGAACGGAATTGTACTCTGTGACATGGCTGTATGTAAGGTATAAAACTTGTAAGTAAATCAATCATAATAAAATTCTCCTTCTAATTTCACTTTTGGCTTATTTAAAGTACGAATTCGAGATTGAATCAACTTTATAATATTTGAATCAAGCGCATTTTGAACTTGATTCAATCTTAGTTTTACTTCAATTAATATCATTTTTGGATTATTTCCAGTAGTTAAGTGTTGCGCGATTGAAAATCCGTACTTGAATAAATCTTTCTGTTCTTGATTCAAGAAAATCCGTACTCACTGTACTATTCATACCGCTTCGGATTGATTTAAGTACGGATGGATTGATTTTTGTTTTTAGTGTATTTGCAGCTTGAGAGGAAAACCAAAGATATAGTTGCGTTTAAACAATTCAAGGCTCAAATTGATGAAAAACAACATGCTGCTAGACGAACCGTATCTTTCTCTATCACACGGCATTAAAATCTCAATTTACTTAAAAAATAGGCTTAGCAGGCTTGCATATTAAGCCGACGACAGCGCTTTGGGTATACAAAAAAGATATTTAAAGCAAAACAGCCAAAGTTTTAAACAATTTTTTAATATTCGTACACTCATAAAATTATTACAGCAACTGATTGTTTGTATCTCGAACTGTTAAAATTTAATGAAAATATAGCTATTTACGAATAACTTTATTTTTTTGCATTTATGATTGTAATTCAAAAAACAAACTACCAAAAAATAATGTTTTTCCGTACTTTTATTGTTATGCAGTTTGAATTTTTGTCGGTTAAAATATATTTTTCAAAAGTAACAACTATTAAATTGTACGGCATATGCTGTTTGAAAAATAAAAAAATTTTAAAATTAATGTAAATATCATTTATTTTAAATGAAATGTAAATGAACCGTTTTTTTGAATAAATTTTCAGTTGTTTAATTAACATGAATTTTCTTTTGAATTTAGCTACATAATATTTTGCGTGTAGGAATTTAAAAAAATTTAACATTTTCCAAAATATGTTTCATAAATGTGAAATATCTGCTATAAAATTAAAAAATGCTTCAAAAATGCACTTTGCATAAAAATTCTGCAAAGGGTAAAATATGCACAAACAAACCGATGCCAAATTTCATAAAAAGCTGTAAAACGGAAAAATATATTGTTTCTGCCTCCATTGGTCACACAGGGAAAAACATGCATTTGCATATTTACGGTTTCCCTGCTTATGACATTAAGTTGTTATGTGGATTTGCGTTCTAATACTATAAATTAATACTTATGGGCTTAATTGCATAAATACGTTATTCCTATTCCAGAATCTTGTCATTATTTTCTTTCACTTTAATGTGAGGTTTATATTGCTGGCTGGTTTACCTTTTTCAGAAACAATATTATTTCCCATTACCCCATTTTTATTATTATTGGCCGAAAATCTATTTTTGGCCGATACCGAAGCCGATTAAGCGGTCGGATACTATTAAAATCTGAATCTGATCTGACCATATAGTCGTTGGTTAAGGCTAGATTACACTATCTCACAAGTCTTACGTATTCCATAATACTTTGTGAGATAGAAATCTAATGAGTTTTGTTGCGACTGTCAAAAAATCTAATTTAACACGACAGTTTGTGTTCACACCATCACACAAAGTATAAACACTCACACATGAAATAAAATGCAACCCTGATCCAATGAAAAGTATTATTGTTTAGAAATTTTTCAAAAATCGGCTTCATCGTTTTTTGAAAATGGGAGTATGGGATGTCAAACTTTTTTTATAACACTTGTCATTTTCGTGACACATTGCATTTACACTATCACACTTTGTCATATTACTTGAATTTTTGACATGTATTTATACAAAGTGTAATAGTGTAATCTAGCCTTTATTAGTCAATAAATAAAAAAGCATGAATTAATTAAAAAAATTTAATAAATAGAAAACGTTTTTTAAATTTTCTCAACACTTTTCTTAGATTCAATCTAATACAAAATATTAACTGTCGATTTTTCATTCCGTGGTACCAAAAAATATTATAAATGCCTTCGACTATGACGGCTGTCGAGTTTCGACTACGCCAACCGTTAACAGGCTGATCACTTCTCAGTATTTTATATGTAATAAAGTGTGTTTTGATAGAGGGTTTTAAATGAGGTCTATGGTAATCAATGGACAGAAAGTCATTGAATTTGGTTGTGTGATTTCTAGTCTTATAAAACAATTTTACACCAAATTTTACCAAAAATATCGTTATTGGTAACGGTTACGCGTGTATTAAAGTGGGCTTTCGTTGATTTATAGAATATAAACAGACCCAAATTTACTGCAATAGCATTTTACCTTAATTATTTTAACGAATAGAATTCGGGAGTTTTCGCTTCTCATTTTACTTTTTAAACATAAAAATAAGGTATGTTTTTCTTCTTCTAGTGTTGTTGTTGTTTCTACATGAAACTAGCAAATCATTTTCTTTACAACCACACGCGTATGCACGCATATAGAACGCAATGTTTTTTGAAAACAATTCTATTTTGGATTGTTTTTAAAGTTTTTGTGCGACTTAGTGGAAGTGGAAAAAACTTATATTAAAAACGAGTTTTTTCTTTTCCTGTAGTAGAATGATTTATTGTCATATTAAACAAATTTGTGCTAAATTAAATGACAATCGGTGCATTCCATCACCAATTTATATTGGTTTTTGTTTTTGAAAGATCAGTTATTTAGGGAATCCCAAATTAGAAACCATTTGACACCAATTTTGTATTTATCTGTTGAGACGTTCGAATGTGAGCGTTATTTTAACGGACGGACATACAGACAGACGAACATGGGGTAATCGACTTAGAATTACTTAAGGACCTAGCACATATATATACGTTATGGCGTCTTAGATAAATATTTAACTGTCCTATTCGGAATGACAAACTTAGTATACCCCCGTTCACCCCTAGTTGGTAGGGGTAGAAAATTAATAGGAACAAATAAATTTATTTGTTACACTGTGCTAGTTGAAAAAGCAAACAAGACGGGCAACTGGCGTTTTAAGCTGATTTGGGTACGCTGAATCCAGTAGTGCTAACCGTTTTTTAGGATAGCTCTTTTTTCGAGATTTACCGTTATTTCGAAAATGAAGGAGGTTGTACAACATACATTTGCGTAACTTAAATACGGTTTAGTTTTGTAAAAACACGGTATATCTCGAAAACAAGAGAGTAAAATGTTTATTCATAAGGAAGAGAAAAAATAATAATATTAATAAAAATGCGTTTTATTGCTGCAAAGCTTAACAAAACCCACAAAAATATTGTAAATAATCAAAAAATTTAGCGTGTTATTACAGGTTAAACAATCGTTCATATTTTGTTCGTCGCCACTGTACGTATCCGATTTGTATTCACAGATAATTATTTTGATTTTTATCTAAAACTTAAATCATATGAAGAACTGGTTAACTATTATGTTTAAATTTATAAATATAAGCAGTTTTTTATTCGAAACACGTGTGTAATTTGTTTTTAAAATCCATAGTTGCACCAATAAGAAAAACATATGTATGTATATTTTAATATTTATTAGTTTAAATACACTAAAACGTATAAATTTGTACATATATTTAAATATACAAAGGCCATAAAATTAAACTTAATTTATGTATACTATAAATTGTACAAAGTGTATATACCTATACCCTGCAAACAGCTATTATCACAAAAGTTCGTCTTTCAATTAAAATAATCGCCAATTATATCTTCCATCTGGGAAGGTTATTTAAAAAACGACGCTTCGCCTTAGAGTACGAGTGAACCTTTTCCAGACAACACTAAAAACGCACTTCCGGAAGGTTCGTTTAATTGTCTATGAGAAGTGACTAGAAGTGTCGAAAAGGAGTGTATTTATATTCTCACTATTTAAATTTTTATTTATTATTTTTTTTTTATTTTCCAGCTAAAACTTAACTAATTGTATGTACATTAGAGTGGTTCGGTCCCCATAAAAAAAAAGTTGGGCCAGTCACCCCCTAGGATTAAAGATTAAAAGAATTCCAGAAATATTTTTTTTTAATTTTTTTCCACGCCTCTACATACCGCCCTTTTAGTTTTTTGTATATTGCGTCGCCATTTAAAGTCCGATCATAACATATTGCATATTATTATTTATGGCTTGTCTATGGCCTTTGGTGTTATTTAAATCTGACATCAAATTCTGGGCGTCACTTATGCCATCTCTGAACGTACCACCCTAATGTCCAATTTTTTGCACGTGGCAAGAAAGCCCTTCAAAAACTTTGAACTTCTAGCTTTTAATGTACCCACTTTTATGCCACGCTCCAAAATTAGGACCACTTTTCTTTACTTATATATATTACATTGAACTCTTCGTTTTTTATATAAAGCGCCGACGTTTAAAGTCCACTATTATTTTATCGCATATCATTATTGATGGGCTCATTATGGCTTCATTTTTGTGTTTGGTGACTTTTTAATCCGACATCGAATTCTGGGCGCCACTTATAACAACTCGGATCCTTCATTTTCGTGCATAAACTAAAAAAGAAGCAGACTGCAGCCATTCACAGCCAAAAAACAACTCTTTTTGCATGATAACTGCAAAATACTTTACTAAAATTAATTATTAATAATTTACTTAAAGAACTAGCTGATTTTTAAATTAACTTAAATTAATTTTAAAAAATATTCTTCGTTTACGGCCAATTTCACAATGTTCAGTTATAATTAACTACACCCAGAGAAAAAACATGTTTAATATGGTCACCTCCAACAATACTATGTTTAAAGAAAATTTTAACCATATTATGTTTAATTTAACCATATTATTGTCAACGACAACCATATTATGGTAAAACTAGTCCTCGATCAGGAAGCCACAACCATATTATGGTTGCCTCCGAACATGTTATGGGAAATAATAACTAAAATATGTTTAACACTTATAATAGCATGGTTGGCTTTCAACCATAGTATGTTGCTCTTGAAAAAGAGGAAAATACCATCGTTAATTTAAAAACAAATTATTGTCATATTTAACCATAAAATGTTTAGATACAACCATAATATGGTTGTGGCTTCTTGATAAATGATTAATGTAACCATAATATGGTTGTCGTCGACAAAAATATGGTTAAATTAAACATATTATGGTTAAAATGTTCTTTAAACATAGTATTGTTGGAGGTGACCATATTTAAACATGTTTTTTCTCTACGTGTATGTTTCCGTTATAACTGTCAAAAATATATTGTTTACTAAAAGTTAAAGTTATGTTTCTTTTTAAACAAAACAATAAACTGCTACATTTTCAGCGAAATTGTTTAAAGTTATTTCATTTCATGAAAAAAAAAACGGGTCGGGTCGACTAAGCCGCTGCCGTCGAAAAAACAGTTGCCCCGAAAATGGTTCGATAATATCTCATCCCTTACACTCTTCTTAACATTTCTAACTATAAGTTTTTGTAATGGCGCTGATCTGATCCAGCCGAATATTGAATTCTTATTTTGCAACAATATTTCTTGAAGCCTTAGCAACTTTCTAGTAAAAGTTTTTATTTGTGTAGCCTCCTTTAGCATTTTTAAGCCTTTTGCAAATGGGTTAATTTTAAGATTACAAGAAATCTCATTATTTTGCATTTTCAAACTAGTTTAAACCCCCAATTAAAGGTTCTTATTTTTCAAAAATGTAGTTAAATGTCGCAATTTCTTATAAGTGCACACTAGTGCCCATGTTAAAGTTAAATAAAAATTTCCCTTTAGATAAATTTCAAATACTAACAACGTCAATACAGACCATGTCATCTGTCATTATCCAGTCTTAAGAAACGAATTAATTTCAATTTAACAAGTACCCAGGGGCGAATTTATCGATTACAGAAGCGATGAAGTGATAGACACGAGTAAGACAGTAATGCACACCATCTAAATTACAACCTAGCACACTTTTTCGAATGCATTGCCGCATTTGTGGAGTGAACGCCTACCACTTGCACACAAAGTAACCGGGATTGTGAAGTGTTCATTCAATAAATATAAACTCCGTACTGCTCCACACACATTGTAAGCAGGCAGTAGACAGTCTATACACCATCTCGCTTACTTCGTGGGAAGGTAGGAAGCGCACTGCACACTGCTTCGCACACATTGTAAGCAGGCAGTAGACAGTCTATACACATTGTTGCTTACTTCGTGGGCAAGTAGTAGGCGTATTGCACACTACTTCGCACACATTGTAAGCAGGCAGTAGACAGTCTATACACATTGTTGCTTACTTCGTGGGCAAGTGGAAGGCGTCTAGCACACTACTTCGCACACACTGTAAGCGGACAGTGGGCAGCCTATACATATTGTCGCTTACTTCGTGGGAAAGTAGCAGGCGGCTTGCACACTACTTCCCACACATTGTAAGCAGGTAGCCTTTTGGATTTTTGTGTCATTTCAGAATTATTAATTTTGTAACTATTTTCAAGAAAATCAAACCAGACTTTCTTTATAAAAATAAAAAATATATATTTAACTCGCGATATATTTTTAGATTGCTCCTTATTACACAACAGGCCGAAAACTTTTAAATCGCAATTAAACAAAAACTATTTTATAAAGTAGGAAATGAAAAATAACGGGACAAAATAAAAACCTGCATATTTAAATACATACAGAATATATCAGCACATTTTAAAAGATGAAAGAAATTCATTTTGTACATTCCATACACTGCCCTCATACACTTTGTAAGCTAGAATTCATTGAACACAAAGTGTAACAAACTTCATTGAAGAGATGTGTTGTGGTATGCAAAGTTCGCCGCTGGGTATCAAGCCTGAAGCAGAAAAATGCGAATTTATTAAGGTGAAAGAAACAAAAAGTGAAAAAGAAAATTTATTGAAAAAAATGGTTGAAAAAAATTATTACAAAAAAAAAATTACAAAAAATAAAAAAAGTTCATATCGTTGGTCTCATGTAGAAAGGCCCTAATTCGCATTTATCCCGAAATTGAGCTCTTTAGTGATTCCATTAAACTACAATATTTTGGTGCAATACACTTCTTCACAAAAATTGAATACAATTTAAATTGAATGTAATAATAGTATGTGAGTTAGGGCCTTTCTACATGAGACCAACAATCTGTACAATCATAAATACGATTTAAAGTTAAAAGGAAATCCTGCAGTTGAGAATTTTTAATTAAATAAAACGAACAAAAACAAAAAAAAAAAAAAAATTATTAGTGTTAATCACGGTTGATAAAGTTGGTACAATTGTACTTTATTTGGCACAATTCAAAGCTAAAAAGTACGCTGGTACCCCCGTGGCTTATTTGGTACTACATATTTCCAAATTTTTCAAACCTATTGTTATTTGCTTTAAAATGGCAACTCGTATTTACTGTACGATGAATATAAACGGAGTTCAGTGTTTAGTGCAAATGGTCTTGCGAAATAGAAAATGCCAAATTTTGTAGCTTTTTTATGAAATTTAACAGAAGCTCTGTGTATTTTGTTGTTGGATTTAACAAAACAGCTATGAGGTTTTGCATTAGCTCTTTTGTATTTCTACATAGACTTTTGGCACTTGTTCTTTGGACGATTGCATATGCCACATTCTAAATCAAGTAACAACGGCAGCATATAAGCTTGCATTTTCTGATGATATTGACAAGTTTTTAAAGATGTAGGAAATTACTTCTGCAGAAGTTCTAGTTCAAGATTATTTTAAAACGGAAACTCATAATATTTTGTAATATTCGTCAATAAGATAGTTGTCACGTCTTTATTTTTTTACACTTAATGATTTTGAATAATATTTTACAAGCGCTAAATTAAATGTTATTGTATCCGCACTTTCTACTCCAGTTCATAAAATGTCTTTCCTCTTTCTGCAGTACATATTGAAAATTGTAAATACAATAAATTTGGAAATTCCATCTCAAGTAACGTATACACATATTTTTAGAACGCTTTTGTTTCGTCAAAGATTTGAAAAAAATTATCTGCCACTTAAGGCCGTTATACACTATCCCACAAAGTCTTTAGGAATATACGAAAATGCAACCCTATCATGATAAGTTGTTATTGTTTTTTGAAAATGCTCAAAGAATAATTAGATCAGGGAAGCATTTTTGAAAAATACGTAAGACTTTGTGGGATAGTGTGTAACGGCCTTTAACGACATTTATATATTGTAGATATATCCAGAAATAACGTTGAAAGTAAAATACTATATACATTACATTTTGCAAAGCCCTAAGAAATAAAGTTAACTTCGACGACGAAATTTTAAACTAGCTAGCAAAATTTACTCCAGAAAATGTGATTTCAGTAAAAACCAGTATAGTACAGCTTTTACTAAAAATATTTCTAAATTAAAGTGCAAATTATGATACTATTAATAACGAGTTTCGAGCTCTGTCGGATTTAGATGCTTTACAAAACTTTAAAATCAAAAATATTATTTGGTCTAAAGTGACCACAATGAAAAATGAATTAGATCAGTTTATGTTTCCAGCGATAAGTAGAATAACCAAAGGAATATTTTCCATTCCAGACTCTTCGGCGAATGTGGAAAGAAAATTTTCAAGCCAAAACATTATAAAAACAATGGAACGAAATAGAATATATGTGCCAACGGTTTCAAGTCTAACCGCAACAAAAGACTTTTTCTTTTATACAAAAAAAATTATGAAAAATGATTTAGTACTATTGGGGTCGAAAAAGTTCGTTAGTTTAATATTGGTTTTGTCATTTATCATCCCTGTTGTTAATATTTATACATCTTTTGTCTGAGGCCTCGAAAAAAAAAACAGAGTTAAATTTTATAATTGATAATGTGTTGACACATTATACGAGTATCTAGATTCCAGTATAACCTGAATTGAACAGCGCCTTAAGAAAAAAATTGTAAGAAAAAGTTGAAAATAAAAATACAACAATACCAAACATAAATATTGTATGTCAGTGACAGACAATGCACCAAACGTAGACAGTACAAGTCAGGGCTGGAAAATTGGGTAGAAAA
The DNA here is from genome assembly GCA_963931875.1 of Pollenia griseotomentosa. NCBI lineage: Eukaryota > Metazoa > Arthropoda > Insecta > Diptera > Polleniidae > Pollenia > Pollenia griseotomentosa. The sequence goes on along the minus strand of OZ007562.1, from coordinate 44,133,322 downwards.
TAATTGATTTATAAGCCAGTTAGTTTTTAGATTATTTAGAACACAAATTTGAAATTGTTGCGTTTTGATCCGATTCATAGTAAGTAAATTCGTTTTGCTATGAGCCCAATAAAAATCTTGCACTTTGATATGAACTAGGTTTAGACCTTTTGGTTTTTAATTTCATAAGTTTTATAGAAAATAAGAATCACTTATTTTTTGTTTCTCTTCACTTTTCACTAATATAACAAAGTTGTTTATTGCATCAATGTTGGATTATTGAATAACAACATCGATAGGTCGGTTTAAAGCTGGCGTGCCGTTCGAGGGAAATCGTGGGAAAAGGATTAGAAAAAAGCTCTTAACTAATCAGAAGTCACCCCTAGGTTAAATGCACAAGCGACCCCCATTATTATTGTGTCTCCAATATTTCCCTAAAAACGTACACTCTATTTCCAACCCTTCAGGGTGTCCCCATTAGTGCTGGGAAACTATCGATAGTCTTAAAATATCGAAAATATCGATAGGCAAAACATTAAAATCAAAATGTCAATTTTTCGAATATAAAATAAACCGGTTATTTTGGTAAAATAAACCGGTTATTTTAGTAATATTTAATTTATAAACGTTTTCCTTACTTTTTTTATAAATGTACCCGTAATTTTAGTATTTTTCTAATTGAATATTGGGCAAACTTAAACTATTTATGAAGAATGTTAAAGCAAAATGCAACAAAAATCAAAAAACATTATGAGCAATGTAAATAAAAATAGCTTATATAAGCGTGTGTTCTTGTAGCAAAAACTAAAAACCTTTCAAAATACTACAAAAAAATTTTCAGCTTAAAAAGTAATTAGCAATTGGACAGCATTCTAAATACTATAAGGGTAATCACGATGGTCATTGTGCAAATTTAATTGTGTAAATTTGCAGTGCCTATTATGATTGATCGTGAGCGTACCACTTTTATTTTTTGTGCAAATGTGCCATTTTTCTAAAAATTTATTCTGGCCACACTAAAAACTTCTGGCAGCACTGTAAAAAATGTGATTTTGTTAAGAATTATACACAAGCAAATTAAAATATATGTTTTCTTTTTAATTAATTTAAATTTAATTCTCTAATTTGTATTAAAAACCACGAAAATGTTCAATTTATAAGTTTCCTTAAAAACAATATGGCACTTAATATGTCAAATGTTATTGTTTACATATGTTTGCAAGGGAGCAAATATGCACTACTAATCTTGCTCATGGTTTTTTTAGTGCAAACGAAGTAAAATAGAGGAAATTGCAAATACGTACATTTTGTTGTTGTAATGTGCAAATGTATGTATTTTTGCACGCATTTGCATCGTTTGCACACTTTGCACTACCCATCGTGATTTCCCTTTATATATATATTTTTAAAAGAAATGTCATCTCTGGTGATATTTCGCACTTATTTATAAAAGACAAATTTAAAGGGCCCTAAAATGATAAGTTTCAACATCACGACTTATTAATCATCTTTAATTAGTCCACAAGCTAGACATAAATATACGCCAAGTAAAACTTGACTCTGTTCCAAGTAGTTCTTAAGAGACTGCAAATACTTTACTAAAATATGCTGCCAAAAATGAATCGTTGGGTGAAATATCAGCCTGTTGTATTGCCGAGGACGGAATGCCCGTTAAGGCACTAACAACTCTTAACTAATTCTAGCATATATTCATGCTTAAATATAGACATGCTTTACTCAAATATTAAATTCATTAAATTCCTATATTTTATTAAAAGCAAAGTTTTTCAAAAATTTCAAAGCTATGTTCACACCTATTAAATATTTGACGTCCTACACGTAACTACTAGTTTTCTTAAAGAATTGTTTGCTTTGGCAAAGCGTTTGGCTAGAGCAAACATTATTTAAAAGTTTCTAAATTACATTATCATCTTAGAAATAAAGTTAAGTAAATAAATAGCATAAAGCTTAAGGTTGATCAATTTACTGGTCACGCTTTTTATTGGATTTTATCGTCAAATATTTGTTAGGGCTGAACGTACCTTAAGTCATATCTATGTTGTTTCTTGGTTCCTTACCTTCGTGAATAGTTTTGTTTTTATTCAAATTAACTTTTTATTATACAAACAAATTTGGTGTTTGTATTTTTATGTATTCGAATTAAAACCGGGTAACCGCTTAATTTTAAAATGCTTAACCGAAAACCGGTTTTTTAAAAATAGCAGTTATTCGAAATATTCGAAAACCGGTTTTTGAAAAACAGTTTTTTGCCGCAAATTTTTACTTGCTATTATTAATTCGCGCTAAATTACAGCAATGAATACAAACAATAAGAATGGCAGGTGTATGGATTGCTTAGCTGTGCTTTTTTACTGCTAATTAAAGGCCTTTAAGTCGAAATTTGTACATGCCATATTTTTGTAATGTTGTAAAAAAAAAAAATGCAAATCCAAATGCAATTGCAGTTGCGAGCAAAGGACAAAACAATCAACGACCAATAGAGGATAAGTCCGCTAGATTGATTACCTTTTGGGTTGAGAATCAAAGCCAATTTAGAAAATTAACTAAAGTTGCAATAAAATATCCGAAAGGTACTTATCAATTTTTCAAAAACTGTCATCTAAAATAACGTGCGTACATACATACGTCTCATATGTTCAATAAAGTGATAAAAACAACGAACTGTATAATATCGATAGTGGAATCTGAACTATCGATAAGTATCGATAGTAAAAAATATCGATAGTATCCCAGCACTAGTCCCCATGCAAAAACTGAATTTTCACGAAAATTTACCAAAATATAAAACAATGGAATGACTGCAAGTATATACATATATAAGTTTACCACAAAAATGAGTATTGTGATTGTGAAAAGCCGATTGTGTGCATGTGAAATGTAGAATGTACCCAGCGGGAAAACTCAGAAGACCTTCTTACTTCAGGCCTTTTTAAAGGCCTGCTTAAAAGATTTTTTGATTCAATTACTATTCTTTTCTAACTGCTAAAGAAGGCCTCATAGAAGGCCTCGGCTCTTTCGTATAAAAGATAAGATACACCTTCCACACTCGCTTCTATGAGAAGGGAGTAGAAAAGGAGTAACATTTTTTGTATTGTTTTTTTGCACAAGCAAAAGGAAAATCAATTTTTTTTGTGGTCCCGTTACCCTTCTTAAGTACCTGCTGAAGAAGCGAGAGCGGAAGGCCTTCTCCGCAATGACAACGTGTGTAAAAAAGATATGAGTATGGAATGGAGCAAGAAGGCCTTGTACATCCAAAAGAAGGGGTGCAGAGGCCTTCTAGAAGGCCTCCATACTCCTTCTTTTTCCCGCTGGGTAGTTTTGTAGCTACCACTGCTCTTAAACTTAAACAATGTTTTGTGTGATTTTGTTTTCGTTTTTGTTATACTGTTTCAATTTGGAGAATCCCTGAATTATACTTCACATTTTTTGTTTATTTTAGAATGGTTATTTTATGTGTATAGACATATTTACCTTTTAGTTGCCCTATCATCATCACCTATATATCTTTACCTTTTAGGGACGCCAATCAGGTCTGGTTTTTGCAATTTCTGGGATTCGGAGTTTCAAAAAAATCAAATCCCGGTACTTTTCGGTTCCCGATATTTTCAGGATTTTTCGAGATTCAAAGTCTTTTAAAATAAAAGATAATTGCTTTTATTTATAGATATTTATTAAAAAACGACTTTTAAAGAGGTTTCATTAAATATTAAAAGGTTAAATTAAATTTTAGCAAAAACAAATTTGTAGTGTATTAATTACATGACTTAATTTCGTGAAATCGGTCCAAACATACGCCTTAATCCGTAAAGAGTAAAGTTTGCATTTGGTGCATCGGAAAGAAAATAACCACACGAAACTTTTTATTTGGTTTTTTGTTTTGTGCAATTTTTTTTCTTTAATAAATTTTCTTCTTTGATTACTTATAGCACTTCTCACATTAAAATATTATCTTTAAAAACGTTGGTAGCTCTTAAAAAGAATAATATGATAATTTATTAAATAATTTATGACAGTATAAACAGGGTTAATCAAATTAATATAAAAAAGATCAATAAACACGATTTTGTTGTGTGCTAAAAAGAGATATATAAAAAGTCATTGAGTTTAAAAGCATTAATAAAATAAAAATTGGTATATTGCAATAAAATATGTTTGGACCGAATTTAATACAAAAATGCCAACATAATAAGATGGTAAATGGTCATAAAGAATATATTCCGGAAAAAACTTGTATTGTTACAGTTTTCAATAGGATTGGTCCAATTAGATTCTATGCACCAAATTCCGGCAAATTATCTCCAATATTGTGACCTGTACCTAGCGCACAAGGTTAAGATGTACAGCCAGCCAGCCGGACGGACACACATCGTTAGATCGATTCAAAAAGAAATTCGGAGTCCATTTCAATATTTTAGGGTTTTAAAATCATCAGCCTCTCCATTATCTCTACATATATACAAATTACGTGTATGTTCGTGATCGCTAAACTCAAAAACTACTGGACCGATTTTGACCAAATTTTATATGCATGTTCGTCCGACAGATGGCGCAATATTTAGTTTTTTTTGTGTCTATGGGCCGTGAGTAGTGTTTCTGTGTAGTCGATTTTGACCAAGTTTTATATGCATGTTCTATGGGCCGTGAGTAGTATTTCTGTGTAGTTTACCTTCTTATCTAATCAAACGGTTTTCTTAAAATTTGACATGCACACACCGTAACATCTAATCATTAAATTTGTGATTTGAAGGGAAATAGGGCAAAAGGGATAAAGAGGGTAAAAGCTCCTCCTACCTATATCTTCTTAACTAATCAACCGGTTTTTTAAAATTTGACATGCAGATATTGTAACATCAGAAAGGAAATAAGTAATAGGGCGTGAAATAGGACAAACGGGGTAAAATCTCCCCCTACTTATATCTTCTTAAATAACCAACCAATGTTCTTGAAATTTGGCAGGCAAATAGTGTAACATCTGGAAGAAATTATAGCCTATATTTTTATTATTTAGGGAGTGAAATATGGCAGAAGCGGTAAAAGCTCCCCCACCAAATATCTTTTTATCTTATCAATCGGTTTTCTTTAAATTTGGCATGCAGACCCTGTAACATCTGAAAGAAGTAAATTATATGGCAAAACAACGTTTGCCGGTCCAGCTAGTTTCATAAAAATTCTTTATTACAGTCTACACTTACACTTTTGCTGGGCTTAATGTATTCTTAGTTTATATATGATTATATTTATATCAAAGTATATTAATGTATTGGTTAACTAAAGTGAACTTAATTTTTTTTTTATATTTTTAATATGCAGAAAAGCTTTAATTAGCGAAGCCGGTATTTGTAATACCATAGAGGAGGAAACCCGTGCGCCCGGCCGAAGGCCGGCTATGCAGAGATAATTTAGTTAGGGAAGCCGGTGTTTGTTATACCGTAGGGGAGAAAATCCTTGCGACCGGCCAAAGGCCGGCTATACAGAAGAGCTTTAGTTATCGAAGCCGATGATTGGCGTATCATAGAGGAGAAAATCCTTGCGCTAGGCCGAAGTCTCAACCATGCTATCTATCGCATGATTCTTTAAGCCAAAACTGTACAATTAATGTTTTATACATATTGGGGTCTTATTTCATTCCAGAATTTGGGGTCTTATTTCATATGAAATAATAATTTTGGGGGTTATTTAATGCCGCCGTAAAAAGCCTATTAGTGTATAAAAGTAACTGGCCAAATTTCGTCAACTTAGTTCTTCAGATATGGTGATAATTGTGACAAACCCCTCATTTCGGAGAAATAAATGTGTAATGAAAATATTTTGAAAAAATTTTGTTGAGTTTAACTAGAATTAACTAGATTTCCTATTTCCCATCTCTGGTATTAACAACACATACCTACACCAGACTCTTGCATTCGAAAGACTCTGTAGAACTCTTGCACTCATTAGATTAACCAGCAGCAGTATGGGCAATATGAGCAAACACCAGCAAAAACATTTTGCTTGCATACTTTGTATCTGTGGCCTAATTTTTTTCAATTTTTTTCAAGTTAGAATGATATATTCGGCTGTTGCGAATTATTAACACCCTCCACAAGAATTGCAATTTTTCGGAAGAATACTTTAAAATGAATTTGTGACAAATTATCTAAAACATAATCTTCTTTAAAAATGACATCAGAATTTTTAATAGTATAAAATTTATGTGTAGCAAATTTCATGACAGTATTATTATTAACGCGTTTTTCACAAGAGGTCCTTACATAAAACTTATGATAAGTTAGCATTATTAATATAATTTCTTGTAGATTTAAAAAAATTATTATTTTTGGCTTAAGCATATAAAAGTTCTTTGTTTTTGGAAGTAGTATGGGGCCTATGATAAATTACACTAGTCTGCAAAAAAAAAAAAAACGTTTCGAGCCCTGACACTATTTTAGCTGATTCTTATTTAGAACTTAGCAGATTTTTATGTATTCATACTAGTGTTTTACCCAATTTAGACAATATAAGAATACGGAATCGTCACTTAACACCGCCAAACCCGCCACCCGAGATAGTTTATTTACGAGAAATGCACTCAAGGAAGATAAGTCAACATATAACGATTATTATTGAATCATATTACGACCAAATATATTCGTAATAAATCGAACTTCCTTATAGTGAACTTCTGTACAATGAAGTTCTCCTTATTATGAACTAAAATCCAGAACACAGCTTTTTCGTTCCACTTTCAATGTATTTTGATCTCCATATAATGAATTATAAAGTATCACAAGTGATAATCGTTTTCAAATCGAAAACGATAGTTTTTACGGACTAAATTGTACCTTTCCTTATAATATCGTTTTTCCATTAAATTATGATATCGTTTTCGATAGCATAATTTCCAATAATAACGATAGTGAAATCGAATTATTCTTTATAATTAAGGCATAATATCTTACCTCTCTTATTTCGGTTTTCACTAAAGACTTCTTCACCGCTTTCCATAAAAATATTATAGTCTTTTGAATTTACGCGCTTCATTATCTTAATGGGTAAAAGGGATAAAAACAATTTTACTGTTAAAAATAATACATAAGCATTTTGTGGCAGTAACAACATCTACTTTAGTGATTTCATTCGAAAGAAACAAGGAATTTGTCAAAAATATGTTGAAGTGGCTTGATTTAATCGGGAGTTCGAAAAGATCTTTTAAATTTAAAACTTCATTTGCAAAAATTAAATTTTTTGAACTTTCTATAACAAAACTTATAATTTTAAAAACTTTATTTTGATACAGAACATAATTATCTGGTTGTTTATCCGATAAATAATATTTATTTTTAAATATTATTCTTCTTTATTAATTTGAGCTTAAGGTCACTTTTATTATAAATAGTTCTTTATTTTATCGATATTTCGATTTCCTTTGGAAATCTTCTTCAGGATATTATAATTTTAAAAAATTTAACAAAAAATTGTGTTTGACAAATAACTAAAATTAAAATTAAATTAAAAAATTTTCCAACATTCAACAATAACAATTCATAAATTCAAAATATTAAAAAATTAAAAAGAGGAAACAAAAAACAATTTTAAAATATTTCCCTTTTTCGTCAAAAAATGTATTTCTACAAATCTAACATAAGCCATCTAAACTTTATTTTAGAAAACAACCAAAGATATAAACCTATTTTCATTTTTTCCAACCTATTTATTCTTATTCAATAAATATCTATAAATTTGGGCTAAACCTTCAGTATCTTTTTTAAAATTAATCCTTTCTTTAAATGGAATATTATTTATTTGTAACATTTCTAACATATATCTTCTTTTCTTAACACCTTCCACGTTTAAAACGGAAGTGTTCTCAAAATCTGGATAATGATTTAAATCCCTGCAATGAGTCGATAAAGCTGTACCATGTGCTGAATTATAATTTCTATATTTTTGGTCATGTTTATGTCCTGCTATTCTAGTTTTCAGTTTCGTCCCAGTTGTTCCTACATATATTTTTGCACATTGTTCATTATTGTTGCCACCACAAGGTATTTTATAAACTAAATTTGACATATCTAACTTTTGTAATCTATCTTTCATTCTTGTGAATAATCTACCAACATTATTATTTACCTTGTGTGCCATTCTATATTTCCCTTTGTCATAAATATTTGAGTTTTCTAACCTTTCTGAAAATCCAGGTACATAAATTAATGATTTATATATTTTAGGTGCTAAGATCTCACTAAAATTTCGAGATTTTCTTATATAATATTGTCTTATTAATTTGTGAATTAGTTTATTAGGAAAACTATTATCTTGTAAAATATTTCCAATTATTCTTTTATTTTTCCTATGAAATCTATTATAGTTAATGAAAATGAGATAGATATTTTATTATCAACGTTTAATTCTTTTGATCAGAATATCAGGTTTACTATTGAAAGGGAATTAAATTATTCGATTCCATATTTGGATACATTGGTAATAAGGAAAGAAAATAGGTTATTGATAGATTGGTATAAAAAACCAACCTCATCAGGAAGAATCTTAAATTATTTTTCTAAGCATCCTAAGAGGATTATTATTAACACAGCTAATAATCTTATAGATAGAATATTGACAATAAGTGATAATAGATTTCATAGGAAAAATAAAAGAATAATTGGAAATATTTTACAAGATAATAGTTTTCCTAATAAACTAATTCACAAATTAATAAGACAATATTATATAAGAAAATCTCGAAATATTAGTGAGATCTTAGCACCTAAAATATATAAATCATTAATTTATGTACCTGGATTTTCAGAAAGGTTAGAAAACTCAAATATTTATGACAAAGGGAAATATAGAATGGCAGACAAGGTAAATAATAATGTTGGTAGATTATTCACAAGAATGAAAGATAGATTACAAAAGTTAGATATGTCAAATTTAGTTTATAAAATACCTTGTGGTGGCAACAATAATGAACAATGTGCAAAAATATATGTAGGAACAACTGGGACGAAACTGAAAACTAGAATAGCAGGACATAAACATGACCAAAAATATAGAAATTATAATTCAGCACATGGTACAGCTTTATCGACTCATTGCAGGGATTTAAATCATTATCCAGATTTTGAGAACACTTCCGTTTTAAACGTGGAAGGTGTTAAGAAAAGAAGATATATGTTAGAAATGTTACAAATAAATAATATTCCATTTAAAGAAAGGATTAATTTTAAAAAAGATACTGAAGGTTTAGCCCAAATTTATAGATATTTATTGAATAAGAATAAATAGGTTGGAAAAAATGAAAATAGGTTTATATCTTTGGTTGTTTTCTAAAATAAAGTTTAGATGGCTTATGTTAGATTTGTAGAAATACATTTTTTGACGAAAAAGGGAAATATTTTAAAATTGTTTTTTGTTTCCTCTTTTTAATTTTTTAATATTTTGAATTTATGAATTGTTATTGTTGAATGTTGGAAAATTTTTTAATTTAATTTTAATTTTAGTTATTTGTCAAACACAATTTTTTGTTAAATTTTTTAAAAATATAATATCCTGAAGAAGATTTCCAAAGGAAATCGAAATATCGATAAAATAAAGAACTATTTATAATAAAAGTGACCTTAAGCTCAAATTAATAAAGAAGAATAATATTTAAAAAAAGGTCGAAGAAATTATAATAAAATTATTTATTTTTAAAAACACACCTACTTACAGTTTTAAGCGATTTATCCTCTTGCAGTTAATAAGAAAAATTCAAATATTTTAATAAAAAATTTTTTTTTAATTTTATATGTTTTGTTTAAATAATTTTCTATGTTTGAAAAATTTTGATAATTTTTTCAAATGTTTGTTTTTAAATTGGAAAAAATATTTTGAAAAGTGATGTCGTAACGATATTGTTTTGAACAATAGTAAATAATATTATAAACGCCGTAAAATATAATATCGTTTTCGCTATCATATCGTCCTATGGTTTATTGGGAATGAACAAAATTTTGGAAACAAAAATAAATTTTACATGTGTTTTTGTCTCCATATAATAAACTATTTTTAGCAGCTTTATTTTACACTTGTTAGCAACACTATTTTTATAGAAAATAAGTAATATTTTTGGGATTCCCAAAATATTAAAAAGAAACAAAAAATTTAATGGTTTGACTTTTAACATCAGTTGACCGAGTTCAGTGAACGAAAATGACGCACCGGAGTGGTATTTCTCTTGAAAAAAAGTTAATAAAGTTGAAGAAGGGATATCAAAGAAAAAAGATATAGCTAAAGAGTTTGGAATTTTTCCCTGTACATTATCAAACATGTTAAAAAACAAGTCAGTTATTCAAAAGAACGTAGAAGACGAGCATTTTTGCATTAAGCCTAGCACTCTGTTCAAATTTGTGAAAATGATGAGCAACATTTATTATTTCACACGAAAATTTTGACATGTATCAATGTTACCTACCTTGCGAGTTTGTACAATTTGACGTTTTAATTCCTGTAAAGTATGCAACATTGTTTTGCGTATGTAAACAAACCCCACATGTATTTTACTAAAATTTATTTTTTTTAATATAAAAGAAAGTAAATATGGATAAAAAACTGTTACCGGTTGTGTTACAATAATTTTTTATTTCTTATTAAATAATCAGCTCATATTTTTTGCTTTTGCTTTAAATTCCACGTGAAATAAGTGCAGCTTACATTATTTTTCTTATGCGTTTTGACAGCATTTCACGTAAAATGTTAAACAGAGTACCAGGCTTTAAGCGTAAGACAATTCGAACTTGTATTTTTGAAGACATTGACGAAGCGATGCTCAAATCGTAACCGCTCGTTCTAAGAATATTCCTGTATCTGGACTATTATTGAAGCAAAAAGCCAAAGAATTCGTTGATTCTTTGGGACTCTAAGATTTCGAAGCAAGTGCTGGGTGGTTAGATAAATTAAAAAAAAAAAACAAATGTATTAAAATGTCTTAATGCAATTGAAGCTTTTATTGATAAAGAAAAATGGGAAAATGTAGTTTAAACAAAAATACCTGAATATTTTAAATAAAAAAAAACCAAAAAAAAAAAAAAATATTTCTGTATAGTGAAATAATTGTCTGTCCCCGTGGAGATTCACTATAGGGAAGTTCGACTGTATTAATCATAATTTATTTTTATTACATCCTATTATTATTCAATGTTATCATATTATTATTATGTATTATATTTATCATAAATAATGGTTAAAAGTTATCTTATCATATCTGAAAGAATCATATTATGATTTAAATTTGATTATTGTAACCATATCATAATCGTAGATTATCATAATATCGTTGTAATCGTTTGTCGTAGTTCGCAATTTTTTATAAATTATTTTCTAGAATTTTCTTTTTTTTTCTTATAATAACACAAAACTTACAAGCAATGGTCAATATTTCTGCACCACTTTCACAACAATAAAAAAAATTAAATTTTTGCATCCATATTTTATTCTGTGGCACTTTAAATTTTTTTTTATTTAAAAAAAAAAAATTTTGTTTTTTAAAATATTTATGCCGGTATTCATAAAAATTTTTTAAATTGAATAAAGGCTTAAAGAACAAATTTACTATGAAAATTGTCCTTAATAAACGTTTGTTAAATTTTATAATCGATTGTGAATACTTTTTTTCTAATTGTTTAACCACTCACTAACAAATATTTTTATATGTAAAACAAACGACACAACTGCTGCAAAATTATTTTACAAATGGCGATAACAAAATATTATCAGAGTAAAGATATTTTGATTGCATCTGAAATATATTATGAGTACAAGTGTAGAAAGTTATCATGCTATGGCTATTAAATATCATGAAATTGTGGTAAGTAATATAATATGTTTTTAAAGTTATCATTATTAAGTTGTTAGAAAAATTAATATTTTTCAGTGAACCAAACTCAAATTTATAATTGCGATAATCATTAAAATGCTTACAATAACTATTATATTGTTGATGTTGAATAAAAATAACAATTTTTTGTGTACGACAACAATATATTGTTACAATAGACATGATGTATTTGACCATGCCCAACCATATTTTTTCTCTGCGTGAGTAATTAAAACGGAAGTAAACCGAACTTTATCTAAATATAAGAATTTGTTTCGATTTAAAGCGATTTCTACCAACTTATGGACTGACCGACAAGTTTATGACAAAATTCGAGAAAATAACGCCAAAACATTTTCGGCTTGAAATTAGCCGCTGTTTTAATTTTTTTTTTTTCTAATTTAAGTAAAAATTATAACAACAATTTTATATCTATTTTTTTTATCAATTAATCTGTTTTTCACTTCAATTCATAATGCTGCTCACCTACAAGACTAAAAATGTAGTATATTTATTGAGTAGAAGCACCAAGTAAAAACTTTGCCTACAAAATAATGTGTTAAGTAATCAGGAAAAAGTAAAAATACTACTTCCAATTCTACTGAAAGAACCAATGAATTTTACAAGGGTAGTCCCAATATTAACGCATTTAAATGTAAGTCATTATTTTTTGCCTACATACACCTAAAAAATAAGTGGTTATAGAAGCAGTTATCGTAGTAACATAGAAGAAAGCTACTAAATAATTAATGAAAGAAGCTATTCATTCTAAAAAAGTAGGCGAAGTTTTTACTGGGTATATTTGATAACACTGTGTCTAATTTTTTAAGTCATGGAAAAATAACCATATACGGACACTACTACGTGATAAAAGACCAAAAAAAAGACCCGTGTCTCCCAGGTTTGCCCAAAGTCATGCACTTTTTTATGGACCCCCAAAGATTGGGGCCTCGGTGTCATTTTTGCAAAAAATGATCATTTTTTCAGGCTCATATAATGCAAATCGTTCGGAATTTACCCTCTCAGACAAAGTTGTAGCTCTTGCCATGAAGAACAACTATTGTGAACATATAAAATCCAAAAAAACTTCATCTTCAAGATCAAAATCGCAAAAAACTTTAAAAAACTCGATTTTTGTTTACCGTTTTTCCCCTGTTCAGATCCATAGGTAGCAAACCGTTCAAAATTCAAGGAAACAATAAACTACAAAAATGTACCTAAGATCTCAGGTAACAACTTCTTGCAACATATGAACTTTCTAGGAATGATTCTTAGCACCGTTTAGGTAGCCGCAAAAGTGAAAAATTTCCCGAAAATTCGATTTTTTTACCTTTTTCCCCTTGTTCAGGTCCATAGGTAGCAAACCATTTAAGAAAACAATCAACTATAAAAATGTACTTAAGATCTCAATAAACAACTTTCTAGAGCATATGAACTTCCTAGAAATGATGCTTAACACCGGTTAGGTAGCGCTTAAGTAACCGCAAAAGTGAAAAATTTCCCGAAATTTTTTTAATTTCATTGGTTTTTCTTTACTTCAACAAGTGAAAATTTTCGGGAAATTTTTCACTTTTGCGGCTACCTAAACGGTGCTAAGAATTATTCGTAGGAAGTTCCTATGTTCTAAGAAGCTGTTAACTGAGATCGTAGGTACATTTTTGTAAGTGATTGTTTCCTTGAATTTCAAACGGTTTGCTACCTATGGATCTGAACAGGGGGAAAAAGTTAAACAAATCGAATTTTTTAAGGTTTTTTGCGATTTTGGTCTTGAAGATGAAGTTTTTTTGATTTTATATTATCTTAATTTTTGTTCTTTGCATCAAGAGCTTCAATTTTGTCTCAGAAGGTAAATCAAAATTCCGAGCGGTTTACAAGATATGAGCCTATGAAAATTATCACTTTATGCAAAAATGACACCGAGGCCCCAAATCTTTGGGGGCCCATAAAAAATAAGTGCATCACTTTGCGCAAAACTGGGGGACACCGGTCTTTTTTTTTTTGGTCTTTTATCACGTAGTGGTGTCCGTATATGGTTATTTTTTTCGTGTATTTCAGCGTTGCCATTTGTCAATTCCATTTTTTGCAAGCCTTTTTAAAAAAACTGCCCTAACTCAAGTTTTAAATTTATATAAAGTTTTTTTATAAAACTACATAATTAAAAATCTTCAGTATATTGGATGAAAATATTAAGCGATGTTTTTTAAGCAATTAAACGATTTTATATTATCTCTGTTTTTTATTTTGCAACAGTGTTAAATTGTGTTTATCCTTCCAAGCTTAAATATCCCAAATATTGTATCTTAAGCACTAGATTCATATTTATTGTATGATGATGATGACATGGACATTATACTTTATATTGAAGTTTTTTATGGTCTGCTAAAAAGTTTGTTAAAGACTTCCTTAAGCAAGTTGAAGTCTTAGCAACTTTAGTGTAATAAAAGGTAACCAATTTAATACTATTGTGCCATATAAATTTATGTGATGTTCAAAAAGTTGATAATGAGCGATGCGCGGAAAAAAATATCTAAAGAAAATTTTTAACCGCACCCGTTTGTTAAATATAAAATTTTAGGTCAACAAACTTTGTTTTTGATTTAATGAAAAAATTTATCAAAACTACACTTTGCAAAATAGCACTCTTTAAAACATATTTATTAATAAAAGTATTAAATATTTCTTCATATTCAATAAAAAAAATATTTCAATCAAAGTAAAGACAGTATTTTTGCAACTCGTGTTCATATTTTAAAAGCTCATAATTCTCATTCGCTTAACATTTTTATTTGAATAATATCTTTATTTTTTGTAAAGCCCTCGGAAAAAGGTTTCCTGATGATCTGGCCTAAGCAACCAGCGGAATGCGCATAGGAGCTGGCTTTTCCCCCCACAATAAATCTTAGAGTAATTATCAAAGAAAAAAAATTGGAAATTTAGCACATCATAATTTATAAGTAAATAAATAAATAAAAATTTGATTTGAACATTTTGTTTGATTTACTTAACATTCCTATAAATTTATTTTATCAAATCACATAAAGGGAAAAATGGAAAAATGGAAAAGTGGAAAAATGTAATTTTTGTTACAACAAACACAAGGAAAAACTTTTCCACCAAAAGTTGCAATTTAAACAACCTTTAACCAAGTGTAAAAAAATCAGATTGGAAAATTACAACTTTACAATTTTTAAAGAGTTGGCAATTCATAAACTTCAAATTGAGTGTGGTTGCCACTCTATTAAAAATGTTGTTATTTTTCACAAAAAGAACTTAAATTTACATCTCTTTTTAAGATAATCAACTATGATTCTTTGAACTCCATTTTAATTAAATCAAATTTAACTTTTTTAAAACGTCGTTTTTCAAACCAAATTAAAAATGAATTCTGTACAAAAAAATTTTAAAAAAGAACGTAAAAACAAAAAAGAAATAGGTTCAAAAAAATGGACGGACACAGAAGTTGATAAAGTACTTGGATTTTTGTCAGATAATAGAAATTTCGAGGTAAATTTGAAAAATTAAATTTTAGGAAAAATTAACAATTCTTTTTTATTTTAGAAACCCACAGCACAGATATATTATAAACGTTTCTTGGAAGAATATAAGATCAGTGCTACTTGGGATTCAGTTAAATGGAAAGTTCGATATTTGAAAACTAGTTTTGCAAAAGCTGAAAGTTGGAGAAACAACACCGGTGCTGGCATTCTTACAGAAGATATTGAAAATGGAATTCGTACTGTAAATGGTAAACGTTAAATATGGCTAATAAAATTTTTGAATAATATATTTCGCATTTTAGAAAAATTGCGTAAGATGTGCCGCTATTACGATCGCTTGCAGGATATTTTCGGAGATAAGAGGCCATGTGAGTTGGATACGTTCGACTCAGATGTAAACTCAAGCGAATTTTTTGGTTTTGTGGACTCGGAGGACTTAGAAATATTACCAACGACTGAGACTTCTTTAATTACGCCCGAGACTCCTATAGAAATTATGGATGAGGGTATTACAGAAACATTAAATGATTCAGACGAAACTCCAACTCAATCTGAAATAAAAAAAAGGCTTCATCTTTTGCTGAAAAGCTGAAAAAATCAGCTCCTAAAGATGCAATATCTCAATTGGGTAAATTTCAAACTGAGCGAAACGAAACTCAGCGATACCGAATTCAATTCGAGGAAAAAAAGTTCAAACAAGAACTGGAGTTTCAGAAAGAAAAATTTTATGGCGAATTGGCACTAAAAAAACAGGAGATAGAAATTAAACTTAAACAAATAGAAAAAGAAGAAAAAATAAAAATATTAGAATTGGAAAAAAACGAACGACTCGCAAAGTATGAGTTGGAAATGAAATACAAAAGAAATTAATAAAATATAAAATAATTATTTATTAAGGTTTATAATAAAATTATTTCAGTTTTTAATTTTGCGTGTTTTTTTTACTTAATAAATATATAAAAAATTATGGAAATATAATTTGATGAATGGCTTGACGTTTTATATCAAATTGGGTTTGTTCTACTTCTTCAGTTGAAGTATCGAAATCTTCTTCGCTAAGATTATTGGAAGAAACTACGTCAGTTGAAGGAAATGTATTATCATTATCATCAATTAAGATGTTGTGTATAATACATGTAACTACTATCCACTGGGAACAAAGCCTTTTATTGTTTGCATTAGTAATTCGATGTCGCAATTCTTTTAGACTACCGAATCTTTCCTTTAATACCCCAATACAATGCTCAGCACGGACACGAAATCTGCTGTGATGCAAATTAAACTGCTTGCGCTTAAAAGGAGTCATAGCTGAAGAATTTATTCTATATGGTGTAATAACTGTATTGGACAAAGAATAGGCAGAATCACCAGCAATCCACTGGTTTTCTGAAAAATAGTTTGATGAATTTATAGCTAAAGGACACGAAGAGTAGATACGAGCATCGTGAACACTTCCAGGAGCTCCAACAGACAGATGACGAATACGCAAGTTATGATCGCATGTAATCTGTGCCTTTATTGAATAAATGTGCTTTCGGGAAAAATAGTCCAAAGGGTGATGAATAGGTGTCTCGGCCAATTTAAATTCTGTGCCATCTACATAACCAATACAGTAAGGTAACTCACTAAATGTCTTCTTCACGATTTCCGCTCTTTCGACTCTATCGGGCCAAAAAATAAAATTTTTCTGGAGTTTCAGAAAAGTCCGAAATACTCTCGTTGTTATATTTTGGATAGTGCCCCCGTCTCCAATACCGAAAAGTGTTGCTATTTTTCGAATACTTGCACTTTCTCCTGAGGCCCCGAGTCTGTATAGCACTAATGCTAGTTGAAAATCAAGACTAAATTGCTTACATGAATTTTTATCATGAAATTCACTACTAGAACATATAAGTGAGACAAGATGGTGGAACTGATTTTTGGTGCATCGCATCATTTGACGAAATCGGTTGTCATCAAACTGGGAAAGAATATCCTCACACCATACCTTAGATTTGGGAATAAAGTACTCGATTCCACGTCGCAAAGACATCACTACGCACAAATCATCATAGAGAATGTTTAATTCTTCATCCACCAAATTATCTACCATTTCTTCAATGGCTAAGTGATCGTCTGGAGTAAAAATATCTGCAATATAATATTAACATTTCAAAGCTTATATTGTATTGTTTGCATTAAAACTTACATACCATTATTTTCGTAAATATGATCAATTTCCGTTAATGACGTTACAATTAAATAATCAATTAATTCACTTTTAACACCTTTGTTCGGCATCTTGAAAAATATCAATTACGTCCACGAGTTATTTGACAGATTTTTTTTTGACAGTTCGTACTTTTTACAAAAAAAAAAAAAAAAAAAAAAAAAAAAAAGCCGTTCACGTCAATAAAGTGGAATTTTTCTTTTTTCCATTTTTCCAACCAAAAAAAATTTAAAATGAATACCCTTATAAACATTTTTTTGAAAAAAATTATTTTGGGCAACAATTTTGTTTTATTGACTCAATAAAAATTCAATAACTGTACCTACAAACTTTTCTATCAATACCGCAAAAATCGTCACAGCCTCGTCATTTTTTGCTGTGCCTTGAATTTTTTAGAGACAGTATTCAAACTAAAGCTTCGTACAGACGGTGGTCAGATCTTACAATGTTGTCATTAAAATTGCCTAAAAATTTCTTGAAACTGTGTGAACATTGTAAGCTCATTTCATTTGGCAGATGTGTAAAATTAACGCATCTAACAATAGCACCATTGTCAGAATCATGACAATGTTGTAAGATCTGACCATCGCAGTTTATCCATATTTCAAAAAATAAATTTATTAAATTTTGAGGGAAAATTAGAGCGTTTTTTCTTCAAAAATTTATTAAACCATAAATTATTTAATAGGCCATTTACACTACAACGAAATCCAGTTGATTTCATTTGAAATCTTTCTTAAAATCTAGTGCGTTTACATTGTACTTTTTTGACATTAGCGAGATTTGGTTTTTATGACAAAACTACTTACTAAAAGTTTTTGCGTTAAACATACAAACACAAAAAGAAATAGAAATTTAAACATTTGCATTACCTTTTATTTATAATCAACATCATTTTGCATTATTTGTCTTTTTTTATTTGTTTAAAATTTTCTCAAATTTTTTTAATATTTTTTTGTTTTGTTTTTTATTAAAATGTCATTTTTTTTCATGGGCAGGGAAGTATTTTTTAGTGCTATATGGAAAAAATCACTAAGTACTACAAGATTTTAAGTAGATTTTGTCGAAATCTAGTCACGAAGTAGATTTTGTTTTGTATGGGAAATCTAGTCAAAAACAACTAGATTTGGCTCGAAATCTCGTAAGTACTAGATTTCGTTGTAGTGTAAATTGGCTATAAGAACCAAATAAAAATATACAAAAATAGCAGTTTTTGAGGAAATTTGTTTATATATTTATTACTCCTTTTCATATTTGAAAAAGTAAAATTACTTTTAAACGAATGTCCATTAACACAATTGATGACTCAGCATTTCATCATAAATTAAAATATACAATCAATTTTTGGAGCAACGAAGTGGAATTCGCCTACAATATTTTGTCAGGTGACGTCTCTTTGAATGTAGAACAAGATTGCATCCAAAACTCAAATTTCGCGCAAAGGAGCCGATATGTTATTTATTATATCCCTAATCACTTGCACTTGTCATTCTCTACATTTGTGCTGCTTACATGCTTCAAAATAAGTTCCTTACAAAACTGAGTTTATACTGAAAGAGCTTAACCATTATTTCTGCAGCAGCCCACTGCAAAGCAAAGAGTTGATAGAATCAAACATAAAAATTTAATAAAAGCTTACAGAACACGTTGGTAAGCGAATGGTGGGGCTGTTTAGACAATTCTTAAGTAGTGTATGCAATTAAAATATAATTTTTTAATTATTGCAAATGCGGAAAACGATCATACTACAAAGGTGATCAATAAAAAGATAAGAGATAGCAGCAACAGATTATCTCAAAGTTTTTTTATTCCAATCATTAACGATATAAATATGTAGTATAAACTTGTATTTTTAGTTCCCGCTCAAAGTTTGTATGACTTAATGTGCTTAACGGTTTTAATTTATATTATTTTGGATTAACTTTAAGATCAAAATTTTTTGCTTCCACTAATAACGTGGAAAGAAATATTAATTTGGTGAATGAAGAGAATTTTATATTACAAGACTACTACGAAGTAATTTATTGTTTGCTTGAAAATCTTAATATTCTTTTATAAATTCTTAAGTAGCCAGGTATTAACCCATTGATGTAATCAAATTTTACTTCAAAAATTTTTCCATTAATAAATTAATTAATGGACAAAAATATATCTGCTGATGTTTGTAAAATTTACTGGAATAAACTTCCATTCATTCGAATAATCATTTGGGATAATGACGTTGAGCCAAAATAAATGCAATTTTGGGCCAATGTTTATTACTTTCGCTATATTCCTATTGATTACAACCATCCTAAAAATCTCTCAAAAGTTTAAAGATATTTTCCAATTAGTTTCTAATTTAGACAATAATTAACTTTTTACATTCAATACATTTTAATATATTTTTTCAACTTTATTCAACTTTTCAATGTAAAAAAATTTTCTCAACATAATTTATTTTGTATCATATGATGTTTTTACCACAGTACACTCAGGTCTCGTTTTATGCATAAGTTGAATTCGCATAAAACGATACTCTAGCTTCATATACACACTAATGATTCGTTCCAAAATTCTGAAAAACCGCATAAATTTAAATTTTAATTAAAAAATCAAAACAAAATCGCATAAATAAAAATCGACAAATATGTATATGTGAAGCGGACAATCCCATAAAAATATTTTGTTGGAAGTCCTTTATATTTGACACAACTTAGTTCTAGTAGATATGAATAAGTGTGCGAAATATTTTTTTTCTATGATGTTTATTTGTGGAATTTCGGGGTGGTAAAGTTTAAAAAAAATTGTTTTTTAAATTATTATTTCAAACTAAAAACTAATCAAACGAAAAAAAATTTTAGGTGATTCTTATAGCAAATCGATTGATCTTTAAATAAAAAAAATTAAATTGAAAAAAAAAAATTTCATCTGCAAAACCGGAAATGACCAATTTAATTCAAAATTTTTCTTACTTAGTTCTATTTTTTTTTTAATCGAAATTGCCCTTTAGTGTCCTTATCATACACTGATAAAAAAGGCGTCATAACGCTGATGTATTTTGACATCATTACTATGACAAGTGTCTTCGTTTTTGACCCAATGACACTTGTCATCATTATGATGTCAACCTTAACATCGCTTGGCCAAAGTGTCATCAGGGTCAAAATGAAATTACGTCATCAATGGGATGACACATCGGCATCACAGAAATGACGAACATGTCCTCAGTGCGATGACGCAGTAATTAAGTCAAAGTCATTGGAATTGACTGAAGTCAAAGTGAGAGAATATTATTATTTACTTACCCGTTGCACGTTTGTTAAATTACGACCTTTGTTTACAGCAGAACTCTCAATAATAAGACACCAGCACCATGCCTCATGTGGTTTTCGTAATCATTCTACTTTAAAAATTTCATGTATTTAACTAAATAATTTAAAAAAATAGAATATAGGAATTTTTGCTTCTTATAATACATTGTAATCATGAAAATAATGTTAATAAAATAGAAAATGTGGCATCGTATTGATGTCACTATACTCATAAAATAGATGACGCGTAAAAAATTACAAAATTGTACGAAGACGTTAGTCATTGGATTGATGTTACTTTTTGCATCATTGATGCCATTTGTAGTAACATTGATGTCACAATTCTGATGTTAGGGCATCATCAATATGAAGATGCATTTTTCTATCAGTGTATTGTTAAAGTTTTATTATGGGACCTCTATTAGTTTAAAAGGTATGCAAATTTCTTTACACTCGTAAATGTGGTTATTACAATGTTATACCTTAAAAGACGGAAAAGAATGAGTATAAATTGAAATTTTTTTAACTTCCACCTAATTTTTTTTATTCTATTTTAACCGAAATTAGCCTTCGTTGTAAAACTAATATGTGCTCCTAACAAGTATTTATAAAAACACTCATACATACATACGTATCATACAGTGATGCAAACTTGGTTTCCAAAATTTCCAAAACTGTAAAAATTTGAAAAAAATCGTTAATTTAAAAATCGCATAAATTTGAATTCGCATAAAACGAGACCTGAGTGTATGTATAGTGTTTTAACAATAAGACCTTCATTTTTAAGCAAAATTAATTCCAAATAAAGTTTTGTGTTTAATTTTAATAATAAAACTTTTATTAAAATAAGTTTTTTTTAAACTTTTATTTAAAATAAGTTTTATTGAAAAAAAGTTTTTTTTTTAGAAAACCGAAAAATTTTTTCTTTCAGAATTAAGAAGTTTAAAAAAAATATTAGGGCGAAGGTAGATTTTTATATCAAGTGAACATTTTGTATTCTTTTTATAACTTTTCTAAATAAAATTATCAAAAATATGAGAAGATAGTATGTATTCATATTAAATATAGTTTTCGCCTGATTAAAGGGATCCTAAAATAAAATTATATATTTCTAATTTTTAAAATTTTTGAAAATGATTTTAACGAAAATAATAGTCCACAAAAAGTGAGTATAGCGTTTGAAAGCACTATAAAAAAAAAATTTTAAAATAATCTTAGGTGGAAATTAAGAGTTATGACAGTTTTTTTTTATATATATATTTATAAATTTTAACAAAATCGACCTGCAATTTTTATGTCAATGCCATTATAAGGAAGAAGGAAGGCATTAAAAGCTATTTTCGGGAGTAGTGTTTGTATGGGAGCTATGGTTTAATATGGACTGATTTCAATAAAACTTAGTAGTATGATTAAGATTGCAATATACTAAAGTTTGGGCCAAATTTATTCGAAATAGCAATACAATAAGATGCTTGATGGGCACAACGTCTCTATTCCGAAAAGAGTCCTTGTGACAATTCGGGCCTATGTTCTAAATTTAATCAAATTATTCAAAATTTGAGACCTGTACTTTGCGCACAAGGTTTACAAGGGCAGCAAGCTAGCTAGCCTTACGGACGGACATCGTTAGTTCGACTCAAAAAGTGATTCTAATAAAAGTGATTCTGAATGTTTAAACGTTGGTTTAGTTGAACTAAACATAAATTTATATGTAGTTTAAACTTAACTGCTGTATATCAGTGCCTCATATATAATATGTAGTGCAAAAAATAATAATTTGACAGCACTACGATAAATATTGTCAAATTTATATGGCTTGTATTGGTAGTTTAAACTCCCAATTTTATGCGCTTAGAGATGGTTTAAATGTTTATTGTATTATAGATTTGCTGGTTTAAACACATTTTAAACCAAAAGGAGAGTTTAACTTGCACTAGTGCTAGGAAACTGTCGATAGTACTATCGATACCATCGATAGTCTTAAAATATCGAAAGCATCGATAGGAAAAATATCGATATCAATATTATTATTATTTAAAATACAGCTATGAAGACATGTAATAGCAGTTATACACACACAGTTTTTCGCCGCAAGTATTTACTTGCTATTATTAATTCGCGCTGACCCTGCAAATAATATTGAACTACTTGATCCATTTTCATCAAATAGACTACTTACAACATGGCCCGATGTAATGCAATCATCGACCATGTCATTGTTAAAAAAGAGTTTGTAGTGAAACGACATGTTTTCGTTTTTAAACGTTTTCAAAACTAATCTTCTAGACTATACCATGGAGTACTTTTAAGACTACTCCTTTGTTATGCTAAGTTGGGTCTTATAGTCCTGTCCTAGGATATCGTAATGTTAAATAGACCATGATTTTCTCATACATTGGGGTTACCTTTGGAATAGTCCTAGTCCCTTATGGGCTACATTTTACATGCGTGTATGGACTAGTCGTATTATTTGCAGGGGAATTACAACAATGAATACAAACAAAAAGAATAGCAGGTGGTATGAATTGCTTAGCTGTGCTTTTTTTTATTGCTAATTAAAGGCCCTTATGTCGAAATTTGTATATGTTTATATAGGTACTGTAATGTCAAATATTTTTGTAATGTTGCAAATACAAATGCAATTGTGATAAAAAAACAAACTGTAGCCTGATAAAAAAAAAACTAGTTAAAGATTTCCTGCACAAGTACAAACATTCAGTCCATAGTAATTTCGATAGTATCGATAGTGAAATCTGAACTATCGATAGTAGAACATATCGATAGTATCCCAGCACTAACTTGCACTGATTTATTAGCCCTAAGGCCCAAATTTGCAGTGATTAGTTAACTAATAACAATAGTTTAACCAATAAAATATTATTTCCAGCTCGTTGTTAACCCTTCAAATGAAAAAGAACATATGGGCATTTCTTCAATGTCGAATGCGACATTCGTACGCCTTAAAAGTGAAAAAAAAACATACACCAAAACATTATTTTTTTTAAAAAAAAAGGCGAAACTTATAACTCTTGATTAGCACTATAATTTGTGCTAAGGTTGACTTTGAGCAATTGTTCGTTTTCAAGATAATTAAAAAAAACCAAGGCATTTGCATGCGACAAAAACAGAAGTCGCCTTTAAGGGAAACAGTTCAAACACTGATTTTAGGGAAACCTGATGAAATATTTAAATGCGACTAATTTTAAGATGTTATGCATTGATGTATCTTAATAATGCTTTTTATTTGATTCAAAAATATTGTGTAGCTTATTTTTAATTTAATTTTAACCACTGTCGCACGCTACATGTTGCATCTGACATTTTGTTCCACCACACTTTTATGTTTATGTTTTTACTTTTTATGTAATAAGACATGCGTAAGATGATTCTACATTATTTTAAATACATTCAATATATTTATTTTCTGAACAAAAATTATAAACTTAAAAAAATATCTTCAATAAAGAAAAATACAAATATAGAACAAAAAACTAACTTAATTGAAAATAGTATTGCTAGTCTCAAATTATGTTTTTTTTTAATGAAATATGCTGTTCTTGCTGCTTTTAGTTGTTGGCCATCGCAAATAAAGATATTTTAGAAATTTTTTTTTGGAATTTATGCATTTTACACTTACGATGTCG
The DNA here is from genome assembly GCA_963931875.1 of Pollenia griseotomentosa. NCBI lineage: Eukaryota > Metazoa > Arthropoda > Insecta > Diptera > Polleniidae > Pollenia > Pollenia griseotomentosa. Next base: position 44,108,843 of record OZ007562.1, on the reverse strand, counting down.
CACGCTACAAATTTAAAATAAGTACCAAGAGAAAAGCACTGATTATTTTCCAGCAAAATTTTTTTTTATTAAATTTGCAACAAAAATATCTGTTTGTTACTAATATTTGAAACGCATTGTCCAAATACCCTCAACGCACTGATAACAAATGTTCTTTTGAAATGTCGCTCGCTACATCAAAATATACATTATAGCAAAGAAAAAAATTGCCGTAACTGGCAATCGCATCGTTCCGTTTACATCTTCTTATATTGTTTGAATATAAACCGAGATTTAAAAAGCAATTGTCAATGCATAATGTTTCTCATTAAGATCATTAAGCAAAACAAAACAGAATTTTTGCATTTGTTCGACTTTGCATTTGAATATTTCAAAGTGTGTTATGAATAAATGTAAAATTTTTTTACATTATTGAAAGTTGATAGATTCGCTATAAAAATATGTTAAAACAACATACTTTTATAGACTTTGAATTTTTTTGGCTGCGGTTGACATTTCTGTGGAAATGCCCATATTCTGAATGTTTGCGCAAAATTATTTAAAAAAAATAGTTTGCTGAAGTCTTTAAATACAGTGATCATAATTTCGGTACATATTTATGACTTTGCCAATCCGTAGATGTAAGATATAAAATCTTACAATGCCATTTGGGTATCAACGTGCATAATTGAACTAAAACTATATAAAAGATTTAAAATGATTAGTTATTAAAGATTGTTTGAGGTAACTTTGACAAAAAAAAATAGGAAAAATTCCTATAAAGAAAAAATCAATAAGTATTTCAAAACAGGGTGGAAAGTGCTGTAGTAATATACAATTAAACTAATCAGTAATATTAAATTAATCAAACTATTCATAAAAAATTAACTTTTTTTTATTTCAATGGGTGAAGCGAAGCGCACCGGGTTAATCTTTATAATTTATTCATTATTTTTACTACTGGTGGTAATGGAGGGTGAAAAATTTAATTTAATGGGAAAAAATAGTACATACATACGAAACAATCATGAAAGATATAAAATTGAATTAAAACAAAATATGCCAACAGCGCCAAATAAATAATAAAAGTATGTACGTGTTGTTTTGTTTATAATGCGAGGGTTGGCCAAAAAAAATTTACTACAATAAATTAATATTTTTACAGTCTAATTCATAAACGCATCATTGCAGCTTTATATGTCATTAATAAGCAAAAGTCGAAAAAAGAGTATTTATAAATGTTTAATAGCCTATTAAACGTTTAATAAACCTTTATCAAAATCGAGATATTTATTGTAGCCAGCGTTTGATAAAGTGAAATTTCAATGTTTGTTTACAAAACATTTTAATAATTGCGAGAAAAAGCGAAACTTTTTGTCTTTGTATTTATTTTAATAAAATGGTTTTATATGTATAAAAAAAACTATCAAAAATAACAATGTAAAAAGTAAATTTGATTAACAGAATTTAAATTTCAAATTTAATTTAAAATTTACCTTAAAAAAACAAAACAGAAATTCATTTAAAATTTGATTTTAAAAATAGCAAATCATAATAAAATTCATTTAAAATTAACAAACAAAACAACGGTGCAACCACGGCAAATATAATAACATTATTATATTGGTCTTGGCTGTATATGAAATTAGCGACCAGTTCCTTGTTCTTTTTGCGTTTTAATGGCCTGTTCGTCGATAACAAATGAAGACTTCGTTCGCTTAACTTACATGTAAAACAAAAACAATTGGGGTATTCAAAAGGTGTGCTATCATGTTATATTGTCATAATGTTCTAACATTTTACAATGGTTTAAACATATTGTTGTTGCTTTGTGTATAAAAAGTGTCTTAAATTAATAGAACTTTGCTTGCTATGTTTTTTGTGCTGTCGTAATTAATCAGAAGAGACCTGCGGTGAGCGGCTGAGCCGAGCCGCATTAGTTTCTGTAGCCGTCGCCGTTGATGGCATAGTTTTATCCGACTAATATCCGAATTTAACCTGCGGCTAGCAATTTTTGCAACAAAAAGCTTGCGGCGTCAAATTATTTTGGCTTAGGACTCTGATGTTTGGTAAACAAACAAAATAAAATTTATTTGTGATTTGCGTCTAAAAAATGGAAAATGGTCAGATAAAATCTAATTTAATTTATTAATTCATGGATTAAAATTAAAAAATATATTTTGATGTTAGGTAAATATTTATTTTTTATATTTGTTTTAAATCAGCTGATTTAAATTCAAAATAGCACATTAATTTATGAGGGGTTGTTCACAACAGTCGTATTTTTTCATGTTATTATTTTAAGACTTATGACTTTATGACACCTTGTGAATCCCCCAAATATTTTATAATTTGTTTTAAATGTAATTTAAGCGAACGAAGTCTTCATTCGTTATCGACGAACATGCCATAAATCCTGTAGGCAAAATATATCAAAATTATATAAAAGGAAATAGTGATGCAAAATCAACTACATTAAAGTTGGTATTTGACTACCTGTTGCGGTCGGCGGGAAAACCCGTGCTTAAACACAATATTTTACAACATCTGTAATTTTTTTAATTTTGTGTAGTAAATAAAAGAGTTTAAACTATTTTTCTATTTATTTTAAAATAATGTTACACACAATAATAAAATTTTTTTTAAGCTTTGAACAGACTACCTAGATAACCGTTTGTTTTTTGTATGCATCACTAGACAAAAATGACATTTTAAATAACATGTTGCTGCCAACATAAAAATACAAAAGTAATAAAAACTCTTATTAAGCGTTTATAAATTAGACTTTTTATTAAAGGTTTATAAAACAAAAAGTGTTTGATAACGCTTGTAAAGATTAGAGCTGAAATAAGAGATTTTTATGAATTAGATTGTTAATATATATTTATTTTTGCAATTGGATGTATGTGTAATGAAAGGTGCAGAGGAAAGTAGTCAGCACCAAATTCTTCTAGGAACACTAATGGGTCGACTACGGATGGTAACTCAACTTCATTCCTATTGCCAGCAGCAAAATCAGGCTACACCATGGTGAAATAAACAGGTGGCAGCACTACGCCAGATGACGATTTTTTGCTCTTGCATTGTTTGTCTTGGTTTATGTCAAAGTTTTGTTTATGTTTACAAAATGTCCACGTTTTGTGCTCTGATTATTGTATTTTATTAAAGTTTTTGATGATATTAAATTAAAATAAATAAGATATTGACCATAATTAAATAAAAATTGGCTAAAAATTTATTTATTTCATCACGTTCAGCGGAACGCTTTGATTTTTCTTTGAAGTATTTTTTGACGTAAACAGTGATGTAATTTCCATTTTTGTTGTAATGTTGTATTTGTTGCCGTAACGATGCCACCTGCTTATTCCACCATGGGCTACACCGCTCATGTTAAAATATACAAATTTTTTTTTATTTAATATTTTAGCATGAACAGCGTTGCCTGATTTCGCTGATGGCAACTCAACTTCAGTTCAGTTGTCATCCGTAATCGACCCATTCAATTCAAAGTGGCGGCAATCAAGAAGGACAGTGCAAGCAGTCGCAGGATTAGGTTTGAAATTCTAAATTGAAAAGAGTTTCAATAACTTGGAGGAACATTGAAGGAACGTGAAGACAACAATCTCGGAAACAGCGTCCCAACCAGTGTTGCCAATTCGTGTGTAATTGGACATATTGTGTATAATTTCTACTTGCAAGTGTGCCCATGTGAAATTTGTTTCTTGTGTAATCTGTGTGTAATTTTACTCTATTTTTTCCTTATTTTTGGCAGCCATGTTTATTTTTCAAACATTTTTTGGAAAAATGACGTTTAACAGAAACTGTCAAATGTGATTGTCATTTCCTTGACAATTGTTATTAGCGCGAGTTAATACAAAACGTGTGTACATTTTATAGATTTAAGAGTTTCTTTTATGTTTCATAAAAAAAAAATATTTGTGCAATTTGTTTTCACTAAATAGAACAATTCACAGCAAATTTTAAGAATTCATGTAGGCTTGAACATAAACATTGTTGTACTGTTCTTATGCCTTATGTTTGAGACGTATCGTTTTAAATGTGCATTCGTATCTTTTTACTTCAGGAATCTGTATGATTTGCCCTTTTTTTGTAAACATAACCATATAATTGCGTACCAGGAATAACAAAGAGGTGATGCAGGGCGAATTCATACCATCAAAGCATTTTTTTTTTTCGTTTTGTGTATGTAATTGTGTTTTAAATGTGTACTTTGACAACACTGGTCCCAACATATGGGCTCTATGAAGAAACCAAGGAAATCATGGATATCAGACGACACCGAGACGCTCATCTATCAGCGCAAGAGATAAAATCACATCTATCGGCCTGTTCAACGATTTCGAACGTTAACGTTCGCTTAGAATATTACATTTAAAACAAAAACAAATTTGCGAATTTGGTTTTAAATGTAATTTTCTATGCGAACGTTAACGTTCGAACTCGTTGAACAGGCAGTGAATGTCACGCGAACTACGTCAATAAAACTACGTCAATAAATCATATTATGCGTTTAATTTGACAAAAACTTCAAGCTAGGTGTGATAAACGACGTTGCTAAACAAGCGGAAACTTTAGTCGCGGCTCACAAAACCTGAAACACTGCCAGGGAAGAAAGATAAATTTTCGAAAGGAAACCCACTCATTGGACGAGATGGTATGTCTTACACCAACAGCTAAGCTCAACGTGAGTTATGAGTACGGTATTTTATCGACATGTTATCGATCAACCGGCCAATCCAGGAAATTATATAATATTCTGCCACCATCAATATCAGATATATGAGACGCGATATCATCTCAGATAAACAGTGAATCTGTAGAAATCAATGATGTTGCCACATAAATGCTCAGTGCAAATTCAATCGTAAGCGCGCACTGCACTTCCTTATCATCGAGAACTTCTGGAATACAGGCGAACTGCTAATGGGTTAAAAATCAATGTTATCTTTCTGATTGCTAAAACTATACGGTTATAGTTCTAAAGAGAATTTATGGTACGAATTGTTTATCCTGTACAATAATTATAAAACTTTAAGTCCTGTTGTATAAAATAAATAAAATAATTAAAAGTATGGTCGGCTATGACCTTATAGCCCACATACTGAATAACATCATTTCAACTGCACTCTTACCCGAACAAAGTAATAAGACAGCCGGATTTAGACCGTATCTTTCATGTGTGGGCCATATCAACAACCTGTGGATCATTATTAAAACTCACATTTACTTATTACAGTTGCATTTTACACAATGGTCTGCCTGACGAGCCAACAAATTTAAATTTGTACGGGAGTAAGACAGGGATGCGTCTTGTCCAAGAGTACGCGAAAAGACCAGGTCTGGCACAATGCCACAAATCATGACATGACGGAATTTTATTATCACCGTAGTATATTTACATCGACCGGAGGCTCCGACATAGATATAAGCAAACGCATGAAGAAAGCAAGGCAGGCATTTGAAGCCTTGAACAATGTTTGGAAATCGTCACAGATTAAATGTAGCACAAACATTCGTATATTAAATTCCAACGTAAAATCTGTCCTACTTTATGGGTGCGAAACATGAAACACATTTCCAAGAGGCATTGGCAGAACACAGACATTCGCCAACAGATTTATTAGGAGAATATTGCGAATTCATTGGCCAAACAAAGCCTCGAACTAACATCTATACAAAAGCTGCAATCAAAAGCCAATGAATAACGAAATCCAAAGCACGAAGTGGTGGTGGAAAGGTCATACATTAAGGAAGCCTGGAGGAAATATTGAATGAAACCTACATGGTAGCCGACACAGAGGTAGACGCTCTCAAACTTGGAGATGGCAAGTTCAAGACAAACTAATGTAGGGGCATATAACGAAGAGTGAAATAAAATTTGGAGCATTATGAAATAGTGATTGAAAAATTTTACTTTGGCCCTATATTCCTCCTATGAACTTGGATAATTATAACATTTGGAAGTCAAAAAGTGATCAAAACTGATCGTAAATTTTTTAAACAAAAATATTATCTACGCAAAGTCTCTTGTAGAAAAGTAAGTATTAGCACAAAAATCGTCAGCTTTTTGTAACTTTGGTAAGAACTTTTCACATCGAAAAGATGTGAAACAAAAATTTCATCGTTTCTCGAAAAGTGAGAAAAAGCGTGTCTATATAACATTTTAAACTAAAAACAAAATTATTTTTTGTTGAAAATGTTATCAAATATTTGAGTAAAAGTCGATTTTAATGCTGAAGTAATCCACTTTCGACTGGATTCGGATTCCAGAACACACCCGATTGACATGAACTTTGGCGATTTGAACTTGGACAATAGCTTCTATATCGTGTTGGTCCAGAGTTGACCACAGATCCGACATTAAACACATTTCTAAAATCTCTCAAAAACACACAAATCTCTTATAGATGAAGATATCTTTACAATATTCGGCACAAAGAACTTTTACATGAATCCTTACCAGTGAGTCACAAATAGGGTGCACCCTCGAAAATTTGTGGTATGGGAAAACTGTGCTATACGGTATCATATGGTCTGACTTATTAACTAAACAATTTAACTTGTTTCTACGTAAAATAATGGTTTTGGCACAGCTGTCAGCGCTCATAACATATAAGATCGGTTAACTTAATTTAGCGCAGATATTTCTTAAATATTAATAGTATCATATATTAAAAACGAACCAAATCTGATCAGTATTTCACGTGATCCCATACAAGTATTTTCCAGAATTAAGGGCTTTTGTACGATAGGGTCCACATAAAACAAGTTGGGTTGATCTAATCTTTCTCAAATATTTTCTATATATATGGTCTTAAAACCACAGAAATCGGCTTATTTTTTTAGTTAGCATCATTACAAATCTGCTTCCGGAATTAGGATTCCAATACGATAGCGCCCACACCATAGTTGTTATGGAACAACTGGCTTTTCAATACTTTGGCAAGGGTATATATAATCGAAGCTTATTGAAATGATAAGAACCGATTAATTATTAAAGCAAATAATACAAATCAACTAATAAATATTTGCCGAAATTGAGGACTTTAGACTATAAATTTTAAAACTGCTGTCTTATAAGTTACCGAATGGCATTTAGCAAATGTTGGCAAAAAAATATATCATCAACAGCCTACAATATCCATACCGATAGCCAAGGTTCTAATTCGAACCTATAAGATCCAAACCGATAATGCCAAATCTAAACTTAGGTAGATTTCTAAAACCCAGTCTGGAGCCGAACTTAAAAAGTAGCTTAAGGCCGTTATACATTATCCCACAAATTTTTTAGTATTTTACGAAAATGCTTTCCTGATCTTATTATTGTATGGGAATTTTTAAAAAACAATCACTTATCATGATAGGGTTCCCAACAAAGCAAAATGTAAATGAGTTGTAGAATAAGCTTATCATAAGAGATTTCCTACAACATGACAACCAATATGATTGCAAATAACTTATTCTCGCAATAGTTTTGTAAGTATTTTTGAGAATGATGTCCCGTTATTTGAATTTTGTATTATTAGTTTCAGTGTTTGTGTTTTGTTCAAAGAGTGAAGTGTTTTAAAGAGTTTTAAACAGTGCACAATTTAAAAAAAAAAGTTATTCAATATTATAAATGTAAAAAACATTTTGTAAATATACCATATAAATAAATACAGAGTGTTCGTAAAGAATTTTAACTTATTATAGATTAGTAAAGTATTTTTCTGTAAGCTTATTCTACAATTAGAGTTCTAAGATTACATTATATTATAGACAAGTAATATTATCACAAGGGATCAGTTTGCATTATTAAACAATTATTAATAAGTCTTTTATAATAGTAATCACAACACTTTTCTAAGCTTAAGGCTTATGTTAGTAAGCTTGCTACAAGTTCTTTCTATATCGTTTTAGTTTGTTGGGGTTGTATTTCCCTCAAAATATGTAAGATTTGTGTGGGAGTGTAAAGTACTCTTTAGCCGCACTGAATATCTGCTGACGAAAAACACTTGTTAAAGGTACTTTTTGGCTACTGCCTTAAGGTTTAGAAATTAAAAAAAATTCCAGAATCCATTTTAGTTTTTAGAACAAAAAGACACAGACAAGTAAATTCCACTTTCTTCTGGAACAACCCTTTCATGCTCTTATTGAACTTTTAAATATTGAAAGATGAAACCTTTTGTACATGAAAACCATGAAGTTATTATAAGAAAATTTTTTTTATTTAATTTATTTAGTAACCACTGACGACATGTACAAATTTTTTTTACAAAGTTCGGAACCCCAAACATCGATCGAACATAGTTTTTTGAAAACTTTTGAACAATACAGGTTTTACCATAGGAGCCTTTATCATACTTTTATAGCTATAGAACCATTATAATTACATCCCTCGTATGTTTTGGTTTTGGTAAATACAATAGTAATACAATATAGTAGTACAATTAATATAATGAACAAAATTCATACGTTTTTTGATTGCGTACAAAAACAAAACTATCATTATTAACTCAACTCAACTCCAGCTCCTTTCTATTTATATACAGTAACTCGACAGTCTATTCTAAAATAAATAATTACGCAACGCCATATAACAAATAACAAAGAATTGTTTTAGAATAAATAATTTCGTAATAAGTCTACCAATAAGTCTTTTGAATTTTCTACCAACATCAAAAATTCAGACGACAGAAATATTTTAATAAAATAGACTACATTATGTCTGCCACACAATAGAAAATCTAAAAGGAATAAATTAATGAAGTCATCGGTATGTCAAAATAAAAAGCAGGCATATAGAAAATAAATATTATTCACAAACTAAATAAATTAAATGAAAAAAAAAATAAAAATTTAATCGTAAAGAATTAACATGTTTAATTTACATACATTTTCTGGGACTCGTCAATAATTTATGTATTATTAAAATTTTATTCAGTAGGGCTTTTATAAAGGGTTTTAGTAGAGGCACGCTAGAATACATATCGACATATTGATATGAATAATTTGAACGAAGTTTAGTATGTGGGCTCTAGATTATAAAGGGTGATTAAATTTTAAGGGCCGATGTTGAATATGAACCACACCTAAACGTCAAATTTTTTTCTGCATTTCATTTGACATTTCTCAATTTCAGACCAACTCAATTTGAACCATGAGATACACAATCGAGCAACGTGTTAAAGTTATTCAGGCTTTTTATGAAAATGGGCGTTCAAATCAAAATGCATATCGTGCACTTCGTGATTTTTTCGGTCAATTTAAACGTCGAAATGTGCGTTTAATCGGAAAAATCGTGCAAAAATTTGAGCAAACTGGGTCTGTAGGAGTTGTGAAAACACCAGTGCATGCTAGTAAAGCTCGCACTGCAGAAAATATTGCTGCGGTTCGGAATAGTGTGGCTGAAGAGCCGTCCACCTCAACTCGTCGTCGTGCCCAACAATTGTACCTCTCACGCTCGTCGTTGATGAACATTATGCATAAAGACTTGCATTTACACTCTTACAAGGTGCAATTGACTCAAGAACTAAAGCCTCTTGACCATTCCAAGCGTAGTCAATGGTCAGAATGGTGGCAAGAAATGGCAACAGTAGACGGTCAATTTTCGAAGAAAATCATCTTCAGTGATGAGGCACGTCTTCACCTCAGTGGATTCGTCAATAAGCAGAATTGCCGCATTTGGGCGAATGATAATCCAAAAGTGATTGTCAAAAAACCAATGCACCCACAAAGAGTGACTGTTTGCTGCGGTTTATGGGCTGGCGGCATCATCGGGCCGTATTTTTTCCAAAATGAGGCCGGTCAGGCAGTTACTGTGAATGGTGTTTGCTATCGTGAGATGATAACAAACTTTTTATGGCCCGAATTGGTAGATATGGATGTGGACGATATGTGGCTTCAACAGGACGGTGCTACTTGCCACACAGCTAATAAAACAACGGCTCTTTTATGTCACAAATTCAATGGCCATGTTATCTCACAAGATCATGTGATTTGACACCGTTGGACTTCTTTCTTTGGGGTAATTTGAAAGAAAAGGTGTACGTCGATAAGCCAGCAACAATTCAACAGCTAAAGGATGAGATAATTCGGCACATTAACGGCATAGAACCTCAATTATGCCTCAGCGTCATCGAAAATTTGGACCATCGGATGGAGGAGTGCCGCCGAGGTCGCGGCGGCCATTTAGCCGATATTTTGTTCCATGCATAATTGAACCATACCAATATTATCATAATAAAAATAAATGACAATCATTTCCTAAATAATTTGTGTTTTATTCAAAATAAACATCGGCCCTTAAAATTTAACCACCCTTTATTAATTTACTCACCCTTTATTATAATGTTATGATTTGCCTATTTTTGTATATTCTTCACGCAAAGAAAAAACATGGCTGTAGTAAACATATTCAAAGAGCAACATATTTTGGTAAGAAACATGATTGTAGTCACCATATTACGATTATTATTGAATTATATTATGACCAAATATATTAGTAATATTACATCATAACATTTTTCCCTTAATCATATTCTTATTGAAATTTATTGTTGTGGGATAAGCTATTCCTGTGCGCATTTCACTGGTTGCTTAGGCCAGATCATCAGGAAACTTCATCCAAATATTTTAGAAAAACTAAAGATATTTAACAAATTAACATGTCAAGCCAATAAGAATTATAAGCAACAGTTTTACTTGTAACAATATCAAAGCTGTAAGTTGTAAGTAGGTTAAGAACAAACAAAAAAAAATTGCTTTATTGTTTTCGCAAAAAATAAAGCATGTTGCCAGTTTAGTTTTTTTAAGCCGTGTACTTTACAATTTTTTTAATGAAAATACAATAATTTTATTTTTTTTATTTCTTTAAAAGCGTTATTTTTTTATAATTGTTGGACCACTCACTAACAAATAATTCAATAAGCATATTTAAAACAAACGACACAACTGCTCCAAAATTATTTTACAAACGGCGATAACAAAATATTATTGGAGTAAAGATATTTGGATTGCATCTTAAGCATATTTTGAGTACACGTATAGAAAGTTATCATGAAATGGTTGTGAGTAATATAATATGTTTTCAAAGTTATCAATATTTAGTTATTAGAAAAATATTTATTTTTCTGCCAACAAAACTCAAATTTATAATTGCGATAAACATTGATATATTTACAGTTACTATAATATTGTTGATCTTAAATAAAAAAAATAACAATTATTTGTGTACGACAACAATATATTGTTACAATAAACATAGTGTGGTTGCCGTAACCATGACCAACCGTATTTTTTTTTAATCGTCTGCCAAAATATATATAAGTCACGCCTCGCGTGGACTCATTGTGTTCATCTAGTGTTTTTGAACAACGTGGCATTAGGCCGGCCAGGCATTTTTCATTTTTAAAATTCAGTAATTAAGTATATCTTTCTTGAGGCGAAATAATCTCTATACATGTATATGCCTATACATTAGAGTGGGTCAATTTTTTTCTCGACCAAGCGGTTGTCAAAATCGTAATCTATGGCGAATTCTAAGCAGGCTTGAAGCAGAAACCATGGATCTAAAATAAAAATCGAGCTTCCCATTTTTAACAACAAAATTCTCTTTTCGAATTTTAAATTTTGTTTAATTATGCTTAAATTTTATTGAACAAATTTTCCAATCCGGCCAAGATTTTGTCAGATGTTGTGTACTGATAACCAAGATATTCGTACCAAATTTGGAAGCTTTTGCTCTAGTCGTTGTACAGATAAACTTTAATCTATAATGTTTTTGTATGGGAGGTGCCCCACCCACTTAAAATATCAAAAAAATATATAGCCTATAGCACCTCCCAGACCATCAATAATATATTGTAAAAGTTTCATAAAGATCGGCTCAGCAGTTACGAAGATTACATCCTGCAAACAAACAAACAACATTACCTCTTTGTAATATTAGTATAACCGAAAAGAAGTTTCTCTTTAAAAACCGGAAGCTCGATTTTGATTTTAGACTTATGGTTTCTTTGTCAAACCTTCTTACAATTCGTCGTAGATTACGATTTCGACAACCGCTTGGTGAATTTTTTTAATGCATACAAATTGGCCCACTCTAATATACATATATGTATAAAAGAGACGTGTTTATTTGTAACCGACCAACTCGAACAGTACTGCACAGATGTTGTCAAAACCTTACACATGTCTTTCTTGCGCCATGAACAACCATTTCAAAGGAAATCTTGAGTTTGGCTGTTTTTTGCTGTTTGTTTGAGGTTTTGGGCTTTGGTGTGCTCTGGCATATGTAGTAAAACTTCATCATCGCCGCTCTGGCCCCTTTTTACAATTTGTAAGAAAATCGCCAAAAATTACCGTTATTAAGGGTAGCCGTATAATTTTCATCAAAGTACCTGAACAAACCTTATACCTCAGATGTAAAGAACACATTATATCATATACTGATATGCTGAACGAACAGCCCAAAGGGGTAAGGTTGTATAGTATATGTAATAAGGAGCATAATAACGTTTTGTTCGCAAGTTCATACATTGCTAACTAACAGTTTATCTAAGTTCTTTGGTGTAACTTTTTATGGAAATGGAAGAAAAACAATCAGAAATTAACAACTTAATTTTCTCCATATCTTTTTTTTTTTTTTTTGCACAAACAACCTTGTAATATTGAGCCGGTGATTTGTTACAATAAATTTTTAGATACAAAAACATGTCCTTTCTGTCGAAGAGAATTAATTAAATAGCCTTAAATGTCATATTTTAGGGAAAGATTTGAGAAACATAAAGTTTTATTTGAAACATTGTTTTGGTATAAAAAATTTAAATATTTTATAATGAAAGATTCCCAAAAAATTTCGAAAATTAAACTATTATCCCCAACAAATCCCTAATCCCAAAATCCAATTTTTTTAATCCCCCTTTCAATAAAGCTAGAAATTTGGGCATAAATACCTAACAACACAGTTTGCGAAGTCAATATACGTTCATTAAAAACATTTCTTTCTTTCTCGTTTTTCTTTGTGTTTTACAAAAATTAAAATAAAACAAAATGTACTTGTTTGGAATTGGTCTAGAATGGACCATTGGTCCGATATACGCCCCATCACTTCAATCAATTTAAGTCAAAAATGTCATATGCATAAGTACAGGATGTTGATATTTAGATAATATTCGGCACAAAGACCTCTTAAATGATTCTTGACCTCATATTATAAATTTTTTTTACCGTAACCTTGACTGTCCATTGGTCCCGAATAGGGTACACTCTCTGTTTCTGTAAATATTGTTAAGGGTATCGAATGGTCGGGCTTGACCGTCTATACTTTCTTACCTATTTTTGTACTGATAATATCTTGTTATTCCTCAAAAGCAAGTTAAGCCAAAATTTCTGCTATTTTGTACATGTTATTTGCGTGTTGCTCATCAATGGCTTATACTCATTATTTCTTGGCGTAACTTCTCTCTCTCTCTCCTATTTTATAATGGTTTTGGCCACTTTTAAAATCAAATTTTACTTTTGAATTTAATATTTAATTTAAGATCGAAGTACAACAACCTGTGTTTGTGTAACCGCATATCTCTATAAATCAATTTGAAATCTTGACAAATTTTTATATTTGCAAATAAATATATGTGTTTGCCAAAAATGCATTTCTGTTTTCTTGCCAAGAAAACGTAATTTTGTGGCATATTTATTACGAAGTAAAAGACTAACGGCCTTTATCATACGAAATATTTCAGGTTTATGAAAAGTTTATAAAATATATGTATTTTCGTTTTATAAAACGAAAATACTTTTTTTTTTGAAAAAAGGTGTTACTTCTTTTATAATTTAATACCGCATGTAAAGTTTGTAACTGTTTAATGTTTAAAATATTGAAATGTATCCCTATGAATTGGGGTTTTCGAGAAAACCAGATAAAATGGTGACTAAATTAAATTACAAATGGCTTAGATAAAAGCAAAAAACCTCGACTGGGTTTAATAATACCCTCCACTGCAATAAGTTGTGAAGAGGGTATACAAAGTTTGTCATTCCGAGTGAAACTTTTTTATAATTCACCTTAGACCCCATAAAGTATATATATATTCTGGCTCCTTGAGTAATTTTAAGTCGATTTAGCCATGTCCGTCTGTCTATCCGTCTGTTGAAAACACGCTCACTTTCGAAAAACTCAAAAGAAATAAAAAACTGGGTGTCAAATTGCTTGTAGTTATCCTAAGCAGTTTGAGATTGAAATTCAGCCTAATCGGTTAAGTAGTAACAGAGCTGTGAATCAAAAAAAAAAACACCACTTTAAAAAATTGATAATTTTGATACAAAAACTAACATAAATAGTGGAACAATGCATGGAATGATAGAGATTTTGCAATAGTTCGTTTTATTCGACTGGAAATCACACTGTGAAATTTCATGAAGATCGGTCTATAATTTACATAATTTTAGGCCCCATATAAACCCCTGTTTGTTTAGTACGCCTAAAACTTAATTATTAATGCTATCGTAATAATTTGGCACTTCATAGTTTTTTAGGACTAGAAATGACACTGTGTTTACTCTAGGCCCCATATAAACCCTACTCCCGGAAAATAGTTTAGTACGCCTTAAACGTTAATTATTAATACTATCGTATTATAGAAATAACACTGTGAAATTTCATAAAGATCGGTCCATTATTTGCCCCAGGCCCCTTATAAACCCTACTCCCGGAAAACAGTTTAGTACGTCTAAAACTGTAATTTATAATGGTATCAGAATAAAATTTAGTACTTCACAGTTTTATAGGAGTTGAAATAGCTCTAAAAAATTTCGTGATGATCGGTCCATAATTTACTATAGGATATATTATTTGTATATTTATATATTTATTGTGGTAAAATTTCTTTAAATTAGTTTCATATGGCCACAAAAAATGTCATGCAATTTTGTGATATACGGTCCATAATTTTCCTTAGATCCCATATTTTGCAGCCTTCTGATAATACCTTTTATACCAGAAATGCCTCTACGAAATTTTGGGATGATTGGTTCATAACTTACCATGACTCCAATATAAATCCCCCTCCTGAAAATCATTTAAGTTCGGCTTAAACTGTTACGAATCAAGATATTTTACTCAAGATTGTCGGTCAATAATTTAATATAGGTCTAAGCCGCAACCAATTTCAAAGCTGATGTCTGTTTTTATAAAGATAAATTACTAATAAATAGACATCATATAGATATCACTCTTGAAATATTCAAATTGTCGGTGGAGGATATCAAAGATTCGGCACAGCCGAATATAACACTCTAACTTGTTTTTAGCTATAAATCTTAAACTTTAACCCATAAACCTTTGCATTTGGATTTTCCTTATTCTTTATGAACATTATTATTTCACTTTTAAGCTAAGTAGAATACCGAATTATAGACAAATAACTACTTTTTCTCCACAAAAATGTTATTCAATCTTGAAAGCGAGCCAAATTGGTCAACATATAAGTGTTCTCCCTAATTTATGGTTTGTTACTAAAGGGCCCATAAACACCCGCCTGGTTGATAAAATTTTACTGAAATACTTTCTAGATATGCGATCGGCCAACAACCCCCACCTAGCGAAATATGTTTTTCCGAAATAATGATTTTGTCAATATATCGATCGCAAGAGAAGATTTAGTTCTTTGAGATTTAACTGAGATATTTTCATATACATACAAAGTTATTTTTAGCATTAGGAATAGGCTTAGTAGAACAATCATTTAACCCACTCTCCGCACTAATGATCGCCATTCTTAAACGGATACGGTAACAAAAGAATAGCTACAATGTTTAATATAATAGCCCGTTTACACTGAATTGAAATCGAGTGCTTACGATTTCCCATACAAAACGCAATCTATTCTTTACTAGATTTTGACCAAATCTGCCTAAAGTCTAGCAGTACTTAACAATGCAACTATGGTTTTTTCAATTAAGTACTAAAAACTACTTCCTTGTACAAGAAAAAAAAATATATTTTAATACAAAACAAGTCAGAATGCTATATTCGGCAGTGCCGAATCTTTAACACCCTCCATCAAGTGTTCGAAAATTTCAGGAGAGGGCTCTATATGGTATAATTTAAATAAATATAATTTGATATATTACACTGTACGACACGGTTTTACACCCATAATGAAACTGACCAGATTCTGAAAATATAGCTTCAAGAAATAATACGTATCTCTCGATTTTTCTAGATCAATTATTTCGAGTTTTTACGCGCAGTTAAATTTTTAATGCGAATCTAACAGTCTATCACCCAAACCAGATAATCGAAATGCCAGATAAGAAATAAC
Source organism: Pollenia griseotomentosa (assembly GCA_963931875.1). NCBI lineage: Eukaryota > Metazoa > Arthropoda > Insecta > Diptera > Polleniidae > Pollenia > Pollenia griseotomentosa. The sequence continues at coordinate 44,092,539 of OZ007562.1, read as the reverse complement.
ATCATAATCTTTGAACCCGTAAGCCGATTTTGCTAATTTTTTACATATTACATCTGAGAAAAGTACGCTATATTTTAGCATAAAATCTGGCACCTCGATAAACTGGTTTGGGTGTAATCGAAATATTTTCAGAATCTGGTCAGTTTGATCATGGGTGAGTCCAAAAGTTGATATTTGTCGTACAGTGTTAAATATTAGGCGCAATAAAGCGATTGTGCTTTATATGGGTCCTTTGGTAAATTATTGACCGATTTTAACGAAATTCGGCGGAGTGGTTTCTAATCGTAAGAAACTTTGACATACTACAATGATTCCTTACGATTTTAGCCGTAGAAAAGTGTTATCCGAGAGTGGGGTAAGATGGGGCTATGGTAAATTAAGGCGTCATCTTCATATAACTTGATGGGTTGGTTTCTAATCGTTTTAAACAATGACATATAGAATTTAACTACAATAGCATGATTTGTTACGGTTTAAGGTTTTCCGAGCGTTTTCCCAGTGGGCTTTATATGGTTCCTATTATAAATTATGTAAACGAAATTTAAAAGTGGGATTTCTAGTCATATAAAATAAAGTTGTGCAGTCTGTCACCAATGTATGCTAGTTTTTGTAACAAATACTGAACCCTATATACTGGATTTCAATCCCAAATTGCTTAGGAGGACTAGAAAGTGTCTGATACCAATTTTGTTTTTTTTTTCGAAAGTGAGCTTGTTTTCAACAGACTTACAGACAGACAGACGGACAGGACGACAGTCATACGAGCATTGCTAAATCGACAAAGAATTACTTAAGGGCCCAGAATATATATGTATACTTTATGGGATCTTAAATAAATAATATACCCTAATTCACCACTAGTGGTGGTGGAGTGTATGACAATAACAACAATGGCGTTTGGTCAAAACTGTTAAAACAAAATTAAAAAATGTCAAGAAAATAGAACAGATAAATAAAATAAAATGAGACAGATAAAGAATATAAATAAAATAAACTAAATTGATTATAAATAAAAGGTAATGCCTATTTCTTTATATGTAGTGATATGTAACACAAAAAACTTCCAGTCAGCTGTTTTTGTATAAAAACCAAAGCTCGCTATTGTCAAAAAAGTAGAATGTGAGTTAGTACGTTTACGTTTTGATTTCGTTGTAATGTAAACATGCTATGAGATCATGTATTCCCTCTCTATACACATTTCTTAGTATAGGTCCATGTTTATTTACATTTATGTATAAGTTTGTTTTTATATATATGTTACCATCACATAAAGTATATATTTTCTGAATCCGTCCGTAGATTTGTCTGTCCGTGTTAACGTTGAAATGCATTTTCTTAAGAGCCCAGATATGCTAGCTGTTATATATTTGTATCAACTATGGTCCGGAAAAGTTTACTGTTGAAATTCAGCGAGATCGGTCCACAAATATCTGAGATTTAAACAAAAAATCTCGATCGCCTTTTATTTTTACCCATAAAACTTTATATATTTATTTTTTCTTTTTCACCCCAAATAAAGTTATGGCGATTTCTTTTCTGAGAAAAATATGTTACAGTATATATGTACATGTTACACTTTCTAATGTTACCTATAAACTCTCGAAGAGCGGTTTCTGTACGCTATTACGGCTTGGAACAAATATTGACATCACTAATGGCTTAGAAAAATTAAAGCGATTATAATATACATACATAGACTTTTTGATTTTAATATGTAAATATTTTTATATATTGTTTTAAAACAATTTTTTCACAAAATTATCAGCGGTATTAACTGCGACAAACAAAATAAAACATTGGTTGTATAAACAAAGTAGTAAGTACCAAAGTTGTAAAACAGGGCCGTATGAACACCTTAAGTAAAATGAGGGTAAAATATGCAACATGTTGTTCATCAACATATTCAAAAAATTATTCCCACAGTTGTATTTTTTGTACAAATGAACACAAAAATGTAGAACATGTAACATTAATGCAACATATTTCTCAGAAAAGTCGCCATTAGTAGAATACTTAAGCTCGATTCACCCATGCGTTCCGAACAAAATTTTTGTCCGGACAAATTTTTTTTTATATTGAGTTTGACGTTTTACTTTTGAGAGAGAGAGCAAAGATTTTGTTCGGCACGTTTTTTCTTGAATTGGTTTAATTTTAATTCTTGTGCCGAACAAAATGAACTGAGATGCCACTTTTTTTCAATTTGTACATAAGAGTTGAATTGAGCTGCCACATATTACATAAAAAAAAAAATTAAACAAAAGATGGATGTTAAAGAAAATATTGCCCTGAAACTAAAATAATAAAATTAATTTTCTTCTTTCGTCCATTTTCTTTAACACACTTTTATAAAAAAAACTAATAGTTTTCTAACTGTGCTGCCACTTTGTATAATCGTTTACATCTGTAAACCATATGGTAGCTTTGTTTGTCCGGACAAATTTTCCGAGATGGGTGAATCGTTCTGCAGAACACTCTCTGTAAAAAAATTATTGTCCGGTCAAAAATATTGTTCGGAACGCATGGGTGAATCGACCTTTATAGTGCGACTTAAAAAAAAAAAGAAAAACTCTAAAATATTGCCTTTTTTAGTACAATGGTAAAAGGTATGTAAGATTCTGCATAGCCGAATGTAGCAGTCATACTGGTTTGTACCAGATTGCTTTGAAGGTTCAAAAAATGTTTGGGTAAAAGTAATAAAATAATTTACTTCACCCTTAAGCGATTAATAAACTGATAAACGAAGTTGTTTTTTGTTTATATTTTTATTTGAAATCTATTAGACTTTTAGTTCAATTACTGATAACATAAAATCATATCGTCAAATTTGAATCTACCGTTAGTTGATTTTAGCATTTAAACATTTTGACTAATGTTAATTCAATATCGACATTTAGATCAGAGATCAGATAACAAATACAACCAAAAGTGCTTCAGATTGTCGTTCTTTTAAGTAGAGTGTCCAATCAATCGGCTGATATTTTGTATTCAGTGTGCTCAATCTTGATTTTTGTTAGAAACGCATGAAAAAAAATTTTAGTACAATTTTCAATTTTAATATAGTTTTTTTTTTAATCTATTAATTCTAATATTTACCAAACCAATTTATTAAATAATAATGAAATCCACACATAACAGATGACAAAACAAAATTGTATCTAAATCTTGATAATTTTAAAAAACAACATTTACACACGAGTTGCAAATGACCATTTTATGAACAAATGTGCAAATTATATTGTGTATTATAGCTTCATACATTTTAAATACAGTAGTTTTGACTTAAAGGTCCAATTAGACGTGACATAACCATAATGGCACAGCCGTAACGGCGAATTTAGAAACAAAAATTGAATTGGTTTGTATGGTATGTGTATGCCGTTTTGGTAATACAGTGGCGATGGTAATACAGTTTTGCTATGGTTATGTCACGTCTAACTGTACCTTTAAGGACCTTTTACGGCTGTGGCATTATGGTTATGTCACGTCTAATTTGAGCTTTACTGCCTTTTGTTAAAGTGCACTTTTGACTTAACTGCACAAAATTAATATTTTTGAGTGCACTTTCTTTACCTGCACATTTAAGATAAGTGCCCAAAATTTTTGGCATTTTAAAATTATTTTCATACAAAAAATTCAAGTAAGCTGCACTTTGACTTAACTGCCCAAAATACATATTTTCTGTAATTATTCTTTAAAATCCTTGCTTACGTGCATTTTGTATACCTGCATATTTGTCATAATTTTGGGCAGCTTTAAAATATTTTCATATAAAACATCAAAGTAAGCTGCGCACATGAAAAAATATGGTGGCCACTTTTTCATATAAATATCCAATTTTAGCTGTTTATAAAAACAAAAATCGCAAACAAGTCAAGTGCATATGGGTTGTGGTTACAGCAACTTTACGACGAATATATGAAAGAAATAGCAAATCTTATGTGTGGAACAGAATAAAGTAGTTGTAGTAGTATTTGAAGCTGACGAATGCTCTGTAGCGCAACAAAGTTCAAAATTTCGAATTTTGGCCTTCAACGGCAACGACTACTACAACTACGTATTCTGTTGACACTTCTTTGAAACTGCAGTTTTTAACTTTTGACAGCTTGTAGCGCTATTCTTAACGTTGTACTACAGCGACTTTTCTGTTCCACACTTTATTGTTACCAATTTGGCTATCTTGTTCTTTATAAAAATGCATAACAAATGAATACAGTTTGTTTGAACGTCATTGTTATTATCAATTTATTAATAAAAACGTTGTTACTCCTCTTTCAAACACTTTACTTTAGCTGCACTTTTATGCAGGTAACCACAATTGCGTACCTGCACATTAAGGCAGCTAAATACATTAAAGATAGCTGCATTTTTGATTTACCTGCACAAAAAATCGTGCAAAGGAGATTGTGCAGCTAAGTCAAAATTACTGTATTTGTAAAATTTATATATTTAAATTTAAATTATTTTAAATCATGGTGGAGAGGAGGGGATCGACAAATTCATACATGAACTTGCCTAAAGGGGTACCGATGTCCATGCATTTTATTCACGTTCTAGCTGCTGTAATATGATAGGAGCAACTATGAAAGATGCGCAATTGATTTAGTTGACTTATTCAATTACAGAACAGAGAACTAAATACAAAATAATACCAATCAAATTAATATCTGACATACATAAGTACTTAAAAGTTTTGTTACTAATATGTTAATAAAAAAAGAAAATAGTCGAAACTATTTTATAGGGGGAGGGACCATATAGGTGTGTTCAGAATCAGTAGAAGGTGCAACCAATTTGAAGGTGTTAATAAGACTGTAGCAGACTTTTGCATTTATACAATTTTTTAACAGTCTTGATGTCTGCCTGTCTGCTTTTTTATCTGGCAGATGTGGTTAGTAGATTATTATAGGATATTTATTAAATTTATTTAAATCTCTGTTACACCTTTTAGGAGTTTGTGACATGAAAAGAATTACACAAGGAACAAGGTTTTTGGTGATTAAGAACTGAATGTTGTTACTAAACGGTTCACCATATTCAGGTTAATAAAAAATTTTAAACTCGTCAACAATATAATATTTTTAAGCTGTGCTTACATTGGTTGAAGTTTTAAAAAAAAGAACAATTAAAAAAAATTTTTTTCTTAAAAAATTCATTAAAAATGAAAATGCGACAAAAATCACAGTTTTCGTATAAAAATATTTAAGCTCGATTAACCCATGCATCCGAACAAAATTTTTGTCTGGGCAAAATTTTTTTATATTAAGTTTATCGTCTTACTTTTGAAAGCGAGAGAGAGCGAGAAATTATTTTGTTCGGCAAGTTTTTTGCTGCCATTTTGTATAATTGTTTTCATCTGTAAACCATATGGAAGCAGTGTTACCGTTGAGAATTTTGAAAAAGTCGCACAAAAAGTCGTTTTTAAAACAAAAAGTCGTACAAAAAAGTCGTTTTTTAAAATTTAAGTCTCACACTTTTTTATAACATTTTAATTACTTTAGCCTTAAAATTACCCACCCGGGTGACAATTTCGGTTTTATTTCTTAAATAAGTATCTTCAAACTGCTTCAGTTAAAAAGAAATTTTTACTTACAGAACAAATTATTTTCTTTAAAACAACTGAAAAAATTTGTATGACGAAAACTTTAAAAAAAAACCCAAAAAAAAAGTAGTTGTTTAAAACAAAATCGATATTTTTAAAGGAAAATATGTGAAATTATGCAGCGTATTTCTATGAAAAGAAAATAAGTATTTCACTAAAAAAAAGGGTCAAAAAGTTGGAAAAAGTTGCAAAATTAGACGAGTTTAAAAAAGTCGCACAAAAAGTGTCAGAGCGTCTAAAAGGTTCCAAATTGCAACTAAAGTCGCACAATGGTAACGCTGTATGCAGGGCTGCCAGGTACTTTTTGTCCTTGTCCCCAAAAAATTAAAAAAAAATCCCCAAATTACAAAAAAATAATCTTAAAAAGTTAATATTTTTTTTATCGATTTTTTTCCTGACTAAAATTAAAATTTATTTAAAAAATAGAAGGAAAAATTTTAATAAGAAATCCCCAAAAATCCCCACATAAAAATTGTTGGTAAAAAAATTATTTTATTTTGCTTGTAGCGACTGCTTTCGGTATGTTTTTTTTTAATCCTTTTTATGCAATTCCAGTGATGAATTGCAAGCAGAACAATATGCTGTTTTGAAGACGAATGAGTCACTTTATAAGAATTTGGAGCTTGTTGAATCGGTTTTAGCCATCCTTAAAATCAACAATAAAAATACATATTTCCCAAACTTTATTATATTGTCTTTCACATTTACTTATTTATGAGAAAGACATATTTGCTTGAAATTTGTCTTTGAAAAATCAAAAATTTTATGTGTTTTCAACGGTTTTAGATTCATTTTTAAATTTTTCTTTTTTAAAACACTCACTCCAGAATAATAACGTAAGTTTATTAAGTACCTTTTACACACTTAACAAAAATATTAATCTTAATTAGGACATTTACACCGTATAAATTGTTGATAAGAATAAAATAAAATTTTGCTACTTTTTTCATATTTTATATACGAAACAAAGAAAAATTAAAGTAAATAATAAAAGAAGGGAACATATATTAAAAATGTGTAAAATCCCCGATTATATTTATTAAATCCCCAAAAAAATCCCCAATCCCCAAATGAATTTCTTTGTCCTTTTTGCTTGCATGAAATCCCCAACTTTAGGGATAAATTCCAAAGTCTGACAGCCCTGGCTGTATGGAAGCTTTATCTTTCCGTTCTGCAGAACACTCTCAGTAAAAAAATTATTCTCCGGACAAAACTAATGCTAGGAACAGGGTTACCGTTGGGAATTTTTGAAATGTCGCCAAAAGGTCGTTTTATAAAAATAATGTCGCACATCTTTTTTTAACGTTCTTTATTAATAAAAAACATAGGAAAACAATTGAAACAAAACAGTCAGTTGCATTTTTCATTTTAGTCCCGCAAGGCAGCATTCTAGGCCCAATATTATACACTATATATACTTCTGATATGTCAACATCCGATAATGTCGAAGTTGCAACTTATGCGGACGACACCGCCATAATCTCTACCAACAAATGTCACATTGAAGCTTCAACTGTAATGCAAAGAGAGATAAACACGCTACAGGAATGGATAATCACTAAGAAGAGTGCCCTTCCATATTTATAAATAATTTCTTACTGCGGGAACTATTTGAGAATGTATATAGACAAACGACTCACATGGAAAGACCACATCAAAAATAAAAAAGTACCTTAATATGAAAACCAAAAAAATGATATGGTTACTTGGAAGCAAGTCCAACTTAGTTTATACAGTAATTTTAAAACCCATATGGACATATGGCATTGAGTTGTGGAAACGGCCAGTAATTCAAATAGTGAGATATTACAACAAAGCTATTAGTCTAAAACATTAAGGAATATTTCCGGTGCTCCATGGTTTATGACCAACATTCAAATTCATAGGCAGCTAAGAGTACCATTTATTTTAAGTGAAATAAACAGATTTAGTTCTAGGTATGTAAATAGACTAAGCAATCACCAAAACCCATTGGCGATTTCTTTATTAGACGAAACAAATGAAATAAGAAGACTGAATAGGTTTCAAGTATTAGATTTTCCATATAGAAAATGAAACAACACTTAACTTTTTATGCATATTTAACAAACGTATGTATATATAGTTTATTTAACTTATTGTAGTTTAATAATACATGTGAATTTTTTTTATTGAAATTATCAAATTTGCTAAATATTGTAAATTAGATTGTAAATACGAACCCTAACCACTATTGATTCGTACACCAAATATTTTTTTACTGTCAAACATTAAACACCAGAAAAAAAAATTAAATTAAGTTAACTATACTTACAGGCTTGTACTTTTCTGGATGGTTGCTTTGTTTCCTTTAAATTTATTTATAAAAATAATTTAATATTGTACGAAAATATTAATAAAATGCATAAACTAAAAAAAATCATTATTGTTTACTGAAATTAATTTGACTACTATTAATTCGTACAGTGTATAAACTAGGCTCAAGATGATAAAAAAGATCAAAATGTAAACAAAAATTGCAAATATGCCGTTACAAAAAATAATGCAAGGGAGCAAAAAAGAGAACTTTTTTTACTTTGTTTTATTTTAATTTTTATTTTTTCTGAAAAAAGGTACGCCTATTTGTGAAGAAATTCGAATTTTAATCATTGAAAAATTCAAATCTGGAAAGACATATGGGCAAATATCTACTGATCTTAAACTCCCAAGATCAACAATACAAAGCATTGTTAAAAACAAAAACGAACTAAGTGGAAACTACAGCAATGAAGTTTCAAAAAGAGGCCGGACCTCAAAAATAACGCTTCGAGATAAAAGAGCTTTAGCGAATATTATTAAGCAAAATCGTCGAAGCACTGTTCGTGACATAGCTTCGAAGTGGTCTGATGCTATTGGAAAGCCCGTAAAACGTGAATGGACCCCCCAGCAAATGAAAAGTATTGGGTATAATTTTTATAAAGTAAGTTAAAAATTTACTCGGTATGTCGAAATCAGTTTAGAATACTATAAAATTTTTTAGGCTAAGGAAAATCCCTTGCTTACCGCATTACAAAAGAAAAAACGTTTGTTGTGGTGTAAAGAGAGACGTTCTTGGGTACAAAGGCAATGGGACAGCATTATTTTTAATGATGAATCCAAGTTTGTGTTGGTGATGCCAGAAAAAGGGTGATTCGTAAAAGCACAGAAGCTTACAATAAAGACTGAAACAATTTCTTAAATGCATTGCATGCATCACAAGGTTGCATAAAAGTAATAAAATTGTTTGCCAAAGAAACATTAATCTGTAAATTACTTTTAAATTTTTGTGAGAAACTTTACAAAAAATAGTAAAAATTAAAAAAGTCGCAAAAGTTGCTGATAACGGCAACCCTGGTGCGGAACGCATATAGTACAAAAACTAAGGAATTCGGAAATTAACTTTTTTGCAAAATGTTCGATGCTGAGCTTTGCCAGGATAAGTCAGATGATGACCTGACAACAGAAGAAACTATTGATAGTAACACAAACCATCTTTTTTTATTGAAATTATTTAATTTATAAAAAAAAAATTATTAATCGGTTAACCGATCAATAACCAAATTAACCGATTTTTAACTGATTAAACCAAAACCTCGGTTAATTAATCGAGCGATTAACCGATAAAATCAAAAATGCGATTAAATGAATACCCTAGTATCTTAACTTAATCGTGAATAAAAGCGAAACGATTTTTATTAGACTTTACCCTTTTTTACGTTTTTGGATTTTTCATGGCTTTTAAAAATACTAAATCCTAATTTTTCTTTAGATTGAATCAAAAAAAAAAAAGCCGAAAAATATATTGTCACAGAAGTAAGCATAACTTATTAAATTTTCACTCGATTTTTATGCACATACATACATGTTTTAGAAAGCAACTTTCATAATGCTAAAAAAAAACGCACAGCTGGCTCCCAGCTGATCCCAATCAAATCCCACTAAGCCGACCATAAAACTCTTAAAGGAACTGACCTAAGCTTTCTTTTGAGCAAAAATAAGGGCCCATTTTGGAAAATTTTTTTTAAAAATTTTTGATTTTGCAAAAACAAAGTCTATTTGTAAACTATTTGGGAAACATTTTGCTAAGAACAATAGGTAATAAGTTACATGGATGAGAACAGGCACCTGCTTGGCCAAAATGTCAAATTTTGACTCTCTCTAATTCAGAAAGTCCTTGACCGATCTTGTTGAAAAATGATGTCCAAAGTTAGACATCGGTTTCAAGTATTGGGTCACATGACATGAAATCCCCCATATACACAAAATGTATGTTTTTATTTTACTCGTTATCAATTACGCTTTTAGAGGAAACCGAAAATACAATAGCGCTCAAACTAATTTTTTCAAAGAAATCATCATTTTGAAAGCTTAATAAAGTTTCTATTTTATCGCATCGCGTTATATTTTTAGACCAATATACTTATTCAGATATCATATACATTCTAAGGATTTTTATACTAAAATAATCTTTACAGAAATGGCTCTAGCAAATTTTATGTGTGAATTTTGTCGATGTCTAACTAAACATTTTAGTTTATTTATTTATTAATATTTTATGCAAATACATAATTATAAACCCAAAAATGTCTGACTCGAGTAATACTTTGCTCAAATAGATTTAATGTTTGAAAAAGTGATAATAATTAGAAACCTTCGATTATTTTAAAAACACACATCAAAAATGGCACGTTTTTTTAAACGTTTTCATATATTTGGACAATAAAATTAAATTATTATCTGTTTATTTACTTGTATTAAAAGTATTCAAGTATAAATATGAATCTAAGTTGTCTGGCAAATAGCAAACGAATACAAATGGAATTTGTCAGTTTGTCTGACGAAGCAGTAAAAGTATTGGCGAGATAACCGGAGTAGTTATCAGCACATGGCTGTTGGTTTATTTGAAAACTTATTGTACCGTGTCGCACAATTATTTGTATAACACTATCTTTTATATTTAAATGCTATTTATTATGCATAGAAATTAAAAACAGTCAAAAAATACAAATAAAAATTTACGTACAAAATTTTAGACTTTTGGAATTCAGTTTTTTAAACCGTTGCTTAATTATTGAAATGGGCAAGATCAGTTTATTCTATACATTTACAAATGCATAGAATAAAACAAGTAACCATTTTTTTTATTTTTTATCAAATTTAATTTTCATTATATAATTTTTATGAAGAAAGGAATTTTACAACATAAAAATTAATTAAAATTTTAATTGATAATCTTTCATTCTTGACCGTGGCTGGGGTTTGAACCCTGGCCGGCAGGTTACCATGACATGTTTCGATCGCAAACATTCGATCTCCTCAGATGGATTTGCCGTCTTACACTCGCAGCCATCAACGACTGCTGACGTCAATAGTCAAACATCAATCCTTAAACCAAATTTTATTTTAACCTTTGGTAGATCGAAGTTTGCTTTTTTGAATGATTATCCATTTTAATTGATTTTACATGTTTTTCCTTACTTCTGTTTTTTCTTTCCGTACTTTTGTCAAGAATTCTTCTTGAAGTCCAAAGTACATTTTTTTTTCTCCATTTTGTCTTTCTTTTTCTTGTTAACCTTTTTCAGCACAACTTGAAGGACAAATGAACACATAGAGCTCGTGCCTTAGCTTTAACAATAATTAGTATTGTGGTTATTTTGTTGAACTATTTATGGTTTTCAATCCAAATTTTTAATTAGGCTTGAGTTCATCAAATTTAATTTTCATTAAATTATTTTTATGAAGAAAGGAATTTTAAAACATGAAAATTAATTAAAATTGTTATTAATAATCTTTCATTATTGACCGTTTAAAAATTTGGATTAAAAACCATAAATAGTTCAACAAAATAACCACAATACTAATTACAAGTAACAATGCTTTACACGTCTGTGTCCAATCTAAGGTACCCTCCACCGAGAGTAAGAATATGCCAGGCATGGGCTTTATAACGGATTTATATATTATGGACCAGCCTTTAACCCTTGTGGTAATACCCAACTTTATCAACATTGTTTAGTACCCGGGGTACCCGGGTACCCATATACTAAAATGTATTAATAATCCATATTTTTATGAATTAAATTAAATAAACTTTTTAAAAGCGTATTACATTATATTTATGTTAAAATGTGATTTTTTAACTTTGTATTGCATAACGGCTGAAATTTTAAATTTTTTATTCAGGACAGTATTTTTAAGTATAACAGGTAAACATTTTTGGCCATACATGATATGTAAATGAGACTTTCCCGTATTATAATACTAACGCTTTGGAAACTAAACTTATGTAATTGAGTGCTACAGAATTTAGTTTATTGAATTTTTTGAGCAGTTCAAACGTGTTTGTGTTATCCCTAGTGTTTTTCATATGGGATTTCCCGGGACAAAAATCCCAGGATCCCGCACATTTACTGCATGACATAGATCATAGCTGTTAGGCAAAAAGGGGTTAAGTCAAAAAAACGTATTTTGAGTTTTATATTGGCTTTAATTAACCTTTTGTTCTCTTTTGTTTGGTTCAAATAACTTTAGTCTAGCACAACTGCTTATAATCGTTATCATCTGCTCTTAGAAAAAAAATCTATGAACTACACCAAATAAATAATTTTTTGCCAAACGCCAAAGAGATGTCAATTCATAACCGATAAGTAAGGTAATGTTTATGCATTGGAATTTCGAAAGAAGACGAGTAAAAATGCACAGAATTTTTAATTTGTTCAAAGACCCAGATTTATTTTATATGTTGGCAATAAAAAAAAATTCTGTGGCAATAAGTGCTTAAGTCTATTTGTTTAGTTTTATAGGAGAAAAGTTTTTAATTTTAATCATCAGTTCTCTACAGCTATAGTTTTAAAAGGTTTTATTCCTAAGTACTCCTAATGTCACAGATCGGAAGTTTTTAATATTCCAAATGTTTTTGCAGAAAAAAACCTACAAAATAATTGAAATTTTGCCCATGTGTACTTTTGAACATGAAGATCTTACGGTGCCATTAAGCACTTTTTCCTTTTTGCCACAGAAATAAGAAAGTTGAATGCATTTTTAAACTTATTTTGCTGATCTCAGGATTTTTTGTTTGTTCAAATAAATTAAATAATATTTTGCATCGATTTGTTTTGAGCGGGAATTCCCGGGAAATTGGAAAATAAATCCCGCTTTCCCGGGAAATGAAAAAGTCCGGGAAAAGAAAAACCCTAGTTAACCCATAAAGTGCATAGTGAGCGTGTTGCGGTGTTTAAAGTTTAAGCAATTTTTTTTGAGTATTAAAAGAGCAAAAAAACAAGTAAGAGTGCTATATTCGGCTGTGCCGAATCTTATATACCCTTCACCATTGTGCGAGCAGATACCAAAGCAACTAGAGAAAAACAAAATAATTTTACATATACATACATATGTATTTACAATACTAAAAGCTTCATTATAAATTAAATTTTAAAATCGAAAACTGGTAAATATTTTTTTAAAATCGTTTTTAGAACATAAAAGTTAAAAAAAAATTTCTCTTTGAAAAACCAAGATTCGAACCAGAGGACTCACAGTTTCTAAACTCAACCCCCTAGACGCCTGAACCATGAACGAACGTTGTTTGAACATCATTAAAATTAAATATGGCTCCTTTTACCGTTCACAACTCAACTGAGTTGAGTTGACACAATCAACTCAGCAAAGTTGTAAACCGAATCAACTTATTTGAGTTGTGAACCGTAATAGTGGCCTATATTCACCAAAATGGTCTGTACCATATATGTGTGTTTGTTTGTTTCTTTTAGTAAAGGCATTGTTGTCATACCGTAGATTTATCTTTTTTTGGCGAGTTTTTAAGTGGCAAAAATAACTACTAAAAATTTCCGATCTTTTGATATATAACGCGTAACCAGAGGTCATATGACAGTCCAAAAAAGCAGGGTTTTATAAAATTTTTGATATTTTTTGCACGGGAGGTACCACGCCCACTTGTTCAATCCCGCCCACATTTTGTGGAATGCTGTATATTGATAACCTTAATGTGTGTACCTAATTTGGAAACTTTGGCTCTTGCCGTTCTCCAGATATACACAAAAAAGTAATAAAAATACAACAAAAACAAGGGATTTTTGGAAAAAATTTGAGGTAGTCGTGGTTTTTTGCTCATATCTCAGCCATTTTTGGACCGATGTGGCTGAATTTCAATAGCAAGAAATGGTGGACTATATGTGACATAAGTGTGAAACAACCTAGCCGCTATCATGTCTGGAGTCTCCGGAAAACACATATCAAACGTAAGACGGACAGACGGACGGACAGACGGACAGACGGACGGACATCGTTAAATCAACTTCGCTTTTCATAAGGACCCAGAATATATATACTTTATAGGGTGTAGTATCAATATTGTAGAAATTACAAACGGAATGACAAACTTATATATACCCTTTTACCTTCGGTGAAGGGTATAATAAATCTAGAATCCAAATTCGCTTTCTTTTAAGTTAAATAACGACGATCCAGAAGCTTGTTTAAAAATTTTATTTCTTAATACATTTTTTTCATGTTAATATACCTTGGTGGGTACCATGGTACCCGGGTATTAACACAATGGCTAAAAAAATTACCTTACAGTATTGCAATTCGTTTCGGTTTTATGCGTAGTAAAGTCTATGCAAATGTACGCTTTAAAAGTAAATTACACAAGGGAACAAAATTGAACTGAAAAAACGTAAAAAAAACAGCAGCAAACACACACATATTTAAAAATTTTATTTTTGTATGGAAATCGCGATTTTTATCTATTCAGTTTTCTCAATAAATTGTGAACAAAATTAAACCAAATCAAAAAAAAAAATTTTCTTAATTCTTCTTTTCTTCAAAACTACACCGATATGTCTGAACCAATGTAAGCACGGCTTAAAGATATAATATTGTTGGTGAATTTTGAATTTGTGTTGTAACTAAATATGGTGAGCTGATAGAAAAAAACCCAAGTGCAGATTTGGATTCAGCATCCAAATAACCTTAAGAATATGATTCGGTAGGGTAGCTGGTAGTGAGCTAGTCTAACAGCGCCGGAGTTGCGGGTTCGATTCCCGCCAGAGACTCTGGTTTATTTCCTACAGACAAGCGTAGAGCTTCGCGGGATTAGCTAAGGAAAAAAAATCCACATCACAAAGTTTTTATACCGATAGAACTTGATTTGACATAAACTTAAAAAATATTATGATTCTTATAAGTTCTAGTCATATCAAAAAGACTTTCAGGAGGGCATCTTACATTGATTCGATCATCACATAGTTCTGTCTTTCGTGGTAAAAACTAAATTTAGCCAAATGTCAATACAGTAAAGCATTTTTTTTTTTTTATTATTGATATTTTATGCGTTTTATTGTGTTTTTCGGAAGGTCGCTTTATATGCGATCTATGGTAAACTATGGATCGATCGATCGAAAATACCTATAAATGTTACGGTTTTGGCGTATTTAACTGATTTCCCAGAGTGGGCTTTATATTAGTCCTATGTTAAATTATGGGCCGATCTTAACGAAATTTAGCACTATGATTTGTAGTTTTACAAAACTATGACAGACAACATTTTACAAAACTAGCAAATTTTCTTACAGTTTTACACACAGAAAAAAATATCAATCATAGAATCATAGTAAATTTCTGCAAAAGTATGGACTTTATTTAAAATTATCATTGTTTCATATTATTTTAAATGAAAATGTTAAAATAACATTGATCAATATTGAATCCAAAAAATGTATGGAAGCAATAACAACACTACAAAAAGAAAAACATAATTTTTTTTATTTTTATGTTTAAAATTATTTACAAAAAGAAAAAAAATTCCCGTATTCCCGTATTGTTAAAATTATTTAGTCAAATTTTCAAAGTAGAATGATGATCAAAACCATATCAAGTTGTTTCAACTTGAAATAACTTTCATTCAATGTGATTCGGAGTGTTATATGTATGTAATTTTGCTCTTACTTTACGGGAATGTTAAATTAACATGAATTTTAGTTATTTTAAAAGAAAATAATATTGTTCGCAAGTTATTGCAAAATCATGTTAAATTAACATAAAGTAACTATGAAGCAAAATTACTACCGAAAAACGTAAAATCAACCTTTTTTTCGAGGATTTTCCATTGATTTTTTTTTTTTTTTTTTTTTAATATGTTTATTTAATCAAAATTGTATGTTATATATAATCAACTATAAATAAACAATAGTACATACTTATAAATGTAATATATAAATACACTGTCCCTTAAAAAGGGCACTCAAGTACAGCCAGTATTAGAATATAATTTTTTTGGTAATATTGATTTTTTAATTTACAAATGTTATGTACTGAATAATCAAATATTCAATGGGAGAAAAAAGCTGAAAAAAATCTCACTACAATATTTTATAAAATAAAAGATAAGGTCCTAGGTTAAAAATAAAGAAAAAACTTATTTGGTGAGCCACCAATATTTTTTATACCCTTCACCGAAGGTAAGAGGGTATATATAACTTTGTCATTCCGTTTGTATGTTCCAAAGTATTGATCCTACACCCTATAAAGTATATATATTCTGGGTCCTTATGAAAAGCGAAGTTGATTTAACGATGTCCGTCTGTCCGTCTGTCCGTCTGTATGTTGAAATGGGTTTTCCGAAAACCCCAGAAATGATGTGGACTAGGTTGATGCATATTTATGTCACATATACTCCGTTTAAGTTTGCTATTGAAATTCAGCCAGATCGGTCCAAAAATGACGGAGATATGAGCAAAAAACCACAACTGCCTCTGATTTTGCACAAAAATCCCTTGTTGTTGTTGTAGTTTTTTATTTCTGTATATCTTGAGAACGGCAAGAGCCAAAGTTTCCAAATTAGGTACACACTTTAAGGTTATCAATACACAGCATCCTACAAAATGTGGGCGGGATTGAACAAGTGGGCGTGGTACCTCCCGTACAAAAAATATCAAAAATTGTATGAAAACCGGATTTTTTGGACTGTCGTATGACCTATGGTTACGCCTTATATATCAAAAGATCGGAAATTTTTAATAGAAAATATTTTCTGAAAAACTCGGGAAAATCGGTTCAGATACGAAAAAGTTATGACCAAAATTAAATTTTTTTTTTTTAAATACACATTTTCGGAACCCATAGGTCTTTCTGAGTCCAAGTTTTATCACCAAAGTAAATGGTAAATTTATTCCTTAAGACATCGGTATATAAATCTGTCAAATCGGTTAATAAATGGCTGAGTTATGTCCAAAGTACTGAAATCCAAAAAATTTTATTTTTATACCCTTCACCGAAGGTAAGAGGGTACATATAACTTTGTCATTCCGTTTGTATGTTCCAAAGTATTGATCCTACACCCTATAAAGTATATATATTCTGGGTCCTTATGAAAAGCGAAGTTGATTTAACGATGTCCGTCTGTCCGTCTGTCCGTCTGTATGTTGAAATGGGTTTTCCGAAAACCCCAGAAATGATGTGGACTAGGTTGATGCATATTTATGTCACATATACTCCGTTTAAGTTTGCTATTGAAATTCAGCCAGATCGGTCCAAAAATGACGGAGATATGAGCAAAAAACCACAACTGCCTCTGATTTTGCACAAAAATCCCTTGTTGTTGTTGTAGTTTTTTATTTCTGTATATCTTGAGAACGGCAAGAGCCAAAGTTTCCAAATTAGGTACACACTTTAAGGTTATCAATACACAGCATCCTACAAAATGTGGGCGGGATTGAACAAGTGGGCGTGGTACCTCCCGTACAAAAAATATCAAAAATTGTATAAAAACCGGATTTTTTGGACTGTCGTATGACCTATGGTTACGCCTTATATATCAAAAGATCGGAAATTTTTAATAGAAAATATTTTCTGAAAAACTCGGGAAAATCGGTTCAGATACGAAAAAGTTATGACCAAAATTAAATTTTTTTTTTTTAAATACACATTTTCGGAACCCATAGGTCTTTCTGAGTCCAAGTCTATTTAACGAAATTATTTTAACAAATAGAAACTAGGAATTTTTGTGTCGGTTTGCTTCTTAAAAACTCGCCAAAAAAGATAAATCTACGGTATGACAACAGTGCCTATACAAAAAAAGAAACCAAACAAACACACATACATGGTACATTATATTTTGGTGATTATAGGCCACCTTTGCTTTATTGTGGTGAACTAAAACATAAAAAATAATTACAACTCAATTGTGTTGAGTTGTGAACTGTAAACTGACCATATTTACTTTTAATGATATTCATAAAACGTTCTTTCATGGTCCAGTTGTCTAGGGGGTTTGCTTAGGTTAGAAACTGTGAGTCCCTGGTTCGAATCGAGTTTTTTCAAAAAGAAAATTTTTTTTTAATTTTTTTATGTTCTGAAACGATTTAAAAAAATATCTACCATTTTTAACTTTTTAAATTTAATTTATAATGAAGTTTTATGTATTGTATATATATGTATGTTTATGTAGAAATTATTTAGGTTTTGTCTAGTTGCTCTGTATTCTGCTCGCACAATGGTGAAGGGTATATAAGATTCGGCACAGCCGAATATAGCACTCTTACTTGTTATTATATAAGTTTGATTTGTTTTTATCTGTTACGTATAAGCTAGTATCAAATCTACTGTTCTCCGTTGTTAATTGTTTACTTGTAATTGATTTTATGTTAGCTCGTCTATAGATGTGATAAACTATAGGTATGCCTGCTTCGTTTTGAATAAAACCATTTCTATCAAGAAAAATGAATGCTTCAGTTGGGACGAAACCCTCCTGAAGGCTTTTTGATAAGTAATCGTCACTAGCATAATAAGGGGCTAAGATTAAATTATTCCCCTTATATTAAGTACTTTTTAAATGTGGTTTCTAATTAAATGGATAATAAAAATGTCAATTCTGCTAACTTGAGCCTCGTTGTACAATCTTTGATTTGATATGTATTTTTTGTAATTGCCATTTGCTGATCTGTAAAGTGAGGTACAGCTTCTAAGGCATTTTCTTTCAAAAAGTCTAGTTTTTTCCGATTTTCCAATGATTTTTTTCTTGTGTGTAGGCGCACTAAAATGGTGGATACTTTTACCGTTACAGAATTCCATATTGTATTTTATTAAAGGTGTCATGTCATATTCTTATCTGGGTAAAATAAAAGCTCCCAAGTCTCAATGGATTGATATTGTTCAATTGCAATTGGAAGAAAACTATCGACTAGCTAACTTTGGTCTGAATATAGAAGTATTTTTTCCCTCATTTTCGAAAACTTCAACTGTAAGTCGACGTTCAACAAATGTCTAACAGTCTATCTAACTGCTAACTACTAATAGCCTTATCAGTCTGTCATAGAGAGCTACTACAAAAATAAACAACAAGTATAATTAAATTTCCAAACGAGAAGAACTACAAATATTTGCACAATACAAAAATACAAAATCTTTGCATTTCTTACTTTAAGTTCTTATAAAATTAACGACTTCTTTAAGTACACACTTACATACAATATGAGGAACAGTAATGCCATTTGTTTCGAAACTATACGGAAGCTAAAAATTAAATCCCTTCAACTAATTAAGCAGTAGAATCCCGATAATTCGTATTTGCAAGGGACCGGCCATTTCTTACGGATTATTGGGGTTTTCGATTTAGCGGGTTTCGATTTAACGGGGTTAAAATAAAATAAATACCAAATAACGGGGGTTTTCAATTTATTTACTAAAACGATAAAAAACGTAAAAGACAATTGTTAAAAATAAAATATTTAAAAATTATACATAAAAATTATTTATGTTACAAACTGATCTTAAGAAAATAAACACACACACAAGCAAAAACCCACGTAAAAAAAATCGGCAAACAACTAATCATTCTTTCCATGTTTCTGTTGTTTTTATTACGAATTACAAGTGGTAGTTAGCAAACAATTACGATTTGTAAGAGGTAAAGAAGATTTTATTTGAAAAAAAAATTACGAATTAGCGAGGAGAACAAAATGTATGAAATTTTACGAATTAACGAGATTTTTCAAGGGACCGACAGTTTATTACGAATTATCGGGAATTACGATTTATCGGGGTACGAGTTATCGGGATTTGACTTATATAATTAATAATCTCATAATTGATTGAATGTCGTTTAAATTAATAATTCAGTAAAAGAATATCAAGAAATATAATTTCGTTTACTGCAAAACAAGACACTTTATAGATAGTTGGTCTTTCAAGGAAATAATATTATTAAAAAGAAACACAATCACCAAAATGGCTTTTCAATAATTGGATGTTTACATGAAATATATGACAAGTAGCACAATCCTGTTTAAACCACAAGCTATCGATGTTAAAGCATTCAGTTTTAATGAAAAAATAATCATTAACATACACCATTAACTGTAATGACTGGTCGTCCGTTATTTGCAAAGGAATATGAGCCTCCACATCACACCGTCAACTTTATTTTTTTTATGCAATGGTGTTCAATTTCATTCAAAATAATTAAATTGTTTGAGCACCATATTTGACAATTTTGTTTGTTGACGTATACATTAACCTTAAAAAGAGTCATATCACTCAAACAGATGTGGATAGGTTTGCTATTGCTTGTGACATATATATGTATATTAGGGTAGTTTTATAAAATCGGTTCTCGAATTTTAGTGGTTCTCACATTCATTTAGTGAAAAATTACTATTTTAAAAATTTTAGCTCAATCGGACTTTGCATTCCCGTGCCGAAAGTTCTCTGAAAGTTTATAATATTATACTTTGCCAATTTTTCTTAAAAGCACTAAAACTATTCGCTATTTTGCGTCTTCTGGCATCTTCTAGCTAATTTGTTATTCCTATTTATACATTACTAGCGGGCCCGTTGCCTGCTTCGCACGCCAAAACAAAATAAGAAAAGAAACACACATGCGTTATCGGATTTCAACCAAACTTCATATAAACCATATATGGGCCACTGTCACGTAGTGTATAAGTTTGGTTGAAATCGCACGACGCGTTTATGATTAGTTCGGAAACGTACATATACGGACTTATTTTTATATATATAGATGTAAAAATCGGGGAATCCCCAATTTGGTTTTGACGTGGCACTTCAGAAAAGTTCAAAATTGAAGACAAAAGTTAAAAATTAAAAAAATCACGCATTCAAATCCGAATTACCAGGTTTGTTTGTCCATTCGAACACATTGAGTTTTTTATAAAACAGTGAATGAAAGGATGTTCAGACCATATGGAAGGTGTCGATCTGTAGGCAACACTAGCTGAAGAAAAGAAAGAAGCAAAAGCAGAAGAGCGGCTTTGCTTAGAGATATCACCAGAAAACGTTGGTAAGTATGTTATAACATAGTATACAGTTGGAGGCCATAATATGTTATTAATTTATTTAATTTGATGTCAGAACTTATTTTCCTCCCCAAATTCAAAAATGTTTTATCAAAGCTATTTACGGTAGTACAAAATTTATCATTAATAAGATAAAAGAAATAAAATGTTTTCTCTTTTCACTGCAACAGAAAATTAGAAGTGGAAGACATGACCTCGGACAATGTACATATATACCAACGATGCAAAAATTAAGAAATCGGACACTACGAGTAAAAAAAAGAAAATAGAATCGCGGATATAAAGAAATGCTGCGCTAACAGCTGCAAGCCTGGGCTCTAATGCCGAGGAATTATCTCTTAGCAGATGTACTATAAGAAAACGCAGAATTTTTTTTCGAAAAACCAAGGAGAGATTTAAGAAATCGGACTTGGAAGGGGCCATTTGTTATTGAAATGAAAAACTTTTACCAAAATTTCTGCAGAAAGGGTGTTCTGAACGGTTGACAATAAAAACTACTGGGGGTCCCTGCATAAGAGAACAGCACAGGTATCAGCCAGGCAGAAGCTGTTAACGACAGCATAGAAATATGGAGTATTAGAGATAAAATCGTAGGTATGTTTTGACACAACGGCTTGCAATACTGGACGAATGACGTTTGATGGCAAAATTCATTTACTCTCTTTAAACATTTATTTTAAGAGAGCATTTATCTATTACTGAATATTAGCTTAGTTCACTAAAAGTTATTTGTTTTTTTACTGTTAACTTTTATGTGAAAATGCTATTATAAGGCCCGTTTTCACGACTTACCTATAAAGTTCGAAATAGTTAACGGTACCTTTAGCATTAGTGAGGAATATAGTTACCTTCAACTATTTTTCGTTTTCACAACTTCTGTATAAAATAAAGTTAACATTTTTGAAAATGTGGCAATACTAAAGAAAATACCGATTATTTTTGCCAAAATAAAAATACGAGCTGGCAACTACGTACTTTTTTTACATTTACAAGATATACATATAATCGGAGTTGCCATATATAAAAAATATGTCAATATAATATGGCAATCTCAAATCTGAACCTTACGACAAAAGTTTATGGTAGAACGTTCCTCTCTCTTAAGCTTATCCTTCACTTTTAGATTAAAGGGAACTTGTGATAATTAAAAACTCATTATCTGTTCGATAACTTCCTATATTTAGCTATCGTTAAGTCGTGAAAACGGGCCTAAGTGTTTTAACTATAACAGCTTCTAAGAATGATTTGGAGTTCGTGCAGAACGCTATAAAATTCAGACAAATATTTACTGCACCTGTGATTCCGGAACAAATAAAGCTTAGCTTAATTGAAAACAATGATTCTAATGAAATAAAGAAATGGCATAAAAAAAATTATTGCTGCAAGAAAAATGAGGGTGCAAGTGTCTGAAAAGCAAGCCGTAAAACTATTTCAAAATGTCTCTCATGGTCCCAAAGCTTAAGCTTAAGCTTAAAAATTTTAAAAGAGATATGAAGGTAGTTACCGTCAAGGCTGAAAGAATAGTAAGCTAATTTAAGAATTTAAAAGCACTCTAACAAAAGATGAGCAGCAGAAAAATATCCTTTTTCAGATGGTATCGGAATGTCCTCGGCAGTATTCTGATACTTCCAAAAGTACCCTTGATCAAACCTTATTCTAAATATATGTGTGGCTTGGTTTAAGCAAAATGTTTCTTTTTTTAAGAAAATGTACCTTAATAAGAACAAAATAAGTTAAAATCAAGAAATTTTTGGCTGTACATATAATTGAATCATTTATTTCGAAAAAGGCTCAGGTGCAAAAATACAAAAATAAAACTGACTTTTTAAAGCAGAGTTTTTTCATGTAAGCCTCTGCTTATGTTATAATAGTAAAAAGAAAAAAATATTTTAAGTAATATTTGAACCCAGCAAAAACTTACATTGCAAAGTAATGACTTAAAAAGCTAATATAACTACTCTTCACTACTAATACTTTGAAATTTTAAATAATTATTGTAACACGGTATTGTCATTGGAGGCAAGTACTTACCACCCTCCTTACAAATAGGGAGTTAAATAAGTCAATACCATAATCGCTTACAAATAGGGAGTTAAATAAATAATTACCACATTCCCTTACAAATAGGTACTTCACATTGGTATCAACAAAACTGAATTTGTCAAACAAATTGTGTTTTTAATTTAATTTACTTTCTAATGTAAAGTTTGACTACCGTACATTAAGAAAATATTCATACCCAATAAATCAGAGAATGATATGATTGCAAAAACGATATGATATTTTAATGGAAAGGTACAATTGGAATACTATCGTTTATGAAACAAGATTGATATCATATAATAAAGTTTATATCACCTAGACGATATCGTTCGATATCGTAAGATATCGTTATAATTTAAAGTTTTTAATTTTAAATTACATATCCAAATCAATTAAGTTTTTAAATTTTTCATATTCAAGTCTATTTAAAATTGTTCTTAATTTTTAATAAATAAAAAAAAAAACAAATTGTAGGAACAAATATTTTAAATCAATTTGTATTAGATTTCAATAAATAAAACCTAAGATGCATTTTATTATGAACCAACTATAAATTTCGTTAATCAACTCAAAAACAAGTACTTATGAATCAAATTTTATATCAGCCATTACTAAACTACTTCTATGTAATGCAGATGGTATGAAGTAGTGATTGAAAAGTAAGTTGTTCAGTAATTGCAAGTCATAACCAAGTTTTTGTTGGGAATGAGCAAATGGTAAATACAACTTCCGGAGATGAGCCCTTTTCAAAAATTATTTTTGAATTTTCGTGGTTTTAGTAGCAAAATGGTATCTTTAGCAGTGTTGCCAAAACTTTGTGGCCAAAAATGGCTAAATTTACGGAATGGCTAAAAATGGCCTAAAAACTTTTTTAAATAAAAACTCATTAAAATTCAATAACAAAACATAATTTATTTAATGTTGTTTACGATAAAATTGTAAGCTAAGATCAATTTCTTAAATAAGAATAAACGTAAATTAATATTTTGATAGATATTTAAAAAATTAAGTCATCGATAAATTCGATGTCGTTATTATCCATCTCACAGGAATCACTTGTGCCTATTAGTATTAAATAATTTGAAGGTTAATCATCATCACGACAACATTTGCCCAACCTTTTGAGTCCAGATCTACAATAAAAAACAATAAAGTATATAAAACCTATGTACCAAACTTTATTTAATTATCTGCAAATTTGCGACAGCCAGCCGGGCAAACATCGCCAATTCGACTCAGAAAGTGATTCTGAGTCAATTGGTATACGTAAAGGTGGGCTTAGGACCAATATTTTAAGGTGTTACAAACATCAGCACAAATGCATAGTACCCTCTCCACTATTGTGGTGGTGGTATTAATATTTTTTTGTTATGATCAAAATATTTGCCTAACTGATAAAATCGAATTAACGGTTGCTAAATGTATCTTATTTCTCAAATTACTTTAAACGATGTTTACTTGGCTAAATACCCTCTCTACTTCAGCATTACACCATAGAAGTGAGATACACTTTATAGAAAAATTCTGAAATTTCTAAAAACAAATTTGTTGCCGCCTGCATCTCTTTATTGAAATACTTGCAACCAGAAAGAAACACCGATGTTTGTGTTGATCCATTTTATAAGTTTAATATTGAAATACTGTTCCTTTATTTTGAAAGATGTTTGATCATCATCGTTTATAGCGATTTTAAACATTTGTAAAAGTTATGATTTAAATTAAAGGCGTTTTAATTGTGTTAAATGGTTATTTTACTTTTATAAATTTATAAAATCAAAATTATTCTTATCAAAGTAATTTTTGGGAATGCAAAATTTTCAATTAACAAGATTTTGTTTGTCGACCTTAATTCCCAATTTTTATTCTTGATAAAAACACTGAAGTTTATTGTTGATGGGCTAAGGTATTCCTATGCGCATTTCACTGGTTGCCAGATCGTCAGGAAACTTCGTCCAGAGATTTTACAAAAACTAGGAGCAAATATGGCGGTTTAATAACATTCTTCAATTTTGCCCCTGCAGCGCGTAGCATGCTCCTAGATGGGTCAAATGTATGACCAACCCCACTTTATTATTTATTGCGGAATTTCGGATTTTTTAGTAATTTCAATAAGCTAAACCGTTTTTGTGTTACGCGAATAAATGTTGGGCAGTCTCCTCCATTTTCAAAATAACGGTATATCTCGAAAACAAGAGCTTACCTAAAAAAAAAAAAAACGGTTAGCACCACTGGATTTCGCGTGCCCGAATTAGGTTAAAACTAGGGTTTCTAATTTCCCGGACTTTTTCTATTCCCGGGAAACGAAATAAAAAAAATCTTATTCCCGGGAATCCCGGGATTTTAAGAATAAAACAATGATTTCATTAAATGAGTTCAATACACAGGTTTTTATTTTTTTAAAAGAATATATATATATGTATATACAACAGTCTAAACCAAAAACCTTAATTAAAACTACTGAAAACCAAATAAATTGTTACATTCATATTTACATACATATTATATATGTATGTAGCAACTTGGTAAAATTAATTTTCTTTTAAGAAAAAACATTTTAGTATTATTAAAGCATTTAAAAGCTCATCAGAGATTATCAGCCGTATTTATAATAAAGCATTTAAAAGCTCATCAGAGATTATCAGCCGTATTTATAATGGAAATTTAGCATGAAGTTAGCACAAAGTTTATTTACACTTACTAAACTCTGGCCAACGATTTGCTAAACTCTTTTTAACCAGCTGCCAAACGTTTGCCAACTTGTAAGAAACAGCTGTTTAATGTTAAACAATTTGGTTGGTTTTATTTTAATTACTGTTTTATTTTATGTTTCTTTCTTTTTTTATTTTATATTAATTTTAAAAAGTTTTTAAATTTGTTATATGTGGAGGAAGAAACAAAAAAAATTTACAAAAAAATGACAAAACCAGCGATGATTAATTCAAACGTGTTGCATTTTTCAGTAATATAATGTGGCATCATTAAAATTCAGAGTTGATTTTTTTTAGTTAGCAGATGGACAAAAGTTTGCTATAAATAAACTCTGTGCTTACAAGCTGCTAGGCTTAATCGGCATTCTAGTTAGCAGCTCGTTGTACGCAGTGTACAAACTGTGGCTAACTTTTTGTTATAAATACGGCTGTGTATTTCTAATCCTTGTTGATATGTATACTGCCTGCTACCAAAAACGTTCTCTCGCTTTCTACAGACGTTGGTTTTATAGTAAGAAGGTCATCATACAAAGATTTTAAATTTGTTGGCCCGTGACTTCATAGACGCCAAATTCTTTTTTAAAATATTTTCTTTACATTAATTTTTTAGAATTTGATATAGCCTTTTCGAGGTGTTCTTTAAAGATAGCATATGGTTCATCTGGTGTTAATGATGGTGTATCGTGTACATTTTCATTTTCTACTTCAAGAAGCTTTTTAGACATTTCATCAGCATTAAAGAGACCGTTGATTTATTGGTGTAGGAAAAATAGTTCGATTTGTAGGTAGTTTTTAGTAATTTGAGTAAAGGATATATTTTTATAGCTCGTTTTTTTTATTTTAACGATGCTAACAAATAAAAATTTCAAAAAATTAATGTTCAAATTCCCGAAAAAAATTTCCCGGGATTAATTTTAAAAAAGTGTCCCGGGTATCCCGGGAATTCTTTCCCGCGTAGAAACTCTAGTTAAAACGCTAAGTGCCCGGCTTGTCTGTTTTTTTGCAACTAGCACAGTGTACTTATTGCTCAAAATTACAATATTAAAATTCTTTTTTAAGATTATTTTTTAAAGGTTGCGAAAGAAAAGAATCATCCGTCCCTCAGGAAATATCAAACCGATTTTAATGAAATTTAAAACATAGATAGATCCTTATTCATATAGCCACATTACCTATGCATTTTTCGAAAGTAGGTCCCAAAAAGTAACACTTGCAAAAATGTATTCTTATATATGGTCGGGCTTGACCGACTATACTTTCTTACTTGTTTTATTTTACTTTGTCATATTAAATAAACTTTTCTTGTAAACCTCTTTTAAAGACTTTTTTTTATAAAAATCTTTTAAAAATACCGAGACCCGAGAAAACCCCCGATATGACAAAATAAACTGGAATCCCTTAAAAGCCTGGGATTTGATTTTTCGAAATTCTGAATTCTGGGATTTATGAAAACCAGTTCCGAGTGGCATCCCTAGTAGAAGCTATGGTTTAACGTGGAACGATATCCAAGATATGTAGTATTATCGTTCGTATCTTTATGCGAGTTTTTTTATGATACAGATTTGTAGATTAATTACTTGAAATTTTTTTTCAGACGTTAAATTTAAATATAAAACCTTTTTTATTTATAAGTGTTTCCATATTTATTAAGCCCTTTTTTATACAAAGTTGTAAGTGTTTGAATTTCTGCGCATAAAGATTTTCTGCTTCATATGGCAGACGTTTATTTTATCTAATTTTAAATACAAATATCAAGTGTGTATGTACACAAATTTATATTTACTTTTGTCATTTTGCAAAAAAAAAAAATAATAAGAAAAAAAATTATTAAATTAATAAACAATACATATGTATAAAATTAAAAAGAAGGCCTCAATTGTATCAGACTGTTTGTCAGCCACTTAGAGTCTCAACGCTTCATACGTTGGGTTGTGCACGTTTTCCCCAAGTTTCATTTAATTTAACAGCCAAGTTGTTAATTTTTTTCCACAACTTATTTTCATATATTTCATAACTAGTGCTTTTTATATTTATATAGACTTAATAAATTTATATATGTACTTATAACTGATAACGCAGTTATACACAGATACAAATATATAACAGAATATTATATTGTATACAGCAATTTAGCAATTATATATGTATATTAAGACAGACAATAAGACGGATATTGTACGGGTAGTCTGTCTGTATGGCTGTATACTCAGTAATAAAGAAAACGAATTTAATTGCAAAATTTCTCGACAGAGTGTTTCTTTGTTTCATTGACCTTAAATTTATTTGATCTAAATTAATTTAATTTTTTATTATCGCTGGGTCCATGTTTGCACAACAACCAATTACATATGTTCTTATTTACCAATTAATGTTAAGTAACGGTCCCAAACGTAATTGCAATTAATAAATTAATTGTTTCTTAAATTTTTATATTGAAAAGAATAAAACTTTTTTTATTTTATTTTTTAACAAATAAAATTGTGTTACAAAAATATTCGAAACATTATGAATTTCGGTTGTAAGAGAAATACTTTCGGTTAATTTATTCCAATAAATATTAAGTACTTCATGGCTATAATTATTGTCGTTTTGATTCACACTACTCAAGAAGTTGCGCAATTTTTTAACACTTTAGGTAATGTTTCATTTTGCACCATATAATATAAAAGACTTCTGATTTTATCCAATATATTGTGCAAACTACTACATATTATAATTACCTACGCAGGTAATTTTATTGTCCAATATTAATTATTGTAAAATAATATTGCAAATGCGTACCTTTAGGGTTTGAATAATTTTGTTTTTCACAAAAAAAAAAAAAAAAAAATAGATAAATATAACAAAATTTATTAATCTTCAAAATTTAATCGATTTACATCGCAGCAAAAACTTGTTTTCATAAAATGAGATGAGTGATTTAGTTTTATACAAAAAAAAAAAAAAAAAAAAAATGTAACCATAAGATGGTTACATTTTAACCATCCAGTTTCGAACTTATAGTGCTTAATTTTTACCATATTGTTAAAACTTACAAAATTGTGTTCCAAATTAACCAGCAATTTTGTCAAATTTAACAAAACATAATAATTAATATTAATGGCCAATTTTCAGGATTGACATTAAAACACATTAATGTTTAAAACCGTTTTAAAGGCCAAATTCTCTTCTTCACTAAACACTTAAATAAAACTTAATTCACCGATGTGGTACATTTAAATTCAACTAAAGTGTCCATTGGAATTACTCAGCAAGGTGGCCTCCATATGACAACAATACATCAACAACAGGCAAAGCAATAACATTCAGAGTACTTCCTCGATTCGAAAGCAATTTTATTTCTAATTATTTCAGTCAATACTGAACGAATCGGAATGTAAAGCATTAATTTGAGTTTCACAATACTGAAAAAATAATTTCGATTCGTTCAGTATCTGCCAATTATTTATTTTCCTTTTATTTGCCGTACAGATAAATTCAATCAGCTGACTCCCAACTTTTACACGTATTTTAAGAGGTGTTGCCAACTGAAAACAATGATTTTTGTCGGTATTTTTGCGCTATATAATAAAAAAGTATGAACATTAGGGTGATTGCTTTTTAAATTTGTTCGCATATATCAAAATTTACATGCCATAGTCAAAATTTCTATAAAAAAAATATTAACAAACGCCATATTTCTTGTTCGCTGTTTTAAAACAAAAATTCCCACACCAAGCGTGTAAAGGGCTAAAGTAAATCGTAGGTCTTTTAAGAAATCTAACGGAAACTCTTTGTATTTTGTGGTTTAGATTTAACAAAAGAGTTTCGATTTTTTGCATTTGCTCTTGCGGAGTAAAAAAAATATTGCATTTGGTGCGAAAGGTTTTTCTGCCAAAATGACCAGCAACCACGATTTTTATCACTAATTTAATACTGGCTATCACGTGGTGATAGGTACATTTTGCGAAAAAAAATGACTCATAACCCTAGTGAACATTCTTGAGACTTAAGAATTTAGGAAATAAGTTCTTATTGTTGTATTAAATAAAAATTAAAATTGAACTAAAAATGGGGTCATATAATTTTTTCTATATTGCGAAACTTATCGAATAGCGTGGAGCAAAACGAAAATAATTATAGCTACAAACTACTTAGTAATATGGTGTAGTCGATAAGTTCCTTAAGTCAATAAGTTTCTTTGAATCAAACAGAACGACTCGCAACGAACTTTTGATATTTATGTTGTCTAGGCTTGTAGAAATCATTTTTGTACTGTTCTTCCGTCGACGTTACTGCTTTTGTTAGGGATGGGCAAATTCAAAAATTATATCGATATATATCGAATCGATATTTTTTAAGAGTATAAGAGTATTTATTATTTAAAAATATCATTTATTATTTAAAAATATCGATATATCGATATTTCGAACGTTTTTTGCTGAAACTATTACCAAACTAAAAAATTTAATATACCTTCGTACATACGTACATATTTATGAAGAAACATGATATATGTAATAACATTGTTACTTTCAAAAAATTAATAAGAACAAAAAATTCAATCAAAACAAAAAATTGAATTATAACAAAAACAAAAGGGAAGAATACAAGAAAACCATATGAAATCTAAAAAAAGTGTATTACGAAAATTTTAAATGGAAGTAAATAAGTAGAAATGTTTTTGATTGTTTTAGTTAAACCAGTAATCATCAGATATGCACATCAGGAGCACTCTCTGTTTTATGTGCTCTCCTGTCAATCTGCTTCTTGTATTCGGCACTGCTTCTTATAAATGCCAATCATTTTAGATCTTTATTAGTTTCAAAAACATATGATGCATGCAGTAAAGCCAATTCTTAAAAATCATATTGTTTAAAAAACGGCTAAAATTTAGAGTTTTTAATGAAGACTGACTTTCAAAAATATCGAATTCGATAGTCGTATTTCAATATCGATATGTCGGAATTTTAAATATCGGCGAATATATCGATTATTTTTTATTTAAATATCGATATTTTGATATATCGATAATTTTTGCCCATTCCTACGCGAATTAATACGGAGCGTGGGTACGTGCCGTTATACATTCATCCAGTTCTTTCTTTCTACAGCACTTGGTGAGATTTGCTTTTTTTTAAACCTTACTATTAAATTGCAAATAAGTTATATTAACAAGGTTTTGCAAGGCAAATTCATTCCAGAAGAGCTACTTTTTCAATTTGTGTGGTACACTGTCATGTGTAATTTCCGAATTCTTCATTGTCAACACTGGTTTTAAATCGCATTGTAATTTATTTTTAACTTTTTTTATTCCTGTTTCATGTTATTTTCAACTTTTATATGCCATCCTTGTATTGAAAGTGAAATGATTGTATGGAACTCATTTTCTAGCCTACAACGACCATCATTAATTTTCTAGTTTGTTTGATGTAAGAAAAAAGAATTCGTGAATTTGAAGCCAGCCATGCAATTTATTAAAAAGCATTTAACAAATGCAGATAACAAAACAAACATAATTTTGTTTCTTTATACCATAATATATCTAAAATACCTATGATAAAAGAAAAAACCTTTTTGTAAGCATAATATTGTCCTAGCCAACCATACCAGAATTTTTAAGAGAGGTTAAATATAAAAATAATTTTTTTAATAGTGACTTTAATCCTTGTCGATGCTTCACGTCCGAATTATAATAAAATATTTGTACGTGCAAGCATATAACTCAAGGTGGATTCACCCATGCTATCCGCACGAAATTTTTTTACTGAAAGTTTTCTGCAGCACGATTCACTTATTTCGAAAAAGTTGTTTAGAAAACCAAAGCAGCCATATGTACACACAATCTATTAGTTTTACAAGGTGTTAAAGCTGCTGCAGAGACTCAATTAAACTTTGTATTAAAAAAAAAATATTAACCTTAACTGAGCTGCCAGTTTCAGTTTGCCCGGGGCAAGACAAATTCCTACAGATGACCGCAGATAGCTGACCTTCAATTTGTTATACGCTCCACAACTAGTGATGAAGAGTGTATACTAAGTTTGTCATTCCGTGACCCCAAAAAGTATTTATGTATATTTTGGGTTCTTGAGTTGTTCGTCGTCGTCGATTAAACCATCTCCATCTTTCGAAATACTCAACATAAAAGAACATTTGTGGTGTCAAATTCATTATAGTTCTCCTCAGCAGCTTGGGATTTAAATCCAGCGAAATCAGTTAAGTAGGGGTTATATAGAGTTATGTTATGTTAAGTTAAGTTATGAACCCAAATGTGGAACAACCTCTCTAAAAACTTTATATATTTGTGATGCAAGCATACATAAATTGGTGGCTGAATGCACCGATTCTCATCAATATAACACAGAACTTGTGAAGATCGGTCCATAATTTACCAAGCCCACTATTGGAAAACACTTTAGTACGTCTTAAAACAGTAACAAACAATTCTAGTAAAACTTTGTCTGTCGTTGTTTCATAAGACTTGAAATCACAGCGCTAAATTTCGTAGAAATCGAACTATCTGAAGTTTGACAGCTTGAATTTATTATTAGCCATTAGGAATGCAATTTGCGTGACGTCATTTGTCCGACATGCACAGAAGGTTTGGGATGCTTTTGGGATAGCGTAATCTTTATTTCTATCATACTTGGTTGAATCGACCTTGATAATTGTAACGAAATTAGATTTATCTTACAATTATTTATAGTTTTAGTTATAAGTTATCTTGTAAATTATAATTTTTTATCGTCTTAGTTTAAAATTGTTATTTGCTCCATTGTAATTGGTGACTTTAGATTCAGATGTATAACAGTTATTTTAAAAGAATTCGAACAGAATGTTCTGGAATCGACTAGAAGATTTTTGAACTGGTTGGGAACTATAAATACAGGCAACTCATAAATGTTTAGTTTTAGTTTGTTTTGAGAAATTAAACGGTTCAGTTCGTTACTAACAATATTGAATACCTTTTGTGAACATTATATTTAATTTCAATAATTGGTTAGGTTGAATAAGTGTGTCTATTTATTTTGATTTGAAATCAAAAGAGTTCAACGGTTTATTATAAAGGGAGTAAACCGAAATTCGTTTTAAAAAGTAAAAACGTAACAATGTTAAATAAAAGCAGCGTTTAAAAACTGCAGTCAAAGTAGAAAAACTGCCATTTCTTTCATTCCTTTATTTGTCCTTGGCCAAAAAACAATGTTGATCTTACTTCTTATTCATTAAATGTAAACAATCGATGTCAAACAAACTAAAAAAGCGAAAAGTTGTACACAAATTTCATTTTTTTTTCGACAGTTTTTGCTTTTGACTGCAGTTTGCGCTCCAGCGATTGTGTTACCTCAATATGCGAATTAAGGCTAAAATAACGGGAAAGTACTATATGAATTGGCTTGATGTGAGGCTGCGAGTGGCCGCTAGGTATGATAGATAATGTATTTTGAAAGTTGTTGTATACACTCACAATATTATTACAGTAACGGACTGTAGTTTATTTAAGAAATATTCCGTTCAGTCATTTTTAAATAAATAAACATTTAAAATTCCAAGCAAATTTATTTTTAACTGATTCTAACAGTTATTCAAAAAACTAAGTGCATATAAATACGGATTTTCAGTTGCAGTTAATATTGTCCGTTGATTGAGTTAAATTCTTCTTTATGTTAAAGTAAATAAAAATGTAATTTAAAGCAACGAAAAGTTCATTTAATTTTTACTGTCAAAAATTCAACCGCGAATTCCGTAAAAACAAATCAATATTTAGTTATCTTATATAAATTAATTGTCAAAAAATTAACTACCTATTCCGTAAAAACAAATAAATTTGCAGTTATTTTATAAAAATTTACTTTCAAAAATTCAACACCATATTCAGAAAAAACAATTAAATATTCAGTTATTTTATATAATTTTACTACCAAAAATTAATTTTTACTTATCTATAAAAATGAATTGCTTGTTTTGTGTAAGCAATTCCCATTTTCTATTTGTTAAAATAATTTAGTTAAATACATCAAATGTTAAAAGTAAAATAATTGCGAAGCCATATCGGTCATGCTGCTGGTGTCTTATAATTTAGAGTTCTTCTGTAAACAACGTGGTCAGTACAACAAAAGTAAAACAAACGTGTGTAACTGGGTAAGTAAATAAAAATATTCTCCCTCTCTCGCTTATAAGAAAAACAAGCGGACAGGTGTCTGTCTGGTATTTTTTAGAAATTCGGCTCTTTTGTGGAGTGGAGTGAATATTTAATTGTTTTTACTGAATATGGGGTCAATTTTTTGACAGTAAAATTTTAATAAATAACTGAATATTTAATCGTTTTTACTGAATATGATGTTGAATTTTTGACAGTAAAATTTTACAAAATAACTGAATATTTATTTGATTTTACGGAATATGGTGTTGAATTTTTGACAGTAAAAATTAAATGAGCTTTTTGTTAAAAATAAATGAAAAATAGGTACACCGGTTTTTAATTGAACTTTCATTTATTTTATATTACAATTTCAGTTAATTTTACGTACAGAATATTGTGAGTGTAGTAGTAGTTAAAAAAGTTTTACTACCCAGTAAAAACTTCGGCTACAAAATAATGTGTTTTGTAATCAGAAAAACTTAAAAGCACTACTTACAATTCTACTGAAAGAACCGATGAATTTTACAAGCGATGCCCCAAAATAAAAGCATTCAAAAGTAAGTCATTATTTTTTTACCTAAATACATCCAGAAAAAAGTAGTTATAGAAGTTGTTATAAATGTATTTATAGAAGAAAGCTACTAAAAAATGAGTGAGAGAAGCTATTAATTTTGAAAAAAAGCGAATAACGGGATTCAAAATAATAGTTAAGGTGCTATCAGACGGTATGTATTTTACATATGTACTGTCAAATTTTCCATCTGTAAAAGTTGTACACATCGTGTGATACATATGAAACTTTGCATGCGTAAAATACATGTGGAAATACATATGTAATTTTTTCGATTAGAACGCGCTCTATTTTTCTGTGGCAAACATAAACAAAACAGCTGGTTTGTTTTGAAACGAAATTTCTTGAAAAAATATATTATAAAGAAAAATTTAAGAAAATTTTGACATACATACGGAATTACATATGGGTAAGAAAAGTGACAGTACATATGTAAAATACATACCGTCTGATAGCACCTTTAGCAAGCAAAAAGTAGTCCTAAATTTAAAGCTCTACAATTTTTTTCTACTATTTAATACATTAAAATAAAATGTGTGGCTTATTTTTTGTCATTAGGTATAGTATGTACAATATCTATACAAAAGTCTAGAAATATATTTAGCAATGGGGTAGGATCGCAAACAATCGTACATATATATATATGAGTATTTACACACACACATTTTTTTTAGAGTAAATTTTAACAGATCATCAAACTGGTTGAAACTGGTTAATAATGTTCAAACAAGGTTTTCATACCAGTTCCATACAGAAATTAATTATACTGTTCTATCTTATCAACTGAAAAAATTGTCTTAACACAATTTGTCTATTTAAATACATATGTTTAAGGAGACTTGAAAACAACAAAATACGAGAAAATCAGAAACAGAATATAGAAGCAAGAAAAAATTGTAAAAAAACGTTTAATAAATCAAAATTCGTATTTCGATTAAATTATAAATTTCAATTTTTTTTTAAGTTCGTTTAAAAATAAATAAAAAAAATATTTTTGTTTTGACTTCAAGAAAAACAAATGTTATTTTGCACATCAAAATTATCATTAGTCTAAATTTGTTTATAGTATTTTTTGGTGCTAATGAAGACGTACGTACGTAAATTCTATTAATTGTTTTCAATTTGCCGAAACAATTAAATTACGTAGAGAGACTTTGAAAAGATATTGTTTTCTGGCCGCATTTGCATTCAAATTGTGCAAGTATTATGAAATTCTCAGTGTAAATAGCTTATCTTGTACGTGTAATCTTTTTGAGTTTTTTTTTTTTCAAAATCTATCACCAAATGTAAATGAACTATAGCAAACACATTTGTCGTCCAATTGTTTTTGTTTGAGAGATGCAGTCATTCAATTCCAGCCACAAAACGTAGTGCGTACGAACGAACAGTTCGCTGTAAAATATCATCAACGTCATTATTTACTCGAAAATAAGAAAATACTCTTAGTGACCCTGAATGATGTGATATTTATTTTGTTGATAATGTTTAACCAAAGCAGATGTATTTTTCACCGGAATTCAGTTTTCATATGAATTTACAAATACATATTTTTATATTTAAAAGAAAATATGTTTTTGAAAGTTCATATACATAAAGTACATGGCAGAGAAATTACGTTCAAGGAGTTCCAAAACAAAACGATACAATTTAGGGTATTCATTTAATCGGGCTTTTGCTTTAATCTTTAATCGCTCGATTAATTAACCGAGGTTTTGGTTTAATCGGTTAATTTTGTTATTGATCGGTTAACCGATTAATAAAGTTTTGTTATAAATAACAGCCTTATTTATAAAATATAAAACATGTTAATAAAGGGTTTATTAAACGGATTTTGTATGAAAATCCATTTTATAAACCCTTTATTAACCGGTTTTATTTTTTATAAATTAGGACGTAAGTAATTTCAATAAATAAAAATGCAAAAATTATTTATTATTGGAGTCTTTTAGTAACAAATAAATAAAATATAAAATATAATTATGAAAAACACATTTTATAATTTATACATAATATTTGAGGAGCCGCAGAACAAAACGTACTTTTTCACATATTTAAAATTTTTGGGAAATTGAGGTTTATTTTTTTCGACCCCTTAAAAAACTGTATGAACCTGGAAATGGAAACAAGTTTTTTGCTTACCAAAAGATGAATCAAACTGCCGTAAGTTAACACATTAAATGTCAAGGATATTTAATATCAAACCAATTTTATATCGAAAAAAGTACGTTTTGCTAAAAAAAAATGAAAAAAGTACGTTTTGTTTAAAAAAAAATATTTAAATTTTCTACTGATTCTTGTAATTATTCCATGTTTAATTATATTATTGTATTAATTATTGTTTTCATAACACTTATTCACCAAACAATAGTTAAATTATTGCAATTATTGGAGGCTATTCTTGAAAACTCGTCGAACAAATACAAATGTACATTAAAACAAAAGTAAAGTTTAAAAAATAGTTTTTGTTTATCATACATTTCTAAAATTAAATAAACGTGAGAATTTTGACTCGTTTCTCTCTCTTTAAAAAACGGTAAATTGTATGACAAACCAAAAACAATTTCTTTAACTTTGTTTTACTGAAAATTTTCACTTTTTCGACGCGTTTTCAAGAATAGTCACCATTATTTAACAGTTAATTTTAACGAAAATGTAGCGACCTAAATAAACCTCAAACAAATTAAGAATATTAAGGCCCCTATTACGGTTTACAACTCAACTCAGTTGAATTGTAATTTCTTAATTTTTGTAATATGGTTTACAACTTTGCTATTTTGCGGTGAACAAAAACATTACAAAAATTACAACTGATCACAACCAGTTGTCTTAATAACAACTCAACTGAGTTGAGTTGTAAACCATAATAGGGGCCTAAGAAATGATTTGTTATTAAAACAACTTCACGAAGAAATGGCAAAAACAATGAAAAAAGCACGTTTTGAAAAAAAAAATTAAAAAAGTACGTTTTGTTATGCACCAATTTTTTTAAGAACCCATTTTCTTGGTAAAAAAAGAAAAAAAATATGCTAACAAGATGTTTTCTTAAAGATTTTAACCCAAATATTATAAAAATATCAAAAAACCAATTTGTCAAAAAATGCGGAAAAGTACGTTTTGTGAGATTTGTGTATTAATTATTTCAATAGTTTAAGATTTTATAAAAGTTTAGAATTTAAGCGATTCTTTACTTTAGTTTTGATAAAACTTGATTTGGAAACAATTCTTTCACTTATCGAAGATGTTTGAGAAATCGGAAGCAACCCATAATACAGATTCAAGAATGATAAAAACAAGATTACGCATTGCACATGTTTACAAAATTCAACTGTTTAATATGACGTCACTTAAGCATTTAATACACATGTTTGTTTGCTTGTGTTTCTATATTTTAGCTGTACTTATACGCTGATGTGACGTAGATGCGCAGAAACATTTCATTTTTAAAGCTGAATGCGATATCTTGGTTTCTTTGTCCTTTTCCTAGATTTCTCTCAACATAAAAAATCTTCCATTATGCCATTATTTCGGCTAATTTTGTTAAAGATTGTTTGTGTTACAAACGAGAGCTTCTTCTGTTGTCAGGTCATCATCTGACTCATCCTGGCAAAGCTCAGCACCGAAAGAAATGAAATACGAACCCCTAGTTTCTGTTTTTGTACTGTATTTTAAGAATGTATTTCTCGAAGGAAATATATTGTAGAAACAAATATTTTTCAAACATATACCTTTTTTATATGAGACGAAATAAATAATTAAAAACGCAAAAAATATGTTATAATACTACAAAAATCTAAAATTATTTGTTACATCGGTTAATCGGTTAATCGACTGGAATTAACCGGTTTAATCGTTAATCGAAAATTGCCAATTTAAAACTAACCGATCAGTTAATCGGGTAGTAATTAATCGATTAACCGATTAACGGTTAACCGAATGAATACCCTAATACAATTTCACTTGAACAACCTTTTTAGATATTAGTTTCCAAAAGATATACATACATAAATGTAGAGCAAAAACATTTTTCAATATCGTGACTTTTTTTAACAAAAAATTTCCAAACATATTATGGGTAATTTAACCATATTATTGTCACTAACAACCATAATACGGTTAAATTTGTTCTTAATCAAGAAGCTGCAAAATGTTATGCTTAATAATAACACTAATATGCTTACAATTTATGTTAAATAGTTATTCATCTATTTATCTATCTATATAAATAAAAATAAGTTGTCCTACGTTCGTCATTTTATAACTCGAGCACCACCAACCGATTTTACAAACGAGTACGAGTTGGAAATGTCTACTTTCACTGATGGTGTGTTTTCCCTATATAAAATGTATTTTTTTCCTTATGAGAATGACATTTTGTCTAGAAAATTTAATTTTTAATACAAAGACGTAAACGTCTGTTATTGTATTGTCCAGCAACGTTACTCCAGTATTATATATATAAAAAGAAGTGTACACTTTGATGTCATCACTAACTGCGAAAACGGGTAAACCGATTTAAGCCAAAATTTAAGGGTACTTTAGGGATAGTCTGCAGATGGTTTATGTGAAGTCGGCCCAGTGGTTCCGGAGATATGGCATTTCGATTTTCCCATATATTCCCAAAACAAAATGCCCTCCATTTTCAATATTATGATTTTTTATTGTCACTTGAAAAGTTGCCAAACCATGTATCGTAATGTCTTATGTGTACAATGAATATATTTTAATGTATATTTCATATCGCTAGAGGGTGTAAAATAGGGCAAAACGGGTAAAAGCTCGCCCTCCCAATATTTTCTTAACTAATTAATCGATTTTCTTAAAATTTGGCAGGCAAATAGTGTAACATCTGGATGGGACTAAAGCCTATAATTTTTATTATTTAGGGTGAGAAATAGGGCAAGAGGGGTAAACGCTCCCTTCACTATATCTTCGTTAATAATCAACCAATGATTCCAAATGTATAAAAATATTGTTAAATAAGACGTTTGTATTGAAATTTTTAATCGCGAATCTGAATCGAATTTAGCGTACTCGAATTAGCTTTGCCAGATTACGATCGGTAAAAAAAACTAAATTTTTTAAAAGATATCCGCACTTTAAATATATAGATCTTATATTTAAAGTGCGATCTTTTAAATCAGACTAAAATTTTAAAATTAGGGTATTTAAAAATGTTCTGTAAGCCCGAGGTGTTTTACTTTGAAACCTCCTGGGTCCGTCCCAATGACAACTTTAGGATTAAAATTTAAAACCTTAAATCGATTTCTGTTAGCTACGTGCAAAATTTCATCCATTCGAATAGAAATTATATATTTATACTTGGATTTTCCTATTAAAAAATCTCTGATTTGTTTTCAAACCTCTATATAATTGAAAGCGGCATCCTTTTTGTTTCCTCTGACTTTTCATTAATTTTCTCATCGAGATTAAGGACGTTTGTTAAGTTTTATAACAATGATAACATACTTTTTAGTATTTAGCATTGAATTTATAAAAATAATAATACATAAATTAAAATAAAAATAGTAAAATTAGGTTATTGCGTTTTATTTTGGAACTCCTCATTTCCATTTTATAGCTTAACCTTCATACAAGAAATGATTGTTTGTTTGAAAATAAAATTATGTAAAAGTTTGTTATTTTTGTTTTCCTTATAAATCTTAGAAACAATTTTTTCATTTGCTTACCAAAAAAAGGCCCTCAAGTTTAATAAAATTGTTTAAATATTTTAAGAATTAAACAATAAATACATTGCCCAAAGTGTTTGAATTTTGTAAGAGGACTTTATACTTTTAGCATATTTCATGAGAACATGGGCAATTCCCATGACGAAGGTTGCAAAACAACAACTTTTTTGTGATGGCACCAAAAATAATTTATGGGCGGTATAAAGGGATATAAAGTAGATGATGAATTCGTTTCAATTATTCAATTAATGCTTAAGGGCGCCAAAGTTAAAGGTTAAAAAAATTCTGTCATTTAATATAATTGATTTTTGACTAAGATGAATTTATGACATTTCAAGAAATACACTGAAAAAAACATATATATATCCAATTTTTTTTGGAAAGTATTCCTAACAAACACGGAGGTTTGATTTTAAATTGAAAGTGATTTTAAATCAAACCTTTTCTCAAACGACAAACGTTTAAACAACTTTTCTTTTGCACTAAGATGATGATGAGTGCCATGGTTATTCTTTCTCTGTTCCTTCAAACCCTCTTCCTAATCTGAATTCTCTTCAGAGCCAAGTACAGGTCGAAGCATAAAAGAAATTGCTTCTTTCCTAAAGGGTAATGATTTTTTTGGAGTTGGTCTTATGCTAGTAATCAGTGGGTCAGAACTGAGCAAAAGTCTATTTATAATATCTTTGTTACACTGAACACTCGAAAACTTTCTAGCAAAATTCTCGCTGTTAAGCCGCACATATTTATTTCGTGCCTCAGACGCTTCTTCTGATAACAGCCCGATAGACAACAATGCTTCGCTCATTAGAGTTGCGCCAAATCTTAAAATCTTGTGCATTGTAGGTGTCATAGTATGCCAGGGATATAGAGTAACGTAAAGTTTTGCAGTGTCTAAGCAATAATTGGCAAACTCGTGCAAATGGATTTTGTAACCACTTATAATTACTTCAATAATAACTTTGCTTCGGTAGAAAAATCAAATGCAATTCTAGTTATTTCTACA
The DNA here is from genome assembly GCA_963931875.1 of Pollenia griseotomentosa. Taxonomy (NCBI): domain Eukaryota; kingdom Metazoa; phylum Arthropoda; class Insecta; order Diptera; family Polleniidae; genus Pollenia; species Pollenia griseotomentosa. Next base: position 44,051,480 of record OZ007562.1, on the reverse strand, counting down.
GCTAATTCAGGATTGGAAAAAAATGTTCTGCTGGTGTTACCAGCGTTGCTGTTTTCAAATCCAGTCTTCGGTACATTCACTATTAGCCCTAATTCACTTCTAAATCTTTCATGGATAGTTTTTTTCTTCTCTATAACAATAGTTTTTTCTTCATTCGATCTTAATTGCCACTTTTTCATTGTGATTTTATGCAACAGGTGTAATATGTTCTCAAGTAGACGAATTCTGGCTGCACAGGTGGTTAAAAACCGTTACTTACTGTTTCGCACATTCCTTTTTTTAAAAAGGTAATATTAGTCTTAGATGTAATAATTTAAATTAAAGACAACCAAGATATTTTATTACTGACGAAAGGTTATCTATCCATCATATGAAGATTCAAAAACAGATGAGCAAAAACAGAAAAAAAGGTGAAAATCACCAAGAGAATGGCGCAAAAACGCGCAACGTTTTATTTGTTTTTAATTTAAAAGTAGAGACTTCAAATTTTTTCGTGATGTAGGTATAACATTTTTTAAAATGCAATTAAATTCACTTTCAAAAACCTCTTGACTTTTTTTTACTAAAAATTTAACAAAAAAAAAATCGTTTTTTTTATTTAAAAAAATTTTTTTATCATAAAAATTTTAAATAAAAGTTTTTATAAGTAGCTGTTAATATAGTCTTTCACAGAAAAAAAAATCAGTGTAAAATATTTTTTTGTTTACCCACAAAAAATATATTGTAAGCCTCTTAAAACCGTAAAAAGTCAATGAACGCGCAAGCAATTTACTCAACTTTCCTGACTTTAACAGTGTCCCACAACCACACATCTTAGGTAAAAGATTTGAAAGTTTACTATACGAGGCAGAATTTTGTTGTCTATTGAGCGCACTTAAATTGTTACATTTCTTAAATTTAATTGCTTGCCTAATGTCCGGCTAGATTGGCAAAAAACCGCCTATGTGCGTCGTATATTGTATATTTTATAAAAATTTTAAAAGCAAAATAACAAAAAAATAAAAAATGTGCCAAGAACAAAATATGTGTTAAAATGTTTCTCACCCCGTTTTTATCGTGACCTTAAGTGACAGTTCAAAGCGGGAAATTTACAGACACACTTTTTCTGTAAATTGGCGAGTAATTTTCATATGTGACAGCTAGCACTCGTCAAAATGTTACAGACGCAGTTAAGTGAGAAAAACAGTTGTTTGTTTCAATTTATGGCATTTTAGTTTAAGAGTTATAGAACATGGGCACTGCTTTGAAATTGCATTAGTGTCCAGATTATGAAATTCTAAATTTGCAACTTTTGTATTTTCATCTGGTCTTTTCACTTCTTCTTTTTATATTTATATATATATATATATAAATACATATACACCTACAGCCAACTTTAAGTTTAAAAGTGTGAGAATTACAAAACAAAACAGAATTGCAGAGTACATGAACAGAGTACCCCTCCCCAATCATCTCACCCCTCTCACCAATAAACTCAAAAATTGCTGCAACAAAAAAAGCAAGTCTGGACGATGACTAAATTATACACAATGGAAACTAAAGGCCCAACTATAATATGCATAATCTGGCTTAAGCTACTGTCAAAAATTTACAAAAAAAAATTTTAAAAAGCATTTAAAAAAATAAAATAAAATCAAAAGATATTTTATTCCGTAGGGAAAGTGCGGTCTGTTTCGCACCTTGCTTAAGCAAATGCCAGTTTCATAAAATTAACCAAAAAGTTTTCTTAAGTTCAATATGGTTCGACACATTGGAATCACATGTTTTCGCATTATTGCTTAAGCCAACTTAAGCATATTATAGTTGGGCCTTAAAATTGAACTTAAGTGTACCAGATTGGTAAATTAAATTTTATTCAAGTGTTTTGTTAAAACCAGAACGATTTTGAATATAAATGTGATTTAAAATCAAGCCAACAATACTGGCTGTAAATATTGGTCCTTTTTTTAACACATGTACCTAAAATCGCGTTTTTTGTATCCTTCATTACAGAAAAAGTATTTTATTATTTTAAATTATATTATTTTTTATTTTATTTTTCAGCAAAAAAAAGCAATTATGTCAACTTTAATGTACAAATTGAAGAAAAGTGGCAACTCAGCTCATTTTGTTCTGTACAAGGCGAATTAACTACAGGTGGTATCGAAACGGCATCTGATTTTGACAGTTCGAGCTTATTTGTTTTGATTTGTTAGTGATTTGCTAATAATGGTTGATAGTTCGAGCTAATGGCACTAACAATACAATGCAAAAAACCCTATGTTGTTTCTGTTGTTTTTGTATTGTTGTAATTCCGACCCCACCTGTAGTTGAATTCGCCTTGGTTCTGTACAAAAATTAAAATTAAGCAAATAGTATAATAAGTACCATGAATTAAGCCAATTGAAGAAAAAACTTGCCGAACAAAATAATTTCTCTCTCTCTCTCTCTCTCTTAAAAAAATTTTGTCCCGACAAAAATATTGTTCGAAACGCATGGGTTAATCGAGCTTTATAAACTTGAATTACGTTCAAATAGGGGTAAGTTATTTTCAACAAAATTTGTTATTCAAATACATATACGTTACTTGGTACGAGAAGTTTTTGCTGGAAGCAATAGTATATATTTTTTGTTATAACATAAAAATCATAGTGCTTCACGATTTTATATGCCTGTTCGGAAAAGGCAAAGTCTTGGTGGAAATTAATTTATAATACTAGTAAAAACTTATGGTCTGGAGAATATGACATTGGAAATCTATGGCCTATTATATACCTATCCAAACGAATTTCGGTAAAATTTTGTATGTAAATATTTTTAAAACTATCTTTGTTTAAATATATCTTACCTTGTGCCTCCAGACAGGGCAAGGTCTGAACTAGATTAAGTTCAAACGGGCTGGAATATGTCCAACACCAGTGGAAGGTAGCAACAATTTACTAACTTAGTTTTTGCCGTTAAATTATAAAAATGAGAAGTTGTTTTGGAGTGGAATTTAACTGTTACCAAAAAGTTAGATAGATAACCAAAATTTTATATGAAATTTTTATATAAGCTATTGCGCAATAGCCGTCATATGCGATAGTTAGACATAGCCGAAGAATTGAAAATGTCATACATCATTACCACTTATTTTATACACACATACATAGTAATTACATAAATTTTAATCAATTTTATATGAAAAAGCTGTTTGTTTAAGTAAACAAAGATATTTTTGTTTTCTTATATTTTGATGGTATTTTTTCCTAAAATGTCTTTATTTTCCACGTCATTAATAAAATAACGAAATTGTAAATAAACAAGATAATCAATTATAAAGTTCAGAAAACATTAAAGCGATCAATCATATTAGAAAAAGGTTAATATTTATTTAATTAAGCTTTCATTGCTTTGTCGTCCACTGCAACGCCAGATATCTACCAGACCTACCCCTAACAAAATTGCCTTTGTTCCTGTCATTTTTACTTCTATTTGTTTATAAATTTTTTCTTCAGTCTATAAAATATTGCTAAATATAGATTTTACAATTGTAATGATAACAAATAATACAACTTACAATAATGTATTTTATTGCTTGACTGTATGGATGTGAATTCACAATTGTTTTGTACTGTATGCATTAATTTCTTTTGTTTGTTATTACAACGACTGCCATAACACATTTACAAATAATTCCAGTTAATAATTTTTGTTTTGTATTTTTTAATATTATCTTATCAATAAGCAACAACAATTGATATAATGTTGTGAATTTATAATCAATTTTAGTTGTGTCATTTTATTTTATTAAATTTTTTTTTTGTTGTCTTGTTTTGCTTTATTTATTCAACGATGTTTCGAAATTTTATTTAGAAGCTATAGCTTCCAAGTTTTTACAAACAATTAGCCCTATTCAATAATAGGTGGCAACTATTTCGCCTATTGGTATAATTTAAAATCGGAACACTCATCAAATATCCCGAAGAGAACATACATACGTAGACAAATTCAATGATGATAACGCAACGAGTTTTCGTCATTTTTGACCTAAAAGAAGCTGCTGGGATTAAAGAATATCAGTACATGCAGAGAAAAAACATGTTAAAATATGATCACCTCCAACAAAACTATTTTTAAAGAAAATATGAAACATATTAAGCTTGTTAGGCCTGGAGCTTCAATGTAAATAAAACATCAATTTTATTACCGTTTTTCATAACATGTTCGAAGGCAACCATAATATGGTTGTGGCTTCTTGTTGGAGGAATAATTTAACCATAATATGGTTATTGGTGACAATAATATGGTTTAATTATACATAATATGTTAAAAACTTTCATTAAAAACTAGTTTGGTTGGAGGTGACCATATTTAAAATTGTATTTTATCTGGGTGTAGAGGTTAGATAGCTTCGGCTACTAAAGGAGCATATAGACGACATGTTTTTGTCATCTGACATGTCAAATTGTCAAGTCACATGTAATTGTGCATGTCTGTCAAAATCGCTGTTTTACATAAGCTTTAAAACATTCGGTCACAAACGTACATATAATTTGCTTCTGACATTGTCTCTTTTTTTCGCATTGTTATTGCAGAAACCAAAGTAGTGCTCGGTTTCAAAATAGCTTGCTGCCGCCATGAAAAGTTTTATTTGCGCCGTAAAATAGTTCAGCCATCTTAACATTTTTTTCTTTTAATTCAAAGATACCAATTTAGGATTTTATAATAAAACGGTTTTTATATATATATTCACATAAATTCTATTCAATGGTCAGATGATCAAACATATCTCGGTATTGTAAAAAATTAACTTCAGCCGGCTAATGATTCCGTCAATGGTGGATGCCGCTGCCGGTTTTTTCCCGGCATAGCTTTCTGATGTCAGATGGTTTGTCAGAAGAAAATAGAGCACGCTCTAATTGAAATTTTGTCAGATGACTTTGCGTCTGACTTTTACAGAAGCAAAGTTAAAAAGGTAACACACGACATGTATGTATTTTGCAGTGGGAAATTTGACATGTCAGATGACAAAAACATGTCGTGTACGGGCGCCTTAAACAAAAAGTGGCTGTATACGTTTTGGTTAATTATACACTTGAAATGAGTTTTGCTGCGATTGTCAAAAAATCTAATGTAACTACAGTTTGTAGTCGCACTATCACAAATGAACATGCTTTTTATAAAATGCAACCTTGATCAATTGAAATGTATTATTGTTTTAAATATTTCAAAAAATACTGAAGTCGTATGGGATGTCAAATTTTTGTCGTAATACTTGTCATTACACATTCCATTTACACAACCACACTTTTACATATTACTTGAATTTTTGACTTGTAATAATTCAAAGTATAATAGTGTAAACTACCCTTTAATATTAACACATCATGTGGTTGAGATTAACCGTGAAGTTAAGTCGCAAGACAAGTAGATATTCGCGTAAATCTATGTCACAGTAAGAAAACCAATATATGAATAAAGCAAATTAAGACATTAATATACATATATGTAAGTGCATATTAATGCTGTGAATGGTTTAATCCTCCCTTATAATGATTTTATTTGCTATAAGGTAATCAATTAGGCTAAAACGGACTGTATTGTATTTATATTTTCACCAAATATTATTTATGAAAAAAGTAATAACACCGAACAACCGAAGTAGTTTTCTTATACAACCATTTTTGACACTTCAACTTATATATTTTTTATATATTTTTATTGATTAAAGTAAATCTATTTTTATATTTTAAGTGCTTTAATTGTTTTTTACTAAAAGCGATAAGGTTTTCTATTTAACCCTTTTAAGACCTTTTCTCTAACGTCACTTTTTTATAAAGTTTATTTTTAAAAAAATTTTACATACTTTTGCTTTTCGCGGAATTGTTTCTTATTTATTATTTCACCGCGCACCGCGCTTTTTTTTAATTTTTAAAAAAGCTTATGTCTTTTTCTTTAAGGTAGTTTTGGTCGCTTTTTGGGCTGCTAGTGGCTTGTGTATAAAAAAATCATTTTCAATTTTTAGCATATGCAGTGTTCTTTCTCAGCCGTGTAACTCATTACCTGTTAGTGTTAGCAAAATTTGTCCCAAGTAGCTTCGATAGCTATTTGATCAATCTTTTGAAAAAATTTTTTTTTGTTTTTTTTAATTTCTTTTTGTTTCTATAAACATTTTTTTTTTAAATTTAAAACTTTTTTTTTAGCGGGAATGTTTATTTTTTTATTCTCAAAAGAAAGCTTATGTCTTTTCCTTTAAGGTAGTTTTTAACTCAAGACGAGGGTTTTAAAATTTTTAGCATATGCAGCACTATTTTGAATTTTTTCCTAAAGGCCAGAACAACCTTAAAGGAAAAGAGATAAGCTTTCTTTTGAGAAAAAAAAAAAAAACATTCGCGGTAATAAAAAAAAAAAGTTTTAAATTTAAAAAAACAAAAAAAATTTTTTTTAAAAGATTGATCAAATACCTATCGAAGGTACTTGGGACAAACTTTGCTAACACCAATAGGTAATATGTTACATGGATGAGAAAGAACACTGCATATGCTAAAATTTAAAAATAATTTTTTCTTATACATAAGCCACTCGCAGCCCAAAAAGCGACCAAAACTACCTTTAAAAAAAGACATAAGCTTTTTTTGAGCAAAAAAAAAAAGAACATTCCCGCTAAAAAAAAAATAAAAAAAAGTTTTAAATTTAAAAAAAAAAATTTTTTAAATTTAAAAAAAAAATTAAATTGTTTTCAAAAGATTGATCAAATAGCTATCTAAGCTACTTGGGACCAATCATTGTAATAATGCTCTTAAGTTAATCGTAAAGTTGAAAGTGCTTTCTATGCCAATAGTTTAGTCCCTCACTGTACATATCTGTACATTTTTTTTAAACTCTTCTATTTATACTGATAACGTTTTATATTGCAAAAATAAAATGAGCTGCCTCCTATAAAACTTTTAATCTGCAATTTAAATTTGTGTTTATATTAGTTTATTTATGATGTTGTTGTTATTGCAACTATATAATAATAAGTAATAATTATAGTTTGCTATCAAGTCTAGTTTTTTTTTTTTTTTTTTGTAATGTTTTTGTTTTATATGCAAATTACAAATCTCGTGCCTATCTGGTAATTATTAGTTTGTTATTGTTTTGTATCTCTGTTGTTCTCACATATTTATATAGTACAGTATGTTCGGAAAATGTTTTCACACGTATACAGTAATGCGGCCCTTACACGTTGCAAATGGTCGTACAATTGAGTTGAATAAACCAGTTGAAAATAATGAAAAAATCGCCATCACTCGTGCCAATTTGATGGCTAAAGCTACGGTCAGACTTATCAAATATTTGACGAAAACAACGGGACCAACAACCAAACTAAAAAATCATTTCGCTTTATATCAATATTTATTTTCATTAAAATACCACATTTTACAAAAAACTGTTTTTTGGTATGTCTAGTAGTATAATTAGTTTATTTTGTAATATTAAGACCATTTTAAATCTCACTAACTATTAACAAAAGTAGGGGTTACGCTTATTTGATCAAATATTTGATAAGTGTGACCGTAGCTTAAGTTGATCGTCTGTTGAATGAAATTCAAATTTTTCTAACGTAACAATTGGTTGTTCAATTTGATCAAATTGTACAACGAGTTGCAACGTAAAAGGAGCCGCATTAGATTAAGGGAAATATAAAAAAGTCAAAGCAGGTCTTTGTGTTGCTTATGATGATTTGTAATCTGCATGCATGCATTAATCACAAGGTTGGCACCCGATACCGCTTAAATACAAAACCAAAATAACAAATAGTTTAATACCGCTATTAACCCTTTCGGTACTTCTTTTTTGTTTTTGATTAAAATTTTTTTTCGATTTTATAACTATTAAACCTAATCAATAATCTTTTTTTTTTAATTGTTTAGCAAAAGTGGTTCTTGAGCATCATGCCATATGGCATAGAATGTATTTAAAGGAAAAAAAGAAAATAATATTAATTAACATTTTTAATGCAATTTCAACAATTTTATAGTCAGAAAGATGTATAAAAGATTTATTTAAAAAAAAAACAACTATTCAAATGCATTTTCTTTATAAAATAAAGCTATTCTTCTACAGTCAGAAAGACAAATGAATTAAAAAACATGATCATTTATATTATATGTATGTATTTTTTTCTTTGAATAAAATCTATGTCAAATTGCGTAGTATGATTTTAAAAAAATCGGACACCTTTTTTTCATCTAACTTTTTCTTCACTTATTAAGCCAATGATAATCTGCTAAAAACCTTATGGAAAGTTATAAAATAACCTTATTTTCGTAACAATATTTACAAAATTACAAATTGACCTTTTTTCGTAAATTACAAATTTTGAAATGCATGTTTGCGTTCTGGCCTATCGGAATGCACTGAGTGTACCAATCAAAATATTTTAATTTTCAATTACAATAAAAAGCATTAAATGAAAATACAAAAATATCAAAAAAATTAATTTCTTACTATTTTGCCCCAAACAGGGGCTTGCAAAAAGCGCCATTCCATATGGCATAGAATAACCGAAAGGGCTAATACTAGGGTATTCATTTAATCGAGCTTTTGATGCAAATGGTTAATTGCTAGATTAATTAATCGAGGTTTTAGTTTAATCGGTTAATTTTGTTATTGATCGGTTTACCGTTTGATAAGGTGTTTTCTGAATTAAGTAATTTCAATAAATAAAAATTAAAAATTATTTGGCGTTTATTAGTAAAAACACAATAACAAAACAGTTCTTGAATTAAAACGAGCAAACAAAAAAATAATTAATGACTATTAGGCCTGTTCTGAAAGTCACGAGATTTCAAATCACGTGCTTTTAAAATCACATGCACAGAAAAAATTATTTTTCCAATTCAAACAAAAAATTTGTAGAATCAAAACATTTTTTGTCTGAAATCGGTCCTACAAACAAATTCGCATATTCAAACAATTTATTTGCATTTCGTTTATTGAAAAAAAACACTGATTTTTTCAAACAAATAATTTAACTGAATCAAACAAATAGTTTACTGAAAATCATATAAATTTCAAACAAATAATTTTGCTGAATCAAACAAAAAAGTTTTTGCACAAGCAATGACGCGCACACAAGCAAGCACTGTAGAAGTAGATGAAGGCAGAGCAGAGCGGCGCCGGCTGGCTTTGAGACACATTTTTTTGTTGGAATAATTTTTGCACCAAGTCTTGTTTGTTCACACAATGTTTTTCTTCTTCACTCACTGTTCTGTATCCTTTCCTTGGCAGCAGACCGACTCGACATGTTTTTCGTCATCATTTTATTTCTTTTATTTGATGTAGGTATTTAACTAAACATTTTTGAAAAATTGAATACGGGATTTTGTTTTTCATTCTTTTTTACCAACTTTGAAACCAACAAAAAATTTGTTTTGTTTCTTCTAATGTTGTTGTTGTTTAAAAAGAGTGAAACGTTTATTACCTATTATTGTTTTTGTTGTTTTTTACTACAAACCTCACCACAATATTTTATCATCTTTCTTATAGTTGTACCTTTTCAAAGCGTCCAAAAATAGACTGTGTTTTTTTTTTGTTGTTCTTATATGTCACATAAAGAAGTGTTGCTTACGGTCAAATAAAAAAATGCAAAAACACGACAACAATAAAGAGCGTTAAATATTTCATACAAAATTATGAAAACTAGAAGCCAATAACGCGTTTATTATATTTTTGAATAGTTGTCAACATTTCTGTTGGCTAAAATAAAAATCAAACAAAAATATTAATTGAATCAGTAAAAAAATTTGTAGAAATTAAAAAAAATTTCAAACAAGCGTTTGTTTGAAAATAATTCAGCAATAATTTTTTCTGTGTGTGTAATTTGGTGGTGGTCTGAAAGACATACCATTTTTGTGTTTTTCGGTGTGATTTCGGTAATTGAAAATCACACCGAAACACACAAAAACGGAACACTAAAATATCACACGTGATTTTAAAAGGCACATGTGATTTGAGTTAAAGTGATTTTCAGAACAGGCCTGTATGTAATACATATTTTTCAATTCATACATATTATGTTTTTATTAAAAAATAAACTGTGAGATAATTTTTATTATTTTAATAGTTTAAGGAGATCTTATAAAATAATCGTTTAAAAAAATAAATTGGTTTAAATGTTTAGGATTTAAGCTACTCTTTTCTTTAGTTTTGATAAAACTTGACTTGGAAAAAATTCTTTCACTTATCGAAGATGGATAAATCGAAAGCAACCCATAATACAGATTATCTAATTTGTCAGTAATTTTCCTTTAATCATTTTAATATTCCATTATGCCATTAGAGTCCTGTTATAATTTTTTATAAGAATGTATTTCTAGAAGAAAATATATTGTATGCAAAAATATTTCTAAACACCACTTTTTTGGTGTACTTTGGTACAGTTAACATTGTAAAATTCTACATGGTTGCATTGTAGAATGCATTTAAAAAGGCGAGCTACTTTGCAACTGACGTTTTAGAACTCACACATTATTAAAAACTCCAAAAAATATGGTTTAATGAGGGCTGGCAGATTTGACGATTTATCGTCATTTTGACGATTTTTTCTAAAAAGTGACGATTTTTACATTACATAACATTTTCTGACACTTTCGTTTTTTATTCTTGGAATGTTTAACAGCCGTTCAACGTTGTGTCGCGAACAGTAGTGACAGCTTTTTTGTTTAAAGAAAACACAAATTTTAAATAAAAATAAAGATAAAAACGTAGATTGACAAAAAATTAGCTTAAATGCCATATTAGTTAACAATAGCGGCAAACTTCATTATTTAACGAGCTGTAAAAATCGGTTATTTCAATTGCAAAGCGTTGAGGCCGCTCTATTCAAAAACGCGTACCGCTTTGCTTAGATACAGCTGTAATATGCAAGTCTTAAGAAAATCCGATTAGAAAATTCGGTCATCTACGACCAAAGACGCTCTTCATGAGACTGAAAATGCTTGCTGGGTATGAGGTAATAATGTTTTTTTTTTAAGTTTTGTTTTTTTAATCGAATAAAAGTTGTTTTAAAAAAATTTTTGACGATTTTTCAAAATGTGAAAGGCGATTTTATTATTTTTTCTCAGGAAATTGACGATTTCCTCATAAATTTATCTGCCAGCCCTGGGTTTAATACTACAAAAAATTCAAAATTTTGTTACATCGGTAATCGGTTAATCGAGTGAAATTAACCGGTTTAATCGTGCATCAAAAAATAGCCAATTTTAAACTAACCGATCAGTTAAACGGGTAGTAAAAAATCGGTTAACCGATTACTGGTTAACCGAATGAATACCCTAGCTAATACACATGCCGACATTCGGTTGGGTTTCCATCATTTTTATTTGGTTTGGTTTATTAAATAAATTGTTACACCGATTAATATATACCGATACCGAAGTAAAAAATGTTTAATACCGATACGTAAGTAACAAACACTTTGATAACGTTATCGAAATCCCTTTCGGTTATTAATCTTTTCTCAACCTTGATTTACTATAATGTGTCTTACGCATCAAACACGAGTTTGGGAAGATTATGTAGCAAAAATAATTTTCCGATGACGACAGGTGAGTTTATGACTGCCAAGCAGAGACCCATTTAACCGGAACACCTATTTTTAGATATGAAGTGGAGTACACTTTCAATTCGCTGAACGATAAAAAAAAAGTAACGGGCCCAGATGAAAGTCCCTACGAATTTTTTAAATTAATAGATGGTAATCATACGCTTTTGCTAGTGAGGCTTTTAGTATACATTTATCATAGTACCAAAGAAAAATTATGCAAAAACATGCGGTAAATATTGATTAATTAGCCTAATTTGCCATGCGCTCAAAACATTTCTTTGAATACGACACAGGAGAACACATACTAAATGCTGCTGTGAGAGAATCACACTTTTTTAAGGAATTAATGGGTTCTCGAGAGGCGCTACTCAGTGTGCAGACACTAATGCAAAATTGCCGGGATCTCCAGAAAGATGTGTTCCTGTGCTTGATTGGTTATGAGATAGACTTGGAAAATATATGGATTATATGGATTTCCCTAAATATATTCCTAATGGAATTGTTATTAAAATAATGTACACCTTTGAAAAGACATTGTAAAGCACTAATGTATATACACTTTATTTAATAATTATCAAAAACATGGAATGTGGAATTTTCACACCAAAAGCTTCTTAACCCTAGGTAACTTTTTACCACTTAGGTCTCCTCTTGGTCAGGCCTGACCCCAATTAGAACAGCTAAAAAAACCCCCAATTAAATAAAAAGTAAATAAATATATTTTTTATTAAATTATTATTTTAGATAAGCAGGGGTGTTCTGGAAATCGAAACACACAAGAATTTGGAAGTTGTTTTTAATACACTTTTAATCAAATTTTTATAATGTTTGTTATTAAATTCTGTTTAATAAAGAAATATTTGTCATAAAATTCATTTATCACAGAAATCTTATTAAAAAACGACGTTTAAAATGTTTGCCTTTTCGATTTAAAGGACACCCCTGTATACGAATTTATTACATAATTTTATTATTTTATTTTACATGCAAGTCATCGAATATATAGTCCCTTATTTTGCACATTGCTTTTTCGCAATTGAGTGAAACGAGTTTTCCGCCTGGTTTTTGTAGTTAAGTTATACTTAGCTAATAACGGGCCGTAGTAGTAGATTTAATTCGAACTTGATTCATTCAATTCACAACATATCATTTATAGAATTTACCTTTCTGTTTTTTTGTATATTGTTCTATATGAAAAATATTGCAAAAAAAAAATAAAGACGCCCCTGTTTTTTTTTTTTGTTGCATTCGAAAAATTGCAATAAATGCAAAACACAAATTTAGTCTGGCCAGACCAACACGGTAATCCTTGGTTTTACCTCATTGTTTTAAAAACTGACTGTTTAAAAAACTGAAAAAAATTATGTATGTAAGTTGTACAAACTTAAAGTTAAGAATTTTTATTTCTAAAAATAAAAAATCTTAATTTGAGAAAAAAGGTCTTCAAATCTTATTTTAGTCAAAAAATCTTCAAAATTAAGGTAAAATCTTCATTCTGGCAACGCTGTCCTGAAGATAAAGAATATATATTGGAACCAGTCGGAAAGTGTTGAAATAAGAGGAGAGCTCACGAACGAAATTGTCGTTTCAAAGAGTTCAGACAAGGGTGTAACTATTACTCTTGTTATTTAATAGATATTCAGAAGGAAAATTAAGAAGGCTTATCAATAAATTTTGCTGATGACACTATGTTACTGTTAAGCAATATATCTGGCCTTTAAACGTTGCTAGATAAACTTACCAACGCAAATCATGTGGTCTGAAAATGAACATTAGAAAGACAAAATCCATAGTGGTCAGCAGGAAAAACTTTTAAAACACCACGACGCTAAGAATAAAAAGGATAGAAATTAAACGCACTTATAAAATTATTACAGTAACTGATTGTTGAATGTTTGTTATTCAAGAAACAAAATGCCAAAAAATAATGTTTTTCCGTATTTATTTTGTTATGTAGCTTGATTTTTGTTGGTTAAAATATATTTTTTTTAAGTAAAAACTATTCAATTTTAAGGAATATGCAGTTTAATAAATAAAAAATTTTAAAATTAATGTAAAATCATTTGATTAATATGAAATGTAAATGATTTTAATGAATTTTAAGTTGTTTAAAATGAATTTTGGTTTGAATTTAACTACATAATATTTTGAGTGCGGGTAAAGAATTTTAAATATTTAGGAGTTTTGATTAATGACGAAATGGCACCCTCAAGAGAGATAATATGCCTTCAAGAGATGGCGAGAGACGCATTTTTCAAATAAAAATCTTGCAACAAAGTCACGATTTATAAATGGCACGTTCTATTCTATGCGGTAGAAGTATGAACAATTAAAACAAATGATATGAAAAGATTGGAAGCCTTTGAAATGTTGATATACTGACTTATATAGAAAGATACCATGGACTGATTCCTTTTAGTATTTGGGACCGAAAAGAATAAATTCAGATCGGCAACAAGTGTTAACTACTTAAAACCGTAAGATATCCTATTGGGAAGATATATAAATTTCTTCAAGCAATACTGAAAGGAAAAGTTGGTGGTAAGCGCGCTAGAGGTAGAAGAGAAATTTCCTTGCTGAGAAAAATATTTAGGATTGGCCTGGATATATTAATGAACGAAGTCTTCCAAATGCCGCCAAAAATATAAAACAAGCCCTTTCTGGTTTATTAGCGGGGAAAATAAACTACACTTATAAAATTATTACAGTAACTGATTGTGGGTTATTAAATTCGTTTTCCGTACCGTTAAAATTAAAAAAAAATAGTTATTTTACGAATAATTTCATTATATACATAAATAACGTTCTTTAGATAGGTATAAATAAATATTAATTGAGCCACGCCAACTTTTCATTTCGCCATGCCGAAGAATATAAAAAAACAAAAAACCTAAGCCCGTTTCCTCTTTTGCCAAAGTTGATGTTTGAAATTCGTTTTATAATCTTAAAATCGGTTTTTAGAACATAAAAAAATTAAATAAAAAAAAAATCTTTTTGGGATTCGAACTGGCAATATCATCAGTCTCAGCAGAGAACTTAACAACTCGGCTACGAATCCTTTTACTGAAGAAGCGTTAAATTAAAATATATTGAGTCTATGAGTTTGTTTGTTTATTTGAGCGGCATAACATATACATTAGGGTGGCCGTTATTTTTTTTATTTTGATTTCTTATATTCTCCCCCCCTAAATCGGTTCAGTTTTATGTAAAAAAAAAATACAAAAAAATTTCGTAGCGATAAGTTGTGTTTTAGGGGAGGCGTCCGTCCCTCAAAGTTTGCCATCAAGCCATTTATTCAAATGTAATTTGTTTGCGTATGACTATCTTCTAAAAACAACATTTTACAAGAGTATGATATATGGCAATATTTTAGCTCTTCTAGTCAACAATATAAGCCTCTAAGACAGTTTTTTGCTAAAATCAATATTTTAGAAAATAATTAAGAAAATGAAAACAAAATACCAAACATTTTATATACGTTTTATATATACTTATAAAAGGGGGATTTAATGTCAAGTGACCCAATTTTGAAATAGATGTCTTTCGATTTAAATGAAATTGACCCCCTCTACCTCTGAAACATTTTGACCGATCTTGTTGAAAATTTGTGTCTAAGCTACTATCTAACAGTACTAAAATTGGTGTAAATTTCATTTAAATCGAAAGACATCTATTTAAAAATTAGGTCACTTGACATTAAATCCCCCTTTTATATATATAAAACGTATACAAAATGTTTGGTATTTTGTTTTCATTTTCTTAATTATTTTCTAAAATATTGATTTTAGCAAAAAACTGTCTTAGAGGCTTATGTTGTTGACTAGAAGAGCTAAAATATTGCCATATATCATATTCTTGTGAAATGTTGTTTTTAGAAGATAGTCATACGCAAACAAATTACATTTGAATAAATGGCTTGATGGAAAACTTTTGGACCTTTAATGTAAAAATTTGAGGCAGTCGTGGTTTTTTACTCATATCTCAACCATTTGTGGACCGATCTTGCTGAATTTCAATAGCAAACAATTCCGGACCATATCTGACATAAATGTATAATAACCTGGCCCCCATCATATATGCTGCCTTCGGAAAATCCATTTCAACGGGCAGACTGACAGACGGACATCGTTAAATCAACTTCGCTCCTCATATTTTTCGCATCAATATTATAGAAATTACAAACGGAATGACAAACTTAAGTATACCCTATTCACCACCTGTGGTGAAGGGTATACAAATTTAAAAATTAATGTAAAAATCATTTGTTTTAAATGAAATGTAAATGATCCGTTTTTTAAATAAATTTTAAATTGTTTAAGATGAATTTTTGTTTAAATTTAACTACATAATAATTTGAGTTACTAAAACCAGATGTGGATTAAGTTTAAACTTAGTTGAACGTAGTCTGTGAATCAGATTTTCCGGCGAAATGTAATTATTTTTTTATTATATCATTTTGGATGTTCCGCCAAAATTATGTATCTAAACTTGGTAATGCCGGCACAAATCTGTTTTCAGATTAACGAAACATTGTTTAACTAAAATCTTAAAACGCAGCCTTTTACTTGTATTATGGTATGATCGCTAATATCCGAATAACTGATGGGCAGATAATTGATGAAGAAGAAAGGCTTAACCGTTTTCGACATTACGGCTCATGGTCAATGTCGATTAATATTAGTTCCTATAATAAGTTAACCCTAGAATGCATAAACAGGTACCGGTTCAAACATTCGTAGCTGCAAAAGAATGCTAATAGTGTATTAAAACTTCGAATCTAGTAATCTTAAGCCCTCTTTTTGTCAATTTATTGACTGCTTAGAAAATTCGGTTCTTTCGGTATTCATGCGTAAACCGTAATACCCATGTACCCAATAGTTTTTATATGAAAAAATGAGCGAATCAAAGGCTTACCGAAGATTTTGTTAACTAAATGTACTAAACTTTTTAACGGCCTATGCCACCAAGTTCAGTTAAAACTAACTATCACTTTAACTTTCAGCTAACAATATGTTTTTGAAAGTAATAACTGATAGTTAGTTATAACTGAACTTGGGGAAATTGGCCGTAAATATATATTTTTTTTACGATTAATAAATAATATGACAAATATGTCCACTTATTCATTTAACACACTGTATTTTTAATTATATGCCTACACTTGGTATCTGTATCTGTCATATTTGTTGTAATTGTATTTACACATGAATTTAATACACTCGTTTATAAGTATATACAATGTGTGCATATTGTGTATATAATTACGAGACTTGCAATTAGATCATCACAAGATTCAAAATGCCATTGGAGGTCTTAAGGTTAATAGTGATAGTATTTTATGTTTTACATTTTTTGTTGTACATACATACTTATTTAAATAATTAATTTAAAAATAGTTTTATTATAATCAATTGAATTATTTTTTTTAATTCTTTTAATGACATCTGTTTTTAAATTTTATTAAAGACAATAAAAATGCATTTTTAAAGCGCAATTAGGCTCAAATTGCAGTCAAACTAATTTTTAAATTAAATTTATTACAATGACCTTAAACGCAAGGAATATAGTAACATTTCAATAAAATTTAATCAAACAAAGGTATAACAAAGTGAGAATACTACGGTCACACTCACCACACATTATTTAAACTCCTTTGAAGTATTCATTAAAGTTCACTCAAGGATGATCGATTTTTTTTAACTTTTTGAGAACGATCATTCAAATTTTAAATTGCCGGTTGTGCTCTCAGAAAATTTTAGCACAAACTTATAATACCCTCTTTCCTATGACTGTGTGGGTATTAACAGTAATCTGGCATTTGCGTAAAAGAAGAATTTTCAGCAGGAGAGACATTAGTAATTGATTAAGAAAATTGTCTTGTATCTTCACTATTTACCTTTAGTGGTGTATTCCGCGTTTCAAAACCAAAAAATCATTGCTTCAAAAAGTTTCAAAAGTTTTCAAAGTATTATGCGTTATGGATTCTTATAAGAGTTCGTATTTTCCCTTTGAAAATTTTTAGGCGAGCAATGTTTCTACATCTATTAGGTTTTTCAATAGGTACAACGCATTTTGTTTTTTCAATGAACTTGTCTTTGCCAAATTTCTTACCAAATTTTAAACGTCACTGATATAGTCATAGTGATATAGTCACGTAATCATGGAGAGTTATTCGTTTCAAGAACGTTTGCAATTTATTAAATTTTTTTATTAAAGTTCGCGTTCTATTGCTACCACTTTGCGTGCACACTCACAAGAAAATTATTGTCATTTCCGATGAAACTCGCTTCTGGTTTTGTCAGCAAGCAAACTTTTATAATTCGAGCAGCCTGAACTGCTGCATGAAGAACAACTTTATTCAAAGAAATAAACTGTTTGGTGTGGTTTCAATGTCGTTGACGCGATAGTCCCATTTTTCTTGTTTGTTGAAAACGGCTGTCGTAACAGAGCTTTGATTTTAAAGTAGTTTCGAATTAATGACAATCAAGTTGCCCAGCGAATTTTCTCACGCAATATTGCTCGTAAACAGCCACCTCGTCTCATTCGTGCAATTGATACCTTTTAGAATTTCGGGTTACATTAAACCGATGGTCAACGCCAACAAGAACATTGGAAGAGCTGTTGGACGAATCGAACTCAAAATGTCTGATACATCGGTGAACTTGCGTTCTCGGATTATGGTAAATTGATTACATCTCACTTTAAATACTCTAGCCAGCGCCACCGCGGCGTAGTTTTAAACGAAGTCGTATCTAATTAATATTGACACCGACAAAAATTTTATTTTATATGAAAAACATTTTCACAAAAAACACACACCTGTTTTAAAAAGAAATACGTCGTTCTAAAGGAAACCCCCTTTATTTTTTTCAATTTTAAAATTAACTAGTTTATTTTAGCCACACCACAACAGTGTACTAATATTGGACTAATATTATAATATTGGTCCTAAAAAAAGTCACGTGCGAATTGTCACATGCGACAGTGATTAAAAATAGCTTTAAAAAATGTATAAATCACTTATGGGTAAATCCAACCATATATAAGAGACATTAGTGAATAAAGAGGAAATCGGCGTTTGAATTTGTGGCCGCGAAAACCACTTTTGCTTTTTTCACGTGCGAACGCCTTGATTTTTAGCAACTGTCTTGGAAAAGGATTTTTTTTGTCAAAGTGAACAATAAACTTTTTTGTGCCTATAAACCATCTTACTCTATTGGTATTTAGATTATATTTGGTCCAAACTTCAAAGATGTAGAAAATGTGAAACACTCGTTTACAATGCCCTCATCTAACATCTCCCATCAAACAAAAATGTCACCATTTTTGAAAAAAATGTTTTTAAAATAAAAAATGTTTTTTTCTACAAAAGTGCCAAAATTTAAAAAGAAAACACAAAAATTTATTTGAAGTGCAATTTGTTTAAAACAATAAAAAAATACTTATCAAAAAAACATTGCAATAAAAGAGAAAGCTTGATGGTAACGCTGCTTTCAAAGCCAATTTTTTTTGTCAGTGATTCCACAATAATAATAGAACTTATTGCTACTTTTCTAGCGATGACCAGTGTTGCCAGAAGATTTTTGGAAAAATACCTAAGCTTACTAAAAAAAATCCGATTTTTCCCTACACGTTGCAAAAATATTCCCTACAAAAATCCCTACGCGTTTTAGTCTAAGTTTAAGAAAAAACAATAGTTATAAAAAACGAATTTCATTCGCATATGTTAAGTAAAGCTCTAACAACAAAAATAAGTAATAAAACTAAAAAAATATTATGTAATTCAATGAAAAAACAAGAGGTTTTTAAAAAAATAATGTACATACCTCCGTATCCATAAACATTTAGTAAGTTTTTACGTTTTTTAAGTAAAATTTTCATACAACATTTGTTTTGTAAACCTTTATTAAAAATAATATTATTTTTATGAATATGGCAGGTAATCTTTATATGATAATTTTAATTTAATTCAGGTACAGAAGCAACAGGTTATTTTATAAATAATCGGCCATGTCATGGAAATCAAAGTCACGTGAAAATTAAAACAAACAAATTTTACAAACCTCTCCCGTATTCAATGTTAAAAAAAATATTTCCTTTTATATGTATGTATACTTGAACTACGTTTGAATTCAGAAAAAGCTGTGTTGGTTTTTACAATATTTCAATTGAAAATCTTCGTCGATTTCAATTTCACGTGATTTCGATTTCCATGATATATGTATTTATATTGAACTGAAATTTCTAAAGTGCCCATTACTATATACGAAATTAATGCAGTCTCTTCCATTGTTTTGCAAACATTATCTTATAATATAAATTAAGCTCAAAGTTGTGTGGCTTAATTTGTTTCGCTTTCTAGTGGTCTCTCTGCATCACCATTTACATTGAGTAAAGCAAACAAAATCCGAACTAGTTCTTATAAATTTGGAAATACAACCTCGTCATTATAGTTTTTCCTTGACCATTTTTATCGAAAAGAGTTCCAAATCCATGTTTCAAAACAAATTATTTTCACAATTTCAGAAAATTAATTTTATGCGATTAAATTAAATTAATTGAGACTTAAGTTAAATTGTTAAGACAATAGTTGAAATTTGTACTCATCTTTTTTTTTTGACCAAAAATATGTTTTGGTTTTAAGAATTCCATTTCTTTTAATATAAAATCATATTAAATCGTTAAAAATATATTTTTTAGCATTTATTTCGTAGAACAATGCAATATGGAAAAAATACGTACATTTTGGCGAATATAAAAAAATCTGTCCAATTTTCCCTAAGATCCTATTTTAGTAACAAATAACCCTACATGTAGGGGTTTTTCCCTACTTTTGGCAACACTGGCGATGACACTAAAATAATCGAATGGTGTAGAATGGAATAAAATGAGATACGAACATCTTTCAAAGATTTTGAAAGATGTTGGTTTTTAGCCCTATGTATTTCTTATGGAAATCAATCCGAAGCGGTATTAATAGTACGGTGAGTACAGATTTTCTTGAATCAAGTACAGAAAGAATGATTCAAGTACGGATTTTATCTTACTTCACTTATCCGTATTCAATCCCGAATTCTTACTTGAAATAATCCGTAAATTAGTTTGATTTAAGTAAATATTGGTTTGAACCAATCTCAAAATGTGCTTATTCAAGTACTATAAAGTTGATTCAATCCCTAATCCGTACTTAAAATAAACCAAAAGTGAACTTAGAAGGAGAACTTTATTATGATTGTTTGCCTTACCCGTTTTACACTTTCAGAATTTCAATTAAAAAACAGCATGATTCCCGATAACATACCTGAAAATATAAACTAAATGAAAAGCAAAAGTTCTCAATTTTACTTTTTACAATAAGCAAATCGTATTTTAACAACTTGTGTGGTGTCCTTGTAGTGTCTGCAACAGACTTTGATAAGAGTGGCACTACAAACGACAATAAGTTGTGAAGAGGGTATACTAAGTTTGTCACTCCGTGTGAAACTTTTTTATTATTGATCTCAGACCCCATAAAGTATATATATTCTGGTTCCGTGAGTTATTCTAAGTCAATTTAGCCATGCCATGTGGGTTCTGTAGGATCAGAGCAATGAATCAAAAATTGATAATTTTTTTACAAAAACTAACATTAATAGTGGAACAATGCACGGAATGATATAAGATTTTGCAAAAATTCGTTTTATTCGACTGGAAATCACGCTGTAAAATTTCGTGAAGATCCGTCTATAATTTACCCTAGGCCCCATATAAACCCTACTCCCGAAAACAGTTTAGTACGCCTTAAACCGTAATTAATAATGCTATCATAACAAAATTAGGCACGTGACAGCTTTTTAGGACTAGAAATAGCACTTGAAAATTTCGTGATGATCGGTCCATAATTTACTATAGGCCCCATAAAAAGCCCACTCTGGTAAATTAATTAAATACGCCTAAAATCGTAGCAGATATATTTATTGTAAAATTTCTTCCAACTTAGTTTCATATGGCCACAAAAAATGTCATGCAATTTTGTGATCTACGGTCCCCAATTTATTGGCAGCCCTTCAAATATCACCGCTGTTTTGAATATTATTTTTTTTAATAACAGAAATCACTCTGAGGAATTTTGGGATGATTGGTTCATAGCTTACCATGGCCCCAATATAAATGCCCCTCCTGAAAATCATTTAAGTTCGGCTTAAACTGTTACGAATCAAGATATTTTACTCAAAATTGTCGGTCAATAATTTAATATAGGTCTTAACCGCAATCAATTTTAATGCTGATGTCTGTTTTTATAAAGATAAACTAATATCACTTCTGAAATAATCGAACTGTGGGTGGAGGGTATCAAAGATTCGGCACAGCCGAATATAGCACTCTAACTTGTTTTTACTTCGTTTAAGAATTTTGTACTTATTTTAAGAAATTCCGGGATTAATTTAGGATTGTTTTAATTACGTTTAAGTGTTATTTGTACTTGAATTTTTTAGTACGACTCGTACTGTGTCCGCCTACGGGAGATTTCACTGTAAATTATAGGACCGATTTCAGGCAAAAAATGTTTTGATTCTTCAAATTTTTTGTTTGAATTGGAAAAATAATTTAAAATATAATAATATAAAAAACTTAATTTATCCCGAGTGTTTTTCTTTCTGTGTAAGATCTCTTTAAGGCAAATAAAATTCAATACAATTATTATTTTGCATCAGACAACTAAGCCAGAAGATTAATCACATTCTACAGAATGCTCAAATAAATTATTTATCAATTACAATTAATAACAAATCAACAAAACTTAATAATTGAATTTACTTGTCCGATACGTGGGGGTTAATTGCTTAAATTTTACAAGATTAGCAACAACAACATCTGATAACAAGTGCGCAAACAAGACCCTCAATTTATATCGAAATGTAAAGCTACAGGTAAGTATTTTATTATTTACCTGATTATAGTTCCGCCTATGATAAATTTTATTCGTTTAATATTAAATCAGAAGGAAACCAAACCCAAACAAAAACATCATTTACAATGACGTACATTTAACCACAATCCTCATAATCACCGCAGATTCTCATAATGGACGTTTGTATATACAGTAATTTTGACTTAGCTGCACAATCTCCTTTGCATGATTTTTTGTACAGGTAAATCAAAAATGCAGCTATCTTAAATGAATTTACCTGCCTTAATGTGCAGGTACACAATTGTGGTTACCTGCACAAAAGTGCAGCTAAAGTAAAGTGTTTCCCGCTTAATTGAGTTTAAAAAAATGCACGACCTTTAACGCAATTAAACGGGAACTCAATAAATCGCCGACGCAATTAAAACGAAAATCGCTTAATTGAGGAAGATGTGCAATAAAGCGAAACACCCATGTGTAGATAGAAAATAAAACTAATTTCTTTATTTATTAAGTTAAAAATGATTTAGGTTTTTTAAAACAAAATAAAAATCAGGTACGTTTATCGTACAATCTTTCTTGCCGCAAAATATTTTTTCTACGTTTGTGGAGCAAAAACACATTAAGTAGACGGAAACAATTAACCGAAACATTTGCTTTTGTTTTTCGCAATGCGGTCTGTCGGATGACGGATGACGGATGACGGGTGAAGCAATTCAACGAAACGCAACTAAACGGGTATTTTTACATTGACGGTTACACTGAATGATTTCGTTCCATGAATTTTAGTGCAATAAAACGGGAAACTCAATTAAGAGGGGCTCAATTAACTGAAAACAACGTACATAAAATTATATTTTAATAAAATTTTATTTTAAATAACAGATCATTTTATACATGTATATATGTATATTTAATTTAAAAGAAACATTAACAAAAACAATGAGAATTCACAAAGAACATAATAATTTATGAAAAAAAACCAAATCATCGCGATTTATATTTTTATAAACAGCTAAAATTGGATATTTATGTGAAAAGTGGCCACCATATTTTTTTCATGTGTGCAGCTAACTTTGTTGTTTTGTATGAATATATTTTAAAGCTGCATAAAAATATGAAGGTATACAAAATGCACGTAAACAAAGATTTTTGAAGAATAATTCCAGAAAACATGTATTTTGGGCAGTTAAGTCAAAGTGCAGCTAACTTAAATTTTTTGTATGAAAATAATTT
This sequence comes from Pollenia griseotomentosa, assembly GCA_963931875.1. Classification (NCBI taxonomy): domain Eukaryota; kingdom Metazoa; phylum Arthropoda; class Insecta; order Diptera; family Polleniidae; genus Pollenia; species Pollenia griseotomentosa. The sequence continues at coordinate 44,027,802 of OZ007562.1, read as the reverse complement.
TAAAATGCCAAAAAATTTGGGCACTTATCTTAAATGTGCAGGTAAAGAAAGTGCACTTAAAAAAGGAATTTGTATGGGATTATAAGGAATAATGCAAAAAATTATCAATTTTGTGCAGTTAAGTCAAAAGTGCACGTAAACAAAAGGCAGTTAAGTCAAAACTACTGTACAACTAAGTAACCGATCAGAAAGAAGGCGACTGTCATTTTTATCTTACTTAATAAATACAATATTTACGGCTTAAATTGCCACAAATAAGCACTTAAATATGATAAGCAGATTCGTTAATAAAAGTTCTCCCATTCGAGTGCATGCTCGTTCATGTGTTGGTGACTGGTAGCCAGTGCTTTAGTAAGCTGCAATTTAATCTGAAAAACTTATAAATATGAACTATTTACGTTCCAATTAAGTAGAACTAAACTGTAATTATCATTTATTCTCAAGTATGTGCATATTTAAAATTACAATGTTTTAAATTGCTATGTATATAAATTTATTTTGTTTTTTGACATTTAAAAAATGTTTAGGGCATAATTTGAATGTTGCAAACTTTGTAATAAATGATCTTAAACCTTTCTTCTATTTCTTACATCTATCTGAATGAATTTTTGCTTGGGTGTATGTTTGTTTGTTTGTTTCCTTTAGACTACTAAACTGGGGAGTCTGTTTTTCTGACTGGCTTTTTATACAGGCATGTTACACATTCCGATCGTAAAAGTTTTCATTCCTTACACATTCCAGAAAAACATTCGGGATAAAGTAAGTTTTTAATACTTACTTTAAGTACGAGTCGTACTCAAAAATTCAAGTACGAAAACACTAAAACGTACTTAACACAATCCTAAATAAGTAAAAAATTCTTAAACCAAGTAAAAAAAAGATAAAAATTTTCGTTGGTAGTGCCAATCTGAGAGTAAAATTACAAAGTGAGTGTTTAAATCTCATTTAACTTATCAAAGTTAATTGCAGACACTACAACTACACCACACAAGTAGCTAAAAAACGATTTGCTTGTTGTGTTAAGAAACAACGAAAACAGCAGAACAAGACGAAAACAACTTATTTTCATGTTCAAAAAGTAAAATTGAGAAATCTTGCTTCTCATTTAAATTATATTTTCAGTTATAGTTATATGAACATCATGAAACAAAGAAAACAAGATAGCGCATTGCGCAGGTCCCGTATCTTTTTACTCTCATTTTGACGTCATTATAGCAAAGAGATTTAAATATAAAAAAACATTCAGCATACTACAAACACATTTTTGCGTGATCAGGTTTGTGCTCATTTACTACTATGACGTACATGCGCAGAAAAATAATGTTTTTATAAATTTAAATGCACTATCTTGTTTTCTTTGTTTCATGTATGAACATTAAGTTTCTAAAGTAAAAAAGACAGAGGCGTCACGAGACAGAAAAGATTGTTTTTTTCTGTATTTTTCATCGAAAGCTGCCTCTTTTGCATTTTTTGTTTTGATCACGCAATTCGTCTTGATAGTAGCGGCCTGTTTTTACACATTGCCACTTCACTACCAAAAAAAAGTTTTCTCTCTCTTTCTTCGAAAGCTGCTCTCGCAAATGATTTTCATACATCACTCTTTTTTTATCTCTGTATGTTTTGTGGTAAAAAACATATCGGGAATGATGCTGGTGTTTTATAATTGAAATTCTGTAAGGTTTAAAACGGGTAAGTAAATCAATCATAATAAAATTCACCTTCTAATTTCACTTTTGGCTTATTTTAAGTACGAATAAGGGATTGAATTAACTTTGTATTAATTGAATAAATGAAAAATTTGAGATTGGTTTGGATTATTTCAAGTACGAATTTGGTTAAGTTAAGTATTTCGCGATTGCAAATCCGGTCTTTGATCAATCTTTCTGTACCTGATTCAAGAAAATCCGTACTCATCGTACTATTAATACCGCTTCGGAATGATTTGAGAACGGATGGTGTGTTTTTTTTGTTTTAATATTTAAGAAATTCCATGTGGTCGTGAGACCTCTAGTCCAAAATTTTTTTTGTCTATTAAAAACTACTGTATAAGCTAGAGCTTTTAAACTTTCTGCGAACCAATACGATAGAAAAATGCATAGCCGGGTTAACAATAACTTCAAGACGGAGATGACCTAATCGACTTAGAAAACCTTAAGGTCCCAGAATATACACATATGTATATATATATATATAGTTTGGAGAAAAATGTTTTTTGATTTCCTTTATTTTTTACTGTGTTGATATTCCTTTTTAGCAGCACATTTCAGCATTTTTTTGGTTTATGGTTACAGAGATATCAAATATTAAAAAAATCGCGTTATAAGAAAATTATGTTCAAATAAATACTCATAACTTTTTCAATATTAGTCCAAATATATTTTTTTTTTTTGTATTTTTTCTTTTTTTGTATCTACTATCCAATAAAAAATATAAAGAAATTTTGCACAGTGGGCTTGGATGCGATTTTCCGGATTTAATATTTTAAATAAATGTTTTCCACTGTTTGTACTCTTTGATTTTCTTGAATTTGTTTTGTATTAAACTTTGATTTTTTCCACAAATTTTAAGACCCATTTGTTTGTGGGATTTAAATAAATAACTACTGTTTCTGATTTTTTGAAATTCTTAAAATAAAATTTTTTCGATATAAGCCACTGTGCAAAAATTTTCTAGGATTTCGCAGGATATATTTTCAATTCTAATTCATATATTTTGTTATTTGAATTGGCTATGTCTAAACAGTCATAAAATAACTATGAATTATTTCAATTCGGTTTTATACTTTTATCTTAGCAAAATATATTACTGATCGTAGCGCCTCGACTCTTTTCGTGCACACATAATTTTATTTCATGACAGGTGCCTACTTAGCAGTGTTAACTTATAACTAAACACTACCTCTAGCGCAATAAGTGACGACTTCAAACGAATTATGTGTCCTTTTCCATCATCAGATTGTTATTGTGGGAAATTTTTAGGTTGTCCAGGATTCGATGTCCCTAAAAATATATTAGACAACGTATTTGACAACAATGCTATTGAAAATATTACGTATAAGTATTGGACATCTTACCCACGTTGCAGCCTCGAGACACGTTTTGAAAAACTCTTCGGAAATCGTTGATATATTTTGCAATCATTTTGCCTGTCTTTTAACACATGATTTTATAGCAAAAAAAAAACAATCTGCTTTTTTAAACAAATCAAAGAATCCTTAAAAGAAGATGAAGTTGTGGTGATTTTTGATTTTGCTGAAAATTACGAATTTGTTATACAGAACGCAGCACCCAGTTTTCATTGGAAAAATAATCAAGAAAGTATATTTCCGTAAGTTATTTATTTCAAGCATAATGAAGACCTCACTCATCGAAGTCTGGTCATAACTGATGGCAATAATCATAATGCAATTCGTCGGTTGATTATTTAATTGTCGTATGTCGTATGTAATATGCATCCACATACGACAATTAAATAATCAACCGACGAATTGTTTTATACGTATATGTAAGGATTATTACTAGGGTTGCCAGACGGGATTGATTTGGCTTAATTGTCAAGCTTTTTTAGTATGTGCCAAGAATAAAGAACAAATGTAATTTGCCAAGCTAAATCGGAATTTTGAAAAAGTTTCCATTAAATTGTCAAGAAAAGTCAAGAAAAAGTAACCATTATAGATCGTGCTATTTATATTTGGCATGCAGTTAAAATGAATTGTCGGAATAGTAGAAGAATGTTTATCAGAAAGATTGTCAAAGTCTTATTTGTATTTCATTTCTTACATAATCCATTAATTTCATGTTTCAATTTTTAGGATTTAGATATAACTATTAACGAAATTTCTGAACAAAATTAAGTTCTCCTATCTCATATGGAATAACAGTTACCGTACCAAAACCATGCTTTCTGGTAAAATAAGGTAGTTATTTATCCACTACCAGTTAGTTCATTTATAGACCGATTTCGTCCGATTTCGCCGAATTTCAATTCCGGATTATGCGCAACATAAATATCTTCTTTAGAAAACCCATTTCAACATACACACGGACGGGCAGACAAACCAACGGACGAATAGACTGACTTCGTTGAATTAGCTCCGCTACGTATAATAACATCAGTATTTTAAATATAACAAACTGAACAGCAATATAAATTTGTTTGTTCATTTAACCGAATGTTTCATTGACAAGAAAAAGCAAGCTTTTTCTTTTGGATGTCAAGCTTTTTGCCAATTTTGATCTGGCAAGCCTAATTATTACTGATTTTGTAAAAAAATTATTATCAAATGCGTCTAAAATATTTTACTCTTCTGATGGCGCTCAGATTTTGTAAAAAAATTATTATCAAATGCGTCTAAAATATTTACTCTTCTGATGGCGCTCCGCAGCAATTCAAAAATTTTAAAAAATTTTGTAAACCTATATTTTTACAAGTAACACTTTTATGCCCGTTTTCACAACTTACTGATAGCTAAAGGTAGTATTTTATCGGCCGTATAAAAAGTGTTCCATTATTACAACTTTACTTTAACCTACTAAGTAGGATGAAACTTGATTTACTTTATCGTTCACTTTAGATGAAAGTAAAGTTTTAATAATTGAACACTTTTTATAAGGCCGGTTAAAGTATACTTTTAACTATCGGTAAGTTGTGAAAATGGGGCTTAGATTGCTGCAGAATGGCATTATTTTGCAACAGCAGATTGTAAGGGACCCTGTGTCGGTATTGGAGCCACATTGAAAAGAATTGCCGGAAAAGTAAGTCTTCAGAGACAAATTGATAAACAAATAACAACAGCTGTGAAATTGTATGAATTGGCATCCGAGCCGAGTAAAATTTTCTCCAGAACAGCATTGTTTTGACGCAAAACAAGCTTTGGATTTTCGATATGGAAAGATTAAAACAATTTCGGGAACGCAAACATTTCATTCAATATTTTTTTTTAATGTTGATATGTACAAACAAAGGAATTGCTAAAATGTTTTCTCCACCAAAAAATGAAAATGTTTTTAAAAATTTTAAAAATAATAATTATTGTTTTTTTAGCAAAAAAAAAAAAATGTTGCACAGTTGTTTATATCGAAAAAAAGTTTTTTTTTAACAAATTTAAAAATATCAGAAAAAATAGTAGTTATTTGAATCCCACAACCAAATGGGGCTTGAAATTTGTGGAAAAGCTTATAGTCTAATACAAAAAAAAATTCAAGAAAATCAAAGAGTACAAACAGTGAAAAAAATATATTTAAAATATTAAATCCCGAAAATTGCATCCAAATTTGAATTTGAAGAAAAGATACAAATATTATTCTATTTGGACCAATATTGAAAAAGTTATGAGTATTTATGTGAACATAGTTTTCTTATAACACGATTTTCGACTGTGTTGAGAAGGAACATCAACACAGTAAAAAATAAAGGAAATCAAAAATGTTTTTCTCCAAACTGTCCGATTTGACTATGATTGCCCCATATATAAAATAATTTGACACGGAATGACAATCTCAGAATTCCCTCTGGTGGATTTTAAAAATATTGAATTTTTTTGAAATTTTGTGTAAATTAACATGACTGTGTATTATTTTGACATTTTATATAGAATTTTCTAAATAAGAGTTGGTGATTAAAATTTTTCAGACAAAAATAATTGTCATTATCTGACTTTCTTTCTAAGTAGAAAATTTTAAGTTATTATATTGTTAGTTTTATTGTGTTTTTTAGGGAACTGTTCTTGGACTTTTCTTTTCTTTTTTGATCATGCTCAAGTTCACCAAATGGAATTTTCACTAATTTATTTAGATAAAGGAAGGTATTTAACAACATGAAATAAATGTCAATTGTTGTTGATATATTTTATTCATGACTTAAGTGGGGATCGAACTGACAACATCGTTTCGAGAACAACCACGTATCTCATCACCTGAGCTCTCTCATGTTCTCCCTTACCGCCACACCGATGGCTGTGAGTCTAAAGTCATTAGAATAATTTAACTAATATTGAACTTGATGAACGGGAGCCTGATTAAAAACAAAAATCAAATAATTATGTTTTATTAAATATTCTTTGGCCAACAATAAAAATTTAGTTTTACTATAAAAATATAAAAAAAGTAGTAAAATTGCAAGATATCCCAAATTTTCCAAAAACATTTCCAACTTACAAAAGCGAACAGTTTTTGTAAAAAAAAAAAACAGACAAAAAAGTTATGAATTGTAAAAGGGAGCTTAATAGCTCTCTGACCAAAAGGCACCAAATGGTAATACAAAACTCGCCTTTCAACAAAAACCCCGTTTTTAATAAAAATAAGTAATAGTTCTTTAATCGACCAAATGATCACCAAATATTGTAGTGCGATTCTTATAAAATGCAACGTAATTGGCCGACAAATGAGGTCACGAGTGGAGTAGTTACCGTGGCACAAAATAATTTTTATTTATATCTAAAGAAAGGTAAAAAAAAATTGTCCAAATTTAGTAAACATAATAAATACACAATCTCTCCAAAAAAATAGAAGGGATGAAGAAGCGGTAGTGTCAACTCTCGTACAAAAACACCAAAGATTTCTGTATATCTGGAGAATGGCAAGAGCCAAAAGGCTCAACCAGAATGGGCATAAACAAACTTAAACTACTGTCAAAAAGAAAACAAAATGCCTCTCAAATGCATTTAAAATAACAAAAAGAAAATAAAACAAGTAAGAGTGCTATATTCGGCTGTGCCGAATCTTATATACCCTTCACCATTGTGCGAGCAGAATACAGAGCAACAAAATAATTTTTACATATACATACAGATTTACAATACTTAAAACTTCATTATAAATGAAATTTAAAAAGCGAAAACTGGTAAATATTTTTTAAAATTGTTTTGGAACATAACAATATTAAAAAAATATTCTTTTTAAAAAACCAAGATTCGAACCAGGGAACTCACAGTTTCTAACTTAACACACCCCCTACCATGAAGGAACGCTGTTTAAATATCATTAAAATGAAATATAGACCGTTTACTGTTTACAACTCAACACAGTTTTTTGTTTGTTTTCTTTTTGTAAAGGCACTGTTGTCATTTTTTATCTCTTTTTTCGAGTTTTTAAGTAGCAAAAAAACACAAAAATTCCTAGTTTCTATTTGTTAAAATTATTTCGTTAAATAGATGAAATAATAAACGAAAATCATATTGGGCATTATGCTAGTACAGTCAAAGCCCGGTTTAACGAATGATATAATGTTCAGACCTTTTGTTATACCGAGATATTCGTTATATCGATCAGTAATTTTTACCTTAAAATTTTATAAAAAAACGGTGGTCTACAATTTGAAAAACATTAAAAATTAATTGTATTTATAATTTAGTGTCGAAATAGAACTTTAATAAGATTTTAGTATTCCATACTTTTGGATATTACTGAAAGATTTACACCTTTGTTATACTCTTCTAAAATCTTTAATTTTTTTTATCAAAAGTAATTCTTTTTCGATTTGACATCTCGTTTTCACCATGAACCAAACCAAACTACAAAAACTTTAACGAAAAAAGCAACGCATCACACGTGTTCTTTCAATACAAACATAAAAATGTAAAGGTTCTGTTAAGATTTTCGTTAAATCGGTACTATTTTTTTTCTGCCATTCGCTATACAAGGTAGTTAATGTAAAAATTGGGCCATTCGTTATATCGGATATTCGTTAAACTGCGTATTCGTTATACCGGGCTTTGACTGTATATGTAAACAAATGCGAAGGGGGGGAGAGATGAGACGACAACCGGATTTGAACTTCGCTTTTCATAAGGACCCAGAATATATATACTTTATAGGGTGCAGGACCTTCGGTGAAGGATATAAAAAACAAACTTAATTACAAAAAAGAGTAATTTTTAGGATTTCAGTATATTGGTCATAACTCTGCTATTTCTGAACCGATTTGAATGATTTATGGTTCCCGAAAATGGGTATTTTCCAAAAAAAATTAATATTTTGGTCATAACTTTTTCGTATCTGAACCGATTTTCCCGAGTTTTTCAGAAAATATTTTTTATTAATTAAATTTCCGATCTTTTGATATATAAGGCGTAACCATAGGTCATATAACAGTCAAAAAATTCAGGTTTTTATACAATTTTTAATACTTTTTGTATGGAAGGTACCACGCCCACTTCTCCAATCCCGCCCACATTTTGTGGAATGGTGTGTATTTATAACCTTAATGTTTGTACCAAATTTGAAAACTTTGGCTCTTGCCGTTCTCCAGATATACAGAAAAAAGTAATAAAAATACAACAACCACAAGGGATTTTTTGGAAAAATTAGAGGCAGTCGTGGTTTTTTGGTCATATCTCAGCCATTGTTGGATCAATCTGGCTTAATTTCAATAGCAAGAAATGGTGGACTATATGTGATATAAATGTAAAACAACCTAGCCGCTATCATGTCTGGAGTCTCCGGAAAACACATATCAAACGTAAGACGGACAGACGGACGGATATCGTTAAATCAACTTCTCTCCTCATAAGGACCCAAACTATATATACTTTACAGGGCCTAAGATCAATATTGTAGAAATTACAAACGGAATGACAAACTTATATATACCCTTTTCCACCTGTGGTGAAGGGTATAAAAACATTGATTCCGCACGGAATGAGCGATTAGTTTCGCACCTTGCTTAAGCAAATGACAGTTTTATAAAACTTAACATAAAGTTTCCTTAAGTTCAATATGGTCTTACACATATGATTTACATGTATTTGCTCAGTTGCTTAAGCCAAGTTCTGGTTGGGCCTAAAGTTGCACAAAATACATTTGTTTTTACCTAAAGAACTGTACTTATATATAACCGAAGGCCGGCTATGCAGGTAAGCTTTAGTTAGCAATTCAGGAATTTAAAATTTGGGACTAAAAAGTTCCGACTCCTTTCTTTTGTTTTGTTGAAACTTGATTTATAAAAGATTCTTTCACTTATGATTGATTAATGATTGGTTAACCGAAGGGAATGTTCCTGAGTTAACAAACAAAAAAAGGGTGCTTAAAACGTACCGTCTTGTTTTTTTTAAGGTTAAAGAAAAAAACTAATACTGTGAAAAAACAAATTTTCGATTTATCGATTAATCGACATATATTATTCGATAATTCGTTAATCGAAAAATCGTCCAAAATGTATCGATTAATCAAACAACGGTTAATGGTTTGAATACCCTTCTTAATAATTCGATAGCTTACGGACACAAAGAGTCTAATTTGGAGAGAAGTTTTTATGGGGAATATGTGAAATTATGGACCGATTCTCTCTATTTGCATAGAATAGACTTCGTCTTTAGTACAATTAAAATGTATTTACCAATATTGATCAAATTAGCTACAAGATCGTAACATGTACTTTACACAGAAGTTAACATGGGCATACAACCCGCCAGACGGCCGGATGGACATCGTTAGATCACTTTAAAAGTGATTTTAAATCGATTGGTGTACTTAAAGGTTGGTGCAGATTTCTATGTATTACAAACATAGAAAAAAACGTATACAATGGCTTTTTCCTCAATTTTTCTCAACACGTTGGGTTTACAGATACTAGATTTATAAAACAGAAAAGCCAGAATTTTGGAAAAAAAATTTTGTTTTTTATATGCTTCGAAAGCTCCTGTAGGCATCTAAAAAAATTTAACATTTATTAAAAAGCCCTCAATAAGGCAAAATATGCGCTATTAACTTAAAAAATTATGAAAAAATGCTGCAAATGGTAAAAATTGCAAAAATATGCACCAGCTAGCTAATAACTGCCAAAATTCATAAAAAGCTCTAAAACGGATAATTATACTGCCTTCATTGGTCGGACAAGGAAAAACCTGCAGTTTTATATTTATGGTTTCCCTGATTGCGATAAAAGTTCTTTGTGCCGAATATAATATACACCCAGAGAAAAAACATGTTTAAATATGGTCACCTCCAACAAAACTATTTTTAAAGAAAATTTTAAACATATAATGTTTAAATATCACCGATAGCCATATAATGGCTGAACTAGTCATCCATCAAGAAGCTCCATCAAGAAGCTTCGAACATGTTATTTTTTAAAATAACTAAAACATGTTTAACACTTATAATAGCATGGTTGGTTTTCAACCATAGCATGTTGCTCTTGAAAAAGGGGAAAAAACTATTGTTAATTTTAAAACCAATTATTGTCATACTTAGCCATAACATGTTAAGAGCCAACCATAATATGGTTGTGGATTCTTGATGGAGCACTAATTCAACCATAATATGGTTGTAGATGACAATAATATGGTTATATTAAACATAATATGTTTAAAATTATCTTTAAAAATAATTTTGTTGGAGGTGACCATATTTAAGCATGTTTTTTCTCTGCGTGCAGATATTTTCATCTATATGAGATTTGTTTGCTTTTAGTGATTTTGGAAGGGGGCTTATATGGGACCTTTGGTTAATTTTGGAAATACCAGCACAACATTTTGTCATGACATATTAGCTATAGAAAAAGTTATTGTCGCCAATTAAAAAAAAATAATAAAGCTGTTTTGAGAGTAGGTAGTATTTGTATGGAAGCCATGGTCAAATATGGACCGATTCCAATAAAATTTGGTAAGATAATTTAGATTACAATCAAAAATGTTTGAACCAAATTTAATCTAAATACCAACAAAATAGAAAGTGATTCTGAGTCGATCGGTATACTTCAAAGGCTAGGTCTGAGACCAAAGTTTAAAAGTGTTACAAAAACAAGCACAAACGCATAATACAATCTCCACTATTCTATTGTGGGTATAAATATTTTCATATGTTAGAAAAGGGCCATAAAAAACATGATCACGGTGTAGGACCTTAAATTAAGTAAAAATGTCTTTTAATCTGACCGTATGGCATTTTTTGACATTACTCTTACGTTATTATAAAGTTCGAAAGTTATTTTATTTATAAAAAATTATGTATGTATTTACTCAAAAATGCAGATTCCCTAGATAGGAAAAACTAAAAAATAACATTGTTTACAAAAGGTTTGAGTGTAATTATCTTAAAAATGGAAAAACGAGAAGATACAAATGAGTTGTTGCTACTTAAACTAAAAACTTAAGATTTAGAAATCTTTAGTCTTTGCTCAATCGATATGATCAGTCTAAAACAGCGGTGGGCGCTGGTTTGCCTGGATTACGAAGTTTTTCGGGTTTTTACATTTACTCTTCGTGTTTTTTTGTACCAGAGCTGCTACAGAAACAAAAATTTCCCTAATAAGATATTCCCTAAAATCCCCAAAACATACCATACACTTGTTTTATTATATTACTTTTTTACTAAATAAAAAAAGGTTTAAAATAGAGAAAATGAATAAAAAACAAAAAGAAACAACAATATCTACCTTGAAATCATAATGTGAAAAAATTTACCGTATAACACATACACGTGTTTGTGTGATGTTGTTTTCGCTCTTTTACTATTGCCCACAAACTGAAAATTTTGAATTCATTGTTTCAAGCATAAAAAGTAACAAAGGCAACCCGAAAAACAAATACAACAGAAAGAAAAAAAATAAAATTTTATTCAGTTGCTCTATAAATTTCAACGAAGCAGGGGTGTTGCGCATGTTGTTATTTTGGCAAATTTTACAATTTCGTAGTGGTACACTGACAATATATTTATTGTGTTGTGATCAAGCTGTGCTCATGTATGTTTATTTTTCAGCTTGTTTTAAAAACATTTCAGCTATCATGTGGGATGATGAATTATATAATAATCAAGTTTTTTACTAAATTCCATTTTTTTTGCATATTTACATACCTATAGTACACATTTTAAAGTTTTTGCTCACGGCCTTTTCGATTTCAGGTGACCATATGTATACATATATTTTACCGTTAGTTAAAACTTGATGATTTATATAATAATATTTTTTACTGAACTCCTTTTTTTGTATTGCAAATTTACATACAGTTTGAAAATCTTTTCTCTAAGTGTAAATCAACTAATTTACTCTCTTTTATTCAATGTTCTCTATCTGCCCTTCGCTGGTCTAAAACACATTATTAAATAAATGATCCGCTAAAGTGGGAGAGTAAGAAACATTAAAGCTCTGAGGAAATATGATGGCTAAGCTAATAAGCAAATAATAAATAAGCAACAACAAAAATAAAAAAAACACGAAATGTAAAACAAGAGAGAATTATTGCAATTACAATAAATTGTTTTTGTTTGGAAAGCTTTTGTAATCGAGTCAGTTATTTTTTTTGTTATTTTTTACCATTTCAAAAAGAAAACAACTCTTTTTTTTTGCTGCGGTTGTTTATGTATTTTTATTTCAGTATGCTGTCCTTTTTTCTTACTTTGTTATTCAAATGCAGAAAAACAACTACTGGTTTTAGACACATACGTATATATTTTTTCGTGTTCAGATTTTGTAAAAACATTTGCACAAACGTATTTACATCACAAGTAAAAAAAGTATAGTCGGTCAAGCTCGGCCGACTAGATTAAATTCATCGCAAATAAAAATATTTTATTACAACCTATAAATCACCTAACGAAATTTAATTGGAATCGATCCATATTTGACTATATATCCCATAAAAATATTGCTACCGAAAATAGTTTTTAAGCCAAAACTTTCTGAAACCTGTTGATATTAGTATACAAATTGACAACAATATCTTTTGTAATAGGTAACTGCGTCATGTCATGGCGAAAGTTTGTCCCAGTTAGACGGACAAACTTAATATTGATGTTGGTATTTACACCAACAACTCTAAAACAAGTCATACAAGCTCCTAAAATAATTCTTTACTGGTGGTTTCATTATTGCCCATGGGTCCTATAGGGTACACGCTCAAATACTTTTCTGTAAATAATGTTATGTAGAGTATCATATGATTAAGCTTAACCGACTACACTTTTATACTTGTTTGTTTTATTTTAACTTTTAGTGCTTAAAATCAACACATCTCCGTATACATTTGAATGGAAGAACATGAAAACAAACCAGCATTAAGGCAAGCGAACCACTATACCGTCATTACATCTGGCTGCCAGCTATTCAGTCAGTCAGTCCATCAGTGAACCAGCCAGACTGAATTTTTTGCACTAGTAGTGGAAGTCAAGGATGGCAAACAACAATTCTGATTTGTACATAATTGAGCTTTATTGTACTAAGACTTATTCTTTTTTATACGTTTCGTAAGTTGCTGGAGGTAATATCTCAGCTATTCCACAACTTCCTTAATCGCTAGATTCTTTGGTTTTTAATTATTCAACAGAAATGGATGTCTTTTAAGTTATCGATTGCTATAATAACCCTCGGTAGTTCAAAAATAAAATTTAGGCAGTTAGTCGAGTCTAATTTATTTCTTAACGTAATCAAGGTAACGAAATTCAATTGCAATCAAAAGAATGGGCTTAACAGTAGTAGTTTTTTTTTTTAAACAAAACTAGACGCTCTAAAATAATACCGTACAGGAGCACTGAACGGAGGTCAGTGGTATATGACTGCGTACTAGTGCTGGGATACTATCGATATTTTCTACTATCGATATTTATCGATAGTGAAATCTGAACTGAATGTTTGTACTTGTGCAGGAAAAGTTTTACTAGATTTTAATCAGGCTACAGTTCGTTGTTTTTATCACTTTATTGAACGTATGTATGTACGCACGTTATTTTAGATGACAGTTTTCTAAAAAGTAATAAGTACCTTTCTGAAGGAACCGAAGTAGCAGGGATTATAATTATTGCAACTTTAAATAATTTTCTAAATTAATTTTGATTTTCAACCCAAAAAGGGAATCAATCTAGCGGACTTATTCTCTAATGGTCGTTCATTGTTTTGTCCTATGCTTGCAATTGCAATTGCATTTGGATTTCCTTTTTTTTTTACAACATTACAAAAATATTTGACATTTCAGTCCCTATATACACATGTACAAATTTCGACTTAGAATCCTTTAATTAGCAGTAAAAAAGATATCGATATTGATATTTTTCCTATCGATATTTTAAGACTGCGTACATAGATTCACACTATTATTTTAACTACTTCATGCATTCTGTCACAGCCTATTGTCGAAAATGACGGCAACATTTTTTACTTGCAGTGAGGTTAATTTCACTTTCCTCATAAAAATTGCTTGGAGGTCAGGGATTTATGTAATGTTCGACTAAGCAGACTATTAAGTAGATTGATCGAACAGGCATGAAGGTTTAATGTCTAACAGTGTGAGAAATATTTTTGTCTTAGGCCCAGAACCGACAGTAAAACGCAACTGCAACGAAACCCCTTTTGTAATTATTGGTTTGAAACCAGTTTCAATCATTTTTCACACACTCAGCAACCTAAATTGTACCACAATGTCATAAAATTACCACATTCATTTCGGGGTTCTTTGAGAGCAGATGATATGGGTAATTCTAAAGTGTTGAACGTGACAGTCGTACGCATCAAAAATGCAATAACATTTTAAACAACAAATATTTTTACGTTCTTTTAACCCTTAAATTATAGCACTAAGAAAGCACTATTATCTATGCTAAAGTTTATGGGGGCGCGATTCTAGGTCCAAGATGAAAAAAATAAAAGTAGTTTTTGTGGCCATGTATAAAAGGGCGCAATTCAGCGAAACCTGGCACAAATTTTTAGTTAAACTACTTTCAGAATTTTACGTAGCAATGTAACATTTAAATGTCTTTGGTTTGATTCCAAAATCTTCTATATTTTTTTTGTTTGAGCAAAAATCTGGTTCGATACGTGACATTTCGAACGTGACATTTTTTCCATAATAATTTAACTGAATAATGATTAAAAAAAATAAAAATTTACCGTTAATCCGAATAACATTTTTCTCTTCGAACACTTCCTTAGATTACAGACCATGTAAGAAAATTTTTTGAAATAATTTTCATCAAATATCACCTCTTTTAAGGAAGATAATATGAAATTAAACATACAACAAATTATTCTCACAAATAAGAAATTACGTTTGCACAACTTTGCAGTCTGATTGTGTATCTAAGTGAACAAATTTATGGGTAAATTTATAAAATTAGTAAAATCTAAATATTTCTCTAAAACAATATCGTAAAAGAATAAGCTTTTTATAACGGAAATGCCCATATGCGTATACCCCTACAGCCGTAAACAGAGCAAAATGTAAATGAGTTGTAGAATAAGCTTATCATAAGAGATTTCAACAACCAATATGATTGCAAATTACTTATTATCGCAATAGTTTTGTAAGTGTTTTTGATAATGATATCAATCTGTGTCCCGTTATTTGAATTTTGTATTATTAGTTAAAGTTTTCAGTATTTGTGTTTTGTTCAAAGAGTGAAGAAGTGTTTTAAAGAGTTTTAAACAGTGCACAATTTAAAAAAACTAATTAAATATTTTAAAAGTACAAAACTTTTTGTGAGTATGCCATATAAATTAAAAGAGAGTGTTCGTAAAGAATTTAATCTTATTATAGATTAGAAAAGTATTTTTCTGTAATATTATTCTATAATTAGACTTCTAAGCTTACATTATATTATAGACAAGTAATATTATCGCAAGGGATCAGTTTTCATTATTAAATAATTATTAACAAGCCTTTAATTATAGTAATCACAAAACTTTTCTCAGCTTAAGGCCTTTGTCAGTAAGCTTGCTACAAGTTCTTTCTATATCGTTATGGTTTGTTGGGACGAGTCTCCTGCACACCGGTTTCAATGCAACCGATTTCCAACACGTTTCAACCAAGCTTCAAAACGGTCGCGTCTTGTGCGGTCTCCCAAAGAAGTCTCTGTTTAGTTTCGTTGCAGTTGCGTTTCACCGTCTGGAACTTATTGTACTTAATTAGTTTATAATTCAACTTTTGAATGTAAAATAGTACCAGAAACTAAATACAATTGTACTTACATTGCCAATGCTGGTGGAAGTAGTTGTGCTCCATCGTTAAAAGGCAAGCAAACAAAATCAAAACAAGTATCACACAATCATGTACACTCTTTAATATTATTTAAATAGAAAAAAAACTTTAGTACATAGATACATTTAACTATGTATGTAAGTGCGTATAATGCATAAATGTATGTAATACACATAAATACCCTACAACATGTAATATACATATTAGCTTTACGTTTTTAACTGTTGCAGGGAGAACAGTTTGAAAACTATTTCTGAAACCGAAACGTCATCAACTATTTTACACGATCGAGCCATGGTTTGTAGCTTTATTGCAAAAATTTGACGAGCATAATTTGCTTCGAAAACAATTTTAAAGATTCTAATGAAATTGAACTGATCGATCTGCACTACATCAAATTTTCGTTTGATAAATGTAGGTACTAAGTGTGGAACTCCAGTTCTCCAGTCCCTTCACCATAATATTGAAAAACGAAGTATTCTCTTTTTTAAAGAGTCCAACTTGGTTCGTTTTCAATAGTAAGTACTAATAATACATATATCTGTGGTTTTCACGAATAATCGCGTAAGTTATAAAACCAAATTTTTCAGGAGAGCAAAAACAATTATTTTTTTCAATTGCGGCTTCTGTAGATGCTTTTTTAAACATTTTTCTTTACTATCCTCTTAACAGTGACTTTCTACGTATTATACATAGTTTTCATGAAAAAATCCTCACAAGATCACAATCTGTAAAAGGATTAAAAATGCATATGTTTGATTGACTCATCAAGTGTGTGCAATATAAAATCATATCTCCACATAAGTTCTTTTTTGTGAAAATAAATGTTATCATTTTAATCACACATGACGACTTACGTTGTTATTTTTAGCACACAAGTTGGCGACATATTCAGAGTTTTTGATACTTATAGCACAACGTATGGACTTAAAATTACAAACAACCGCTCATCTGCTGTTGTTGCAACTAAAGAAGTCAACAATAAACGCACATGTACATATAAGTTGTTATTAATAGAAAAATTTTCAAAAAATACTTTCATATTTTTTGCACGAATAACAACATAACATCACATATGCTTTTTATTTGGAAACATATTCAGCAAATTTACAATTTTTGGCGATGTATGTCGACATAAATCGTTATACAGTGCACTCGGGAAAACGTCAACGCTCGTTTACGTCAACATCCCAAAACGTCAACCCTTTCTTTTTTACATTGCCTACTCTAAAACGTCAACCCAACCACAAAGCTCTAAAACGTCAACTCTGAATAAAACAAAATTTTGAATTTAGCAGCAGTTAAAATACACACATTTGTACACATACACACTTATTTTATAAAATACAGTGCACTCGGGAAAACGTCAACGCTCGTTTACGTCAACATCCCAAAACGTCAACCCTTTCTTTTTTACATTGCCTACTCTAAAACGTCAACCCAACTTCAAAGCTCTTAAACGTCAACTCAGAATAAAACAAAATTTTGAATTTAGCAGCAGTTAAAATACACACATTTGTACACATACACACTTATTTTATAAAATAATATCAGAAATTGGGGATTCCCCTATAAGTAGAGTAGAAAAGAACTTACAAGTTGTAAGTTACAACTGTTTGTACTTATGTATTGTCTTTTTATTTATGTTCAGTTGCTTTTTTGTTCTCGTAAGTATCACATTAACAAAATGAGCTCAAAACAACCGAAATTGCGTAATCTACAAGAAAATGCATATATTTTGGACTTATTAGAAAAGGGTACAAGTGCGGTAACTTTAGCGAAGCAATATGGTGTAACAAAATCAACCATTAGCAAGATAAGATTTTTTTTTAAATTCATACATATGATCTCATTTAAAATGTATTCTTTTGGTCCTAATTGTCTTCTATGGTTCTAGTCAGGTTGAATGACTTTTTTGTTTCCTTTTTGAATTTGTTTATGTTTGGTTTTAGTTTATAATCAATAAAAACCTTTAAAAGCACATTATCGATGTGTTTTTTATTTAAAAATTTTACATTCGTGAACGTCAACAATTTGTTAAACGTCAACACCCGCGGTTTTAATTAGTTGACGTTTTCCCGAGTGTACTGTAATATCAGAAATTGGGGATTCCCCTTATAAGTAGAGTAGAAAAGAACTTGCAACTGTATGTACTATTGTCTTTTTATTTATGTTTAGTTGCTTTTTTGTTCTCGTAAGTATCACATTAACAAAATGAGCTCAAAACAACCGAAATTACTTAATCTACAAGACAAGGCAAATATTTTGGACTTATTAGAAAAGGGTACAAGTGCGGTAACTTTAACGAAGCAATATGGTGTAACAAAGTCAACCATTAGCAAGATAAGTTTTTTTAAAATTCATATGTGTGCATGTAAAATTAAAAATATGATCTCATTTAAAATGTATTCTTTTGGTTCTAATTGTCTTCTATGGTTCCAGCCAGGTTGAATGACATTTTTGTTTCCTTTTTGAATTTGTTTAAGTTTGGTTTTACTTTATAATCAATAAAAACCTTTAAAAGCACATTATCGATATATTTTTTGTTTAAAAATTTTACATTCGTAAACGTCAACAATTTGTTAAACGTCAACACCCGCGGTTTTAATTAGTTGACGTTTTCCCGAGTGCACTGTAATAGCAAAATATTTTATTAAACAGTTTACTTAAGTTGTTTTTAGCAGAAAAAAATTAATAATACTACATTATATTCTAAAAAGCTTAATACTTATAAAAACCTAATGCAAAATGTAGCACTTTGACATCATTATCTCAATTTCGGTAAAAACCGACTTACGCGATTATTCGTGAAAACCACAGATATAAGAAATATTTAAGCCTAATTTGGACCTCCTATCTCATATCGTATGGGCGTTATTGTATAAATTTGACTATTAATAATTCATTTATGAGCCGATTTTCACGACAAGTTTTCTGCTAAGTTTATTTCCGCTAAATGCTAAAAAGACAAATTCACAAATTATAAGAAGATTAAAAAAAGGAAATAAATTAACGTTTTTTGCTTAAAATTGGAGACAATCGTAATATTTTGTGGATATCTTAGGCAATTGTTGACCGATCTTTCTGAATTATAATAGCAAACTATTCCGGACCATACGCGATAAAAATATATAACAACCTAGTCCCCATCAAATCTGGGTCTTCGGAAAATCCATTTTAACATACACACGGACAGACAAGCTAAGGAACTGACAGACGAACATAGTTTAATCCACTTCGCTATATACTTTTTAGGGCTTAAAATCAATATTGTAAAAATTGCCTACTGTGTGACTTTAAAGCATATTATGTATTGGAGGATTTTTAATCTTTTTTCTAAATTTAGTACTCAAGGTGCCTCACTTTGAGTTTTGTGGGACATCTCCTCTCCTTACATACAACAAAGAGCAAAACTCGTCAGCAGCTTTAATAGAAATGTATCAAAGTTAATCAAAATCGAACCTTCAATGTAAAGACTTTCTGTTTTAAAAGTATTCTTCCTTGGCAGCGTCTTAAATTTGCGATCATGACGGACCATTTGCTTTTACACCACACCACAATAGTGTATTACGCGTTTGTGCTGATATGTGTAACACATAAAAATATTCGTTCTAGACCAGTGACGCCCAATTTTCATAATCCTTTACTCGCGAGTAGAGGCCAAAACATTATGCTGCAACGATGTCGGCACGCGTACAATATGATTCATTTGAATGCCGATGACGAACATTCGGCTGTTGTTTTGTTTACATTTCAACAAAGAGAATGAAATAAGTTGACATTCAGATATCGTTGAAGTATGATCGTGCTACCCAACTATTTTAAATTACTCATAATTTCAACTTCGTATTTTAATGCTTCTACCGCATGCACGTAATTATGACTATGTGTTTTCGGGCACCACTGTTCTAGACACACCTTAAGTACACCGATCGACTTAGAACCACTTTCTAAAGGCTAGATTACACTATTATACTTTGTATAAATACATGTTAAAAACTCAAGTAATATGACAAAGTGAGAAAGTGTGAATGCAATGTGTCACGAAAATGACAAGTGTTATGAAAAAAGTTTGACATCCCATACGACTTCATCGTTTTTTGAAAAATTTCTAAACAATAATACTTTTCATTGGAACAGGGTTGCATTTTATTTCATGTGTGAGTGTTTATACTTTGTGTGATGGTGTGAACACAAACTGTCATGTTAAATTAGATTTTTTGACAGTCGCAACAAAACTCATTAGATTTCTATCTCACAAAGTATTATGGAATACGTAAGACTTGTGAGATAGTGTAATCTAGCCTTAAGTCGATCTTACGATGTCCATCCGGATGGTTGTCTGTCTTTACAGGTGGCAATTTTGAAGACACTGATTAAGATGAAATTTGGTACATACGTTTTAATTGTCGTATGGACAAAGCCTTTTAAAAATGGTTAGACTCGCTCCATAATTTCAAACCGCCCCAACGCAAATATCTTTTCAGAATATTTTTTGCGCCAATAAACCATTTTATTGTGTTTGTATTTAGTTTTAATTTGGTCTAAAAATATTTTAATACAACTTGCAACATAACGATCCATATTCGACCATAGCTCCTATACAAATACTATGTCATGCCAAAGTTTTATGCTGGTAGGCGAAACATTTACCATGTAAGCCCAATTCTTAAACTGACTTTAAAGCGGAAAAATCTCGTAAAGATGTAGATGTTTTGATAATATAAGGCAGAAAGCATGAATCATAGCCTCATAACATAATTGGGTTTAGGCGGGTCGATAATCAGATGGGGTACACTCTCGAAAAGACGTTGGTAACTATGGTGTAGGTTACCAAATGTTCGGGCTTGACCAACTATACTTTTTTAATTGTTTTTTTACTTGGTTTTTTATTTGATTAATTTTTTAAATTTTTCTTTTTTTTTTATTTTATTTACTCATACTTAGTTCCTCCATATGGAGGAGCAGACAAACTTATGATTATTTTGTTTTTATTTTTTTGGTGTGTGTTTTTGTTTTTGCTTTTTATTTATTTGTATTTTTATTTTTTTTTTTTTTTTGTATTTTACTTTAACTGCTTAAATATACAATCCGTCCTACATACAAAATTTACACTATGCTACAAATACATCTCTAATATTTAACATGGTTGTGGCCCCGAAGACAACCGAATTTATTTTCTGTTGTATAGTGTAGAGCTGAACATTGTGGCGAGTATAAAAGTCTCACAACACAGCTGTTAACTAGTTAGTTGCTTTGAAACACTGCTGGTATTCATAACACACACACCCAGTTCAAAAAAGAAAAAAATTTATTTGAAAGAACCCTATAGATAAAGATACATTTTCGTTTTTCTGCTCCCAATTAAACAAATAAAAAAAATACTAAAATTCAATCAACCTCAACGGAAAAATATATAAAAGTTTTATTGTAGAATGTCGTTTTTTTTTTGTCTCAGTACAAAATTTTTAAACACTGGTGTATCATTAAAACGCGCTGGTTGAGAAAATAAAAAACATAAAAAACTAAAATTTTTAAATCTTTTTTCAAAAGCCCACTAAAAGAATATCAGAGAGCGTGTCGAAATTTTAACAACTCAAAGTTCAACTCAAAGTAAAAGTCAAAAAAAAAAATATTCTTTAAATGAAAATATTGAAATGATAATAAAATTAATTAACCTAAATGAATAAAGTGGCCATTTAATTTATTCTTACAAACAACAACAAACACAATTGAAAATGATCAAAACTATAAAAGTTTAAATACAAAAAAAATATTTAATTCATTAAAAAAAAACTGAGCTTAAAATTTTTTATTCGCCTTACACACAATTTTAAAAAAAAGACTGTCTCTGACTGTTGTAATATAATTTGAATTTTAACAACTTGTTTCTTAAATAAAAAAACATTTTCTTTATTTATTATAAAAAGTTAAAAAAAAAATTGATAATAAAAAATTAAAAATCCTTAACATGGAAGTTCTGACAGTACAAAACCAATACAGCGATCAACATTACAATGAAATTTCGACAACGAGAATAAAAAGTAAGTACCAGTGGAATTACATGTCCAAAAATTAAATATATTTTTTTTTTTTAATTAAGAAAGTTGTGGCTATTAAAATTTTTATGTATTAAAAAAAATGAAGGCACGTGTTTTTTTTTATAAATACATATTTAAACAAACATTTCTGATTTTTTTTTTTTTTGCTTATATATAAAACCTTGACACATTTTTCTTTAGTATTTTTTGGTTAATAATTTTTATTGTTTTATCATTTAAGCTTTTTTATTAAAATCTTATCAATTTTTTCAAATAAGTTTCAATCTCAAAAGTTTTTCATTTTTTTAAATTTATCTTAAACTCTTTTTTTAAATTAAATTTAAAAAATCAGAATTTTTGTTCAAATAAGTTTTAATCTCAAAAGTTTGAAATTCATCTCCAACTCTTTTTTTAATTAAATTTCAAAAATCAGAATTTTGGGTTTAACAAAACTTTGTGGAGTTTTCATACCGTTCACCACGTGTGAAAAGTACCGAAGTTTGATTTAATGATGTCAATTCCTCCATCTTTTTTCCCCTAAGCAAATCCTGCGAAGCTCTGCGCTTGCCTACAGAAGGCTAGAGTCTCTGGCGGGAACCGAACCCGCAACCCCGCACTGATACACTAGCTCACTGCCATCTTGCCTGCAGGGGCACCCGAAAAGTATAATTAATATATAGTAAATTTAGTTTTGATCGAATTTTTTCTTTGGTGATAAAACTTGAAGTCGGGAAGAGCAATGGATCCCGAAAATAGGTATTTAAAAAAAATTATATTTTTGACATTAGTTTTTTTTACCGGTTTTTCCTAGTTTTTCAGCAAGATTGCGATATTTTGATATCTAAGAAAAAGTATGAATAGGGGATGTTACAGCTCTAAAATTTTAGTTTTTATAAAAAGTTTTATGTGTTTAGTCCTTTTTTTGGAGTATTTGGCTCATAACTTAACTATTTTTAACCGATTTGGCAGATTTGTATACTAACGTACTTAAGAATAATATTACCATTAAATTGGGTTATAGGTACACATATATATATATATATACATATACATACTTACATATATGTACATATATTTAAACAAACTTACTGCCTGTTTTTAAAAAACGTAAACAAGTGAGTGAGTAAGAAATTATATTGAAAACAAAAACATATTTTCGTTTTTTATGGTTGTTTTCAATATAATTTCTCACTCACTCACTTGTTTACGTTTTCTAAAAACAGGCTGTTAATTATAAAAAAGAGTAATTTTTGGGATTTCAGTATTTTGGTTTTAACAAATTTACATACCAACGTGTTTAAGAAGAAATTTGCCAGTTAGTTGGGTTATAAAACTTGGATTCGGGAAGATCTATGGCTCCCGACAGTAAGTATTAAAAAAAAATTAAATTTTGGTCATAACATATTTTCTACTAAAGATTTCCGATCTGTTGATATATAAGGCGTAACCATAGGTAATATGACAGTCCAAAAATTCAGGTTTTTATACAATTTTTGATATTTTTTGTACGGGAGTACCACACCCACTTCTTAAAACCCGTGGAATGCTGTATATTGACAATCTAAATGTTTGTACCTAATTTGGAAACCTTGGCTCTTGCCGTTCTCCAGATATAGAGAAAAAAGTAAAAAAAAAAATACAACAACAAGGAATTTTTGGAAAAAATTAGAGGTAGTCGTGGCTTTTTGGTCATATATCAGCCATTTATGGTCCGATTTTGCTGAATTTCAATAGCAAGAAATTCTGGACTATATGTGACATAAATGTAAAACAACCTAGCCGCTATCATGTCTGGAGTCTCCGGAAAACACATATCAAACGTTAGACGGACGGACAGAAGGACGGATATCGTTAAATCAACTTCTCTCCTCATAAGGACCCAGAATATATATACTTTATAGGGTCTTAGATGAATATTGTAGAAATTACAAACGGAATGACAAACTTATACTATATACCCTTTTCCACCAGTGGTGAAGGGTATAATAATATAGATATTCATATCATTTAGAATCAGTGTTGCCAAAACTTATTAAGGAAAATATGCTAGATTTTGTTAAAAAAAGGCTGAATAAATGCTAAAAATAGTTATATAAAAAATATAGAAAAATCTTCATTTAATTGGATTAGATTGGCCCTAACTCGATTTTTTTGAAAATTAGATTTTTAGTGGTTCCAATACACAGATACACCTCGCCACAAAAATTTTATGCAATAAATAGTATTAAAAATAACAATTTTACAAGCAATTTTACATTTTTGTACTTACACATTCTATTATATTTTTACATTCTCCTGTAAAATTGCAATAATGTGAGTGAGGGCCTTCCACATAAGACCAACTTTATGTTGTATATTGAATATTGAACCTCTTTTTGGATGAAAATTTTAAAACGCTGCGACTTTATAAATGAAGTATTGTTATTTCTTAAAACTAAAATTTTGAATGTATTAAAAATAATGAAATCATTTTAAAAATATTGAGGCATTTCAGAGAAATATGGTACACATCGCACTTGATTTTAAAGAGGGTAATAACTCAAAATTTTTATATGTTCATATGTAGAAAAAAACGACACGTAATATTTATATCTACCCGCGGTAAAAATATCGTGCTATTTTGTCTACATTTTGGTAATGATACGGTAAATTTAACAAATTTTCATATGCCTTCATATACCCTTTATTTTTTGATCAAGTACGATATGTCAAAACATTGAAAACAATATTTGTTTCAGTATTTTTCACTCAAAACTATTTTAAAGACATAAGAATGTAAGTATGTTCGTATATAAAAAAAGCTAAACAAATATTTGAAATTTTTTTATGTTTATTTGTATTTGATCACTAAAAAATGTGTTTTTTAAAATAGATCAATGCGTTAAAGTGGCAATTTGAACTTTATTGTATTTTAAAATAAAATTTTTAAGTAAATATTTGGAAAACAAATATGTACACAAAAAACCAGTAATGTAGCAAAGTATGCCAAGCCCGGCCATATGATTCACTATACCACAGTATTTGGGATAAAAGTATGGTAGTACTACTAAATTATAAAAAAAAAATTATCAAAACAGGTGTTTAATCAGAACAAAGAAACTATATATCTTCAAGGTGGTATCAAAGACATAGCTGTTTGTTATTGCTTTTCCTGTTGTGTTTGTATTGTTGTAATATTTACGCCACCTTGCTAAGAAAATACACAATGGAAACTTAAATAAACTAAAAATAGGCAACGTATCATTTTAAAAAATACTGGAGAACTTAATTTTATATAGAACTTAAAGATAAAAAATATTTTTATACGAATTCAAAAATTGGTCATAAGATTTAGGTCATTTGAACCAAATATATTGTAGGTATTAACATGTATTCTGGACCTACCATCACAGAATTTCGTCACGACATTGTACCTATAGTTATCGTCATCAAATATGACATCAATAATTACATTTGTAAGGAATTTATGGCATTACAAGCTATTCTCTAAGATTATTTGGGTTACAAGTCAGTTTATTCTTGTTCGATTAATCGAACAATTTTAGACGATAAATTTAAAATTGCTAATTTCGATTAAAGGCTTAATCGAAGAATTTATGCCAATTAATCGAATAATAATAATATATGGTTTTTCTGTTAAATATATAATTTGCTTTAAGTTTTAAGTCAAATAAATTTTTTAATTGTGAAATTCTGTCAAATTTGCTGTTTTACAGAAGGTTTAAAATATTCGGTTAGAAACGTACAAGTTATTTGATTCTAACATAGTCTCTGTTTATTTTCGAATAGTTTTTGCCGAAACCAAAGTTTATCTCGGTGTAAAAAAAGCGTGCTGAAGCCAATGTTAAAAAGGTAACACACGACAGGTATTTATTTTACAGTGGGATATATGACAAGTCAGATGTAAAAAACACGTCGTGTACATGTATCCTCACAAACTAAATGTATGTATGTGTCCGTTGGAATTAAAAAAGCAGTCTTGTTTAGTGAGTAATTCAGCATATATTTTTGTTAGATTTTTTCAACACAATTAAATAATTCATATCGCAAAAGAAAAAAATACAACGATATTTTAACTCTAAGTTTTATATTAAATTATTTTTTCACAAAATAATTTATGCGTTTCTCTCTTTAGAATGAGCTTGGTTGGCTTGGAAATATTTTACGAAGGATAAATCTAATAATGCTAAATGTAACAGGTAACCAAAAATGTATAAACGTTAAGATTCTTCAACATCTTTACTAATTTACCACTTACGCAGTGTTATAGTCACTGCGTAAGTGGTATATACTTGAAGAAGATGCTCCACCAACAAAAAAGAAAGCCCGAATATGCCCGAAAGTGTAGCAACAATTTGGAGCTGCATTGACAAGTTTTATTTGAAAAAGAATGTTTATTTACTCAAGTAAATACTAATTTTTTCTAAAATTATCGAAAGAAAAAATCTCTTAATTTATAAAATTTCTGTATTTTGAGTTATTCGATTAATCGATTAATTTTAAAAGTTTTATTTGTTTAATCGAATAAGTTAAAAATGCAAAATATTGATTAATAGTTTATTCGAAAAAAAAAAAACGATTAATTGAACACCCTAATAAATACCAAAAAAATTAGCATGTTTATGGGCACAAAAGCTCCATTTCGGAAGTAAGATTGATTGTATTGCGCCTATCTGAAATTATAGACTTATATATTGATTATCTTGAACAGAGAATTTATTATTTTTATCTTAGTTCGAGCTGTATTTTGTGCCAAAATTTTACATGGGCAGACAAACAGCCAGACGGACGGACATTGTTAGATCGACTACGAAAGTGACTTAGGCGACCGGTTTACTAAAACTTGCGCCTAAAACCAATTTTTCTTTGTGTTACCCAAAACAGCACAAACGCTTAATATTTTAATGTAATGCTAAGTTCAAACTTAGGTTTTTAAACGCGTTTAAGCAAAATGTTGATTTAGCTAATCAAAGCCGTTCACATTACAAATGGGCATTTCCTGGGGTCACGAACGTACGTTCGTACGCTTTGGTATGCAAAAAATATAGAAAACAAAACTTTTCCTAGAATTTTTTTTGCGATTCGATAGCATTTGGGTAGCTCTATGTTTAGTGCAAAAGATGGGTTTCATCGAGTTTAAGTTTTCATAATAATAGTTGTAAACATGTGGTCACGAACGTACGCAAAATAGAAGTCAACTTTGGATGACAGTAGTGAAATGTAAAAATCTGCGTAATGGAACGGAATATTCAAAAGTGGTTAATTTATTTTGAAAGTGTATTAATGAAGGTCTCCATCCAGCATTTACAAAATAATATATCTCTCTTGGTTTTTGTTTAATTGGCTTATGTACCGGTCGCGAACGTACGGGTCGCGAACGTACGATTTTTCCATATGTTTTAATATTTTGCCATAAATATCCTTAAATTTCCTTAACAAAAAAACTTAATACTCCTTTTACAACTGATTGCAATGGAGAGATTATGAAGAAAGAGTGTAAACATAACATATTTTTTGCATTTAAAACAAGTATATAAAAATGTCTTTAGAAGTAGAAAATATAAGAAAATATAAAATTTTCCCGTTTCCAGCGCAATTTCCTCAAGTAAAACAGCTGAGATATGCTATGAAACCATTCTTTTATAACAACATAGACTTTTTTTATAATAATAAACAATAAAAGACAAATATTATCAACACTTTATTTTTTCATCCTGGTAGACCATTCTGGGGAAATGCCCATATGAGATGATTATGATGACAGATAATTAAGAAAAAAAAACACAAAAAACAAATTTATATTTCTTAAAAGTATTAAAAATGGATAAAAACACTTTTAAAAAGTTATCAGAAGATTATTTTAATCATTTTAATGATGAAATTGTGGAAATTTATGAATTATTTAAGTAAAAAAATAAAAACATTATTAAGAAATCGTGGCCGGTTGTACACGATCATGTTGGCGATTCTACATTTGAGGTATGTTCAGTGGATTCTATGTGATTTATGAAGTCATTTAGTTGTAATCATGTCAATTTGAAATGATTAACAAATCACTTCAATGTATGGGTAGTCATCTCGGTTTTGAAATGATTAGAGCTTAATCACGTTCGAACTGCTTAAACGCGTTTAAGAAGCCAAATGTGAACATAGCATAAGGTATTGAAACAAATATTTTCCAATATTACATACATATATCATTTCTTTGAAGTAAAGCAAAAAGGTCTTAAGTCAGAAACTTTAGTTTTTCGTAATATTAAATTGATAATTAGATTAATTGGCTTATTGCCAGAAAAGCAAATGATTACGATTGAAAGTAGTTGTGCTGGACCTAAATTACTGAAGCCAAACAAAAGAAAGACAAAATGAGTAAAACCCAATCTAAAACTCAAAATGCATTTTTTTACTTAATACCTTTTTGCATATCGTCAAAGATTTAATGATTTAGAGAAAGTTGAAATTTACAATTTTTATTAGTCCTACTTAATGATAAAAATTTAAAGACAGATTATAAAATTTCTGTTACATATTTATTTTTATCTTATTTACCAATTTTATTAGACTCTTATTGTAATTTCTATTAACATGACCGTAAATTATTAAAAAAAAGTTCAGGAAAATAATTGAATTATTGACGATTCTCTTTCCAAATGGTTTTAGTGCTAATGAAAAGATTAAATTGTTTACTTAAAAAACTGTTTGCTAAACCAGTGCTAATGAACTCAAATTTATTAACAAATTACTAATTTTATTGGAAAATAAATTTATGGGAAATAAAATTCGATAATACAATATCTAAACGATATTTCTTTAGGCCTAATAGAATTGATTTTTAGGTTTGTTTGATTTTATACCCACACGAGAGGCGAAATGCATACATATGTGTTTAACACATAGGCTAAATGCCAAGACGTCATTTGCAATGCAACTTAACAAAGACATGTATTCCTTAACGCGACCTATTAACATTGACAATGTCTTACGTTCCTAAATGTGTAATAAAAGTTCAGGATGCGCAAACAATAAGCATCAATAATCTTGCTGATGCTTTGTTGACATTTATTTTTACAAAGTAAACAACACAGCACGTTAATTTATATGAAAACAGTGGCAAGACAGCATCACTGCAATGTGTTTTTATGTTTTGGTATTCACCCGTATAAATTTTGTTTCTAGATCCACTTTTTAGTATACGATCAAGTCAGAACGATGTCCGTCTGTTCATTTGGCCAGCTTTTAGTCTGTATGTATACTTCACCGTGTGCGCAAAGCACAGGTAGCATTTATAAAGATAATTGGATAATTAACAAGATTTTGTTTGTCGTGCTTAATTTCCAATTTTTATTCTTGATAAAAAAATACACTGAAATTTATTGTTGATGGGATAAGCTATGCCAATGCGCATTTCACTGATTGCTTAGGCCAGATCATCAGGAAACTTCGGATAATATAAATTGTGACGTCGAAACCTTTTAAAATAGCTATTATATCGTGGCAAATAACCAGAAAAAAAACTTTTTCGATATGTTCACTAGAGAAATGCGCATAATGCTATGAAAGTTATGTGATCTATTTAACACTACTTCAGATCACTGTATTTTAGTGTCAATCTAAATTACAAAACAAAAATAATAAGCAATGACTCTCATTGAAATAATTCAAGCATCATTCCAAAAGTTTTTGGTTGTGCCTGTGTTTTCAAAACAAGTAAGAAAGTATAGTATTAAAAAACATATTTTCGAGAGTGTATTCTTTTTGGGACCCATGGGAAGTCATGGGCCGGCCTGAACAAAATTATGTTATGTGGTTAAGATTGATGTAAAAGTTCTTTGTGCCGAATAGTATATGGATATCTTCATCTATATGATATTTTGGGATGGGGGCTTATATCAAACATATGGTTCATTTTGGGCCCACCAGCATAAAATTTTTTTAATGACATAGTGAAAGTCATTGTCCCAATTTTTATGAAAATACCAACATTTATAAGGAAGTTATGGCATTAAAAGTAAGGATGTAACGAATACCGATACTGATATATCGCTGATACTTCAGGTTTGCCGATATATCGGTATCGGCGAATAAACAATTTATTTTTCAATGCTTATTTTTTGCATAACAACTGAGAGAAATAACCAGAGTTTAAAAAACTGCAGTCGAAACTAGAAACTGTTGAACAAAAAACCCAAATTTGTGTGCAACTTTTCGCGGTTTGAGTTGGTTTGACAGCGTTGGTTTTACATTAAACGAATCAAAAGTAAAAGCAAAATAGTTTTTTTTTTTTGTGCGATTGTAAGCTATTTCTACCTAATTCCCCAACTCTTCTTCACAAAATGCTGGAAAAAAAAACAAAGAAAAACTAATATGTAATTAAAAAAGTTGTTACGAAGTCAAAGTTCTTCGGTCGTCTTTAATATACTTATTTTTAGTTTAGATATTCCCTTATCGTCGATAGTTTAAAAAAATCGAAATGTCACTTCAATTCTAAATGTTTTTAGTGTTCAAATTCTACATATATAGAAGATCTTTTGAAACATCTTATTTTACTTTAATCATTGATTATTTTATAGGAATATTTATATTTTAATTTACAGTGATCATGAATTAATTTAAAAAATTCATTTTATTTCAATTGCAGATCATTTTAGGGTAAAATAACAAATTAATAGTACGTGCTTTCTGTTTTGTAAAACATTGGTTAAATACTCGCTGATTAAATTTGTTTCTTAAATTTCCCCGATTATTTTTATCATTTAATATTTCTTAAATAGCTTTTTGTGCTTTTGCATATTTGGATATTATTAAATCTTAATTGTCGCCGTAATTGTTTTTTAATGGCAATTTATTACCCAATTCAAATATTTTATTATTTTTTTCTCTGTGTTAAACAAACAACTTCCTCTTTTGTATTCACAATAAATTTTATTTTATTATTCTATTTTTAGATTGGTCAACAAGATCTTTGAGCAATAACACACAACCAGGCCCACGCCACCAGCATCATCAGCGCCGACGTCCTCAGCAAAAACATCAACACAAGCAACAACAAATAACACAAGATAATCATTATGCCACAGAAGATGAGCAACAAACTGACTGTGATAGTATTGATGCGGCCGCAGTGAATGAACTTTCGTTGCTTTTATTGGGCGAATTGCGTGCGGCCAAGACACGTAATCTCACATGTACCGAAGTCTCATTACCCAGTGATCTCACCCAACGCATAGCCACCGATATAGTACGAGTCTCGGAACGTGAGCCCTGTGGCATACGTGGCTGCACTGTTTTTGTGGAGTATGAAGAGGAAGTGAATAGCGTTAAGCGTATTGCAAAATTGAAAATAGATCCAGAAATGGTATCTACCTTTGAGGTTTATTTAACATTGCGCCAGGATAAAAGAGGTTGGACTTCCCTATTGCCCCAGTTTATAAAGGGTCTATCACGGACTATAACCATTAGTCCCGATTATACCATTAACAAACGTAAACTCTATTCGCATGACAGTAATTAAAGGCCAGTGTTGGTAGGTTCCAAGAATGATAGAAATTAAAGATTACGCCAAAGATTAAGATAGTTGTTGTTAAATTGCGAGGCTGCCAGCTCTTATAAAGTGCAGACACTTCTAATAAAAATTAAGACTTGGCAGCCTTGCTATGCCCATATGCCCATGGCGTTATCTTGTGTTCTATCATTCTAGGAAGGTTTAGAAAGCAAGGGAGAGAGAAAGATAGAAAAGAGCAATAGATTAAAAAAAAAGCTGACAAGAGCCTTTAAGAGAGAAAAAGGGATAGAGATAAAGGCTTTTTGTCTCTTCTTTATTTGATACAAAATAATTATGCTAAAAAGCTTCTATATAACGAGTGATAAGAAGTTTGATTTGGAAGAAAAACTAAACCAGGAATTTTTGTGATACAGAAATTCTTTTAAAAATAAAATAAAAGAGAAAGAAAAGATAATAAAACTCATTAAATGAGTTTAATTTGATATAAAGCAAGGCGAATTCACACCAGGTGATCTTAGCTTGCTACGTTAGCAACAGCTGTTAACTAATCATGTGTCAGAATGTTATACCGTTTTAGGTAATCTTTCATAAATTCTTTAATTTTCACTATAAAATTATGAATTTTAAAACGTTTTTAAATTATAACATTTCAAAAAACACTACAATTTAAAATAAAAAACAAAATGAAATGTTTGTTTGAATTGTTTACTAGAGTGTTGTATTATTTTGACACAACGTTAAAGATTTTACAGTGTTGTATCTATTTTTAAAATAAGACCACCTTGTATGAGTTCGCCTCGATATAAAGTAATTTAATACATATTTTTATTTAGAAAGTAAAATATTTTAACTAATTAAAAGAAAACGAAATCTAAAAAGTATTTTGAATTCATCCCACCTATACTAACCACTATTTTAAACATAAATTCGTAATTATCAAAGTGTTTTTATGTGCGTTTTTTAGTATTTTGTATTTCAAGAAAAAAAATTGCTGTGTGTTTTCTGAAATAAAAATTCCTTAAATATTTTAGACTTCTTAAAGAAAAAAAGTACATATTTGTTATTTATAACTCAAACAATTTTCAAAACACGTGAATTTTATGAGAAATGCATTTGATCGAAATGATTTTATAAATTTTTTTTTTCTTATGGCTTTTTCCATTTACATATTTCTATTGTTTTGAAATCGGGTCAATTTTATTTTAAACATTTTGGCTTGATAAACACGTAGATTTTATTCAATATTTTCCTTAATTTCTTAACAGTGTTTTTTTAAGTACACGTGGACTTATTAAAATATTAAACCGTTATTTTTTAATGTTTTTAAAACATGTGGATTTCGTTTGAAAATTTTGACTTTTTTTGTGTTTTTTTTAAAACAAATGAATTTTATTTGAAACACGTGGAATTTTTTAAAAAAAATTTAGGGAATTTATTTTTTATTAACTTAATTTTGGCAAAAGAAGTAGATTAAAGTCAAATTTTTATTACAAATTTTTTTAGTATTTAAAAAAAACATTAATTTTTTTTCAAAGATTTCGTGCGTTTATTCTTAGTGTTTACGGAACACTTGGAATTTATTCAAAGCACTTGGTTTTTGAAACATGTGGATTTTAGTCAAAAGGTTTATAAAATCTATAATTATTGATTTAAAATAAAAGGTTTACAAATTTTTCGAAGCATTTTTTAAATGACCTAAGTTTCAATTGGAATGTTTTCTACTTTATTCTTGAATTTTTTTAAGCACGTGGACTTCATTTATAAATTTTAAGCAACTTAAGATATCCACACATTTACAATATTATTGTTCAATAATTAATATTGCACAATATAACTCAAGAATATTGTGTAGTCGATGGGTACCTGTATTTAAAATAGGAATCATTGTTTGCTACATTATCTGAGGCATTATATTAACATAATTTATTAACATTTTTCAAAGCCAAGAAGAGAAAACTCTTGAAATCCTTTTAAAACATCAAAAAAAAAAATTTAATAAAAGGATTTTAATTTCAGAAAAATTTTTATGAATTATCAAAAAAAAGAACATTGAACCTCTTAAAATTGAATAATAGAATATACAATAAAAAACAAGAATAAAAAAAACTCATAAAAAATCACATTGGGACACATTTAGCCCCAGCACACAAGCAATCACAAGCCAAAAAAACGAGCATAAAAACATTTTCGGCCTAAAATAAATAAAACATAAAATTCAAAGAAAAAAATATGCTTGACATAAAAGCGACATTATAAATAAAGAAAAAATAAAATAAAACAAAAAAAAAACTCATGAAAAATGTGATACTGATTAAGTTTTTAGTATTTAAGTACTAATAAACTACTAAAAATACAAAAAGAACAGAAAACAACAAACCAACTGCGTTGCTGGTTTAACTGCAGTTTAATTATTTTCTGTTAAAATATCAATCAAAATGTATTAAAAAAATTAAACTGAAATTTAAAATAATTTAATTACCATAAAAAAAATTTACAAAATTTTCTAAATGTTCTCATGTTTTTTGTAAAATAAATAACAAAAATAAAACAAGTTATTAAAAATAATTTTTCTCTTGCTTGATTATTTTTAATAAACCGTTTTAAAATTAATTAAACAATTATGTAACAAATTGCAATTTATTAAAGTTTTTTTAGATATCTGCAGGAAATAAGTTTTTCTTTCTTTTGTGTATTTTTAACTGTTTAAATAAAAAATAATTATTTCTAAAAATTAAAATATTAATAATGAATATGTATGTAAATGTAATTTATAAGTGTTTTTTATATTTAAAAAAGAAAATTAAAAAAAAAATAAACAAAATAAAAAATATTACATTTCTTGCAAATATTTTGCAAAAATTTGTTAACACAATTAAAACAATGTTTTTAAATATTACAGAATAAAATAGGCATGGACTTTTTAATCAAAAAAAAAAAAAAAATTAAAACTTTCCCTTTGCTTAGTGCTGGTTCACACTCTTCAAGTTTGAGCCGTCCAGTCTTGAGTTTTTAGAAGAGAGATAGAAACAAATGGCATTATCTTTTCCCTTCTTTCCTTAAGCACTTAAAAAAATGGAATTTCCATTTTCTCCCCCCTTCTTAAAAAATATATTCTAAAGGGCTTCTGCTGATAACATCCCGTCTTGACAAACTATTGTTATCTGCACACAAGAACAAAACTTTGGCAGAATAATTTAATTATGTTTATTGTTGCAGGGAAAACGAAGGTCAAGACAACCCATATGAAAACAAAAATAACTTGCGGTCTGCACCTAACATTAAATGATTAACTTTACCGTTAACTTAAAGTTTATGTTAAGTAAAGACCGCTCATGCTAAAGATAATAAATTAAATTCAGTTACAAAATTAAAGTTAAATAATAGTTAACACAACATTTACCATATTAGCTGTCGAAAACACTGCTAACTATTTTCGTGACGTAGGCGTCCATACCTTACTACCCGTCTCCACTATCCATCAACTTGGTAAGAACAGCATGTCGCACATGAATTCTGCTCGTGTAGACTGTTCATGTTCATGTTTCGTCCATGTGCTGCCATCGTTGCCCAAACATTCGTCTTAGCATCCATGTGCGCCATGATGTTGGCCATACAATGTATTTTCTGTATACAAGCAAACGCCACAACAACAAAAATTGTGGCCAATCAGAACATGAACATCAACACGTATTCGCCACATACAAGAACGTGAACAAATTAATACCGTTGCTCTGCCGGCGTTATGGTCATGTCATGTTCAAATCGAAAGCGCATGGAGACGTGGGGTTAGGTGTAATAAACTGTTTTCCGGGAGCATGGGTTATATGGGCCTATAGTAAATTATGGCAATTTTAATGACAACATTCGGGCCTGTTCTGAAAATCACGTGATTTCAAATCACGTGTTTTTAAAATCACGAGCGTGATTTCGTGGTGTTCTGAAAGTCATACCGTTTTTGTGTTTCTCGATGTGCTTTCGGTAATTGAAGATCACACCAAAACACATAAAAACGGGACACTAAAATATCACACGTGTGAGTTTAGTAGGCACATGTGATTTGAAATCACGTGATTTGAGTAAAAATGATTTGCAGAACAGGCCTGATTGTAAGATCTGACCACCGTCTGTACGAAGCTTTAGATGTATAATAAAAAAGTTTCACACGGAATGTCAAACTTAGTATTCCCTCATTCACCACTAATGGTGTTGGAGGGTATAAAAAATTTAAATGCATAATTAATAAATACATATTTATCTTCATTACTTACTTAAAGAAACACAAAAACGTAAATTTATTACAAAAAAAAAGGCAAATACACAATAAATAAAATAAATATTGGTGCATTTTTGTTATAAAATTGTATCCAAATGTAAAAATAAAGTGACCAAAAGCGCAAAAATGTAACCAAAATTATTTTGTATCAAAAGTACTACATACATATTTTATTTGCACTACAGTTTAAAAATTGTGTATCTAAAGACGAAATAGTGTTTGTTTATATCTTGTAGGCTCCGTTGGACCGCTTGACCGTTTTTTTAAAGTTTTGGCAGTACTTAACGATGGTCTGGAAAGAACAATATGCTATATTATTTTTCGAAATGTTTAATGGAAGTGTCACCTCCTATACAAAGTTAATATGTATGTTCTTATTTTCCTCAATCTTAAAAACTTTTTGAGCTAGAGATTTCAACCTTTTGTTTAAAGAGTCCTTACACGTAAAAAAATCAAACTCTTGCTGTGCGTAATGGTATCAAAGTGCAAAACTGAGCTTTTATAAAGGGTGATTTTTTATGAATTAAGTTTTTCGGGCTGGCAGCACTGGTTGGTAGTTGTGTCGAAGCTACATCTGCGAAAGTGAAAAGTGTTTAGTATACTCTGCCATTTAATCATGGAGAAACTCACAAACCAGCAACGACTGCAATTCGTTGAAATTTATTATCAAAATTCGTGCTTTGTGAGAAATGTCCATCGTTCGTTACGAACTTTTTATGGTCGTCATAATCGACCTAGTGAATCAACAATTCGTGCTATTATCACCAAATTTCGCACCAAATTTACTTTGGTGAGCATTAAGCCGACTCGCGTTCGTAGAGTGCGTACCGAAGAGAATATTGCAGCCGTAGCGACCAGTGTTACTGAGGATAATGATATGTCAGTTCGTCGCCGTTTTTAGGTATTGGGCATGTGTTATTCAACCACGTGCCATGATACGCGACTTTTTTTGCCGCGAAGTTTTTTTAGTAAATTAAGTAATTTCAATAAATAAAATGAAAAATTAATTATTATTTGGAGTTTATTGGTAAAAAAACAATAAGATAATAATTTTTGAACTAAAACGAGCTAACAAAAAAATTATTCCTAACTACCCAGTAAAAACTTCGCTTACTTTTTCAAAATGAATAGGTCTGAGTTTATACGGTTCATTCTTTACTGAAAAGATTGCTACTTTATAGGCGAGAGGGGCGAGTGGAAAAGAAACGAGTACATACCCCTCGCCTCTCTCGCCTATAAAGTAGCAATCTTTTCAGTAAAGAATGAACCGTATAAACTCAGACTAGCTTCCACCACTCATTATTTAGTAGTTTTCTTCTTTAACTACTTCTACAACAACTTATATAACTACTTTTTTCTGGATGTATGTAGCTAAAAAAAATAATGACTCACTTTTAAATGCGTTCATTTTGGGACGTCCCTTGTAAAATTCATTGGTTCTTTTAGTAGAATTGTAAGTAGTGTTTTTATGTTTTTCAGATTAATCAACACATTATTTGGTAGGCGAAGTTTTTACTGGGTATGTACATAATACATATTTTTAATTAATACATACATATTATGTATTTATTAAAAAATAAACTGTGAGACCATTTCTTAGCAATTTCAATAGTTTAAGGAGATCTTTTAAAGTAATCTTTTGGAAAAATAATTTGGTTAAAATGTTTAGGATTTTAGCGACTCTTTTCTTTAGTTTTGATAAATTTTGACTTGGAAAAAATTCTTTCGATAATCACAGATGTTGGAGAAATCGAAAGCAGCCCATAATACAGAATATCTAATTTCTCAGCCCTTTTCCTGGATTTTTCTAAACATATTAAATCCTCCAAATGCTATTTGAGTCCTGTTTTAATTTTTTTAATTTTTTAACACCTCTAATTGATTTGGTTAATTCTATTGTTGTGTTACTATCGAGAGTTTCTTCTGTTGTCAGGTCATCATCTAACTCATCCTGGCTTTATTACAGATAACATTGTAAAATTCTACATGGAATGCATTTAAAAAATCGAGATGCTTTGCAACTGATGTTTTTCAACTCAAAAACGCAAAAAATATGGTTTAATACTACAAAAAATTAAAAACTTTGTTTTAATCTTTTAATCGGCTGAAATTAGCCGGTTTAGTCGTTAATCGAAAAGAGCCAATTTTAAATTAACCGATCAGTTAATCGGGTAGTAATTAATCGGTTAACCGTATGAATACCCTAGTATATGGTTATGGTTAAGTTGATAGATAGTCTGTTGAAAGTTTAAGCTTCTAAAAAAATAATTTTTTTGTAGATAAGAAAAGTATTGGTTTTAGATGCACAAATACCACACACCATTTTAAGGGTTAAAAAAGCGCAGCGGGTAGTTCTTGCTCCAAAACAAAAAATTGGTTATTTTTGTGTTGAAAACAAGTAACCAAAATAGAAAAAAGTACACATTGGAAAAAAAGTAACCAATTTTGGATAAAAGTAATCAAAACGGCAACGCTACGCTGTACATGAGCCATTTGGTTGTGCAGTCACACGATTGGGGTCAGCATTACCGTTCAAAATTTTCAAAAAGGGACACAAAAAGAAGATTTTCAAAAGAAAAGTGGCACAAGAAGGGGAATTCTGAGAAAAAAAGGGGCAACTTTAAAAATAAGAACATTTTAATTTTTATTAAGTTATTTTCACTGAAAACATAAACGTTACAAAAAATAAACCTCTTCTTATGTATAAATAATACATAATAAATGTACATATATAGTCGAACTTTACTATAATGAATCTGCATGGGACCAAACAATCCCCATATTGTACAGGGGCCTAATTCTGGCAGTCGTGATCGAGTACTTTCTTGATTCGAAAGCAATTTTATTTCAGTCGATACTGAACGAATCGAAATTATTTTTTCAGTATTGTGAAACTCAAATTAATGCTTTACAACACTGAAAAAATTATTCCGATTCGTTCAGTATTGACTGAAATAATTAGATACTAAATTGCTTTCGAATCGAGAAATTACTCGATCACGACTGCCAGAATCAGGCCCCAGAACTTAAATTTTTCCACTTTTGTTTATAAAAACTGGTATTTTGTTCGATTATCGATTTAGCATTTGCTTCATTAATATCTTTAAAAGGACAAGTTTTAAGACTTTTGCCTTAGGTGCTTAATTGCTTGTATCTTTGCTTTTAGAATTACATACGCAAAGTGCTGGAAAATAAACTGCTAGGCTACAAAACTTTTTTGTGCTGCTAAAGCCCATATGACACTACATTTTTAATGCATTGTTCAAGTTTTGGTGAACAGTACAAATATAATGTAATAGAAAAATTTACCAAGTGCAAAGAGTTCAGCTGTATTAAGATAAATGGCAAACTGTCAACAATTTTTATAAAGTTATCGATAAAAAATGAAGTTATGTCAAAAAAAATGTAAAATTGTTTAACTTAAAATTGACATTTCAAGCTTGAAATATTAAAAGTGTTGCTGAATCAGCGGTTTATGGGCAAATTCAGCGATTTACCGCTTTTTGTTTTTAGGTTTCTCATAAACAAAAAGTTGGCAACATTTAATAAAATAAACAAAACAGGGATGGCTAAGTTGTTTCAATTGTACTTTTTTGTTCATACTTTTTGAACAAAGATGTATAATACCTTTTTGTGGTATTTTTTATGAACATAAATAAAATTAATTTCAACTAAAAAAATCTTTTAGTACAATTAGGGTAAAAAAGTACAATTTTTAAAGGTTGTTGGTACAATTTTAAAAATTCTCAACGCCATCCCTGAAACAAAACCATAACAAGAGAAAAAAAAAAACTACAAAACTTTGTTTACATTTTTTATAGTTTGCTCCAGTTTGCTCTTTCTAACATTTACTGTTTCTTTCTATCAATTCTATATCAATTAATGAATAAAAAATGTAGTGTCATAAGGGCTTTATTTAACTTTTAATAATCAAATTTATTTTAAAAGAAATGCTGCTACATTTTTGTTCACTAAAAACGAGCGATTGCGGTCAAAATTGTTATCACAGATTCTTTTTTCTTTTAATCCTATTTTCCTCTTTGGGAATCGCCTAACCGAAAATTTTTTATATGGAGACAAAAATGTATGAGAGTCAAATTGATATTTAAAAAATTGCTAAGTTTTGAAGAAAACTTAACGTAATGAAAATTCATTATAAGGAGATCCAATTATACTAAGTTTTGAAATTTGTTCATTACACAGAAAAAAATTTTTGCGCCAGTAAAAGAATTAATCAAAAATAAAAACAGTTTTAATTAAATATTTAATCAGGTGAATTAAATTTTTAATCAAGTGTATTAAATGTTTAATTGACAATATTTCAATTAAACGTTTAATTCACTTGCGCAAAAAATTTTTTCTGTGTATATAGAGAGCTTCAGTGTACAGAAGTTCACTAAAGACTTTATAGTATAGATGCGTTCGAATATATATATATATATATATATATATGCACAGTGAAAATACACGTCTTGTTTGCAAGTTAACGTGTATGAACTGTTGAATATAATTTTACCACAGCTGGAAATATATAAATTCGTTTTTATTTAAATTTTGTCGTTCCATTTTTAATTTCTACAACATTGATCTTAGATACTATAAAGTGTATATATTATGAATCCAAATGAGGAGCGGAGTTGAATAAATTATGTCCATCTGTCCGTCTGTAAGTTTTGTCTGCCCATGTGTATGTTGAAATTTGTTTTCCAAAGACCCCAGAATGATTATAAATTTATATTGCATATAGCCCGAAATAGTTTTATATTGAAATTCAACTAGATCTGTCCACAAATGGCTGAGATATGAGCAAAACCCCACGACCGCGTCTAATTTTCACCCATAAACCTGTACTTATTGATGTCTCACTAAAACCTATACGGACATGTTCTGGTAATTGAAATCAAGTGAAATTTAAATCGATCATAATTTTCAGTTGCATTTTTTTAGAAATTAGCGTAGCTTTTCCTGATTTCAAAAGTAGTTTAGGAAAAGGAAAGTGGTCCTTGAAGTATGTATATAAAAAGAAATATTTTTATAAACTTTGAACAAGGGAGAGTTTTAAAAATTTGTCCGATTTAAATTGCACGTAATTTTGATTTCCAGAACATGCACAATAAACATTAATTTTTTCACTTTCACCTTAAATAAACTTGGTGGCATAGTGAAAATTAACAAAATCGGTTACTAATGGACTTATGGCGTTTTCTTTTTTGCGTAAAATTCTGCATTTATTCTGCCTTTTACATTTTTTTATGTTCTTTTCTGAAAAACATGTGTTATTTTAAAAGTGTTAAGCGTTCTTTTCAGATGATGTTCCCTTTAAAATTAAAAAAATGCTACATGTTCAACGCTCATTTTTATTAAAAGGGCATGAGTGCAGCACTAGATCATGGCAAATTCAGTACAAGGTGGTGGCAAGTTTCAAGCCGTAAAAACTAACAATGCAATACAAAAAACATCTGCTGTTGGTTCTGTTGGCTTTGGATTGTTTTAGTCTTGCCAACACCTGTAATTGAATTTACCTTGCGCTAATTGTACTTTCTTGTTAAATGCCGAAATTTGTGTTCTTTTGTAAACGTAAAATATGAAACACTTCTTAAAAATTAGGGGTGCATTTAAAAATGTTGCCAAGTCACATGTAACACTTATGCAACACTTTTTTTAAGAAAACGCCATTAGTAATAGACTTATAACAACTTTTATTTTTTTTTGTGCTTTGCCACAATAGCGCCTATATCATGAGAGATATGTAAATTTATATCAGATATTTCTTATTAGGAGAAGTTGTACCTGATACGATTTTATTAACTCTATGGTTAAGGGTATAATAGATTCGACACAGCCGAATAAAGTGATATTTCATGTTTTTATTTGATCAATAATACAGAAACACTTACTGAATTCTTGGTAATAGGACAAGCTTAAAAGTTATAGTATAACATTACTAATAAAAAGAAAAAAAAAATTAGTATGGTGTGATTTTTTTACAAAAAAAAAAAAAAACATTAAGGACAAAACGTAAAAAAGTTTTGATTGAACTGGACGTTTAATTCATGGGAGGATAATATTAGGACAGATCAAATTGTTTATGCATTGCAGTGTTATGCTGTTTCTTTTGTTGTTATATATCCATTTTCAAAAATATACATCTATATTTATTTATAAGCTCATATGTTCCTTATAGGAATTTCAAGGATTATATATATATAAGTTCAGGTATCTATGCACTTTTAGTCTATTGGAAAATTTTTTGTTTTATAATGCTTATTTAGAAAAGCAATCGGTTCAGCGGATGCACTAACATGTGGTAAAGTAAAAACAAACGAACATATAAAAGCTGGAAGTTCAAAAAGGGCACAAGCATTTACAAAAGTGAATTTAAAATTAAGGGGCAAAGAAAGTGGCAAGGCAGTCAAAAAAGGGGCAAAATGCGACTTTAGTCGCATAACAGTAACGCTGGTTGGGGTATTAAAAAGTGTGAACATTTCTGCATTGCGGCAATCGTGTTATCCCAGCTTTAAATTAAAAATAAATTTTCAGACCCTTCACCGAAAGTAAAAGTTTGTCATTCCGTTTGTAGTTTCTATAATATTGATCTTGGACCCTATAAAGTATATATATTCTGGGTCCTTAAGAGGAGCGAAGTTAACTGAACGATGTCCGTCTGTCCGTTGAAATGGGTTTTCTAGGACCCCAGATATGTGAGGGACTTGGTAGTTATATATTTATGTCACATATGGTCTGGAACTGTTTGATATTGAAATTAAGCCTTTTCGGGCCACAAATTGCTGTGATAATTTTACCGAAAAATCCATTGTTGTTTTTGTTTCGTTATTTTTTAATGTATATCTGAAGAACGGCCGCAGCCAAAGTTTCCAAATAAGGTACAAGCATCTTGGTTATCAATTAGCTTTTGAGAATAAACATAACATAAACAAAAAATGCATTTTTCTAAATTACAATGAAACAAAATAATAGCTACGTTTTACACCAAACACTAATGTGTATTTAGCGTGTCAAATTTTGAAAGCAAAGTTTGTACCAATAAGCGATATTCACCACGGTTGTAGAAATTTTCAACATTAAATTGTTAAAAATTTTGCGCCAAAAAAAGTAATTATTAAATAAAGGCAAAACAAACGAAAAACAAAAAGTTTTCATATCCATCACAATATACCCAAAAATCACAATATAACACAAATTGATTTTGAAATAACAAACCCTTCTTTAATAACATTTAATGTTCAGAAAAAGGCAAACCAATTAAATGATTCACTTGCTGAAGATTATTTCATGACAAATGACACGCTATTATATATTTTTAGCAATTTAAGAAGTAAGCTATCATCGGGAGTAGACAATATACCAAATATTATACTGAAAAATATTCCAGAGTCTCTGGTACTTGAATACTGCACTCTTTTTAACAATATGTTAAACAACTCTTACTTCCCTCACGCCTGGAAAACAGCTAAAGTAATAGTCCTGCCAAAAAAGAATAAAGATAGTAGCGAACCAAAAAACCTACGTGCAATAAGCTTACTGCCAAATATAAGCAAAATCTTCGAAGTTTGCATAAATATTAATATAACAAGATTATGTAAAAAATTTTCACTTATAAATGATAACCAATTCGGGTTTAAACACAAGCATTCAACTATCCATGCTATACATTTACTCACATCCAATATCTACTGGAACTGGAATAAATCTTTCTGTTAAGGAGCCTGCCTGATAGATTTCGAAAAAGCTTTCGATAGTATCTGGATAGCAGGTTTAATCTATAAATTAATTAAATACAAATTTCCTCTACATTTAATATTTCTTATTCATAACATGCTAAGCAACAAATCCTTTTTCGTCTCTAATAACAATAAAGTAAGTTCGAAAAATTTCATCATAGTTAATGGTTTACAACAAGGCATGGTTAACTCCCCAATTCTCTTTAATTTATATATACATGATCTCTTGAATCAAATAGAAAATATCATTGGAACTTAAAAACAAGTTTAACATTGTAGAGAATTATGCTACTGATTGGCACATGAAAATTAATAGTAGTAAATGCGAGACCATACTATTTCGACCCCCAGTCAATAAGTGTAACAATAATGTCAAAAAAAATTGGAAATCCTTCAAAATTAAATCCAAGGACAATGTGGTTATTCCCAATAAAGAAACGGTTAAATACTAAGGTATTCACTTAGATAAGTTTCTTTATTTTAACACACACGTAAACTTACAAATAAGTCTGGGTTCACACTATGAAAGTTTTCTTTTAGAAAGTCTGAGTTTATTGGTGAGAGGGGAAGAGAACAAGCTTTTCATCATTCCTCTCTCACCCATAAACTCAGGCTTTCTGAAAGAAAACTTTCATAGTGTGAACCCAGACTAATTAAATCAAGAAATGCATTTTATATGTACAAAAAACTATTTTTCTCCAAATACATTCATTCAAATGTAAAAATTACTTTATATCAATCATTATTACGTTCTGTATTAACATATGGATGCCAAATATGGTTTAATATATCGCCGTCGTATATGGAGAAACTAAGAGTATTCGAGAGAAAATGCTTACGAGCGTGTACTCTCCAATACAAATCTGCTCACAGTAACTATTTAAAATACGTTTCAAATAAAAAGCTTTATAATGTAGCAAAGATAGGCAGGATCGATAACTTCATTATACACCTAATAAGGAATCATATTGTAAAATGCACTGAATGTTCCGAAAATAATTTGATTATGGCTCCATACTATGCTTCCAATGAATTTATTCATAAAACACTCCAAAGTGGATTCGTACCACCTGAGGCTTTTGTATACCTCGATAGCAATGACTACATCCAAAACGAATTCGGCGTTCCTATACTTTATCATTTGTATAGACGAGCCAATATTAGAGCAATTCAAAGCAAACAACTTACAGATACTAATACAAGATATGACACTAGTGTTTATAATAAAGATAAAAATATGTTTCCAAACGTAAATATTAATAAATTTTGGTGGCTTACAAGGTAAGTTCCACTTCCTCTCGTTTTTACCTAAATAACTTTTATTTTTTTATTAACCCTTATTTATTTAAGTAAGGTTTTTTGCTTATTTTTTCTTTACATTCAATTAGTAATATGTAAATACAAATGGAAATATTGTATAAAAATATTAAAATTTATGTCAAAAATACAAATATTGTAATATTTAGTATACTAGAGAGCTCGATTAAGGGACAGTGTATAAAGGAGA
Source organism: Pollenia griseotomentosa (assembly GCA_963931875.1). Taxonomy (NCBI): domain Eukaryota; kingdom Metazoa; phylum Arthropoda; class Insecta; order Diptera; family Polleniidae; genus Pollenia; species Pollenia griseotomentosa. The sequence goes on along the minus strand of OZ007562.1, from coordinate 43,982,833 downwards.
AAATTTAAGATATAATTACTGTTTGTTTATTTAAGTTTAAGAATACATAAATCTGTTAAATAAACGCCTAAAAAAAAAAACAAGAAAAAGTTAATAAGAACAAGTTAGAGTGTTATATTCGGCTGTGCTGAATCTTTGATACCCTCCACCGACAATACGAATATTTCAGGAGTGATATCTGTATGATGTCTATTTATTATTGATTTATCTTTATAAAAACCGACATCAGCATTAAAATTGGTTGCGGCTTAGACCAATATTAAATTATTGACCGACAAATGCTATTATGATAGCATTATTTATAACGGTTTTAGGCGTACTAAACTGTTTTCTGGGAGTAGAGTTTATATGGGGCCTAGAGTAAATTGTAGACCGATCGTCACGAAATTTCTTAGTGTAATTTCTAGTCCTAAAAAACTGTGACGTGCCAAATTTTGTTATGATAGCATTAATAATTACGGTTTTAGGCGTGCTAAGCTGTTTTGCTGAAATCTTTTAAATCTGGTACCGTTATAACCAAAAACTACATTTTCTTATACAACTTTCTATCTCTGAAATCTACTGCCTCAGAAACCGGAGTTTTATGATTTGAATGTCAAAATGTTTTGGCTGCCTTCAAGAAAGTTAAATTAAGATTGTAAAAATAACCGCTTGTTTGGTTCATTTATTTGTGGTTCATCATCGATTTTAATGGAAACAATTCTAATCATGACTAAACAAAAGTCCAGCAACAATTTATTGCTTTGCCAAGGAACACCAACATATTAGAAAACACTTCCACAGAACTTAAAATATTTAATATTTTGGCGAAACTTTTAAAGAATTTAGCAAAAAACAAATTGTTCATAAATAATAAATACATATCGAGGGCGTAATATAAAAAGGCGTAACTCGAGTTTTGCTCACCAAGGAAGAATGAAACTTAATAAAATCCGTTGAATTTTAAATACAAAAAAAGTTTTTTTAAATGTTTTATAAAAAGATGCAACAAATTTTATATTATAGCCAACCATATTATTATTATTGTCAACTAGGGTTTTTTCCCGGGATTTCCATTATTTTATTTCCCGTTTTCCCGGGATTTTTCTTGCGGGATCCCGGGAAATAAAAAATTCCTCATAATTTCAGAAAATAGCTATTTATACTTTGAAATTTAGTTTTCTATTCTCTAAAAATTAGCATCTGTGGGTGGGTTGTGGATTAGATCAATTACAAGAAGTGAGTACATGTATTTAAATCAATATCTCCTGATGCAATAAATCTACTAAAAGCAGAATGGGAAGTGCAACAGTTGATAATTATTACATTTAGTGAAGTGAAGAGTTAATAAAGTACATTAATTCAAAATAAGATGCAGGCAGTAAAGTTTCATTGTCCATGAACAAGTCTTAAAAATAGGAGATACCTAAACATATCGCTCCTTTATTGCAACATAGTCATAACTACAAAAACAAACGACCTTGGCAAAATGCGATTAAAGTATTCAAAATGTACCGACTTAAAGATATATTTTGCTATAGCTTCGGTTCAGTTTGAGATATAATACGAGAAGGTATGAAGGAAAAATTTGCTAAAGTTACTTAAAATTTTGAGACATGACTATGATGCAATGATGGAGCGGTATGTTTATTAGGTGATAAACACAAATTTTCAATTTCAATTTGTGTTGGTTTATATACCCGTGAAGTGCGGGTAAACCGAAATAAAATAACATTTTGGAAACTCCTGTAAGATACTACATACAACATACAACTTGAAATAGACATTGTCCTAAAGATTACAAATGGACCTATTGAAATGAAAAGGTTTGTAAGAAGCAGTCCGGTTGATGCTATTTTTGCATCAACCTTGACATACATTTGACTGATATAGACGTTGTTTATAAAAAAGAAAAAATTGCTTCTGTTTGTGAATCCGAAGCATGCTACAACGGGGCACTTTTAAACTTTTTGTCCAACCTCGGTAAAAAATGAACGAAATTTTTCGGAAATATGATAATTAGTAAATAAAACCAGAAATATACTTTTTGACGACTTACCAAGCGCTTTGATTGTGTCAGAAAGTTATTTCCTAAGCCGTTAAAAAATGTTATATATTTCTTTAAAATGTTTTATCTATTTTATTAATTAACTTTTTGATCTCATATCTTGAGTACCTCAATTTTTATTTTGTTTTTATTATTGTTTTATGAATTATCCAGAGCATAATAATACTGAATAAAAGCATAATAATAGGGAATAAAGGCGTGAGGTGATAATAATTCAAGTTCCTATTTCAATCTTCAATTCATTTTTTAGTATTGAACCATTTCATTTACTTTCTTTGTAAACAAGTTCCCTTACGTTTTTTTATAAAAGTATTTTTTCATTAATTAATACCAAAATTTATTTTGTATTATTTATATGGAGCGGGATCCCGGGATCCCGGGAAATTTAAAAAAATTTCCCGCTTTCCCGGGAATCGAAAAAGTCCGGGAAAAAAAAACTTTATTGTCAACCAAAATGGAAAAAAAGTTTATCTTGAAAAAATGGATGTACGCCTTTTATCTACTAAGCCATCGATATAGACAATAAACGTTTCTGATTACAATAAATAGAAATATATATTTAAAGAATCAAAACAATCATTTATGTAAAGGCTGGTCCAATAATAGCACTGTGCAACAAAAAAAACCAGCCTCAACACTTGCAACTCGAAATGAAAGTAGACTACTAGTGGAGCAAATCTGCCAAAGGGTTTTGAAAAGTTAGCTCGGGTTCCCGAAATATGGGCCCCTAAAATTTTTGAAATTTTTGAAAAGGAAAAATATGTCTGCAGTAGAATCGTATGGTGATCTTTTTCTTAGAATTTATTAACCCTCTAACTGATGTATTTAAAACGGATTTTCCAAATTCCAAGCCTTGAAATTTTTGAATTTTTCGAAACCCCGTTTTACATACATTACACGATTTTTTGGTCTTAGAAGACCCCTCTAAAGTGCCGTTTTAGTGAAGAGATCTGAAATTATTTTTTAGCTCAGAAGTACATTAAGTATATTTGTTTTGACTTATACCAAACGCCTTTTCAAAAAATTCAAAAACTTTAGGGGCCCAAATTTCGGGAACCCGAGGTAACTTTTGAAAACCCTTTAGCAGATTTGCTCAACTAGTAGTCTACTTTCATTTCGAGTTACAAGTGTTGAGGCTGGCGGCGATGACCTTAACGTCAAGTTTTTTGCCCAACTTAATTTGAATTTTCTTTTTTTCAGTGTTTGACATGGGGAGGTACACAATTGAGCAGCGGGTTAAGATTGTTAAAGCCTTTTATGAAAATAGGCGTTTTAATCAAAATTCATTTCGTGTACTTCGTGGTTTTTTCGGCACAATTCGCGCAAATTTTAGCAAACCGGGTCCGTAGGCAATATGAAAACACCTGTGCAAGCTCGACTTTTCCTTGTTGCGAGATAATAACGGACTTCTTATGGCCATAAATTAACACACAGCCAACGAAACAATGGCTCTTTTGCGCGAGAAATTCAATGGATCATGTTATCGTCAATAAGCCTAGAACAATTCAGGAGCTAAAGGATGAGATATTTCGTCACATTAACGACATTGAACCTCAATTATGTCGCAGATTACCCGAATAAATGATTGACCATAGGCCCTAAATAGTAGCCGACTATACTTTCTTACTTATTTATAATGGATATTTGTAACCAAAAAAAATTTATTATTTGTTATAATAGTTATATGTAACCAAAAAAAAAATTTTTGGTTGAAGTAATGGTTAATTAATCTTCATAAAAGCTGACGTCAGCGTTTACTTACACTACGCCACAAAAAAAATTAACCTCAAAAACAGTGTTGCCAATTTAGCCATTTAGTGGCTAGATTTAGCCATTTTTCACCCTGTTTAGCCATTAAAAAATTAGCTTAGCCATTAGCCAATTTTTTTTAGCAATTTCTCAACTTGTTTAGCCATAAAATTTTTTTGTCGTTTTTCTTTTAAAAGAATAATTTTCATTTTATTTTAAAAATTTAAAAAGTAAAATACAGTGAAAACTCCGTATAGTGGACACTCTCTTTAGCGGACACCCCCTTTTAATGGACAAAAGCTCTGAAACGTAGCACCAAAAAATAATTTTCATGTAAATGAACCTCCGATAGGTGGACACTCCCTTATATGCACATGGACAAGCATTTTGTATATATTTTGGTTGAAAACCCTCCATTATGTGGACATCTTCATAAAATCGCTGAAAATTTTTTAAATATTTTTGAATAATTTTTTTTACCTGGCATCGCTTTTGCATATTTTCGTTTTGTTTTCAAATATTATTCATTTGGTAACTCTGAAGCAACTAAATATGTAATTATGTTTTTCTGCTGTGTATGGGGAACAGAGACCTGCGCCGATCGGCTGAAAGCCGGCTGAGCCGAGCCGCCGAAAATTTTGAATAGCCGCCGCCGCCGAAAAATTTTCGGCTTATGTCGGCTTAAAATCAGCCGCCGTTTTGATTTTTTTTTAATTTAATTTTATATATATATTTAATTTATCAATGTAATTTTTTTTAATTTTTAACTCTTGAATTCATAATGCCCACACACAGAACTAAATAATGGTATACACATAGTAGATTCGATAATGCTTTTTTAGTATTGTGTGTATATTACACATTTTTTTTAAACAAATTTAGTGTGGAAGGCTTTATTAATGTTTATACATACATATATAAAAAATAAACTCTGAATTCAAGTAAAAAATGTATTTTTGTTTTTTTTTTAAATTAAAATACCCTTAAAGTGTAATTTTTTATTTAAGGTTTAAAGTTATTTAAATATACATATCGTACTTGTTGAACAATGGTGTATTAACTTAAACTTTTAATTTTTTCACTTTTTGGAAAAAATTGATATCTACCCGCTGAAAAAATATTGTGCCATTTTTCTACTTTTTGGCAATGAAACGGTTGATTTAAAAATTCTTTTTCATATGCCTTTAATATTAAATTAAAAAGTGTTTTGGTTCTACAGAAAAATTTGAGTCAGTACAAGTATTGTTAAACAAGTATGATATGTACATATTTGTATACATATGTATATAAATATGAAAAAAATCTTTGATATTGTTTTGAATACAACAAAGTGTAAGCCGGCTGACAGCCGATTTTGAGCCGCCGCCGATAATTTTCATACGAGCCGCCGCCGCCGATAAAATCTGTCGGCGCAGGTCTCTGATGGGGAATTCACGAAATTTAGTTTTTGTTGTTAAATTAACTTATTGGTTTTGTGTCAAAAATGGCTTCACAGCAAAAGTGTTTAACATAAAAAGAAAAAGTGGAAATTATTGAATCCTCAAAAAAAGATAAATGTTCGGTTCGGAAATTAGCAGAAAGGTTTGTTATTATAAAATCGGCTTTCATATAAACAATTTTTTTAAAGCGATTTAAAATTATAAATTACAAAACATTTTAAACTAGTGAACATGTACGTATTAATGAAATTTGAATGATCTCTTTTGGTTTTGTTTTTGTTATTAAATAAAATACAACAAATATTATGCACATTTTATTAGACCTCCCCTTAGGTGGACACCTCTCAATAATGGACAAATTTCAGGCGACCGCAGCTGTCCACTATAGAGAGTTTTCACTGTAATCATTTTTAACAACTAAAACGCCTTTTATTTAAATCACAACTTTTACATATGTTGCAAATCGCTATAAACTATGATGATGAAACATCTTTCAAAAGTATTCCAATACTAAATTTATAAAATGGATCAACACAAACATTGGCGTTTCTTTCTGGTTGCAAGTATTTCAATAAAGAGATGCAGACGGCAACAAAATTTTTTTAGAAATTCGATTTTATCAGTTCGGTAAATATTTTTAACATAACAATAAAATAAAAACTATGCGTTTGTGCTGATGTTTGCAACACCTTAAAATATTGGTCCTAAGCCCACCTTTAAGTATACCGAATGACTCAGAATCACTTTCTGAGCCGAATAAATGTTTGTCCGGCTGGATGGCTGTCCATGTAAACCTTGTGCGCAAAGTACAGGTCGCCATTTTGGAGATTATTTGATAAAATTTGGTACAAAGGTTCTAATGTGGTGTAGGGTATCATATAGTCGGGGTAATTTCTTACGTGTTTTTAATTGTAGATCTGGACTCAAAAGGTTGGGTAAATGTTGTCGTCATTATGATTAACCTTCAAATTATTTAAAACGAGTGATTCCTTTTAGATGAACAATAACGACATCGAATTTATCGATGATTTAATATTTTAAATATCTATCAAAATATTAATTTACGTTTATTCTTATTATTTATTTATTTCTTCATTTTTAGCCATTTTTTCCGTAAATGTAGCCATTTTTGGTCACCAAGTTTTGGCAACACTGCTCAACAATTAGATATTTTCTAAGCTAAATTGGGGCTGCTGATCAAGAATATGGCATTCATTTATTTTTCACAAGAAGCGTTTTCGAGATATACGCGAAAATCGTGTTTTTCTGCAGTTGTTTTAGGTATTTCGAAAAATCTCGAGAACTTAACTCGCTGCTCAATTGTGTACTGCAAAAATTCTACAATATCTCTGAAACTACAGGGCAAATTTAAAAACAATGTAAGCAAGCAAGGCTTAAAGATAATATTGTTGCCGAGTTTCAGATTTTTTTAACTGAATATGGTCAACCGTCAAAGTGCCTTAATTTTGGACATAACGGTATATCTCGAAAACTAGAGCTGATAGAGAAAAATGGATATTAGATTTGAAATCAGCGACGTCAAATTAGTTAAAATTTGGAATCATATTCCAGACCGCAAGCGTACTGTTCCGCAGTTTAATAGTAGCATTCTTAAAAAAAAATTATGAAAATTCAAATTCTGAAGTTTTTACTAAATATGCCGATATTTCTTAATTCTTCGTCCGACGATAACAATTTTACGCTTACTACGTTTGAACCAAAATATGATTTTAGATACTTTAAAAAAAAATGTAAACATTTTATTTAAATCTTAAATTTTGAAAAAACATAAAAAATCACTTGTTTTCAAGTTTAAAGTCCTGTAACTCAGTAAATTATTATCCGATCGACACAGTTTGGACATGTTCTGAAAGAGAAAAGAGATATCTATGCAGCATGTTCAGTTCTCGAGATTTTTCGAAATACCTAAAACAACTGCAGAAAAACACGATTTTCGCGTGTATCGCGAAAAAGCTTCTTGCGATAAATAAATGAACGCCATATTCGAGATCAGCAGCCCGGATTTATCTTAGAAATCATCTCATTTTTTAGGTTATGACAAAAAGTTAAAAATTTGTGAACCAGTGTTATTGACCGGCAATCACAAAATTTTATGATTTTTTAGAAATTTTAACTAGTTTGAGTTAAATATCATAATTCGTAGCAGTTTTAGCCGAATTAAATGATTTTCAGGAGGGGAATTTATATTGGACCCATTGTAAATTATAGACCAATTATCTCAAAATTCTGTAGAGTGATATCTGTCATTGAAAAACATAAATTTAATGAAAATTTCAATACAGCGGTGAATATGGGACCTAAGGTAAATTATGGACCGTATATCACAAAATTGCATAACATTTTTTCTGGCCATATGAAACTATGTTGGAAAATATTTTACCACAATAAATATATCTGCTACGGTTTTAGGCGTTTTTAGTTAATTTACCAGAGTGGGCTTTATATGGGGCCTATAATAAATTATTGACCGATCATTACGAACAACAAGAATGGCAGGTGTTATGGATTGCTTAGCTGTAAGTTTTTACTGCTAATTAAAAGCTTTTATGTCAAAATTTGTATATGTTTACATAGGGACTGAAATGTTAAATATTCTTGTAATGTTGTAAAAAAAAGTCCAAATGCAATTGCGAGCATGGGACGAAACAATGAACGACTATTAGAGGATAAGTCCGCTAGATTGATTACCTTTTGGGTTGAGAATCAAAACCAATTTAAAAAATGAATTTAAGTTGCAATAAAATAGCTTGTAGTCCTTGCTACTTCGGTTCCTTCAGAAAGGTGCTTATCTTCAGCACAATTTTTCAAAAACAGTCATCTAGTTTAACGATTTTTTATGTATGTATGTATGTAATATTTGAAAGAACGAATTTATAAGATTTGTTTGTTTAATTAAAAGGCCTTATAATTCACACTCGTTGTTGTTTGTCTGGAGATTGTAAGGAAGTAAGTTCCAATAATTATTCTAAGTACTTTATTAATTTTCAGTTTTGCGTATAGGACAGAGCACTGTGCGACAGTGCAGCGGTAATTTTGTTTCTACATAATTTAAATCGGAGGAGAATAAATAAATAAATAAAGGTAAATAATTTGAAGCACAGAGTCGTTGAAGCAACGTTCTGTTTTACTAAAAAATATTTTAATGCTTCTTCATTTACGTCTTAACTTTTCAAAGTTTTCGCTGAAATGATTACATTTATCACCAGACACCCCGAAAACATCCAACATGTCTACCAAATTTTAAAAAATTTTAATATTTCTACAAACATGCTTCAAGTGTTTGTCCAAACAGCAAACACCACTCACTATTAACAACACAAAATATTTTTACAATCGTAAATTTTTAACATGTTTTCCAAGCAATTTGTATGGTTTATTCTGCTCTTTAGAATTTTTAAAGAACTTCGATTTTAAAAAAATGATAGGATATTAATAAATTAATTACTTGAGATACTCTCCCAATCTTATTTTAAATAAATTTAAATTTGTTGGTGGTTAAGCATGTCTTTATGCATCAGTAGACTTCCACAATATTTTAAAAATTTACAAACACAGATTCTTAACCAAGATTTTATACATATTTCAAATTATTTAGTTTCAGCATAATATAAACAAATGGTACTATGAACATATTTTTGTATGAAATATCTGTCCATTCGTCGACGATAAATATAAACCTTCCATGATTTTGTTTGATTTCTTCAATCTTGTTTTTTAGTTCTTGGCGATTTAATAAATTAAACTGGAGAATATTCGCAATATCATTGATTCCGCCGAAATGAAGATTCTCCAGAACGGGCTTATATTTGACACAATGATTCATTTTTGGCAGCGTATTTTAGTCAAGTCTCTTTAGAACTACTTGGAACGAAATTAAATTTTATTTGGCGTTGTCAAGCTTGTGGACTTATTAAGGGTGATTAATAAGTCGCGGCGTCAAAGAACCTTTGCAACTCATCATTTTGGGGCACTTCAGACACCTTACTTTGTTTTTTTAATCCCGTTCAAAATAACCCCAGAGTTGACATCTGTATATCAATATGTGACAGCGCATAGAGAAAGGGACCTAAGGGTAAAAAAAATCAATTTTCACTTTTTTTTTTTTTTTTTGATGTGGACAACATCTGAGCATCGAATGAGACCGATCCCATGCCCCAAAAGTGTTCTCTCCCAGAGATACATATGTGCGTTTTATGATGTGATGGTACACCAAAGATACACGTATTTAAATCTTTAAAATGGCTCTCCTGAACAAAACCAGTTTTTACCCTTAGGTCCCTTTCTATTTTGCGCGTCACATATATTCATTATTTAGAATACTCTCACACAAGTTACTATTCACCGTTTGAAAAAAAAAACACTTTTTTATAGTACAGTAGTTCCCGCTTAAGTGCGCATCGAAAGTAATAAAAATACTTCCATGTACAAGAAAAAAATGACATTTTAATGAAAACAAAACAAAAACTGTTAAAAAAATAAAACAAATTTTGAGAAAATTGTAGAAAAATAAAAAAGACAAATAATATTGATGAAATAAATGGTGTTTATTATAAAAAAGGTAATGCAATTTTTGAATGTCTATTTTTTTTTGTATATGTATGTATGTGTTACGCAAAAACATTTTGTCAGTTGTTTTGTTATAAAAGCAAAATCTCGCTAATGTCAAAAAAGTAAAATGTAAACGCACTAGATTTTGAGGAAGATTTCGTATGAAATCTATTAGATTTAGTTTTAATGTAAATGGCCTATTACATAAATTTATATGCACATACATATTTATGAAAAATATAATTATGTTTTGTATGTAATACTAGCTTAACCCGGTGCGCTTCGCTACACTGCTTAAACCACTTCTTCAGTTGAGAGATATTTAATATATGCATCCTATGGAAGGTTTTCCCCCCTGCGCCTTCCCGCTTTATTTTTATTTTCAAAAGTGTAGTATACCATAGGAGTGACTTCTACTAAGTTTGAACATTCTTACTATAACAGTTCTTAAGATATGTGATATTAAACATTGGCGTCCTATGGGGGGTAACATTTCCCCGCTGCTATTTTATTTCAATTTTGGGGTTCAGAAGATCATACTACAAAAAGTTTAATAAAAAGAGTGCGGCGGCTCTAAATTATATTTCTATCTATGAGGGGTACTGCTCCTCCTCTGTCCATTTCTATATTGAAATTTAAAGTTTGCCATAATAGTAGCTTTAACCACGTTTGAAGACTCTCCCTTTAATAGTTCTTGAGTTGAGAGATATTTAATATATGCATCCTATGGAAGGTATTTCCCCCCTTCGCCTTCCCGCTTTATTTTTATTTTCAGAAGTGTTGTATACCATAAGAGAGACTTCTGCAAAGTTTGAACATTCTCACTATAAAAGTTCTTAAGATATGCGATATTAACCATTGGCGTCCTATGGTGGGTACCACTTCCCCCGCTGCTATTTTATTTCAATTTTGGGGCTCTGAAGATCCTACTACCAAAAGTTCAACAAAATGCGTGCAGCGGCTCTTAATTATATTTCTATCTATGAGGGGTACTGCTCCTCCCCTGTCAACCCCGCCCATTTTTATATTGAAATTTATATTTTACCATAATAGTAGCTTTAACCACGTTTGAAGACTGTCCCTTTAATAGTTCTTCAGTTGAGCGATATTTAATATATGCATCCTATGGGAGGTATTTCCCCCCCTGCGCCTACCGCTTTATTTTTATTCTCAATAGAGTAGTATACCATAAGAGTGACTTCTAGAAAGTTTGAACATTCTCACTATTACAGTTCTTTAGATATGCGATGTTAAACATTGGCGTCCTATGGGGGATTCCACTTCCCCCGCTGCTATTTTATTTTAATTTTGGGGCTCAGAAGATCTTACTACCAAAAGTTCTGCATAATGCGTGCAGCGGATCTTAATATATGCGATAATTAATATTGGCATCCTATGGGGGATACCAATTCCCCTGCCCGTATCGAAAAAATAAGTAGCCTATTTTATTTTTAGGGCTCACGTGATGTATCTGTAAAAATTTCAGGAAAATCGGTTCAGTAGTTTAGGAGTCTATAAGCCAACAAACAAACACACAAACAAACATACAAACATTTTTCATTTTTATATATATAGATGTATTTTATTCGACCTTATTTATTTTTAAGTATGTAATAATAAATTGTCGAGCTTAAGGTCTTTTTTTAAAATTTAAATGTTTATTCGAACCAATATTTCAGCAAATGTTAACGCCGTGTTAATATTATTAGAACCATTTATTTTGTCTTCCTTCCATGGTTTCAATTTCACTGGGGCATTTTTTTGTTGCACAAAGTATCTACGGATAAAACTAATAATGGCACTTAGTTGGATTATTTCCTCTTCTTCATCATCTGAAGATTCCGATAACTTTTTAAAATGATTCTCTATGATTTTCGAAATTCAAGTGAAATTTACTTTTTTACTTCAACTGCCGTTTTAAATATTTGTGTTGCCAAACATATATGTAAGTACAAAAATACTTTTACTAACTTTATAAATGCTTTGCCGGATATTTAAAGAAACCAAGTTTTTTGGTAACGCATTTAAGCGATTTATTTTGTTTAAATTTATGTAATTTCGGACAAAAATAATGAATCATTAAAAAGGGGAACGCATTTAAGTGAGGTCATTTAAGCGGGACTTTGCTCATGCAATTATGTGTAAATTTTATTGCCAGCACATTTTGCGCATTTAAGAGGGGAAATCATTTAAGCGGGGTGCATTTAAGCGGAAACTACTACTTTATTTCAATTTGTTTTTAGTATTTTTACAATAACACACGATTTTGTAAGCATTTTGCCGAAACGATACCCAAACAAAAATATCACCGCTTTCGAATCCTGAATCTTCAATTCGAGGGTTTATATGCAAATAGTGCTAAAACTGATTTTTTCGATAACGGATGGATAAAAATGGATATTTTGTAAACGGTTGTTCAATTGACAATTAAAGAGTTGTTGTCTAGTTAAAGTTTTGGATTTGAAGTCTATAGACTTCTATCAGGAGAGGCTTCATAGACTCGCAAAGTAGGATACCTCGGGTATTACAAAAATTAAAAACGTTCCTTTATTCTAAATTTTAGCTCGATGTTAAAAACTATTTTTAGTGTAATGCGCTTGTCGAGTTCTTCATTGTTTATCTCTTAAAGTTCGGGAAATTTCCGACTTTGAAAATTAAAACTTGCTATTTTTGACCTACCTTTGGTAGTACTTTGCAGATATAAGACTCTAGTTTAATATAATTTTTTTGAAAAATTATTCAGGATTACCAGCCAATCAATTTATATTCTACATTTTGCAAATTGTGAAAAAAATTCTTTTCTAATTAAGAAGTTATATGCATTTGAATTCTGAAAAAGTCGATTTTTTGCAATTCTTATTTAAAAAAAGTATCTTTTATATTTATAAAAAAAAAAATTTTAGCGGGCATTCCCCAAAATGGTCTGACAGGATGAAAAAATAAAATGTTGATAATCATCGCCTTTTATGGTTAATTATTATAAAAAAAAAGTCTATGTTTTTATAACAGAATGATTTAATATCATATCTCAGCTGTTTTACTTGAGGAAATTGCGCAGAAAACTGGAAAATTTTATATTTTCTTTTTAAGCTACTTCTAAACACATTTTTACATGAAAAAATATGTTATGTTTGCACTCTTTCTTCATAATCCCTCCATTACAATCAATTGTAAAAGGAGTATTAAGTTTTTTTGTTAAGGAAATTTGAAGATATTTATGGGAAAATGCATGGTGATAACAACAAAAAAATATATAAAAAAAATCTTACGTTCGCGACCGGTACATTAGCCAATTAAACACAAACCAAGAAAGATATTCACCCCTATTCTGCGTTTCGATTCGGATCGAAATTTTCTCCGTTTTTGGCAACTTTGGTGTTTTGTGCCAATGTTCTGTAACTCCCGCGTTGAAAAACTTTTCGATTGAAATGTGAGAACTGAAACAAAAATACCATAAGTTGAAACAAACATGTTTTTCTCACTAAACTGTTACTGAAACATTTTTGGCGAGTAATTTACTTACGTTACAGCTATTACACACAAAAAATGATACAGTATGACGCATTTTCTCCAATCGAAAAACAAGAATTAAAAATTTTAAGCACAGTTTGTATGACCCAATGTTTTTATAATAATTGTGCAATATTTTCAAAAAAAAAACATAAAATCATATTTGGGTATTTCGGGCTTTTTTTGGGAGTTGTTGGATTTTTTTTGTAAGTATAAAAAAAAATGGTTTGTATTAAGCATTAAAAGATCTATTTACTTGTCAAAAATTCATTAAAAAATATTAGGTAATAAAGATTTGATTGCATAAATAAAAATTTATATTACATATTGACAAAAACTCATTGCCAAATTTCTGCAACAAACTTTAAAACTATTTTAGTTATTGAAATCTATATACAATTTCCAACCCTTTGATGTATAATGAGTCTATTTTTTATAATTACAATTCTTATCATTTTATTACATACACTAATACTTTTTATGTAGATAGCACTTTTTTACCAAAAAAAAACCCCCGTGTGTGTTAAACAGCACGATACAATATTTATAAAAAAAAACGTTTTGGGAAAAAATTCTTTTTTCAAATTTAATTGACAGATGACCCTTCAGTCAAATACATTTTCGATAAATTGCAGATAGCACTATTTGAATTTAAGTCCACGATATGTAAGTCCCATGATCTCGAAATATCCAGAAGATCCCGGGATTTCGGGATCAGGATTTTCAATTCTTGGGTTTATTGGTGAGAGGGGTGAGAAGATTGGGGAGAGGTACTAAGCTGTATACAATTTTTAACCTGAAGTTACCTGTAGGTGTATATGGGCATTTCCCCAGAATGGTCTACCAGGATGAAAAAATAAAATGTTGATAATCATCATGTTTTATTACTTATAATTAGGGCAACTAAAAAAACAGTTTTAAGCTCTTAAAAAAAGCGTTTAAAAACATGAAAATAAGCTGTTAAAATAAAAAAAAAAGCAATTAAAATTTATGGTTTATTTTCCACTTTATTCGTTGAATGCGTTGTTACAGTAAATTATAAATTGATGCGATAAATTTTCGAAAAGAAACCCCTGTCTATTTGAAGTCAGCACGCTTTTGTACATAGAAAAAGTTCTTTCTACGTCTACAGATGTTAAGGGAGCATATTTAAAATTGAGTATTTGCTCTGAGGTATATTTTATACGATTGAACTCGCAATGCCGCTTGCCTCCCAGTATATCCACAATATCTTTTAGTACCGAAAATCCTTCATTTTTTAATAAAACAGATTCAAATTTTTTATTCACTTTGTCGCCTATATCCCCTGGAACACCGGAAATTTTTCTTACGGTGTCCATAACTATATTCACTTGGGAAACCAATGAAAGATTTTTTGTTTCCAATTTGGTTACTACTTCGTGTAAAAACCCAAAATTTACAGAAATGAACAATATTTGGTTGCGCAAATTATTTTCATTCATTAAAGCCTGGCATATACGCACTGCTGAAGAATCTGTAGAGTTTAAATTTGAAAAAATTTCTACGAAATTATCAAAATATTTGGCATAATAATTTACAGCCATTATCCACGTCCCCCATCGAGTTATCACTGGTTGTGGAGGTAGTGGTATATCTGGTGCTGTTTCTCGTAAGATTTGAACCCTTGCAGGAGATTTAAGGAACGTTTTTTTAGCATTTGAAATAAATTTGTCTACATTTGAGTAGTATTCTCTTATATGTTCACAAACTCTGTGAACTCCATGTGCAAGACAGGTTACGTGAGTTATATGTGGGTAAAATACAGCAATGGCCTTTGCAGCTTTCACCATATATGGTGCGGCATCACTTACAAAAAGAAAAATTTTCTGTTTATCTAGGTCAAATTCTTTCATTGAATCATCAAACAAACGTGCAATAGTGGAATGATTGACTTTTTCTAATACAGCTGTTTTTATTAAAAATCTTTTTTCTGAAATATTTTCATCCACATGCAGTATACCCACAACAACGTTTGCCACAAATCTGTTCGACGCATCGGTGGTCTCGTCTATAGAGACCCAAATAAAATGTTTTTGTATTTCTTCCTTTATTTTGTTAACTGTAGATTCATAAACTATTTTTGTATATTTGTTTCGAAGAGACGATTCAGATGGAATATGGAATGATGTATAGTTTTGAAGATAATGTTGTACTTTTAAATGTCGAATTTTGTATAATGGTATATCTGCTGATATAAAGGCTTCACAGAGATCAATGCAATATTTATCGGCGGCCGATGAACTTGTAGAACTTTGTAGAAAAGTTTGTTGTAAATTTTTTTTTGATTCTCTTTCTTTTAGATCTTTGTGCTTTTTTGAATCCAGGTGTTGTTTTATGTTGTAATTTTTATCAACAGATAAAGGTTTTGAGCACACGTTACACACTAAAGCTGATCCATCAGTTTTTAAATCTGGATACTGTTTGACTAGCTTGCTCAAGTAAACCGATTTGCTTTCCTTGACCTTAGGCATTTTCTAAATAATAAAACAATAAACCAATTTTAACAAAGGTTTTAATAAATTAAAAAAAATTTATACTTACATCCAAAACGCAGAGGCTATGAAGGTAATTTTATCTGTTTTTAAACTAAGACAACTTTAAAAAGTTTTAAAAATGTTATGCTTTCAACAATTCAATGAAATTTTTAAAATGTAAATTTGTTGACAGTAAAAACTTGGCTACTTTGATTTAAACGTTTTTTTTTCAACCAGAGTTGTAGCAGCACAAAAAGTAAGGCGATTTCATGAAATAAAATAAATGAAACAAATAAAAAAAGTTGCCACATCAAAAAAAGAAAAAAAACATAACGATTTTTGCAAATATTTATTAAATAATTTTTTTTTTCGTATGAAAAAAATGAAAAATTATCTTAAAATGACAAAATAAGTAAAAAAAAGCCGATATCGCAAAAATAACTTAAAAAAAGCCGATATTGCCAAAATAAGCAAAAAAAAGCCCTAACAAATATAGCTCATTTTCTTTGTTTTTTTATGATCGGAATTTCTGTTCAATCAAAATCTTTCTATCTTGTAAACAAAAAAAAAAGCAATTGCTTATTTTTGGTTGCCCTACTTATAATTATAAAAAAAATTCTATGTTTTTATAATAGAATGGTGTCATAGCATATTTCAGCTGTTTTACCTTAGGAAATTGAGCTGGAAAGTGAGAATTTTATATTTTGTTTTAAACTTTTAAGGATATTTTTATATTGAATTATTTTACATACTAAAAATATGTTATGTTAGCACTCTTTCTTCAAAATCTCTCTATTACAATCAATTAAGAAGATAAAAGTGTAAGGAGAAGAAAAAAGGTTCTTTTAACGGTAAAATTTTACTTTGTTTCTTACCTATGTTTTAATCGTACGTTCGCGACCGAAAACATCATTTTATTGTAATTGCTTTGCATTAAACGTCAACAGATGCCAGCCATAACACATTTTAATTAAGTTCGGTGTCACTAATTTGTAAAACCAAAAAAAAAAATTCTGGGTTGAAATTAAATAAATTTTTTTTACTTGCAAAATTTCGTACGTTCGCGACCGTAAGTATTTTTTTTTTGATAAGCAATGCATTTATTTTCTTAACACCCAAATATGCATACTTTCGTAGATGGGTAAAATATGTGATAAATCACAAAATAAAAAACGAAAACGTTACATAAACAAAATTAAAAGCGATCCACAAAAATTAAAAATTTTACGTGAAAAAGCTGCAGAGAGGATGCGAAAACGACGTTTAGCATTTTCAAAAAATAAAAAGGTTTTAGAACAAATGCAAAAAAAAGAACGCGCAAGGTTGAGAGAATACCGACAAAAGAAGAAAAATGAATCCCAACAAGAAGAAGAACATAAAGCGTATTCGTGTAAACAAACTCTGGGAAAAGCAATGAAAAAGGCTGAAAGGGCATTACCAAGTGATCTGAAAAAAAAATTGAAGTTATTAAAGGACTATTTAAGAAGTATGTCGAACCGGAAAATGACCAAAATAAAACATCTACACATGGGAGAGGAAGTTAAAAGTGGTGAAAGACATTTACTTGCGTGAAGATGTCAGCGTTCAGTCGGCAGCCAAAAAGGACACCCTCATTATTGATGGACAAATTGTTGCTAAACGTTATATGCTGCTAACCGTATCGGAAGCTTACGAAGTTTATAAAAACAATTCAATTGAAGAATGCGTATATAAGACCAAATTTTTCGAATGTCGACCCAAACATGTTCAACTCTCGACCAAAATGCCGCATAATATGTGTGTATGTATATATCACGCCAATTTCAGTTTTTTATTAAATGGTTGCGCAACAGTTATGCAGTCTTTCCCCAAAACCTTCGAAAGCTTTTTGCAATTAGCTTGTTGCAATATTAAGAATGAAAGCTGTATGAGTAACGATTGCGAAAACTGTACAAAAGATGTGAAATCTATTGTTCCAGTAAAATATTTAACAAAAATGGATGAAATCGTAAAGTGGCAGCATTGGCGGAAAGTAGACGATAGAATAACTTTGACTTTGCTCCGCTTTAAAATATCCAGCCCGGAGAAGTTGTGCTTCAAATTGACTTCGCGGAAAATTATAGGCTGGTCTGCCAAAATGAAGTTCAAAGCGCGCACTTTAGTTACAAACAAGTTTCGATTTTTACTTGCGTCGCGTGGATGCTTGACAAAACCATTTCATTTGCCGTAATAAGCGATAGTTTCAGTCACAGCAAAATCGATGTGTACGTTTTTAAAACGAAGATTGTTGAAGAAATTAAAAACCAACATGGCAAATTTCAAAACATATTGATTTTCTCGGACGGAAGTACCTGCCAATTCAAAAATAAATATATTTTTTGGAGCTTACCGAATTTAATGGCTAAATTCGATTGCAAAACACTTGAGTGGAATTTCTTTGCAACATCACATGGGAAAGGTGCAGTCGATGGAGTTGGAGCGATTGTAAAGAGAAAGGTATTCCAAATAACCAAAACAAAAAAAAATTGTTTTAAATGACACATTGTCATGTTACAACTGTGCCCATCGCCACATTACTGGGATTAATATACAATACATTGGAGCTGATACAATTGATAAGATGTCCCCAACTTTACTTCACAAAGCGAATGATATACCGAATATTCCAGGTATCAGAATGATGCATTCGATTTTCTGCGATGAGAACCTTAAATTAAGCACAGCTCTAACGGCCTGTTCAATAAAAACACAACTTCATAAAAATTGTTAAAATTTATTTATTTCATATTAAATAAACTAGTCTTTTTCTTTAAATAAGTGTTACTACACACTGTAAATTGAGTATTAATTTTTTTTTAAGGAAACTTGAATTTATTTATGGGAAAATGCGTGGTGATAATAATAAAAAAAACATATGGAAAAATCGTACGTTCGCGACCCGTACGTTCGCGACCGCTACTTAAGCCAATTAACCAAAAACCAGTAAAGATATTTTATTGTGTATATACTGGATAGAGATCTACATTAATACACTTTTAAAATAAATAACTCACTTTTGAAAATTCCGTTACATTTAGCAGATTTTTACAATTCATTACTGTCAGCCAATGCTGACTTCTATTTTGCGTACGTTCGCAACCACATGTTTATAACTATCATTATGAAAACTTTAGCTCGAATAAATCCATCTTTTTTACTAAACATAGAGCTATCCAAATGCTATTGAATCGCAAAAAAAAAATAGGTGGGAAAAGTTTTGTTTTCTATATTATTTGTACATCAAAAACGTACGTTCGTGACCCCAGGAAATGCCCATATGTGGACAGCCAGCCAGTCGGACGGACAACGTTAGATCGACTAGGACCAGTTTTTTAGGGATTTACAAACATCAGCCCAAATGCATAAAACCCTCTCCACTATTGTAGTGTGAGTATTAAAAGGTTATTATCTCACTTACATTTATAGCTGAGGGTAATATATGGAACAAATTTGCCATTTATTTTTGCAACATATTTAGAAAGGAAAACGACAACTTCTTACATTATCGCATACATGGAACATTATTGTCAGAAAAGAAAACACCGTTTTTATAACTTGGCGTTAGCTATTATCCGCTTATTATGACGCTTTTTGACAGATAGCACATTACTATCTGTCAACTTAATCTTGCCTTTAGCTAACTTCAAGTAGTAATAATTGTTAGGGTCAAGTTTTCTTGAGTTCAATATGGTATGACACATATGATTAACACGTATTTACACGATATGTATTTTGCAGTGGCTTTATCAAATGAAAAATCCATATGTAATTGCATATGTCTGTCAAAATTAACAAATCCAGAAGGTTTATAATTAATGCTTTCACACGTTCGTTTTTGGTTTCATCGTACGTAACCTAAAATCGTTCACAATAGCAAATTATATACTGATTTTTATTTACATTTAATTGTGTTTGAGTTTAAAAAAAATTTCGTTTTTTTAATGAATATGTGTAAAAAAATTAATAAATAATTTATGTATACATGCCGCCACAAACAAATTGTCCGTTCAAAATAGAACACGATTCGAGCTGACACTTACAGAACCAATTTTTTTTTTGCTTTTACACGACATATCTTCATTTTTCAATGGGAAATTTGACAAGTACAGTGTTAAATATAAAGTATCGTGTAAAAGTATCTTAATGAATATTAAAGCTGGGCCTTAGAACAAAAGGAGAGAGAAATAGAGCAATGTACCTCAGCTGAATGGGTATTTAAGAATTGATTTTACTTTGTGTTAAAATTTTGAGAAAGAATATTTTTGTTTTGTTTTAAAAGGGTATCATCTATTCTAGGCGATTCTCTATACCAACAACAGTTGTACGAAAATCCATACATACA
Source organism: Pollenia griseotomentosa (assembly GCA_963931875.1). Taxonomy (NCBI): domain Eukaryota; kingdom Metazoa; phylum Arthropoda; class Insecta; order Diptera; family Polleniidae; genus Pollenia; species Pollenia griseotomentosa. The sequence continues at coordinate 43,962,664 of OZ007562.1, read as the reverse complement.
TATGGGGGATTTCATGTCAAGTTATTCAATTTTTAAGTCTATGTCTTCCGATTTGGAATTTGCACCAAGGTTAGTACTATTGGATAGTAGTTTAGACACATATTTTCAACAAGATCGGTCAAAAAGTTTCTGAGTTAGAGCGGGTCAAAGTTTGACATTTTGGGCATACAGGTGTTCTTTCTCATCCATGTAACTTATTACCTATTGGTGTTAGCAAAATGTAAGGTATATACTTCGAAGTGTAGATGGCCCTTTTCTGCTACTCTTAATGCTTTATAGGTCTAACTAAAGCACTTAGCTAGATATGCGATAAGGTCAAAGGCCCTTGCGATCCTATCCCGTTTAATATGATTTTATTTCCAACAGTCAAAAAGCAGTTTATATAAAAGATCTACCGCATACTTTAGCTCAATTTTGCACTTTCATACCATAACGCAAGCAAGACTTTTAAAGTTTCACTTGTAAGATCTCTCTATATAAATAGGTCGAAAGCTCTAGCTCATAAAGATTTTAAATTTGACAATAACAAGTGTTAACTTTGTATAGAATATGCCACTTCCACTAAAAATTATAAATCCTATTGTTATTCCAGACCATTGGTAATATACCAAGAATGATAAAAACAAGATTACGCATTGCGCATGTTTTTAAAATTCAACTGTTTAAAATTACGTCAAATCAGCATTTTATACGCATGTTTGTTTGCTTGTGTTTCTATATTTTGGCTGTACTTATACGCTGATGTGCCGTAGATGCGCAGAAACATTTCAATTTTAAAAGCTGAATGCGTTATCTTGGTTTACTTGTATCATGGTAATAAACTGTGAAAACTTTAAAAAAAATCGGTCCAGCGCTTAATGAGTCAACAGGATACAAAAAAACACAATTTCTCCTTTGGAAATGATTTTTAACTGAAGTGCGAATAAAATTATACTTTTGGTACAAAATAATTTTAGTTACTTTTTTCGCTTTTGGTTACAAATTTGTTTGTTCGTGGCAACGCAGTATTATTTTTAGTCATATATAACAAATTTGTGCAAAATCTTATATCACTATGTGCATTCCGCCACTAGTTATGCTAGTTTTTGTAACAAAATAATACATTTTTTAGGGTAGTGGTTCCACGTTGAATTTAAAACTCTTTTCCTAATTTGATGCCAATATTTATCTATTCTTTGGAGTCGTTTGAAAGCGAGCGTGATTTTAACAGACGGATAGACAGACGGACATAGCTTAATCGACTTCGAAATACTCAAGGACCCAGAATATATACACTTTATGGGGTCTGTGATGAATATTACCACAGTTTCACCCGAAATGACAAAATTAGTACTTAAGTACGTAAACGCAAAAAAGTTTTTAACATTTACGCTATTTTTGCTAATTATTTGCCGTTTTAAGCAATTAGATAAAATTAGTTAAATGAAAGTTAGTGAATTATATTGCTTGGGATCTATCGAGACAATTACCCTTACTTTACCTTTTGTTTCAAATTTTTAAGCAACTTAAAGTTGTGTATTGTCACATATGGCCCTAACAAAATACTAACTGAAAATCGAAAAAAAATTTCATATACAATCTTTAGTTCACTAAAACTTCAAAAGTAATTAAAATCGTGAACATAAACAGGTATTTTTTAGCCAAAAAAAGAAAAATTAAAAAATATGTAAATTTTAAATTTAAGAAAGGTTTTTGTTGCGAAAATTAGCCACTGAGAGTTGTTTGAAAATCGCTAGATTTCCCGCTTACCGCTAAAATGAGCCTTTACGGTTGCCATTCTGCAGTTATACAGAAATCTATGTGGTCTTTGTATTGAAGGTCTTCTTTTTGAAAGATGTTCTCCTCCAATTCCGACCATTATACGCAGGTGATGGTATTGTTAACCATTCTAGTTGTAGCAGATTTGGAAAATTTTACACTTATCGTTATTTAGATACACATAATTTTATTTTGTGCCATGCCCACTTACCTAGTCCCGCCCACTTTTTGACTGATGCTGCATATTGATAACCAAGCTATTTGGTCCCAATTTGGAAACTTAAGCTGTTACCGCTTGGGCAATTTTATAACTTTTTCTTACCGTTCTTAAGAAATAAATTAATCTGTTTTATGCCCCCCCCCCCCCACTTCTCCAATCCCGGCCATTTCTGTAGAGGTTGTGTATTGATAACCCAGCTTTGTGTACTAAATTTGGACAATTTTTATCTTGCTGTTCATTAGATATAAAAAAATTTATTTTGTGCCACGCCCAATTCTCTAATCCCACCCACATTTTGTCGGGTATTGTGTTTTGCTAACCAAGACGCTTGTACCTAATTTCAAAACTTTGACTCTTGGCATTCTTCAGATATACAAAAATCTACAAGGTCTTTGTTTGTGAGGTGTCACGCCCACTTCTCCAGTCCCGAGCATGTGTTGTGTATTGATAACTAAGCTATTTCGAACACAGTTGAGAACTTAATTAAGTCTTGCCGATTTGTTTGCAATGTATTATTAAGCCAATGTGTATGGGATGCAAATTTTGATGAGTTAAAAACCTCCAAAAAGGTTGACCCGTAGTTTATACACCTAATTGTTCATGATCTCTTTAATATCTTTAAATGTATTCGGCTGTGAAAAAATGCCCTTTAAGTTTCTGCTTTTTTAAAATTCATATTTTTTTGATAAGTTTTTGATTTATCGTTTTATTTTTTTTAATTTAAAAGAAAAGTTTTGTGAAGTAAAGTACCTGTTTTGTTAATAGCCATTTATGTTTTCAATGACAATTTTTGTTTTTACTTATATTTTGTATTTATTTATCGCTACCTAAAACGCAAAAAGCCCTATCTTACATTTTCAAAATTTTACTGAAGAAGCAAAACACTATTTAAAATGATAAATTTATTAATCGCCTTAAACGGTTTATAATTTATCTTTCTTCTACTTTTCATGTAAAACCTACCAGTTGTTTTGACAGTTGACAATGTTGCATATTTTGCAAACTGTAGGTTAGGGCTTTATGCGTTTATCATGTAATATTTTGTAGATAGGAAATTTTGTTTTTTTTTTTTAATCGCTAACTTTTGTCAAAGTATACCAAAATTTTTTTTTGAACATTTTAGTTGATGCAATACATAAGAATCAATGAAAAAGTCGATTTTAACTTTTGGTAATTTTTTTTACATATTTCATGTACCATCATACATTTTAATATTAATTCGGATGTGTATTCTAAGTCAAATTACAATTTATAAAGCATCTATACTTTTATGATCTTATTCCTTCAATATTTTTCAGGAATATTTTGTATGCACTATCAGAATTATCTTATGTACCTATGCATTTGTATAAGACTGAAAGAAATATTTGCATATTTTATGCAAATACATGAATTTACATGTATGTAAATATGTATTAAATTTACTTTGTTTATGTTCCTGAATTGTTTTTATTAAATAAATCTATGTATGTATATGCATTCTTTATATCAACTTCGTTATATTTAAAAGAAATACAATATTTTCAGGTAAATTATTTAAGACAATTTAGGCTTTTTTTAGCATTTTCAAAATATTTTTTTTTAGCATATTTAGCATTGTTTTAAGCCCCATTTAGCCTCCATTTTTTTAGTTGTGGTCACACTGGCAAGGAGGGTAATAACCAGTGTTGCCGTTAGGATACGAAAGATACATTTTTCGTATCTTTTGACTACTTCAGGTATCATGTATAATCCTGACATTTTTCGTATCTTTTGAATCTGTATGCAAAATGTACAGAAACAAAACATTCGAAAATGTTTAGCCAACTAAAACTTATTAAGACTGATCATCGTGAGGTGAGGTCAACTATACAACAACACTGCTTCTGTGGTCGGATTGCTAGTAAAAAAAGGTTAAGCTTCGTACAGACGGTGGTAAGATCTTACAATGTTGTCATTAAAATTGACTAAAAATGTCTTGCATCTGTGTGAACATTGTACGCTATTTTCATTTGGCAGATGTGTTAAATTAATGCATCTGACAATGGCACCATTGTCAGAAAAACGACAACATTGTAAGATCTGACCATCGTCTGTACGAAGCTTTGGTTTACACAAAAAATTAGTTTGCATACACACTTTGATAAGTCGCCCACCGAAAAAAACACCATATGTTGACTTGACCCCACCTTCTAGTAAATTCGCCTTGATTTTTTTTTTTTAAGTAGTGCGAAGTTGTACTGAGGAAATATGAACATCTTTTTTATTTTCAGGAAATTTATATGAACTTTGATATAATCGCCTTAGTATAAACGCCTTAACTCGTATATTAATTTTTACAAAAATGAATTTGTTTTAATAATATTCAAAGATAATTACATATAATTAATTTTAAAGTTTGCTTACTGTATTTTTAAAAATTACATGTGCACCTAATATTTATGACTTAAATAAATATAAAAATGAATTTATGCGAAATCATTTTCTTTACAATATGCATTTAAATATGAAATAAAAATGTTATGTTAATAAATATTAAACGTTAAAAATGGATTTTCAAATTTGTTTAAAACGTATCTTTTTGGGAAAAAGTGTATCTTTTTGGAAACTAAAATGTATCTTTCTCGAAATTTTACTGGCAACACTGGTAATAACATGTTTTCCTGAGTTCATAAAAACGACTCAAAAAACCAATTCGTTCAAGGCAATGTGAGAAAAGAAGAGAGAGAGCCGAAGAGTGAATTACAAAACGAACTCTTTGTATTTAGTTAACAAAGATTCGTTGTTCTGAACGTATCGTGAGCGTGGTGAGCGAAATGGTTTTAGTATAGTTAATTGTAGTGCTTGTGTGTGTGTGTTTTTTTTGTGCTTCTTTCATAAACAAAAAACATTAAAACGAAAGCAGTTTTGTTAAATTGAAATAAACAAAAATGGCACCTAGGTGCAAAGCGTCTAGACGCAGATGGCAAGAATTGAACTTCTTCGAACGTTTTGAAGATAAGGGGTTTTCCGTGTGTAAACTCTGCAAACATCGCGTCAGAAGTAAACATGCGTACGGCTTAAGAAAACACCTTCAAACAGTGCACAACTCTAAAACTGAAATTTGGAAGTATTTTGATAGCGTAATGTATGAAGATGTTGCAGTTTGCAAAGGATGTAAACAACGTGTACGGAAAGATCAAAGTTTGGATATGACACAACACATTCAAAAATCGCATAATATTTTCATAACTGATACCGATAACGGTCCCGTAAAGCAAAGAGACAAGAAATGTATTTCAAAAGTAAGCCAAATTGATCTTACAAAAAATGAAGTAAATACAATGACGGTTATTGACAGTAGCGATGATTCTATTAATGAGGATTTAAGTACAAAGGTAGTCAATATTAAGGAGGCAAATGCCAACCATATTGTTGTAACACCTAATGTTGAAACGTCGGTTTTAAACCCCGAAAGTTCGAGTTTAGATTGCTTCGAAGGTATTTCGCAGAGTACTAAAAGAGTTAACTCTAAACGTAAAAACCCCAAACAATTTCAGCGAAGTAAACGGTTGAAAAGACATATTAATATACAAATGTATGAGAAAACTTTAAAGTCCGCAATGTGGGGTCTCATGGTACATGAGGGTGTAACGCCCTTACTTATCGCTTCAAAAAACATGCAAGCTCTAATAAACCCTATTTGCGAGGCCATATCTATTCAGGATAAAAAAGACTTTAAGATAGGTATGGCGGAAAGTGAAAGGTATTTATGTTCTTATGCACAACAGTTGCAGGAGGAATTTTCCAAAGAGCTTCATTGGCGTCTGTTATCATTGAACATTGATATCGATCTGAAGGGTCCATTTAATATGTTTTGTATTAGTACTTGCTTTGTTGAAGAGGGCAGAGTGCAAACACGAATTTTGGGAATAATAGATCTTAAAGATGAGCCCCAGCTAACGGAGCAGCATATTGTAAATGTTTTACAGAAATTTAACATAGATGTAAATCAAATCATATCAGCTTATTGGGACGATACCAAACCCAAGTATAATACACTTGTGAAAAACTCTGAATATTTAAGAGCCATTAAGACAATCGAAAAGTATCCAGATTTGCATATAGGCAATGTAAAAATTGAACGCTTTTTAGGCGCCAAAGCACAGCTCTGTTTATTAGACATTTTTAAAAATTTTGAAATATTTCAATTATTCTCGGAATGTCGAAATTTAACACAGTTTATTAGTAAGAACCAAAAAAGTTTTTACGATAATTTTGAAGAAAACAACTTAAGAACACCCCAGTTAGATTCTCCTTGGAGGTGGGGATCAACTTATAAGATGATGTTTGATTTAAAGGAAGCTCGTAGCATTTTGGAAAATAAAGATTATCCACAACTTGAACATTTGGAAGATCAGTTTAATGTTAACGAAACTTTGTGGCTTTTTATTGAAGGATTTTGTGAATCTTTAAGTTTTATGCAAAAGACTATTGCTAAATACTACACTGAGAAAATGCACTTTGGTGACTTCTATGTCCAATGGTTAAAGAGCAAACTGCTAACAGCAAAGTTAGTCAAATCAAATAAAATAAGTAATCATTTTATAACTATGATTTCAACAGAATTGTTAAAATGTATAGAGGCAAGATCAAAGGAAATTTTGTCGACCGATTCTTTTGCAGCTTGTTTATATATGGATCCGCGCTTTCAGCACACTTTAGTTTTACAAGACAAGGCGAAAGCTTTAGATTATTTAAAAAAAATATGGAATCGTTCGAAAATGTATAATCCAGGTGTAAATAAAGAACATTGCAAGAAGATCAATGAGTCTCCAGATTTTAATGAAGAAGATGCTATTTTAAATAAATTTCTTTGCCAAGATGTACAGCAAATAGACCTGAGAACGCAAGAAGTTTACAATAAAATCGACAGTCTTAAATTACAATTTAAATCTGTCGACACAAATATTTTATATTTTTGGAATAAACTGAAACAAAGTGATCCGGAAATGTATGCACTAAGTGCAATTTGTTTTGCCATACCAACTACACAGGTAACCTTAAGTAAATTACATGTTGTAATACCCTCCACTACTGGTGAATGAGGCTATACTATGTTTGGAATTCCGTGTGAAAATTTTTTATTATTCATCTAAGTCGTCCTTGAGTAATTCTAAGTCCATTTAGCCATGTCCGCCAACAGCAAAGAAAAAATATTGTTGTCAAACTCGTTCTTTGGGATTGAAACCCAGCACAATCGGTTCAGTAGGAAAATAGTTATAAACCCAAATGTGGAACAACCTCCCTAAAAAATTTACAGTTTTGTTACAAAAACTAATATAAGTTTGTGACAGAATGCATCGATTCTCATTACATTTTGCACAAATTTGTTTTATATGACTGGAAATCATACTTAAAAATGTTGTGAAGATCGGTCCATAATTCTCCATAGGCTTACTACAGGGTGGCGCAGAATGAGCTATATGGTTTAAATAGTTTATAACTTTTTTATTTATGCGATTATTATAATTTTTTTTATACTTTATTAAATTATTTAAGCTTAAGGTCACTTTTTAAAAAATTAATTGAAATGTTTTTATTCGATATTTCGAAATTTTTCCTGAAGAAGATTTCCAGCGGAAATCGAAATATCGAATAAAAACATTTTAATTAATTTTTTAAAAAGTGACCTTAAGCTTAAATAATTTAATAAAGTATAAAATTTAATAAAAAAGGTAGAAGAAAAAGGATTATAATTTATAATTTTTTTTTTCAATACAGTATATTATGGGGGAATTTTTTACAATTAGCTTTGAAAAATTATATCCTGTAAGTAATGTCCATTTTCTGCTTCGCACATACGTGCTCTTTTTAGCATATTTTCCATAACTTTCGCAATGTATGTAAAACGGATTTTCGAAATTCCGGGCCTTGAGGTTTTTGAATTTTTCGAAAACCCGTTTTACATACATCACACGATTTTTTGGTCTTAAAAGACCCCTAGTGAAATTTGGTGCAGAAAATATTCGTTGAACATTTTAACTCTCTAAAGTGCCGTTTTAGTATATTTTTGTGTTGAAGTTAAAAAAAAAGACAAAAATAACCCCTTAAAGCGAGTGTTGGAGGGTTAATATATTTTAAGCAAAGAATCGCCATACAATTCTACTGCAGACATCTAAAATAGTCTTTTAGCTCAGAAGTACATTTAGTATATTTTTTTGACTTGTACCAAACGCCTTTTCAAGAAATTAAAAAATTCCAATGCCCGAAACATCCGTTTTACATACAATACACGATATTTTGTCATGCACGATGTTTTGTCTTAGAAGACCCCTAGTAAAATTTGATGCAGAAAATATTCGCAAAACATTTTAACCCTCTAAATTGCCGTTTTAGTATACTTTTGTTGGGAATAAGTGTTAGAGGGTTAATATATTCTTAGCAAATAATCGCCATACAATTCTACTGAAGACATCAGAAATAGTCTTTTAGCTTACAAGTACATTTAGTATATTTTTTTGACTTATACCATACTCCTAATAATATTTCTTAAACAAAACATGATAATTTATTTAACCCATTAAAGACGGTTCATAGACCGCTCGTACGATTTTAACGAAACTTTCAGAATTTTACCTGGAGGTCCATAGAAGTTGCTTGGTAAAAAAAAAATTTTTTTACCTCCCCCCATTCCTGAGATAGGACATGGGTATTTAAATACCCAACCGTCTTTAACAATATACTTTTTTTAATATTTTGAAACTATTTTGTTTTTCTTATTTCAGTATAAATAAAAAGCTATTTATTTGTTTACAAAATTATTAATTTTTTTGACCACTCAAAGTTCCGGTACACCCCACTGTGCCATTTAAAATGTCCAGGGTTGCTTCGAAGAGTGTTACAAATATTTAAAATTACGCCGTAAAAAGTAAATCCAACTTTTAACTCTATAGCTAAGTAGTTTGTTTTTAAAAAGGGGATTCCCAGTTTGCTTCTTCTTGTTCAGGCTTGTTGAACTTTTTACATGTAGTTTATTTTAGTAAAGCAAAGTGAAAAAATGAATCGTCGTCAGAAAATTCGTACTACTGCCGAATTACAAGAAATTCTCGATAGCTGGTCCGATGGGGAAGAGAATCAGATACAACTCATGTTGTTATATTACCACCCGATGACGTCGACGAGATAAGTGATACGGAGGAGTTGGATGACAATTTACAAGTGTTGAACGACGAACAAAATCTGCCTCACGAGATTACTGGGACTTACGAAATACAACGTTTTTTCAGTAGATGGAATGAAGATATACTATCTGCTGAAAACGAGAATGATGAATTGCCAGTGACCTCCAGTAAGGTTGGTAAGAAGAGACGTAAAATTGATAAGGGAATGAAACCAAAATGGTCCCGAAATCATAATTACAAGTTTGAGAAGGAGCCTTTGGATGATACGGAGGCATCACACAAAGCTCTATATGGACAGATTGGTGAAATGAGTCCCCAGCAACTTTGGGAATTGTTTATTGATGAGAAGGTGTTGGACCTTATAGTGAATTCCACCAACAAATATGCTGCAGCAAACAATTGTCCATCATTTGTAACAACACCTACGGAAATCAAAACGGCTATGGTGAATGCATGGAAACTGCATTGCCTTTGTCGCAAATATGAAAAAAACCCCAAATGTCTCAATTTGATTTTAGAGTGCAAGTATGCGAGATGATAATGATGAAGTTTAATCGACAAAATGCCGGTAAGATTATGATTTCCGGAGCTCAAATGGAAGTAAGATATGATCGCGTTGATCATTTAGTCGGAAAACTCCCAGCACGTAGTCGCTGCCGGCAGTGCGGTGGCAAAACAGAGTACGGATGTTTGAAGTGCCAGGCGAATTTGCACCCAGCACCATGCTTCCTGGATTACCATAGAAGTGTCACACCAGATAAATCTAAAATTGCAAAGTCTAAATAACCTCTTATTTTCTTTAAATACATTTAAAAACTAAAAATTTGCTTTTTATTTACGCCAAAAATAATTATTTCAATATAGAGAAAGTAGTTAATTGTAGAACTCATTATGGACGGTTGGGTATTTAAATACCCATTTTCACTTTTTAGGGTGTGACGGCCCAGTGTGTTGAAAAATTGCTTTTATTTTTTTCACATTACAATGCGGCACCTAAGGCTATTTAGAATGTACAGGCGTTTTTCATTTTTCGCATTATCCCTTATTTGACAAACATTTTTCTGATCATTTTTTGACAAACAAAATAACTCAATTTTTCCAATTCTCAAACTAAAGGTAAAAATTAAAATTTTTTTTTTTTAAATTTTTCCCACATTAATCAAACTCTATTATTAAATAAAAAAGCAACTTGCAGTCATTATCTCTTATCAGGCCAACGCAGGAATTTTTTAAATACTTTAACTTTTTTGGGTATTTAAATACCCAGTCGACTAAAATGGGTTAAATTAGGCAACGAATTATAACACCGTGAGGTCAGTTTGTATAAAGATAGGCTTGTATTTTAAATATTCCATATAAACCCTACCACTGAAATATTCGAACTATCGATGTAGGTTATTAAATATTCGGCAAAACGGAGTATAGCACTGTTATTTTAAAATAATTACGTTTTATTAAATTTTAATGCGAATTTTCCTTTCTATATTTTATATTTGTAGAATTATAATGAAAACGTTTACGCTCATATTTATCGATCGAATGCCATCTCAAAATTATCATCATTTACAAGAGAAAATCTTTTAATTGTTCATTTAAATTCACATTTGGTCAGTGATGTTCCCGAACACTTTGAAATCATTTACGATGACAAATCTTCTGGAGAAGAATTTTTAAAGGATATAAAAAAATTCTATATTAATAAAACAAGCTCAAGCTAAAACAAGGAAATAAAAAAAGTTGACAGTAACAATACAGCCATTAAAATTTCAAATTAAAAATTTGGTTGTTAATTATACAAATAAAATCTAACCCCCGTATTCATAAACGATTATTGAATTTAGCAAACGATATTAAGGATAATTTTCATGGTAAATTTGTTCTTTAAACTTTTTTTTAAATTTAAAAAATTTTTATGAATGCAGGCATCAATTTTTAGAAAATCAAATAATATATGTGTATATTTTCATGTTTTCCAATAAAATATAGTAAAAGTAAAATAAAAAATATGTACATACATATGTAAAAAGAAAAAGATATTTTTTAAGGCGCATTAATACGCCGTGGTTTTATTACGATTGCCTTTTTTTATAAATGGCAAAGTATGAAAAAAATTAAAATAAAATGTGTTTAAATAAAAAGTCTGATTAAAGCTTCGTTCACAATGGCAGCAGCATTTTTACGTATTTATTACACTCAAAATATTATGAAGTTAAATTCCAACGAAAATTCATTTTAAACAACTTAAAATTCATTCAAAAAACGGATCATTTACATTTCATTTAAAACAAATGGTTTTTACATTCATTTTAAAATTTTTTATTTATTAAACTGCATATTCCTTAAAATTGAATAGTTTTTACTTTTAAAAAATATATTTTGACCGACAAAAATCAAACTACATAACAAAATAAATACGGAAAAACATTATTTTTTGGTAGTTCGTTTTTTGAATAACAAACATAAATGTTAAAAAATAAAATTATTCGTAAAACAACTATATTTTTATTAAATTTAAACAGTACGGAAAACGAATTTAATAACCCACAATCAGTTACTGTAATAATTTTATAAGTGTATTATTATTTTAAACATTTTGTTAAAATTTTCATTCAAAACTAATTAAATTTATTATAAATGTCATTTTAAATTTCTTACAAATTGTTGCTGAAGTAGAAGTAGACTCAACTTTAAAAAAAAAACTTTAGTTAGGTACATTTTTGTTCGAAAAATAAAAAGAAACTATATAAAATACTTTGGGAAGAAATAAGATAGAAGAAAACACAAAATTGTTGCTCCTCTTGTGAACAAAGCTAAAAACAAAAAGCATACAAGTACCTATTTAAAAATTATAGATTTAAAATTCTTTTTAAAATAAAAAGCAAAAAAAAACTCAAACATCTGAAAAATTAGCTTAAGCCCTTATGACACTACATTTTTTATTCATTAATTGATATAGAATTGATAGAAAGAAACAGTAAATGTAAGAAAGAGCAAACTATATGTATGTTATGTTTTTGTTTCAGGGATGGCGTTGAGAATTTTTAATATTGTACCAACAACCTTTAAAAATTATAGTTTTTTTACCCTAATTGTACTAAAAGATTTTTTTTAGTTGAAATTAATTTTAATTATGTTCATAAAAACACCACAAAAAGGTATTATAAATCTTAGTTAAAAAAGTATCAACAAAAAAGAACAATTGAAACAACTTAGCCATCCCTGTTTTGTTTATTTTATTAAATGCTGCCAACTTTTTGTTTATGAGAAACCTAAAAACAAAAAGCGGTAAATCGCTGAATTTGAACATAAACCGCTGATTCAGCAACACTTTTAATATTTCAAGCTGGAAATGTCAATTTTAAGTTAAACAATTTTACATTTTTTTTTGACATAACTTCATTTTTTATCGATAACTTTAGTAATATTTTTGACAGTTTGCCATTTATCTTAATACAGCTTAACTCTTTGCACTTGGTAAATTTTTGTATTACCTTATATTTGTACTGTTCACCAAAACTTGAACAATGCATTAAAAATGTAGTGTCATAAGGGCTTTAGAAACACATACATATGTATTTAAAGTTTAAATTTTAAAGTTTAAAATTTAATCCATCTGACCACCCGACCGATTGCATTAAATACTTCGAACTGTTACAGGTGTCATCTGAATTCAGTTGCGCACGCACATCTAATTAAATATCATAATTTTCACAAAAAAGTTTTATTGATTTTAGGCCATATTTAATGTATATTCAGGAATTGACTGTGTTGAGTAACATTTGGGGTATTCACAAGGTGTCATAAAGTCATATGTCTTAAAATAATAACATGAAAAAATACGACTGTTTTGAACAACCCCTCATAATTTAGTGTGCTATTTTAAATTTAAATCAGCTGATTTAAAACAAATATAAAAAAAAAAAAATATATATACCTAAAATAAAAATATTTTTTAGTTCTAATCCATGAATTAATAAATTAAATTAGATCTTACCTGACTATTTTCCATTTTTCAGAAGCAAATCACAAATAAATTTTATTTTGTTCGCTTACCAAACAGCAGAGTCTTAAGCCGATCTAATTTGACGCCGCAAGTGATTTTGTGCAAAAATTGCTAGCCGCAGGTTAAATGCGGTTGTTAGCCGGATAAAACTATACCATAAACGGCGACGGCTACAAAAACTTACGCGGCACGGCTCAGCCGCTCAGCGCTGGTCTCTTCTGATTAATTACGACAGCACAATAAACATAGCAAGCAAAGTTCTATTAATTTAATACACTTTTTGTTTACAAAGCAACAACAATATGTTTAAACCATTATAAAATGTTAGAACATTATGACAATATAACATGATAGCACACCTTGTGAATACCCCAATTGTGTATCTTAAAATAATTAATAAGTACCTATGTATGTATCGGCCATGTTCTGGAAAACGCAGCGTTTTCAAATCGCTTACGATTTGAAAAACGCAAAACGCATTTCAGCATGTTCTGAAAACCAGACGATTTGCTAGCGTTTTTGCTTTTTTTCGAAGTTGTGTTTGAGCAAAGAAAACATATGTTTTATCATAACAAAACGTAAACAAACAAATAATTTACAAATTAGTTCTGTGAAATAAATTTAAAATGCCTACAGCGTTCTTACATGTTCATAAGAAAACTACTGCGACAAACAATTGACAAACTCAAAGCAAATTTTTAAACTGCATTTTTTAATTAAAAATCGTGAAAAAATGTTACAAGTTTTTCCTTAAATAAAAAGAAAACATATTAAATTGAAATTGTGGGCCATTTATTTTAAAGTACAGTTTTAATAAGATGGACCAGATCGCTTAAGTATGTATACACTAGCGGGTAATGTTGAATTCGCGTTCTTAAGGTTTGTTTTCTTATAAACATAAGCAAATAAAAAGTTTTGACATAAAACAGACGCTTGCCGCTATTATTTAGGTAGCTCATTAAATATTCCATCGTTTCTCGAAAAGTCAGAAAAAAGTGTGTCTGTAACTCATGTCGAAATCTATCAAAAGAGATTACGTCGTTATAAATGTCATAATATTATACTCTAAGCCGATATGAAATTGCAGACGTTGAGAGCGCCAGTCACACACATCGTTGACGCCGATCAAAATTTACTAAAATTGAAACATTTTAAACGACGGCGGCGAAAACACAACCGTCAACTATACCAAATAATATAAAGTGCGACTTTAATGTTTGTTGTTTGCAAATGAGCTTTAAAAAAATTCGTATACATATGTATTTTATAAAATGTTAAAAGCAAAATAATTAAACAATGTGCCAAGAACAAAATATTATTATTATTATTCTATGCATTTTGCATTTTTAATCGCTTTTTAGTGCTAAAATTGTTTCTCGCCCCATTTTTTTCGTGAGTTTATTTGACAGTTCAAAATGGGAACTTTTCCCACAAAAATATTACAGACACACTTTTGTAGATTGGAAAGTTATTTCCTTACGTGACAGCTATTACTCGTCAAAAAAGTTACAGACACAGTTTAGTCAGAAAAACAGCTGTTTGTTTCAATAAATGGCATTTTTGTTTCATTTCGAATATTTCAACCGAAAAGTTTATCGACGCGAGTGTACAGGACTACCAACGCAAAAACAAAGCTTGGAATTCTATAAATGAGTAAACAAATTAAAAAAGAGGTGACAGGAAAGGCGTTTATAACGCGCGCTGTGTAACTTGCCATTTTTAAGAAAAGTGTTTAATGGTAGTTTGCAACGTGTTCATGAAATCAGAAAATATCAAAATTTTTTGATGTTTTCGAAACGTCGAAACAAAACCATAAGCACGAATACACACTATGCAACGAACGATGAAAAATGCGTGGTTGCATAAACATGTTGCAAATTGTGTCTACCGTAACCCTGCCTTTACACATGCAAGTACATACTTACTTTCAAGTATACGTATTATCAACGAAAATGTCGAAAAAATAGCCAAAAGTCTGGCAAGTTTCTTGAGTGTTACACAGTCAGTTGTAAGTTTATTGTTGAAATGTTCGCGAATCGAAAATATCTTATAAAAAAAGCTTTATTTTTGGGTTAAAAAAAGATTATCATATTAACGATATAACAAAATAAATTTAATAATTTCTTCTTTAGTTAGTTTTTGGTCCATCTTGATGAAAAACTATGTATATTTTTAAAAATATATTAATCTAGTATTGCCGTATTTCCGATATCATAAAATTATTGAGAAAATATTTTGATTAACAATTTTTTTTTAAATGCTTGATATGTATTTTCTGTTAACTATTTATTTTTTATAAATACAAAGAAAATCAGCTATAAACAAAATTTTTATTTAAATAAGTACTAGTTAATTGATACAAAACTCTTCTACGGTTACAGTTTCTTCATTTGTCATTTTTCTCGCTTCAGCTGTCAAAAATTTACTTAGTGCCGCTTCCCACACGTCAAGTCTTGAGTTTTTAGGATAGAGGGGAAAAGAAATGGCAATCTCTTTTCCCTTCTCTCCAAAAAGCTCAACACTTGACGAGTCAAACTTAAGGCCCAACCATTATCTGCTTAAATTGGCTTAAGCAAATGTGCAAATACATGTAAATTATATGAGGCAAACCATATTGAACTTAAGGAAACTTTTTGCTAAGATTTATTAAACTGTCATTTGCTTAAGCAAAGTGCGAAACTGATCGCACATTCCGTACGGAATCAAATGTTTTTTTATTTTATTTTTGTTTTCTTAAATATATTTGAGAGACTTTTTGTAAATTTTTGACAGTAGGTTAAGCAAGGCTATGCATATTATGGTTGGGCCTTTGACGTGTCAAGTCATGATTTTTTTGCAGAGAGGGGAATAGAATTGGCATTCTCTTTTTCCTTCTCTCCTAAAAGCTCAAGACTTGACGAGCAGGGGTGCCAGATGAATTTGATAAGAAATCGGTATATTTAAAAAAAAAATCGGCATTATCGGCACTTTAATTTAAAAAAATCGGCAAAAAATACCTATTTTAAATACAATAAAACCTAAGAACCTAAGAACAATTCAGCATTAACTTTTTTTTTATTTTGCAGAAATTATATACAGTTGTTTTCGGTTAATTGAGCCCCGCTTAATTGAGTTTCTCGTTTTATTGCACTAAAAACCATGGAACGAAATCATTCAGTATAACAGTCTACGTAAAAATACCCGTTTAGTTGAGTTCCGTTTAATTGCGTCACCCGCTTAATTATTTCGCAAAATAAGACCACATTGCGAAAAACAAGAGCAAATGTTTCGCTTAATTGTTTCCTTCTACTTAATGTGTTTTTGCTCCACAAAAATCAAGAAAGTCTTGTTTCATGTTTCAGTTTTATAAATAAATGTTATATAAAATAAATAAAGAAATGAGTTACATTTTCTATCTACACATGGGTGTTTCGCTTTATTGCATATCTTGCTCAATTAAGCGATTTTCGTTTTAATTGCGTCGGCGACTCAATTAACCGAGTACTGCTTAATTGAGTTCCCGTTTAATTGCGTCCAGAAATTAGAACCAGTGTTTGCAATACATTAAATGCTTTAAAATTCGAAATTATAGTTCTAATTTCAGAGCGTTTTTTTTTTTTGTTTTTTGAACACAAGAAATCCGCAATTTATTTTTATTCTGTTTGAACATCTAAAACTAAAAAGGGGAATTACCAAATTTTAGATGTGTTTCCTTATTTGTTGTTTTTTTTTTGTCGCATTTATATACATATATACATATTTGTGGCTAGTTTATTTGTGAAATTCGAAACATGTGTACATATTTTGGAAGTCCTTATTAAAAAGTGAAAGTGTATCATTCGAATATTAATGTTACGACATCTTCAATCAGCTATATCAAAACACATAGAACAGCAATATTAAATGCTGTTTTCAACACATATCAGGAAGCAAGCAATAAATCTTTGCACAGCGCTGAATACCCAAATATGGTAAGTCGTCTGTATGAGTGGTTTAAAGAGAAAGAGAGGAATATCCCTATAAAGATGAAAATGCATTCCGTGGAAGCAATGGATAGTTTTCCAAATATAAGAAACGACACGGTATTTTTAATTTTAAAAAATACATTTAATGTATTGGAGTGAATTACGTTTTGTTTTCTTGTTTTTATCAAATAAAATTTAATTTAAAAAAATTTAAGTAATTTTTATTTTTTATTCAAAATAAAAACGTCCAGAAATTAGAATAATTCAGAAATTAGAATTGCCTCAAAAACAAAGCGGTTCTGATTTGCGAGCGTCTACTGTATATACATTTCATCTCATTACACCTAGTCTTAAACTAACAAGTAATATTTTTAATTAGGCTTAAGTTCATTAAATTAAATTTTCATTAAATTATTTTTATGAAGAAAGGAATTTTACAACATAAAAATTAATTAAAATTGTTATTGATAATCTTTCATTCTTGACTGTGGCCGGGATGCGAACCGCGGCCGGCAGGTTACCATGACATGTTTCGATCGCAACCACTCGATCTTCTCAAATGGATTTGCCGTTTTACACTAGCAGCCATCGACGACAGCTGACGTCAATAGTCAAACATCAATCCTTAAACCAAATTGTATTTTAACTTTTGGTAGATCGAAATTTGCTTTTTTTTTTTTGAATGATTATCTATTTTAATTGATTTTACATGTTTTTTCTTTACTTCTGTTTTTTCGTACTTTTGTCAAGAATTCTTCTTGAAGTCCAAAATACATTTTTTGTTTTTTCTTTTTTGTCTTTCTTTTTCTTATTGACCTTTTTCAGCAAAACTTGAAGGACAAATGAACACATAGAGCTCGTGCCTTGGCTCTAACAATAATTAGTATTGTGGTTATTTTGTTGAACTATTTGTGGTTTTTAGTCCAAATTTTTAATTAGGCTTAAGTTCATTAAATTTTATTTTCATTAAATTATTTTTATGAAGAAGGGAATTTTACAACATGAAAATTAATTAAAATTGTTATTGATAATCTTTCATTCTTGACCGTGGCCGGGATTCGAACCGCGGCCGGCAGGTTATTTGGATTAAAAACCACAAATAGTTCAACAAAATAACCACATTACTAACTAACAAGTAATATTTTTCTGTTAAATAAAATTCATGCAAAAATGGCCACCAGATCTTGTGGCTTAGTTTTCTTCAGTCTCCTTTAATTATCCTTTAGCATTAACTAACGTTTATAACTTATGAAACTACACAAAATCAATCAAAATAAACGTTTTACAAATTAACTTTAACTTTCTTATATTTAAGTATATTCCATATATACATATTTGAGTTTGACATTTTTATTAAATCCTTTTTAATATTAGCATCAAAACAGTTTGAATTATTCAATAACAGTTTGAATTATAAAATAATCTTCAAAAAAATAACTTGCAAAGATACATTTTCCAGTGAACATCAAAACTTTGTAACGTTAAAAAATTCTTTCTACATTTGCGGAAGAATGTGGAAGGACCAAAAATTGTATCAAATGCTGCCATAAAATATTCACGTTATAAATCTGAAATTTTTTGCCAAAAAGCCTGAAAATTTATTTAATTTTTCTTACATTAGAATTGGCTATTTAATTTATTTACAAACATAGTCCTTAACTGCGGTATAATCTTAAAAAAAAATTTTTTTATTTAATTATTAAAGTAATTTTTATTTAAATTCATTGATAGTGAATATAAATTTAGCTTACCTTTATTTTTTAGCAAATATTTATCTGTCCATTTTCAAACACAAATATAAAGTGTTTTGTATTTTCCTTATGGAAAAGAAATTTTAACTGAATTGTTTTAGGTTTAAAAATAATTTCTTTTTTAACTTTGGTCTTTAATTTTTCATAGTGGAATATTTTTCAAATAAAAATATATTAACCCAACACACACATTACAAACACTGCATATAATATAGAATAAAACTAACCCTTTTTTTTCTTTAGTAGAAGCGCTGATTAATAACAGTTGTCTCTTTTAAATGTTACAATTATTTCAGTATCGCTTAGTTAGTATATTATTATCAAACAAACAAAAAGTAATCGTGAATCAAAAAATCGGCATTTTTTGGAGCAAAAATCGGCAAATCGGCACTTTGATAATTTAGGGGCAAAAAATCGGCAAAATGCCGATAAATCGGCAAATATGGCAGGCCTGTTGACGTGTCAAACTTGACGTGTGTGAACCGGCACTTACAAGCAAATTCTCTTGCAAGCTGAGCTGCAAGCAGGGATGCCAGAATTGCAGATTAATCCGCATTTTGCAGATTTTATACCCCAAAATGGTCAAAATGCGGATTTGAAGATTTTTAGTTTAAAATTGCAGATTTTTTAGCTCAGTGGAAACTTCTTTACATTTTATTCACAAAATATTACTTAAAAATTCGCATCATATTGACACATTTATATCGGCGGACTTTCGTCATCTGATTTTACACGAAATAAAATGCATATGTACGTACATTCATATATATTCATACATATGTACTTGTGTATAAATAACGGGTTTTCCAATAAGGACTTGACAATTTTTTTTTTTAATAAAACGTAAACCATTTGAGACATATCCAAAATTTTATGATCGACTTGAAATACAATCAAAACATTTATGAATGGAACTCGACTTCGTTCATATGGCCACCGCGGCAGCGATCGATTCGTTGGACCCAGTTTTCGATGACTCAGTCACACATTTCGGCCGCAATGGCCGCTATTTCTCGCTCAATGTTGGCTCTGAGTTCATCCAACGTCGTCGGCTTGTTTCTTTCTTGAGATAACACGCTCACCAAACTTATTCCTCAAGAAATCGATTGTAACATGTGCTGTGTGGCTTGTGGCACCGTCCACATGTCGCCCAAGTCCATGTTTTCCAATTCGGACCAAAAATAATCGGTTTTCGTGGCGCAATAAGGATCGACATTCACAGTAACTTGACGATCGTTATTGTCCACGATCTCGAGATCCCAATCGGAGAACGTCATATGGTCCATCGGTTTAAATTCTTGAGTCAGCTTGATCACGTATGGGTGTAAACCAAGATCTTTACGCAAAATTCGCCATTAAGTGGTCTTGGCGATGTCCAGTTTTTGAGAACGCTGCGGAATCGATTCATTTGGGTCGTTTGCTTCGGACGCCTGAACGGCAGCGATATTTTCGTCACTTCGACCAACCCGTTGTCTCACTGGCACGGCAGCATCAATGAATATGTAGACTAAAATTTTTGCACTAAACTTGTTATTGCTTGTCTACTAGGGCGAGAATAAAGACCGAAAATTGGAGTTAACGATCTTAAAGTTGCGGCCGCCGACTTTACATTTTTAAAAATTTGTTTACGTTGTTCGTTCGTGTACTTTACCTTGATGAAAATGTTAAGTTAGCTGATAAAAAGGAAAGTAACAGTTAGATGATCAGTGAAATAGTGCGTTCACAAATTAAATTCAAAGTTGTAAAGTTCCTATTGGTAAACCCTTTGTCTTTAATATTTGATCTCTTGTAAATTTTAAATAAGACCAATAAAACCAAAGATCGTACAGACGATGATCAGATCTAACAATGTTATCATTTTTCTGACAATGGTGCCATTGTCAGATGCATTAATTTAACACATCTGCCAAATGAAAATAGCGTACAATGTTCACACAGTTGCAAGACATTTAAGTCAATTTTAATGACAACATTGTAAGATCTCACCACCGTCTGTACGAAGCTTCAGTCTAAAGCTGGGAACACACGATTGCCGCAATGCACCAAATTTCACACTTTTTAATACCCCAATCGTGTGACTGCACAACCAAATGGCTCATGTACCAATCGAGGACAATATTGTGCTTACTTTTATCAATCAAATGCAACCCTGGTGCGGCTATTTCGTGACTGTTTGCTATGCAACCGCGCGTCAAAAAAAATAACAAAAATGCATCAAAATTTATTGTGTTCTTGTGCGGCAATCAAACAACACAATACACGCCAATATTTGCCTTTTTTTAATTAAATCTTGACGCAGATTTGTTGCAGAAAAATTATGAGTTTCTGGCATCACTGGCTGCAAGTACGAAACATGTGATGGAGTTAGCGAAAAAGTGTGAGTGTATTAAATGGCAGGTAGGAATAAAAAGAGTGAAGAGAAATGTGACAACAAAGCATTTTTAATAGCAGTAAAGGCGAAAACCTATTTGTTTTAAAAACAACACAACAAACATTTATACATAAGTAGGTACCCTGCGAGAAATTTGTGTTAATTTTTCCAACAGACTGGTCCTGGGATTTGTGAAAATAGAACAAGTACAAAAAGAAAGGACTCATTACCAGTGAAAGAAGGACCAATCCCTTAACTGGTTTATGAAGAACAAAAAGGTAGAAAAAGTAATAAATTACAGTCTTCACCGTTGCTGTGATACATTTTTTGGTACTTTCTAAAATGTTGTTCTTAAATTTAATTCTAGGACTTGTTTTATTGAAATAATACTACATTGTATTGAAATAATTCTACATTTTATTAACTGACACTAAGCACGTTCATTAAGAATAGATCTGTGACTGGTCAAATGGTGTCAATTGACCCCCTCCAATGACAACCCCATGTAAAAGTGATAGGTCTTATTCATACAAAGTGTTAGAACTAGAACCGGTCTCTACCACCAAAGACATATCACGAGACTACTTTGGTGTCAGTTCGCTTCCCTCTAGGGTAGGTACATAGTAAAAACAGTTTTTATCAAATTTATCGGAGTAAAATAATGAGATGATATTTTCATAATATTGATGCTCAATAAACTTTTGCAAACATGTTTAGTATTGATTCTACTTATACAAACTTGCTTTGCAAAAGAAGACAAAACAAATTTATGGCATTATGTTTTTCCTTCGTCTTGCCTATACAAATTTATATACGTACATATGTATGTAATAATTTCCAAAGAATATAACAATGGTAAATACAAGCAAATTGAGCACAAACTAACCCGGTTTTATTTTCAGTTTATATATATTTTCCAGTGTTACCACCAGAAAAATTCAAAATTACACTTGAGATAAAGTAAGAAGTTCCTGTTCGAAAATGCATTAGTATGCTACATCTGATGTGCATCTCGAATGTCTCATCATCAAATTAGGTATCGCTATGTTTAAACCACAGAGAACTAAACAGAGGGGTCACTTGACGGAATATATTACGTTTTTTATGTCTCTCTTCGAAAGATTCCCTTTTTGCACCATCTTTTAAGCCACAATACAATGAACACACATTTATTGGGTTGAGATTAATTACCAAAACTGTTGTCAAAATTAACTTTTATGTTTACCACAACACGAGTTAATAATATTGAAGTAAGTAGATTACATTGTAAAACAAAGCAATTACAGAAAGAATTATTTACTAAAAATTGCTTGACCCAATAAAGTTTTGCATGATTATCTTCTAAGCAAAAAATTACTTATTCTAAATACATATGTATGTGAGGCTTGGTTTAAGCAAAATGATTCTTTAAAAAAATTTTTTTCTAAATACGAACCAAATAAATTAAAATCAAGAAATAATTTTAAGATTATGGAATTTCTTGTTTTCAGAAACGCAATTTATTACTTTAGAAAACAACTTCTTTAAATAAAATTCTATTTGTCAAAATCAGCTGATTCGTTCGAACACTGCTTGTGACGCTTACAAAAGTAGAAAGTAAACCTACTTTTCGCCTCAAGGCATCTACGCTATTGTGCATGTAACTTACTACGTATAACTTCACAGATTCTACTTTTTTGACAGCTTCGTATGCAGCGAAAAAGCGAGTAACGCGTGGGGTGGACCTCCAGCTTTACATTTTTGCATATATTGTTAGAATAGAACAAAAGCCCGCGCGACTGTTAGCATGCATTGATTATTATTGTCAGAAAAGAAAACACCATTACTTTATTAAAACGAAATTACCCACATTCTACCCACGAAGGTTAAAATAACGAACTTTTTGGGAATTTACCAAGAAGTGGCAGCACTGATATTTACACAACAGCAAAGCCACTCATGCCAAATACATACAAACACAATAGCAACTCAAAGCATAAGTAAGATAAGTACTAAAATTTAACAGCGTCCAACTACCCGTTGCGTTGTTTTCAACTGAAATACAGAATTGTAAAAACAACAAAACTCATTTGTGAACTCAAGAGCATCAAGAGAGTATAGAAGAATATGACAAAGCCATTTGCTTTTAGTATACGCTGAGTCTTTGTTAAGAGTGTAACGTGTGAGTGTTCGTTTAGCTACACTTTTGTGTCAGTACAATTATTTTCAACAATAAGTGGTTTGTGTGTATTACAAAATTATACAAAAATAAAAAATGGCTTTAAAACCCACTAGCGAATTGTGGAAATATTTTACAAATATTGTTCAGGAGGGTATGGCAGAGTGCAAATTATGTATGCAGCGTTTAAGAAACAATCGCAGTTATAATCTAAAACTACACTTAAGGAAAGTCCATAACAATAGAAATGAAATAAATAAGTACTTCGAGGTGCACGTTCAAGATAATATTTCTGTATGTAGAACATGCAATAAACGTCTCCAAAATAGACTTTGCAATTTAAGACTTCACATGCGCAGATTACATGGCATTGAAATAAAGCTACCTGAGGATAATCCTCCAGAACGGGTCCCATCTCCGCAGCCTTATGATGAAGATCAAATACAGGCGGTATTAAAGGTAGCCAAGCGTAAAATGCAAGAACAAGTTGGTAATGAGGAGAAACGCCCTAAACGCTTGCTGCACATAAAGACGGATAAAAACACCATAATACGTGGAGTAATTGGTTTAGTAGTTGAGGATGGAGTCTCCCCCGAATTGTTTAGATCGAAACATTTTGAAGCCGTGTTACAGCCCATGTGCGAGGCCATATCCCGTAAAAAGGAGAGAGAGTTAAAAGTGGACGTTGTTGAGATTGAGAGAATTATAAGTTTAATGACTAATTATACACGCAATATTTTCTCCAATGAATTGCATTGGCGTTTGTTGTCGATTAAAATCGATACGGATCTTAATGCTTCACCCAATACGTTTTGCATTAGTGTCCAATTTATAAATGATGGTAAAATACAAAATCGGGTGTTAGGCATAATTAATCTGAACGATGATGAGCAGTTAAAGGAGGAGCATATAAAGCAAATCTTATACAAATTTAATATTGATTCTAATCAAATAATAAGTGCGTTTTGGGACAATACGAAGAAAAGGTACAACAGTTTAGTTAGGAATTCCGAATATTTAGAGAATATTAAACAAATCGAATCATATCCTGATTTATACTTGGGTGATGTAAAGATAGAGCGCTATATTGGTGCCTTAGCCCAGCTTTGTCTGTTAGACATTTTCAAAAACTCGAATATACTTCAGCCATTTTTAGAGTGTCGAAATTTGGTCAAGTTTGTTAGCAACAAATCTAATGGCTATTATAAGTTATTTGAAGAAAATAATTTAACTATTCCTCATCCGGATTCTCCCTGGAAATGGGGATCAACTTACAAAATGATGATTGATTTAAATGCAGCTCAGGAGTTTTTAAAAAATATAAAATTTGAAAAAGTCGAAAATTCCGAAGATCAATTTAACTGCAATGATGAATTATGGTCATTTGTTGAAGCCTTCTGCAAGTCTTTAAGTTTTTTGCAAAAAGCTATATTAAAGTACTACCACGAAGAATTACATATTGGAGATTTTTATGCTCAGTGGTTGAAGTGCAAGCTATTGTCGGAAAAGCTTTTGGCGACGAATAATAAAGAAAACGTTATTTTAACCCTGATACTTAAAGAAGTCTTAAAATCTATTGACAAGAGGACGCAGCTGTTATTAAGCGAAGATCGTATAGCGGCATGTTTATATATGGATCCCAGATTTCAACGCATTTTAAACACAGCACAAAAATCAAGTGCTGCGGAATACTTAAAGAAGTTATGGTGCCGTGCCAAACTTTATATTTTTGATGATTCGGAACCTATGGATGTATCTGCACAATTGTTTGACGATGCTGAAGATGCCTTTTTAAATGAATTTTTAAGTCATGATATTAAAACTAATGATAAAGGATCAAATGATGCTTATCAAAAAATTGAAGGACTTAAACTTGCATTTCAAATGGTAGATACAAATATTCTGTCTTTTTGGAAAAGTCAAAAATTAAGTGAACCCGAAATGCATGCGCTTAGCTCAATATGTTTTGCTATTCCAGCCACAGAGGTAAGCTTCAAAAAAATTTTCAATACTGATTTTAAGCAAATATGTACGTATATTGATGGCTGGGTTCATATTGCATATATTATGTCTGCAAACGTTTTTAAAGGATTTATAATAGCTCTGTTTCTTTACTCTACTTTGGGATCCCTCGAGATCCCAATTTGCACGAAAAGCGTTCCCGTACTTTTAATTTGTGTAAATGAGAGCGGATTTGAGAGAATAAAATTCTTCTTCTTCTTGCACGAAACGGCCCAGACTTTTTCTTTGTGTAAATTGTCAAACAGCTGTAAAACATAAACAAAACAATAAAATGCAAAAGAAAAAAATCATGAACCAAATTTTGGAAAAAGTGTTGTGGAGTAAAATAATGTACTTAATTAAATATAAAGTTTAAAGTTTTATATTGAAATATTAGGAACACATAATGTTAGTTATTGTAAAAGTGTTTGTTTTGTTTTATTTTTGGTGAAAAGTAGTTTATAGGGATGGGCAAATTGAAAAAATATATCGATATATATCGAATCGATATTTATTAAGAGTATCGATATTTATTATTTCAAAAATATCGATATATCGAACGTATTTTACTTAAAATATTACCAAATTAAAAAATTTAATTTAATTGCCACAGCAGCAATATTCTCGGGTGTACGCACTGTTTTTGGCTTTTCACGCTTTGGTTTATCGATGAGGTGCCAGTTTCTTTCACTTTTTTCACAAGATAACGAACATACGGAGCTGACGGTGCTTCTTTTCTTCCAAAATCCGTACGCAATTTTCGCACACATTCTGCAACATTACCATGATTTTTAAAGAAATGTCGCAATATTTTCCAGCGTTGTTCAAGCGTATACACATCCATATTCGTTCAGCGGAAGGATAAATCTAATTATCTGTCAAATCAGACATGAGCTGAGTGTTACCATTCACGAAATAAGCACTAGCTGAAAAAAAAACGTTAGATGGCGGACCCGTTACATACATATTTATGAACAAACATATTATATGTACCCTGCAGGAAATGTCACTAGTGAATCTGTACTGATTCACTATTACATTTTAGTAAATGTAGTCTACACTTTTTGTACGAATACGAAATTATAACAATCTTTTTTATTATTTCTTCAACTTTTATAGGAATTGTACTTCGCAGTTGTTATTGATAAAATATTTATCGTATTAAAGCCAAATATAGTGGCAAATGTAGTGTAGTGTAGACACTTTGTTGACAATGTCATCAAAATAGTCGACATAACTGGTGACTTGGAGACACTTGCACCCAGGTTTGCTTCAGTGTAATTACATTGTTACTATTTATTGTTTTATTTTATTTCAAAAAATTAATTAAAACAAAAAATTCAATCAAAACAAAAAATTCAATTATAACAAAAACAAAAGGGAAGAATACAAAAAAACCATATGAAATCTAAAAAAAGTAAATACCGAAAAATTTAAATGGAAGTAAATCAAAAGTACCAATTTTAACTAGAAATGTTTTTGATTGTTTTAGTCAAACCAGTAATCATCGGATATGGACATCAGGAGCACTCTCTGTTTTATGTGCTCTCCTGTCAATCTGCTTCTTGTATCCGGCACTGCTTCTTATAAATGCCAAACATTTTAGATCTTCATATTAGCTTAAAAAAACATAGGATGCATGCAGTGATGCCAATTATTAAAAAAACTTATTGTTTGAAAAACGGCTAAAATTTTGAGTTTTTAATGAAGACTGACTTTAAAAAATATCGAATTCGATAATCGTATTTCAATATCGATATATTGATATACTGGTATTTAAAATATCGGCGATATATATCGATATTTTTTTGCCTATTCCTAGTAGTTTATTTGTTCAGACAATATACAATTTTTTAAAAGTGGCACAAACTTTTATTGTTTTGTAAAGCCTGTCCAAACACTAACTTTCTATTTTGTGATTAAAATTGTGTTTTTTCTGTTCCCGTACTTTTGTGTAATTTTGTCTCTTTATGAGAGAAATTTATGCTTGCTCTCATTTTCACGAACTTTACCCAAAAAGTAAAGAAACAGAGCTAATATTTGACAATGTACCTTTGTACCAAGAATGTTTGAAATAAAGATTACGACATCAGGCAGATATAAAATTTTTTACTGCGCATGTAGGAACTGTGACGTCACACAACCTTCGTTCTCATTGGCTAATAATTTTTAGCTTTCATACTGTTATGTTTATGTGTAAACATGGCAGTGGGACAATATATTATTTTTCTATTTAAATTATTTGAAAACTGAAAATTTATATTATCTCTACATTAGCTATAGTTAAAAATATAGACATTTAATTAAAAGCGCGCAACATGTTAGTTTTTCGCAAAATTTCCCCCTTTGCTTTTTGCGGTTAATTTTGTTGGCAATTGCCAACTGCACACTTTATGTTTGTACTCTTTTTTGCTCTCTTCTATTTTTATTTATTTTTCATTTTTCTTTACGCTACTTTTAAAACACGTTTAGCTCTTTTAAAAATTTTATTTATTGTAATAATATTTTTAATATAAAATATTAAGCGAAATTCTTGGTTTTTTGACGATGATATAATATTTTTTACTTGAACACTCTGAGTAAATTAATTGCAGGGTTGCCAACAATCACGTAATACATACATTTTTTGTAAGAAATTACGATTTTCACACATAAAAGAGACTTGGTAATCTGCACAAGGGAACTACTACGACATCAAACGGTAAAACATGCGAAAGGCGTAATCTTTATTTCTATCATTCTTGCTTTGTACTGATTAAATTTTTGCATTAGGTTTATTCAATAATTCTGTGGCCATATGGAAAATCTAGGTACCAACACTTCGCGAAAATTAAGATAACACAACAAAAACACACCAGATTCACCCCTTGATTTAAAAACCATATTTTTTTTAATTCCTTTAAAAAGTTGCTTCCAAAAACACAACAGATTGAAACTATGAATTTTTCCCCATGTCTTTAGGGTTGTTTTTTCCCCGTTATCGGTACTTGTTCTCTGCTTGCTTATTTGTCAAAAACAAACAATTTAAATGCGGTTCGCGATTTGTATTAGCTGCGTTCGAGAACACAAAAGTTTTTACTATTTTTTACTGAACTTTACTGCATTTTACGAAATTGTGTCCGAGTACACAAAATGCAGTAAATGAGAACACAAATTGAGAGCGAAAAGTGACAATTCTTGTCTGATTTTTACTGCAGAAATTTTTGCAGTAAAATTTAGTAAAACAAAAAACATATGTTTCAAAAGGTTAACAAACAAAATGTTTACAAATTGTGAAAAAATTGTTAAAGAAAAGAAAAGTTGAAATAAAAATTAAACAAAAACAAAATGCGAATAAATATTAATAAATTAAACTTGTTTGTGAAGCATTTATTTGGCTTAATACCAACAATCATGGAAAAAATCAGCGTCTGAATCAAGCAATAGAAAGTGTCTTTTATTTACTATCACTCTGTCAGATCGATATTTTGATATAATTTCTTATTTAACAAAAATCGCAATAACACCAATTTTTGTGTAAAAACTAGGTAACTCCATGCATTTTTTGAAAAATCAAGGTAACGTCATAGTTGCATATATATCATACTGTGTGAGTGTTATTCCAGTAAAAAAAAATTGGGGTTTTTGAAGCACTTAAGAGTGGTGCTGGGAAACTATCGGTACTATCGATAGTCTTAAGCTATCGAAAATATCGATAGGAAAAATATCAATATCGATATTATTATTATTTAAAATACAGCCATGAAGACGTGTTACAGCTATGTATACACACACAGTTTTTTGCCGCAAGTTTTTACTTGGCATTTATTAATTCGCGCAGGATTACAGCAATGAATACAAACAACAAAAATGGCAGGTGGTATGTATTGCTTAAGGCCAGTTTACACGGTAATACAATGTATTACGACTTTGTAGAATCAAAATATTATGAAATTCTCTCCGTGTTTAAAAGAAAAAAATAAAAATCTTTTGTAAGTATAATTCATGTTTACACGGATGGTATAAGTAAAATCAAAAATAATAACAAAAAAACAGATGATTGCAGTTTTAAATTTTTACAAAAACAACATGAAAATTTCCCGAGTTGATTTTAGTTGTTTTTGTAATTGTATAAAAATGCTACCACCTTCAATATACTCCGTTAAAATACACCTCTGGTGTGATGAGAATACATACGTTTCTAAAATGGTTTAGAAAAAAAGCATTTACCGACCGCTTGTCAGATTTTGTATCCGTATTCTCTCTTACTCAATACATTTTGCTTTTACATGATAAGATTTTTCTCATTCTACATAATTATTCGACAAGTCGTAATACAAAATATTACCGTGTAAACTGGCCTTTAGCTGCACTTTTTTACTACTAACCTAAGGCCTTTATGCAGAAGGGCTGAAATGTCAAATAGTTTTATGATGTTGTAAAAAAAATCAAATAAAAATGCAATTACAATTGCGAGCATAGGATAAAACAATTAACGACCATTAGAGGAAAAGTCTGCTAGATTGATTACCTTTTGGGTTGAGAATCAAATCCAATTTAGAACATTATCTAAAGTTGCAATTAAATATCTTATAGTCCCTGTTACTTTGGTTCATTCAGAAAGGTGCTTAACAGCATCACAATTTTTAAAAACAGTCATCTAAAATAACGTGCGTACATACTTACGTCTCATACGTTCAATAAAGTGATAAAAGCAACGAACTGTACCCTGATAAAAAACTAGTTAAAGTTTCCCTACTTAAGTATAAACATTCAGTCGATAGTAATATCGATAGTAAGATCTGAACTATCGATATATATCGATAGTATCCCATCACTACTTAAGAGAAAAAGTGCATAATCGAGCGCTTCAATAAGAGAGCTCTTATACAGCAGTAAATGATAAAGAATAAATTTTACAAAAAAGCTGGGGCCTAATTCTGGCAGTCGTGATCGAGTAATTTCTCGATTCGAAAGCAATTTTATTTCAGTCGATAGTGAACGAATCGAAATTATTTTTTCAGTATTGTGAAACTTAAATTAATGCTTTACAACCCTGAAAAAATAATCCGATTCGTTCAGTATTGACTGAAAGAATTAGATATTAAATTGCTTTCGAATCGAGAAATTACTCGATCACGACTGTCAGAATCAGGCCCCTGCTATTTTAATGCTGACAACAAAGAAGGTTTTAAAGCGAAAAAATAAAAATATATTATGGTTTGCGAAAATGATTGAAAAAGGGCATTGAAACAAGTAAAAGAAAAACGTAAATGAATATGTTTATAAAGTTAGCCCTTTAAAAGCACTTTAGGAGTGCTTTGTTTGCATGTTAAAAGAATCGCTTATTGTCAGCAGAAAATAGTCCTCCAAACCGGAAACACTTCATACAAAAACAAGTCAGAAAGTATAGTCGGTCAAGCGCGACCATATGATATCCTAGACCACAGTATTGAACAAGCAAGAAAGTAAAGTCGGTCAAGCCCGACCATATGATACCCTACACTACAGTATTTAAAAACACATCATGCTTATGTGTCCATATTAATATGGATTTATCTATGTTTATACACTTCATTAAAATCGGTTTGAAAATTTGTGGGAGGCAGAAATTGCCCCCTACTTCCCCTTGTGGTCCTATTTTTGAAAAACTACATAGCTTATGTGTCCATATAAATATATTTCTATCTATGATTTAAATATCATTAAAATCGGTTTTATAGTTTCTGAGAGGCAGAAATTTTCCCCTAACTTCCCTCGTGGTCCTACGATTCGCCCCATTTTCAATAGGTTTGCTCCTTGTGCCAATAAGAACCTATGTCCCAAATTTTATCAAATGATCTCCAAAATTGCGACCAGCCGGACGGACATCGTTAGTTCGACTCAGAAAGTGATTCTAAGTCGATCGGTATACTTTAAGGTGGGTACAGGAGCCCTAAAACCAAAAAAAAATCAAACAAAGTATAACCCACTTTACTTTTCTTAGTATTTTAAAACTATTCACTTTTTTTTGGATGCGTTAAAAACGGAGTAAATTTGTTTTTAATTGCACTGTTTTTGTTGTTTTTGAAGTATTTTTGAAGTTTTGTAAATGATAATGAACTTCTAAAATTTTAAATAGCAAAAACATTCCAAGTTTTTTTGATTAAGATTTTTGGATTTGAAAATTTAAATAATTTTCAAAGTTATTTTTTGGGAATACAAAATTTACTATTAATAAGATTTCTGTATGACGTGCTAAATTCCCAATTTTTCCTATTTGATAAATACACTGAAATTTATTGTTGAGGGAAAGCAAGCTTCTATGCGCATTTCACTGGTTGCTTAGGCCAGCTCATCAGGAAACCTTTTCCTAAGCTTTTAGAAAAACTAAAAATATTATACGAATAAAACCCTAAAGCGAATAAGAATTTTAAACACTCAAAGTCTTACTTGTAACAATATCAAAGCTTAAACAAAACACCAACAATAAACAGTGAGTTTGAAAATGAATGTATCCTTTTATATTTTTATTTTAAGCCCGGCCCATAACTACTATTTTTGCGATTTTTGAAAATAAAAAATCAGTTTCTAAAATAAAAAATATTTTTCTAATTTGGACAATTACAAAGACCCCTTTCAGACTGGGAAAGTTTGTTGCGCAAGTTACTTGCCGAGTACAACAAAGTCTGTACAAATTTTTTTTTTCCTTACCCCGACCTTACCGCTGACGTCTACAAACCAAAAGTTGCGCAAGAGATTTGCGCAAGTAACTTGCCGAGTGTGAAAGGGGTCAAAGAAATTTATGAAGAAAAAACTCAAAAAAGAGTTCTTTAAAGGAGAAATCAAAAAACTTTCAAAATTCACGAGGAAGATTATATTAATAAACACGAGAGAAAAAAATTAAATATGTATGTGTGTATGTTATGGCAAATTTCACCAATTTATTTAAATATCAATTTATGTCTCAAATTCGTTTTTCATGTCACACAAAGTTATATGAAAAATTATATTTATATATGAATTGATTCATATATAAATAATAATATGCATAAGTTGGCTTAAGCAATTGTGCGAATACATGTGATTCATATGTGTCGAACCATATTCAACTTAAGAAAACTTTTTGGTTAATTTAATTAAACTTCCACTTGCTTAAGCAAAGTGGGTAACAGATCGCACTTTTCGTACGGAATAAAACTTTTTTTTTTGTTTTTTTGAAGGCTTTTATAATTTTTTTTTGTTAATTTTTGACAGTAGCCTAAATAAGCTTGTGCATATTATAGTTGGGCCTTAAGGTATATGCTTTTAAAAATAAACTATTAATTTCCATTAAATTTCTTTATCAATTGACAAACATCAATTTTTATATATATCCTTTTAGATTTACAACAAAATACGTTACTCTGATGTGTATCGCTTAGATGTGGATTCAAAACTATCAGCTTTTACTAAAGAAAATCTCTTGAATATGCGCTTAAACGTCCATCTATTAGATAACGCTTTAGAACATTTGCAATTATTCAATGATGATCAATCAAATCCATCATCAACTTTATCTGAAACTGAAGACGAGTGTAACGAAATATCTGAGGATGATAACAGCAATACGGCTTCTACAATAACGGCATACTCTGGCATTGCAGAGACATCGACCTCCGCCAAAGTTCAGCCATCAGGTTCTGGAGTGTCCTCAAAACACTTACCTGAAGAAGAGTTTATATAAATAACAATGCGCTGTGTTAAATACAAAATTACTTCATAATTTACTAAAGTAAGTGTACATTAGAATGTGTATGGATGTTTTTATAGTGAAAAACCTGTAAAATTTATTACTATTTTTTATAAAATAAAGTAAAAATATTTTTTTTAACTTTTGGGTAATTTTTATTAAAAAGAATGCTGAACATTATTGATTGAATAATCGAAGATTTTGCAAAAATAAGTTTTTTATGGAAAATTTGCAAACATTTCCATTTTATAAAAAAAATTTACAAAATTTTCCTATTTATAAAATATAGTTTTTGTTTGGCCGAAGAGTTCTTTGTGAAGATTTGTTCGGCTTAAAGCGATTTTTGAGAGGGGGTTTATATGGGACCAATGGCAATTTTGGACCCACCAGTACAAAATATTTGCCATGACATAAAAGCTTTTATAAAAATTATCGTTGCCAAATTTTATATCATAACCATGAAGTTATGGTTATAAAAGATTTTTCAGGAGTAGTATTTATATGGCAGCTACATATAGTCAAAGATGATCCGACTCCAATAAAATTTGCAAGGATTCATCTAAATTATAAAAAAATACCAACATACTAAGATGACTTATTGGCACAAAGGCTATTTGAAATTATGGACTGATTCTCACCATTTTCAACAGCAATGATCCTTATGAGTATTAAAACCATCGTTGTCAAGTAACCAAAACGCGGTAATCCCCTTCCAAAAACGGGCTTTATTATAACCAAAAAGCGCTATTTTTAGCGTGCTAAATTGAATTTAAAGAAAAGTCGATACATCCATATATTAGAGAAATACAATATTTATTAAGTTGGGGTTTACAGGATTAAGAGTTTGCTTAAATTTAGTTTCGAGTTTTATTACACCTTAATTTTTTCACAAAATAGGTGACAACTGATAACATTTAGTCACTGAAACTCACCTGTATTAAACCGGCCTAGCGGTGTTGGCAGCCCCAACTCTAGGATCGGAGGCTTTGGCCTAATCAGTCAATCTTCCTAAACTCGTATGATTACAGAAACGTCAACAAATTTTGACGCCCTATGCTCTTCGTGAACAATTTATTTAAGTATTTTTATGTTACATCGCTGTATCTATATTGTATTTAAATAAATAAAGGACATATAAAAAAAAAATTTTTTTCACTTATTAATTCTTTTAAAATTTGATGCGAAAATGCTTTCAAATGTTCTTTCTATTGTGTGTTTAAATTTACGGTCAAGAAAACAGCTTATTGCAATTTTAATAGGAAAAATTTTCTTTTGTCTTTATTAATTGTTTTCCTAAGGACATCTTAAAAGTCTGCTTTCAATTATTGTAAATTTTGAAGAGCTGGTTCACACTCTTCAAGCCAAGGCCTGAGCTTTTAGGATAGATAGGAAAAGCGAATGCAATTTATTTTCCTCTCTCTCCTAAAAAGGAAAACTGGAACGTGTAACTCCAGTGTAAAGCAAAATAAATAACTATCTACTGACTTGTTTTACAGTTCATTACCGATCATTTAAAAAAAAATTGAGTTAGGTATGGGGTATATATATTTAAATACCCCCTTTCTGAATCCAAAACCGGTTTCAGCAAATTTTTTATGGATTCTGAAATAATAAGCATTAATCTTGTTCCATATCAACTATTTAAAAGCTTATTAAGTATTGTTTTGCTGTACACGCCACTGTTTGGCGAATGCAGAAAATACCTCATACAAAAACTCATACAAAATAAATTTAACTCTTGCTTTGCTTCATTGCCGTAAGAAAAAAAGTTGTTAAAGCTAAATGAAACAAAATGACAGCAAGAAAAATATTTTCACTTTTGCTTCGCTTGATTGCAAAAGCGAAATAAAATGTCAACAACTCAATACCCAGCAAAAACTTCGCCTACAAAATAATGTGTTAAGTAATCAGAAAAAAGTAAAAATACTACTTTCAATTCTACTGAAGTTATAGTAGTTATATAGAAGAAAGCTACTAAATAATGAGTAAAAGAAGCCATTAATTTTAAAAAAGTAGGCGAAGTTTTTACTGGGTACACAGCAGTAAGTATCTGTATGCAGCCCAAAAAGCTAATTTTTAAAAAATTATTTAGAAAAGTGGCGTATGCGAAAAAATTTATTTATTTTGTGTTAATTTTATCATGATTCATGAATTTAAATTTTATTCTTTGTTACTAATTTTTTAATATTAATAACCTCTTACACTTTAATTTTGTATAATAAAAAAATGCTCTACGAGTTTTGTTAATTACTACTTGTATTTAATATTCGTATTGGTATCGATATCGGTGATATTTTAGGTTGAGTATCGGTATCGTATCGCTAAAAAGGCGTATCGTTACTTCCCTACTTTAAATGTTGATAATGCATTACTTTAAATTAAAACTGGGTTCAAACGGGAAAATTCTTGTTGAGAAGCTTGCCAACTTTCTGATAGTGTTAATTGCCACATTATTAGTACATAATGATATTTATAAAACATTAAAATTCGAATCAATTTCAATCTTTTTTATGGCCAGATGATAACAATAATGATGAAAATATCAGCTTTATTAGTTTGGAATAATTATTATAAATTTGTATTTCAGTTTGAAAAGTTTTAAACAGAGTTTATAAATTAATTTACAAAAATGTACAATCTAGTAAAAATGAATGAAAACATACATAATATGTATGTAAAAATTTACATACTTAGTTTTTTTTAGTACATATGAATCGCTAAGTGCAGCGATATTACATAAATATTAATAATTTTAAAAGTTAACAAATTTCCATCAAGTGAAAAAAGGGAATATCTTCAGCAGTAGACGTGCACTTAATCGATAATTTTTTAGATTTCATATCGTCACCTAAAATGGTAAAGGGCGGTCAACGCATTTTGTGCGGCATCACTATAAGTAAAAATTAAATTTATGAGTGGTTTATAGAACACGAGCGCCTTATTCGTCCGTTCAACTTACATTTAAAATTTCGAAATTTGTTGTTGTTTTAAATGTTAGTTGAACGGACGAGTAAGGCGCTCGTGTTCTATAAACCACACACTAATTTGTCAAAACCAGCTGATTTGTTAAAACGATGCTTGTGACGCTTACAAAAGTACTTTTTGCATTTAACGCTTCAAAACATCCTACGTCTTTCTGCATGTAACTTGTAAAGCCTATAGTACACGGAATGTAAAAAGACACATACGCATGTGGTTCTGACGTAATTTTGACGTCACTACAAAGCCACAATAGCCAGTTCGTGTTGTGTGATGACGACAAAATTACGTCAGAAGCACATGCGCATGTGGCTTTTTACATTCCGTGTACTATAGGCTTTACATACCATAACTACACATATCCTACTTTTTTGACAGCTGCGGAGACAGCGTAAATGCGTGTAACGCGTGGTATCGACCTCCAGCTTTAGGAGTCTATAGGGAACAAACAAACATTCAAACACACGCTTTTTCATTTATATATTGTACATAGATATACATTAGGGTAATAACATTTAAAAAATTTTTTAAAATATCAAAATTGACACAGCACAGTCCGATAGAACATAAAAACTATAAGGGAACGTATATTTATTTTTTTCGCTAAGGTAAAAAAAGTTCACACACCAACAGCGATGAAGTTATGAACATTTTTAATTTTATTTTTGGTTAAGAAAAATTAATAGTTTATTTAAAACAAAAAATAGCTTAAGTATGAAATTTTATTAATATGTATTTGGAGATGGTAAGAGATTTTTCCGCAAACCAAAACGTATCTAACTTTTTTTAACGAAAAAAAAATAAAATTATGAATATTGCATTGGTTAAGAAAAACCAATTGGTGAGTGAACTTTTTTGAGATGAATTACAAAAGATTATAATTTTCTTGGTAACTA
This sequence comes from Pollenia griseotomentosa, assembly GCA_963931875.1. NCBI lineage: Eukaryota > Metazoa > Arthropoda > Insecta > Diptera > Polleniidae > Pollenia > Pollenia griseotomentosa. Next base: position 43,925,751 of record OZ007562.1, on the reverse strand, counting down.
GGACATGATGGACCTCATGGTACAATGCCGAAAAATTGGTTATACCCTAATGTACATATGTACGTATAATGTTAATGGCGTTTTTTTAGAGTGCCACAACTTTGAGTTGGCATCACTACTTTATTTGAGCACCCATTTTCAAGCTGATAGTTGCTTTTTGTTTAGTTTGCTTTGAAATTTCATTTTGAATCGACTTACACCAGAGCAACGCGTGCAAATTGTTGAAATTTTTAATCAAAATAATTCGGCGAATGTGCTGAACAAACTCATATTGATTTTGAATTTCCATTCAAAATTTTATTTTCCGATGAAGCCCATTTCTGGTTGAATGGGTACGTAAATAAGCATAATTGTCGCATTTGGAGTGAGGAGAATCCACAAGCTTTTGTCGAAACACCATTACATCCACAGAAAATTACTGTTTGGTGCGCTTTATGGGCTAGCTTGGCCCATATGTCTTCTAAAACGATGATGGTAAGAATGCGAAAAGTTGTTGAAAATTGGTGTTCCCGATTAAGCCTTCTACGAGCCTTTGGTTACTTTTATGAAACTTCGCATTAAGCAAAGTGCGAAACTGATCGCACTTTCCGTAGGGAAAAAAATATTTTTTGATTTTATTTTTGTTTTTTAATATGCTTTTGAGAAGCTTTTTGTTAATTTTTAACAGTAGCTCAAGCCAGCTTATCAATATTTTAGTTGGGCCTTTAATAGATTAATACATACCCGCAAAAAATTTGTAGAACTATTTAAGCAAATTTTTTTTTCTACATTATTTTGTATGAAAAGTTTTAACAATCGCTTTAATTAAGCGCTTTTCTTACATATTAATCTGGCAACCATAAACACATTCACATAAAACAAGAATAAAATAAATTTGTATGTAGGTATGCATATACGACTTTACGGCAACATCGCAAAAACAACCCAGCGTCAAAAATACTCAAGCGCACGGTTCTACAATAACAACAACTTAAAACGAGTACAGAATTGAAATCGTTTGCTTGTTATACCTACATGATTATAGTAGGAAAGTTACTCAATGGCAACTAAGCCATTTAAAAAGTGAAAATGTAGCAGTCAAAAACCAGTAATTCGTCATACAACAACACACTGTAAGAGAATTAAAAAAGGTATACACCAATACCTCGCTTTGCGTTTTTCGAAGTTTTATATAATTTTTGTTTTTTAAATGTTTACTTTATCAAATTTTCTTTTTAAAAAGTAGTATTTTCGTTACCCTGGAACCTATCTTCGATCTTTACATGGTTTGCTATAGAAAATTATAATTCACTTTGCGTCGTTTCAATTTGGGTCGCGTTTTGTTGGAACGTAACTACGACGCAAAGTGAGGTATTGGTGTACATACATACATACATACAAATTTTTTTTAGTAAACAATTGCCTCTCTATTTTTTAAAGTTCTCTATATCAATAAGAGAACTAAAAGGAATTAATTTATAAACTCAAACAAACAACACGAGAGCACAAGAGGGTAGACATTTTAATTTAGTATACTTTGAATCTTTCTTGGGAACGTGGCGTGTGTGTATGACGTTTTTTTTATTAAGTGTTCGAGCATATTTTTGGTTCATTGATATTTCCGCTGAAAAATGGTATTCAATCCCAGATGTGATATATGGAATTATTTCGATAATCTTATTGAAGAAGGTGTTGCGGTGTGCAAACTGTGTAAGCAACGGTTAAAAAATGAACGCAGCTATAGTTTGAGAAAACACATAAATAAACTTCATACTCCCAACAGTGAGGTATGGAACCATTTTGATAATAGAGTGGATGAAGGGATTGCTGTATGTAGATTATGCAATAAACACGTAAGAAATAATCGGCACTTTAATCTGATACTGCACTTAAAACAACATAATATCAGTGTGGAATCTTATAATAACACTAAAACAACCAAAACGAAAATATGGAACGCCAAGCAACCGATTGACTTCAAAGGAAAATTGTTCATTGAAATTGAAGAAAATACTGTAGTCGAAGCTGTTATGGGCCTAATGATTGACGAAGGAGTACCTCCAAAATTGTTTGACTCGAAAAACATGCAGACCCTTTTCAGCCCAATTTGTGTGGCCATTTCTAATCAAGAAAACAAAACATTCAATGTAAACGAAGAAAGAAACGAAAAAGTTATATGCTCTGTGGCCAATTATATACGTAATGAGATCAGCAGTGATCTACACCGTCGTTTCTTGTCTTTAAAAATTGATATGGATCTGAACGCTTCCTTAAATACTTTTTGCGTTAGTGTTCAATACGTCAATGAAACGCAAGTGGAAACTTTTCTACTTGGCACGGTAACTTTGGAGGAAAACCATCAACTAACAGGAGAGCGTATTATTGAAATCTTGCAAAAATTTAATATTGATTCTAACCAAATTGTAAGCGCTTGTTGGGATAATTCAAAGTCAAAATTTAAACATTCTGTAACAAATGCTGAATATTTACGTGAAATACAAAAATTTGAAAAATGTTCTGATATGTATGTGGGTAACATAAAAGTTGATCGTTATACTGGTGTAATAGCTCAATTAAGTTTATTGGATATTTTTAAAAATGCCAGCATACTGACTCCGTTTCTGGAATGTCGTAATTTGACTAAATTTATAAATGATCAACCAAATATATTCCAAAAATTTTTTGAACAAAATAATTTGAAAATTCCTCAATTAGATTCTCCCTGGCAATGGGGCTCAACTTACACAATGATAAACGATTTGAGAGAAGCTCTTCCTATTCTAGAGAGTAAAAAATATGAACAGCCTGAGAGTCCCGATGATCGGTTTAATTTTAATGATGACCTTAAAAATTTCATTGATGCCTTCTGTAAAACGGTTATTTTTCTACAAAAATCTTTACAGAAGTTTTACACTTCCGAAATGATTTTTGGTGATTTTTACGCCCAATGGTTAAAGTGTAAACTGGCAACGCAAAAACTATTACATGCTAACCAGGTTGAGGGAAATCTAATAGCTGTGATAGCTACGGAACTACTTAAAAGTGTTGAAAACAAGTCTGAAGAGCTTTTAAATCAAGACCATTTTAAGGCCTGTTTGTACTTGGATCCTCGACTTCAACACACTTTAAATTTGCCTGAAAAAATGTTTGCTTTAGAGTATCTAAAACAACTGTGGAATCGTTTTAAATTATATAATTCTGAGTTAGTCGACCCAGTTTCAGAAGCAGAAAAACAGTACACAGTACAGCAACAAGTTGATGAAGATGACGACGAGAATGCTTTTTTAAATGAATTTTTATGCCAAAGTGCCCAACAAACTGTTTCGACTGGAATTTATAGAAAACTAGAAGATTTAAAGTTACCCTTTCAAATGGCAGATACCAACGTATTGGGGTTTTGGAAAGATTATAAATCGCAGGAACCTGAAATATACCTTTTAAGTACAATATGTTTTGCTATTCCAGCTACACAGGTAAATTTAAACGTAATAACACACAGAAACTATACATACTCCACCAATAATGTGTTTTATGTACAAATTAAAATGATTTTTTAACAAAAATTATATTCTATCATTCCATTTTAAAAAATAATTAAAAAGTTTTTAAAACAAAAATCTTAGGAAAATAAGAAATTTATTAAAAAATTAAATATTTAAATTCGGTTTTTAATATACAGAAAAGTATACAAACTCCATATTTTATAATTCTATTTCACACAAAATTTGTATTTTTAATGTCTTGTTGCACCTTACCTTTACTTTCGTACTTTACGATTTCTTATTGCCGGTAGTTTCCGATGAAATTTCATACCATTCATTCCTAACTGTAGTTTTTGTTATCCTGCTACCCAATTAATTCATCCCATATACCTATATATTTTTAAAAGGGTTTGATTCAGGCGACTTTGGTGCAAAATGCAATTGTTTTGGTACATTATAGAACAGCCATTCCCATAATATACAGCTACACCTGTTCCGATTGTAAGTCAGAAAGCGTTCATTATTTTTTTTGAAAATCGTCAATTATAATTCAGATTAGTCAATTGAACCTAATTTAGAAGATGTTAATTGTAACAACAGAAAAAAATTTTTTCCAAAAAAAAATTTCAAGTTTGTGTAAAATAAAAATACTTATATTGCAAAAGCAAATAGAATCATTAGTTTTTATTAAATTAGAAAGAGTATGTATACATGTACAATGTACATACTTGCAAACTTGTGAGTTGAATCCACACAGATCCTTTATGTGTAATGATTGCAATTACAAAAGAGAACGTTCTCTCGAGTTGGCATACTAATTATATCATCAGTGTGACTACAACTAAAAAAAAATTGGATGCTAAATGGGTCTTAAAACAATGCTAAAAATGCAAAAAAAAAAAATGCTAAATTTTCTTGAATAATTGTATCATTATTATGAATGAATTATATATTAACTAGCATTTAACCCGCTACTTCGTTAGCGTCTCCTTTTATTCGTGGACATATTTTTATGCCAAAGTTTACTTTTCTAGGCTTAAACTTGTTTAAATTCAAGCATTTAACCCGCTACCTTTTAATCGGGCTTTTTCTTTCATGAACTTATTTATATGCCAAAGAATATGTACCTATGTTTTAGCAAAAAAGTGCCAAAATTTTTATCTCATAGGTTGATATTTACACAGGACTTTGCACCTATTATTTTGTGTTTCTAAGTTCAATATTATAGAAAATTCAAAAAGTACCACTCGTATAACACAAAAGCAAATGAAAGTAAGTTAATTTCCCGTATTATCCGTTTTGGTACTTGTTTCACCCAATTTAGGTATGAAACATTTCAGCGTTGTGGTGGGAGCCCCTAATTAAGTACGAATATGCCAATGAATGGAGACAAATATTTTGTAAAAAAGGACCACATGACCTTGCATGTTGAATTTTATGTTTCTAGGTCCAATACTAACGGAAATTCAAAAAGTACCGATTAATGAACAAAAAAGTACCTAAAAGCCCTCTTTCAGGTTCTTATCCACTGATGACCTTGCATGTTTAATTTTATGTTTCTAGGTCCAATATTTACGGAAATTAAAAAAGTACCAATCAAAGAATAAAAAAGTACCAAAAAGTTCCCTCTTATAAATTCTTATCCACTCAGGGCATTGCATGTTGAATCTTATGTTTTAAAGTCCAATATTAACGACAATAAAAAAAATACCAGTTGCAGAAACAAAAAGCTAAAGAAAAACATAAATTTCCCGTATCTCCCCTTTTTGGTACTATTTTTTCCCCACATTTAGTTATCAAAAATTTCAGTATTGTAGTGAGAGCTCATAATTAAGTACGAATATGTCAATGAATGGAGAAAAATGTTTTGTATAAAAAAAGTACCAAAAATAGTTACGATTTTTACCCTTTAAATGTTCGAAATTCGAAAAAGTACCAAATTCATATTCGTATTTTTTTGATAAGTTTCGAATGTTGTATAAACTTTGTTCCTATGTTGATTGGTTCAAAAGAAAGATGGGGTGCCAAAAAAAGTACCAAAATTAAGGTTTTACCAGTTTTCTTCCTAATAGAAATAAATTTTAAAAAAGTACCACACACCTGTCCGCTTATTTTTCTAAAGAACAACGATAAGTATTACGTTTTTACCCTTTTTTACCCCTAAACATTCGAATTTCCAAAAATCCCGTCTTAGTGGATCGATTTGGGGAGTCACCTATCTCTGCTCCAAATGTCAAGTTTTTAGCTACAGGAGTTTAGGCTGTGCGATGATGAATTAGGGAGTCAGTCATTCAGTAACGTTACAATATTATATATATATATATAGATAGATAGATAAAGAAAAATTTTGTGAAAAAATAACAAAATTTGGAACGATTTTCACACCTTAAACATTTGAATTCAAAAAAAATCCAAATCTGTTTTGTATTTTTTAAGATAAGGTACGAATGTGATATAATTTGTATTTACCCTTTTACTCCACAAAAAGGCCATACTTCAAAAAAGTACCAAACACCAGTCTGTTAATTTTTTTAATTTTGAATCTCTTTTAGTTTAGGAGATATGAGGTTAGCGAATTTTTCTAATGAACAACAATAAATGTTAATGTTTTCCTTTAGCTTAGGAGGTATGAGGCTAGCAGGATCGATTTAGCGAGAGGACAGACCCCGGTCCTAATGTCAAACTTTTAGCTTTAGACGTTTAGGATCTGCGATTGAAGATAAATATATGGAAAAAAATATTTTGAAAAAAGTAACAAACATATCTTAGGAGGTATGAGGTTAGCAGGATCAATTGGGCGAGAGGAGAGCCTCCGGTCCAAATGTCAACCTTTTAGCTTCAGACGTTTAGGCTCTGCGATGAAAGATAAATAGATGGAGAAAAAATCTTTTGTAAAAAGTAACAAACATATGTTGGTACAATTTTGACCCCTTAAACGTTCGAATTTCCATAAAGTACCAAATATGCATTTGTATTTTTTAGATAAGTTACAAATGTTATATACTTTTTATTTCTTTGTGTATTGATTTAAAAGCTAGATGGTGGAAAAAAGACCCAAAATACAGGTTTTACCCGTTTGCTACCTAAAAGGGCCGAATTTCGTAAAAGTACCAGACAGCTATTAGCTTTTTTTTATTTAATGCACAAAAATTAATATTAAATTAAATAAAAGTACCAGTTTATTTAAAACAATTACCAGTTAGAGAACGAAAAAGAACCAAAATATCATTTTTACAGATTTTCATTCACTCAGGAACTTGCATGTTTAATTTTATGTTTCTAGGTCCAACAAATACGGAAATTGAAAAGGTACCAGTTAAAGAACAAAATAGTTCCAAAAACCCTCTTGCAGATTCTTATTCACTCCGACCTTGCATATTTAATTTTATCTTTCTAGGTCCAATACTAACGAAAATTCAAAAAGTACCAGTTAGTAAATAAAAAAGTACCAAAAATTTCCCTCCTATAGATTCTCAACCACTCAGGACATTGCATGTTGAATTTAATTATTCTAGGTTCTGAAAAACGAAGCTGCAAACATAACAAGCCATAAATGATTTAAAACTGTTAGCAACTTTTGATTTTATTCACAAAAGTCGAATTTAATTAATTAATTTAAGAATTTCATAAAGCGCAATGTTTGTATGGGAGCCCCTCTAAGAAGTGGTGATAAGGGGGAAGTATGTCTCGAAAAATTGTTAAGGACAAAAAACTAATTGAGGTCAAAACCAAAAATTATTTAATAAAAAAAATTATGTTTCTGCTGATTTTTTAAACTTTACATCTGAGAACAGTAAAAAGTATTTAATCAAAAAATCTGGCATCTCGATCAACGGGTGTGGGTGCAATCGAAACTTCCCCAAGTGATAGCCAGGTGCATTCACGTTAAAAATGAAAAACGCGAAATGAATTGATCTAGAAAAACTGAGAGAAACGTATATTTTTTTAAGCTATAGTTTCAGAATCTTGTCAGTTTGATCATGGGTGAGGCCAAAAGTTAAAATTTGTCGTACAGTGTAACACTACAAAAATTAAAAGTTTTGTTACATCGGTTAGTCGGTAAATCGAGTGAAATGAACCGGTTTAATCGTTAATCGAAAATAGCGAATTTTAAATTAACCGATCTGTTAATCGGTAGTAATTAATCGGTTAAACAATTAACGATTGACCGTATGAATACCCTAGTAAATACGCTTTAATTGTCAGAAACAACTAGATTCAAGTAAATAATAGCCTATTTAAGAAGTGCGAAAGTATTCTTTCTTTCGAACAATTAGATTAAAAACAAAAACAAATTCTAAAACTTTTTTTTTTTTTTTTTTTGAAGCACAACAATGAGATTTCTAATATCTTACTAAGTTTATTTCTTTAATTTCTTTCCAATAATTTCTCAAGCTCAAGGTCCGTTCTTAATTTTATTTAAGTTTCTTCTTTAAATCTACATATTTTCTTTTCAGCGTGCTCTCCAATTCATAAATTATTTTGCTTAATTTCTTCGACCTTCTGAATATTATTTCCTTCCTTGAGCTTGAGAAATTATTGGAAGGAAATAATATTCAGAAGGTCGAAGAAATTAAGCTAAATAATTTATTTCTTTAACTTTTGGCCTCAATGTTTTAATAATTTAAAACTCAAATTTTTTTAATTGTTACTGAAAGAGATGAAGCATTATAACGTAGAGACAAAATTTGTGTAAATTCTTTGAAAATTACCCTTGACTTGATGTATTATTTTCTATTTACTAAAGACTAAATTTATTAAATATCTTGTTTTCCTTATATTTTTGTTTGAAAATTTTTTCTTATTTTTTATCATTCCTTGTAAAAACTTGTTTTTGTTAAAAAATAATATAAATTTTTACATAAAACACATTTTATGGTGGGAAATGTATAGTTTTCTCCGCCACTGTAGGTATAATATAATTTAAAATACTTATTAAAAAATTTTACTAATTTTCCACTTTTTTCTCAATCATTAAATTTTTTTAATTTAGATTTACGATAAAATTAATTATTCGCATGTACGAAAAACTTCCAATATGTCTCAAAATCTCCAAGAAAATCTTGATTTAATACGATTGAATAAGCAAATTTTAGATAGAGCTGTAAACAACTTAAGTTTATTTAGAGAAGACGATTGATCTGATATCGAATAAGCTGAAAACAAAAATAAAATAAGCCATTATGGAAAAGTTTCTAATGGCAGTTGACCAGTGCCGCTCTCGCCTTCCATCAACTTCAGCAGCTGAAAGTTTTATTGCAACGGATGTAACTATTAAATAAAAAACAGATAATTAAATTAAGAATGTTTTGTTAATGTTTTTACGATATACAAAAATAAACGTTAAAAACTTTTTATTTAAAATGAAATTAAAATATTTATTAAGTTTGTTTTCTTTGTTTACGCAAAAAGTATGAAACTCGAACCGAAACAAGTTAAGTCGGTGAAGCCTGACCATGTAATATCCTAAAAAGATAAATAAAGCTATCATTCAATCCCAGCCATTTTTTAAAGAAACTATTAGTTTATTGTCTGTCTTAAAGCCGAAAATCGTTTGTAATTATTACTTTAAAGTTACTTTCCTTATGACCCCAGTTATTTTTCCATTCACCTAGTGTTGCCAGTGGATTTTTCGAAAAAATACTTACACATGTCGAAAAGGATTCATCGAAGTTCATTTTTTTCGGGTCAAAAACTATCACAGTGTTATTGGTAACTGTATACGTAGGTTTTTTTCTAAATGAGTTTATTGCGTCACCTAATATAGTCAAAAAAAAGTGTTCATTCAATAAAGTTTGTGAGTTCGTCGCACTAACAGAGTTCATAATTCACCAAAACGGAACTTTATTGTTAGCAGAAAGGTATTATTATTATGATATATACTATAAGTCAAGTAGAGTGGAAACTATTTTTTGGAATGATTATAGTAGTGATTTTCCAAAAATTTCTAGAAATAAGATTGTATTGGTCTACGATGGAAATATATTCAGTACCGTTTATTTCCAATGTTATGACCCGAGACCGTTTTGACAAAATTCCACGGTTGAACGGTCGAAATTAATGGCGGTGTAAAATTAAAATTACTATCCGTTGAACGGTCGAAATTAATGGCGGTGTAAAATTAAAATTACCAAACAAGAATGAAAGAAGAGTCAGTAAGCGATACTTGTTTGCACAAAAAACGGAATCGAAAGCTAAACAAACACAATTTGTTACAAATGCGAAAAACCAATGTGCTTTACTGGGAACAACAATTATTTTAAAATTTACTATAACTAAATTCGATTTTGATTTAGTTTATATGAAATATAAATCACGACAAACAAAATCTCGTTAATTAAAAATTCTGTATTACCAAAAAATTACTTTGATAATATTTATGGGATCTCATAACTTTTAATCCAAATTTTTAATGTTTTTGATTGGGCTTAAGTTCATTAAATTTAATTTTCATTAAATTATTTTTATGAAGAAAGGAATTTTACAACATGAAAATTAATTCAAATTGTTATTGATAATCTTTTATTCTTGACCGTGGCCGGGATTCGAAACGCGGCCGGCAGGTTACCATGACATGTTTCGATCGCAACCCCTCGATCTCCTCAGATGGATTTGCCGTTTTACACTCGCAGCCATCGACGACTGCTGACGTCAATAGTCAAACATCAATCCTTAAACCAAATTGTATTCTAACCTTTGGCAGATCGAAGTTTGCTTTTTTTGTGGATGATTATCCATTTTAATTGATTTTACATGTTTTTTCCTTACTTCTGTTTTTCGTACTTTTGTCAAGAATTCTTCTTGAAGTCCAAAGTACATTTTTTTTTTTTTTTTTTATTTTGTCTTTCTTTTTCTTGTTGACCTTTTTCAGCACGGTTCGAGCCCCGGCCACGGTCAAGAATAAAAAGTTATCAATAACAATTTAAATTAATTTTCATGTTGTAAAATTCCTTTCTTCATAAAAATAATTTAAGGAAAATTGAATTTAATGAACTTAAGCCTAATTAAAAAAATATTAAAAATTTTGATTAAAAACCATAAACAGTTCAACAAAATAACCACAATACTAATTACAAATATTTTTATTTAAAAAAAATAGATTTTTTAAAGATATTCATCTTAATCGATTAATTGACATAAATTGTTCGAGTTATTCGTTATTCGAAATTGGCTATTTTGATTATTCGATCAAATAAAGGCTGAAAAATTCCTCGATTAATCGTTGTTCGAGTGGATACTCTAATATATACATATATGTATTTAGATATAAGTATATATATACTTCTGTTCTTTCCCAACCATGGTGAAGGGTATATAAGATTCGGCGTAGCCAAATATAGCACTCTTACTTGTTTTTTCTAAAATTTATACGAAAACGCGAGCACCCTTGCTAAAAATAAGTTCACGCTTTCGCGATTTCACTTTATTTCGATTGGAAAAAATCTCTAAGTATAACCGTTTATCAAAAAAGTTTAAGGTCTAATGAATGGTTGATTGATGTATATATGTATGTACACATATGCATGTACCTACTTATGTTGATAAAATTAGCTGCACAGAAAGAAAAACACTCGGGATAAATCAATTTTTTATGATTACTTTAAGTACGATTCGTACTCAAAGATTCAAGTACGAATAACACTTAAACGTACTCAAAACAATTCTTAGTCCCAATTTACACTAGGGACATTTCTTGCCGGACATTTTTTGAATTCTCTTTTAATCTTACCTGAAACGTTTACATATGAAGTCAGACAGAAAAATTATATAAAGCAACAAGATGTAAACTACGAAAAGTAAGAAAGAGAAATGAAAAAATGTCCAGTACAGATAGTCATGTACTGCACACGCTACCTTTTAGATCCCTCGCCATCAAACTTCGTCTGTCCGGCAAGAAATGTCCCTAGTGTAAATTGCGACTTAATGGGACTACTTTCGAAAATCAATCCCGGAATTTCTTGAAATAAGTATGAAATTCTTAAATCAAGTAAAAAAAAGATTAAACTTTTTGTTGTGTTTAATCCTCCGGCCTACGCATGTTTAAATTTTCTATACACATTGAAAAAAGATCTGGCCAGACTCATGTGCACCACTAAGGGTTAAAAAGTAAATTTGAACTCTTGATTCTCATTTAGCTTATATTTTTAGTTAAATATGTACATAAGATTTCTAAAGTAAAAACCATATCGGGCATGATATTGGTGTTTTATCATTCTGTAAGGTGTAGAGTTTTTTTTCCCGGACTTTTTCGATTCCCGGGAAAGCGGGAATTTTTTTTAAATTTCCCGGGATCTCGGGATCCCGCTCCATATAAATAATACAAAGTAAACTTTGGTATAAATTAATGAAAAAAAACTTTTATAAAAAAAACGTAAGGGAACTTGTTTACAAAGAAAGTAAATGAAATGGTCAATACTAAAAAATTAATTGAAGATTGAAATAGGAACTTGCATTATTATCACCTCACGCCTTTATTCCCGATTATTATGCTTTTATTCACTATTATTATGCTCTGGATAATTCATAAAACAATAATAAAAACAAAATAAAAATTGAGGTACTCAAGATATGAAATCAAAAAGTTAATTAATAAAATAGATAAAATACTTTAAAGAAATATATAACATTTTTTAATGGCTTAGGAAATAACTTTCTGACACACTCAAAGCGTAGCATATTCCTGATTTTATTTACTAATTATCATGTTTCCGAAAAGTTTCGTTTATTTTTTACCGAGGTTGGACAAATAGTTAAAAGTGCACTGTTGTAGAATGCTTCGGATTCACAATCAGAAGCAATTTTTTCTTTTTTATAAACCACGTCTATATTAGTCAAATGTATGTCAAGCTTGAAGCAAAAAATAGCATAAACCGGACTGCTTCTTACAAACCTTTTTATTTCAATAGGTCCATTTGTAATCTTTAGGACAATGTGTTTTTTAAGTTGTCTGTTGTAGTATCTTTCCCCGCACTTTGCGGGTATATAAACCAACACAAATTGAAATTGAAAATTTGTGTTTATCACCTAATAAACATATCGCTCCTTCATTGCATCATAGTCATATCTACAAAATTTTGAGTAACTTTAGCAAAGTTTTCCTTCATACCTTCTCGTATTATATCTCAAACTGAAACGAAGTTATAGCAAAATATATCTTTAAATCGGTACATTTTTAAAACTTTAATCGCATTTTTCCAAGATCGTTTGTTTTTGTAGATATGACTATGTTGCAATAAAGGAGCGATATGCTTAGGTATGTTTAGGTATCTTGGTCATGGACAATGAAACTTTACTGCCTGCATCTTATTTTGAATTAATGTACTTTACAAACTCTTCACTTCACTAAATGTAATAATTATCAACTGTTGCACTGCCCATTCTGCTTTTAGTAGATTTATTACATCAGGAGACATTGATTTAAATACATGCAAATAAATGTAATTGATCTAATCCACAACCCATCCACAGATGCTTATTTTTAGAGAATAGAAAACTAAATTTCAAAGTATAAATAGCTATTTTCTGAAATTATGAGGAATTTTTTATTTCCCGGGATCCCGCACGAAAAATCCCGGGAAAACGGGAAATAAAATAATTGAAATTCCCGGGAAAAAACCCTAGTAAGGTGTAATACGGTTAAGTAAATCAATCATCATAACTTTTTCTCTCTAATTTCTAATTTCTTGATAAAATCAACTTTATTATACTTGAATCAATCCATTTTGAGATTGATTCAATCTTAGTTTTACATAAATCAATCTAAATTTCGGATTATTTTAAGTACGAATTCGGATTAAAACAATTTTATAATTCTTAATCAAGCGCATTTTGAGATTGATTCAATCTTAGTTTTACTTTAATCCATCTCATTTTCGGATTATTTCAAGTACGAAACGGGATTGAATATGGATAATTTAAGTAATTTGCGATTGAAAATCCTAACTTGAATCAATCTTTCTGTACTTGATTCAAGAAAATCCGTACTCACCGTTCTATTAATACCGCTTCGGATTGATTTTAGTACGGATGGATTGATTTTTCTTTTGAGTGTGGGAAATTTATTTAATTCAGTACATACATATTTACATATGTATAACTACAATCATAAATTCATGCTTAAAGTATTCTGCGGGCTTAAAAACCATAACATCTTTCACTTAACATACAAAGATATAATTATATCAAATCTGTATAATGTTACATATGTATGTATAATATTACATTTTCAGGATCAGCATCAAAGTAGACTTCAACGAAAAACATTTTCAGTCATGTTTTAAAGGATACTACCAAAATAAAGAAAAACAAAAATTAGCAACAAAATAAGAAAATAAAACAAAATTCAAGGTACGACGCAAAACAATTTAATCGTTTCAAAAGGTGTGTCTAATGAAAATTAAGTTTTAAACCCCTCCGGTACAAAAACAATTTTTTATAATAGAACTCGCTAAAAAAATCAAAATAAGAATAACAGCAGAGAGCAGGGATGGAACAATTAAATTAAACTTGGTTTTGTTATTTTGCTCAAAGGGAAAAACCAATCACTCTTTAAGCTTCGTTCACAAACAAAAAAACATTTTCACTTGGTGTTCATAATAGAGCAACAATTTCTTTTGCAACCAGACACATTTTGCATTAAGAACCCGTTTGCAAATTTTAGCCACAACAGTATTATGCATTTATTATTATTTTTTACAACATTTTGTTGAAATTTTCATTCAAAACTAAATAAAATTATTTTAAACGCCAGAAACAATTTCATACAAATTGTTGCTGAAGTTCTAGATGACTCAACTTAAGTTACATTTTTAAAAAATATTTAGTTACATTTTTGTTTTAAAAATGAAAGGAAAATATATGGGCATTTCCCCAGAATGGTCTACCAGGATGAAAAAATAAAACGTTGATAATCTTTGTCTTTTATTGTTTATTATTATAAAAAAAAGTCTATGTTGTTATAAAAGAATGGTTTCATAGCATATCTCAGCTGTTTTACTTGAGGAAATTGCGCTGGAAACGGGAAAATTTTATATTTTCTTATATTTTCTACTTCTAAAGACATTTTTATATACTTGTTTTAAATGCAAAAAATATGTTATGTTTACACTCTTTCTTCATAATCTCTCCATTGCAATCAGTTGTAAAAGGAGTATTAAGTTTCTTTGTTAAGGAAATTTAAGGATATTTATGGGAAAATGTATGGTGATAATAATAAAAAAACATATGGAAAAATCGTACGTTCGCGACCCGTACGTTCGCGACCGGTACATATGCCAATTAAACAAAAACCAAGAGAGATATTTTATTTTGTAAATGCTGGATGGAGACCTACATTAATACACTTTCAAAATAAATTAACCACTTTTGAATATTCCGTTCCATTACGCAGATTCTTATATTTCACTACTGTCATCCAAAGTTGACTTCTATTTTGCGTACGTTCGTGACCACATGTTTACAACTATCATTATGAAAACTTAAACTCGATGAAACCCAAAGATGGAACCCAAATGCTATCGAATCGCAAAAAAATTGTAGGAAAAGTTTTGTTTTCTATATTTTTTGCATACCAAAGCGTACGAACGTACGTTCGTGACCCCAGGAAATGCCCATATGAAATATTTTAGGAAGAAAAAAGATAGAAGAAAAAACTAAATTGTTTCTCTGATGGTGACCGAAGCTTAAGTGTTATGGTTACACAATATTGAGATATTAAATATAAAATATTGGCTTTCAGTGCGTCAACCTTCGCGGGCTTGTACCTATTAACATGAGCCTTATCATAGCCCAACAAAAAATAATCGAAAGGCTTTAAATCGCACGATTTATGCGGCCCATTGACCGGCCACAAATTTGAAATATACTGTTGGGCCATTGTTTTGCGTATTGTGTGGCATGTGACACCGTCTTGTTGAGCCCAGCAAAGTCTGCTCTTCCATTTTGGCCAAAAAGCAATTTGTAAACATCGTGCATATAGTGAAACCATTTTTGAAACCAAAATACAGAACAATTGTTTCAATATTAAAAAGTTAAGCCATAAACAAATTTTATGTTATTCAAATAGAGTGGCCCAGCAATAACAGCCACGCATAAAAAGGAGTTTCAATATTCAAAGCGTTTTTCGTCGATTCTGCAATATTACTTTACCTATGTTTGTCAAATCATCCCTAATTACTCAAAAACTTGAGACTTGATAGGACAATATGGACATTGAATAACACCATTTAATTTGTATAAATTTATATACGCTCGCACTGCCGTTAGGTCGAGGCCACGCAATGAGCAACAAAACGGCAGAGGTTAGTTGTTAAAATGCAATTGTCAGAAGAGGTTTGTTTGATGTTATTATGCGAAAATCGTATTCGTTTTTATAATAAATAAAAAAAAAAGATTTGGTGTTCATCATATAAATCATGCAAGACGACATTACAACGAATTTCACAATTTATGTACAAATCTACGCAGGTTTTTAGACAGATTTTGACAATACTGCCGTTTGTCTGTGAAATCTTTTGATTTGTTGTTGCAAAAAGTTAATCTAGTCTGTCTTGCCATAATAGCGGTCGGCTTTGTTCAGATAAAATTATAAGCTCCACATTCACTTTTGCCATGTTTATTTCTTGCAGCTGAGAAAACAACTAACAGCCGTACCTAAACAATAGCGGAAAGCGTTTTCTAGCTGTCAAAAATTCTCATGCCCATACAATTTGTATGAAGCATCCCTAAATAGCTCGGCGTCAACGCTTTGCAATTGGAGAATCCGATTTTGACAGCGTGTTTAATAGTGAAGTTGGCCGCTATTGTTAATAAAAAATTGGAATTTACCTGTTTTTTGTCAATCTGGCGTTTGTTTTCTCTTCTTTTTTTTCTATTATGTGAGTTTTATTAAACAAGAAAGTTAACACTACTGTTTGTAACACAACGTTTACGCTCTTGTTTAGGTATGGCATATCTTCCGCCTTCCGTTGCGATAAATTTGGTTTTCATGCAAATCAAAAAATTTAACCAAAAAATAGTATGTATCATTTATAAAAAAGCCAGATATGTTACAAGTAAAATAAGAAATATATTATGAAAATGACTAATATTTCGCCGGATTTGTTCGATTTGGATTAAATTACTAGCATATGACTTGGAATAAAATTCCCTTTAAAGCATAGCCACCTTATTTCGGACGAAATATTAGTCAAGCCCATAAAAAACTAGACGTAATAGAATCAATCTGTGAACAGATTTGAATTCAGCACGCTAAAGTCAACTAAAATCACATAAGATGGTTTTTGCTCCCGCCATTATTTATATTTTATATATATATTTTATTATTTTAAATTTTCCGACCACTGTAATTAGCATAATCAACTATAAAACTACGAATTATTTTTCTTAACTGAAAATTATGTTCTCCAGTTCATCCTAATCAAAAAATTAATAAAAAAAAAATGTTGCAAAATGTTTTTATAGCGGAAGCGAATTCAATTTCGGAAAAAAACAAATTTTTTTTTTCTTCTTACTTTAAATTTTTATTAAAACAAGTTAGAGTGTTATATTCGGCTGTGCCGAATCTTTGATACCCTCCACCGACAATTTGAATATTTCAAGATTGATATCTATATGATGTCTATTTATTATTTATTTATCTTTATAAAAACAGACATCAGCATTAAAATTGGTTGCGGCTTAGACCAATATTAAATTACTGACCGACAAATACTATTATGATAGCATTATTTATTACGGTTTTAGGCGTACTAAGCTGTTTTCTGGGAGTTGGGTTTATATGGGGCCTATGGTAAATTATAGACCGATCTTTATGAAATTTCACAGTGTGATTTCCAGTCGAATAAAACGAACATTTGCAAAATTTTATATAATTTGGTGCATTGTTCAACCATTTATGTTAGTTTTTGTAACAAAATTATCAATTTTTTAAAGTGGTGGTTCCACATTTTGATTCATAGCTCTGATCCTACTGATCGGATTGGGCTGAATTTCAATCCCAAACTGCTTAGGATAACTACAAGCAATGTGACACAGTTTTTTTATTTCTTTTGAGTTTTTCGAAAGACGGACATGGCTAAATCGACTTAGAATTACTCAAGGAGGGGTCTGAGGTGAATAATAAAAAAGTTTCATACGGAATGACAAACTTAGTATACCCTCTTCACAACTTATTGTGGTGGAGGGTATAAAAAATACATACTTACAATCTCTTATTTTATGAAAAATTTTACATTTTCAAATACATAGAACAAAAATTTTATATTCTATTGATATTAAAAACCCCGCTAAATTTTCCGCTAACCGTCTAACCGTAAATTTTGCCGCGATGGGCACATTAAAACCGCGGTAAAGCCGTCGAAGTGGTAACAGTGTATATATCTGAGCGGCGCTGCTTAGCCGCTCATTGCTTGGCCACTTCAGTAGTATTTCATTTGTTTTAACTTTTTGCCGCTCGCCGCTTTGCCGCTCGCCGCTCATTGCGTTGCCTCCGCCCACAAAGGCATGTCTTTATTCTTCGAATTTAGTACATTTTATAACAAAAAAAAATAAATAAATTAATAAATAAAAAACTTTCGACAAGGAATAACAACTTGTTTTAAAAATTTTGTATTTCAAGCAAATAAACAACGATATGATGGCGAACTTAAGCTACGGTCACACTTATTAAATATTTGATCAAATAAGCGTAACCCCTACTTTTGTTAATAGTTAGTGAGATTTAAAATGGTCTTAATATTACAAAATAAACTAATTATACTTCTAGACATAGCAAAAAACAGTTTTTTGTAAGATGTGGTATTTTAATCAAAATAAATATTGATATTAAGCGAAATGATTTTTTAGTTTGGTTGTTGGTCCCGTTTTTTTCGTCAAATATTTGATAAGTCTGACCGTAGCTTTAGTAGAGTATTAAGAAGAGATTTGTCGATAAAAAATGTTAAACAAATTAGACTGACCTATTTGGCATACGGTGAGATCTTCTACAAGTTTTTTGAATTAGCAAAATGATTCAGATTAATTGGGAGTGTTATTTTTTATTTAAGAAGAACTTTCATGATACGTGCAACAAATGGTCTATAAAGGGGGGTAAGGATCCGAGATAGCTTAAGTACTGCCCAGAATTTAATAACGGATTAAAAAGTCACCAAAGGTAATAGTGAAGACATAGCTAAACCATAAATAACAATATGCGATATGAAGAGATGGGACTTTAAATTGCGGCTCTGTAAATAAAAAACAAAAAGGACTATTTTTTGGGCGTGGCAAATTTGTTTTTGCTGTTTTAGAAACTTCCTTGACGTATCTTTCATTCAAGGGGGTGACTGGTTACCACTTTTTTTTATGGGGGCCGTCCCGTCTTATTGTACACAGTATATTTGTTTATATTACAGTAAATAATTTCTATATAAAACTAAATTCTTCGACTATGCCAATTGTTATACACCCGTCACTCTTGTGCGATAGAAACAGAAAGTTATTAAATAAATAAAACTAACATATATATGTAAACACATGTGAACTAGTTTAGCCCGGAGAGCTTTGCTACCCGCGACTTATGTATCTCAAGATTTACCATTCATCCCCATCATAAAAAACTGAACTGACGAATTGCTTTATTTTGATTTTCTTGCGAAAACAATAAAGCGATTTGTTTTGAATTTTGTTTTTTAAACCCACTTAAAACTACAATTAATGCTGGGAATATCCAACCAATTGCAGAGGAGAATCTAAGAAAACATAAACTCACTGTTTTTTGTTGGTTTTTTTGTTTAAGCTTTGATAACGATGCAATCAAGACTTGAGTGTTCTAATTCACTCTGCAGTTCTATTTGCATAACATCTTTAGCTTTTTTTTAAGTCTTTAAGAAAAGGTTTCCTGAAGATCTGGCCTAAGCACCAGTGAAATGCGCATAGGAACTAGCTTATCCTCCAACAATAAATTTCAGTGTACTTATCAAGAATGAAAATTGGTAGTTTAGAACAACAAACAAAATTTTATTCATGCATTTACATTGAAGCTTTTTGTAGGAAATTTGGAAACTTTTACTGCTACGATTCTCCTGGTATACAGAAATCATTATTATTTATATGACAAGTGCTACTCCGACTGCTCCAATCTCGCACATTTTTGCAGACAGGTGTTGTATTGATTATCCAGCTAATAAGTGTACATTTAAGGGTTAATTTTTGACTAAAATCAAGCGGTGTTTAGCACCTTTCTAATGACGTATTGTACAAAAAAATCAGACAAAAAATGGTTACATAATTTAAATTTTCATTATAATCGAATTGAAAAGCATCAAAAACTGACACAGACATCTCGCTATCTCAAGTCTGTGCTTAGATTTTTAAAATGTTTTAATGTAGAATCAAAGAATTCTTAAATATCTTTTAAATTTCGTGTTTTATTGCACAAAAAATTTTACCAAATTTTTTTTTCATGAAAAATATCATTTTTGGACCCTTTTTTGACGAGGTTTAGCTCACGGGAGACTATCGCTAGCGACCAAATATTTTGGGAGTCATCATAAAAAATGTCGAAGTTTATTTTTACTTTTTGTTTGCCCATGTAAGGTCTAATGTATACATATGTATTTTATCTATTTTTTTAAAATCTAACAAGCTTTTCCGTCCCTGCAAAAACACGGTGAATAGCAGCAAAAACAATAAAAGCTGAATACCACCATAAAGTACACAAGAAGCTGTCACAGATGGTTTCCAGTCCCATAAATTTTACGCGATCATGTAGAAGAAATTTTAAAATAAACAAAAGAGGTGAAAGAAGAAAACAAAAATATTGTGTTTGTCCATTATTATTATTGTTTTATTGTTGCCATTCTTGTTGTTATTTAATTTTTTTTTTCAACCTAAACTTTTTTGTTTCCCTAATTCGTGTTAATTTAAAAACTTGCTGCAGGGATTTAAAGGTATAGCATCTGAAATTCGCAATACATAAATCAATATCCACTTCGAAGATGCAGTTTTTAAATTGGGCCCAGCTTTTCAAATTAGAGATCTTGTAAATAAAGCACTTTTGTTTTGTTTACAAATAATTAAGTTTTTGTAACAACCATTTTCAATGAAGAAAAATCAGTTTTTTAACGAAAAGTTTGTACTGGAGATCACCAATTTGAACGTAGTTTTAGAAGCTAAAATATATACCTATACGTATTATTTTTTTATATTTTCATATGTTAAATTCCTAAAAAATTTCTCATTTTAACCAAATTCTGGACGAAAGGATCTCGCATGTCTCACAGAACTTTTACGATTTTTTCCTAAATATTCGGCAACATTTTAGAACAACAGAAGAGATAAACGAGTTCTCTCAAATTTTTTTCTATACTATTCTACTATCCAAACTATTATCTGAAACAATTCCAAGCAAAAGGCTGTAATTATTTCTCAAAAAGGGAGAAAATATAACCGACTTATTAAATCTATTTTGTATTAAAAATCCCTGTGATGAAAAAAGAAATTAATATGTTTCTAGGAATGAAAACAGTCCATAAAATTAGGAACCGTATAGATAATTTTAATTGAGTTCGTAAGATTGGATTTACATTAAAAGAAAGAACTAACATTGACTTTTTGTTTTGACAAAGTGTGTAGAAAGACGGGATGGGTAGTAGAGTTTCAATACTTTCGATAGTCGGTCCATTCGATAGTTTGAAATAAAACTATCGATGGTATCACTTAATTTGAAAAATTGTGAGTGTAAAATTTTTTTATATAAAAGTAAAAAAACAGTTCGTATAATAAAAAAAAAAAAAAAAAAATTAAATGAGGTATAAAATTTATGCTTTAAAATATATAATTCTAATAGTTAAATTTTAAGAACCGATGTTGACTTTGATTATAACACAAATTATTTAGGAAATCACTGTCATATCTTTTTATTATGATAATATTGGTATGGTTCAATTATGTATGGAGTAAAATATCGGCCAAATGGAAGCCTGGAACTCGGCGGCACACCTCCATCCGATGGTCCAAATTTTCGATGACACTGAGGCATAATTGAGGTTCTTTGCCGTTAATGTGCCGAATTTTCTCATCCTTTAGCTCTTGAATTGTTGCTGGCTAATCGACGTACACCTTTTCTAAGAACAATTTTGATTTTTAGTTGAACTGTTAATTTTTAATTTTTTGATATTCTTTAATTAGGCTCGAGTTCATCAAATTTAATTTTCATTAAAAATTTTTCACTGAGGAAGGAATTTTAAATACAACTTGGTATGTTTATTAAAATTAATTGATAATTTTTCTTGGCTGAGCTGTGATTTGAACCCGGGTTTATATTTACATGTTTCAAGAATCACCACATTCTATCTTCAGAAAATCTTTAAGTTCTAACCACTGCACCACTGCGGCGTCCGCCAGCCAACAGTCAAACATCAATCTTTTAACCAGTAGAACTGGTGGTTCGAAATTTGCTGTTGTTATCATTTTCTTCCAAATAACCCCAAAGAAAGAAGTCCAACGAAGTCAAATCACAAGATCTTGGCGGCCAATTTACATCAATCGATTGTACGCACATTTGGACGATTAAGTTGACCGAAAAAATCACGAAGTGCACAATATGCATTTTGATTTGAACGCCCCTTTTCATAATAAGCCTGAATAACTTTAACGGGTTGCTCGATTGTGTATCTTTCCATGGCTCAAATTGAGTTGGTCTGAAATTGAGAAATGTCAAATGAAATGCAGAAAAAACTTGACGTTTAGGTGTGGTTCACATTCAACTTCGGCCCTTTTACAAAAATGTTTCAAACAATATTACTTTTAGGCAATTTTTCTTGTATGCGGCAATTATCAATTATCGACTGTTATATGGACTTTTTTGTTCAAGTAGTTGAAGATTTAATTCCTTTACACTTATTGCCTTCTTTTAACTCTGTGTACTACATATCCAGCATATGTACCTACCTGACACAGTAGTTGGATATTTGGATGTATCTGTAAATTTATTATGTACCCGTTCGTATATGTATATGAGAGTATTTAAAGTTTACACCAACTTATTTTAAAAACCGGCTTTAAATTGTTTTGATTTACAGTCTATTTTTGTGGTTGTTTGTTTATTTTTTCATTTTTTTTTTTTTTATATTTTTTTAACCACAATCTTTGCCACAAAGTTGTAAACAATTTTTTTCTTATAGTTTTTCTGGGCCTGTGAAAAAAGATAAAGTTTAGCGTGAAAACAAAAAAATATTTTTTTTTTTTAAATTGGGGTGACCTTGTTTTTGTTGAGTACTAGCTTTAACTAATTGTTGATTTTAGTACTAAAGATAACTCGTTGCGATGTAAGTAAGAATTGTTTTGCGTTAATTTTCAGAATGCCCAAAACTTCAAAATACCTACAAGGTAGGAAGTTTTTGGTCCATATAACTTAAGTGTTATATGTTTATAAATTATATTATTTGGAAAGACAGTTTTACCTCATACCTACACCTAGAGTTTTTTTTCCCAGAGTTTTTCGGTTCCCGGGAAAGCGGGAAATTTTTCTAAATTTCCCGGGATCCCGCTCCATTTAATAATACAAAGTAAATTTCTTTTTAATAAATGAAAAAACTTTTATAATAAAATGTAAGGGAACTTGTTTACAAAGTAAGTAAAAGAAATGCTTAAATACTACAAAAATTAATTGAAGATTAAAAGAGGAACTTAAATTATTATAACCTTACGGTTTTATATGTAAATTCCGTATTATTATGCTCTAGGTACAAGATTAAAAGATAGCAAAAACATAACAATTTAATTCATAAAACAATAATAAAAACAAGTAAGAAAGTATAGTCGGTCAAGCCCGACCATATGATACCCAGCACCACAGTACTTAAAAACACAACATGCTTATGTGTCCATATAAATATGGATTTCTCTATGTTTAAAAACTTCTTTAAAATCGGTTTGAAAGTTTGTGAGAGGCAGAAATTGTCCCCTACATCCCCTTGTGGTCCTATTTTTGAAAAGCTGTATAGCTTATGTGTCCACATAGGTATGGATCTACCTATGTTTTAAATTTCATTAAAATCAGTTTGAGAGACAAAAATTGCCCTCATCACCCCTTGTGGTCCTATTTTTTTAAAACTGTATAGCTTATGTGTCCATATAGATATGGATCTATCCATGTTTTAAATTTCATTAAAATCGGTTTGATAGTTTCTGAGAGGAAGAAATTTCCCCCTATCTTCCCTCGTGGTCCTACGATTTGGCCCATTTTCAATAGGCTTGGTCCTTGTGCCAATAAGAACCTATGACCCAAATTTTATCATGTTATCTCCAAAGTTGCGACTTGTACTTTGCGCACAAGGTTACATGGACAGCCAGCCAGCCAGCCGGACGGGCATCGTTAGTTCGACTCAGAAAGTGATTCTGAGTAGATCGGTATACTTTAAGGTGGGTCTAGGACCACTATTTTAAGGCGTTACACACATCAGCACAAATGCATAATACCCTCTCCACTATTGTGGTGTGGGTATAACAAACAAAAATTGAGGTACCCAAGATATCAGATAAAAAAGTTAATTCATAAAATAGATAAAATATTTTAAATAAATATATTAACATTTTTGAACGGCTTAGAGCGGGTCTTTTACTTAGAGTTTAAACCAGGATCAACAGTAAAATTTGTTAATCCTATAATAAAATTAATCTAGCCTTAATCCTCTTTGGCGTTTTTGAGTGAAAGATTAAAGCTTTTAGCATTGCCATATGAATTTACAATACTTTTATGTATAAGTATGGCAGTTTAAAACAAATGCCAAAAACTGTCATCAAATTACTGCTCTTAACGTGAAAAAGAAGAAGAAAAGTCGAGAATTTTGTATTGTGTTATATAATATTATATATTTATAAATAAATAAAATCGTAAAAGAAGCAAAACAATCAAGCAATATTTTATCTCACGAGGTGGAATATTTAATAAAACTCAAAAAATTCTCATTAAATAAATAAAAAAAGATTCGGCTCTATTCATATTGCCTTTGGTCTACTAATATTTGTGTTGTTTAAATTTTCAAATATTTTTAAGTCTTTTTTACTATTTAAAAAGTTCATTTTATTAATTTTATACAAAAGTTTTATCTTATGTATTTTCATAAGTAATATTTCCTTTTGTTAGCTGTTCGTACTTTTGAAAGTTCTGTCGCAAGTTTAAACCGCCAACTTTAGGCGTTTAAACTTGGAAACAAAATTAAATAATCGACTACCCAAAAACGAATTTCAAAGATTAGTTCTAATTTAATCGCTGATCTTTATGTCAAAAACTGGCTCTTAGGATATAACTTTCTGACACACTCAAGGCGCTTAGTAAGTCGTCAAAAAGTATATTTCTGATTTTATTTACTAATTACCATGTTTCCGAAAAATTTCGTTCACTTTTTTACCGAGGTTGGACAAATAGTTAAAAGTGCACCGTTGTTAAATGCTTCTGATTCACAATAAGAAGCAATTTTGTTTTATAAACAACGCCTATATCAGTCAAATGTTTGTCAAGGCTCATGTTAAAAATAGCATCAACCTCTTACAAACCTTTTAATTTCGTTAGGTCTATCTGTAATCTTTATGACAATGTGTTTTTTAAATTGTATGTTGTAGTATCTTATAGAGTTTCCATATTTTTTTTTTTTAAATTTCGGTTTCCCCGCACTTCACGGGTATATAAACCAACACAAATTGAAAAAAATTTGTGTTTATCACCTAATAAACATATCGCTCCTTCATATCACAAGTCATATCTTAAAAAAATCAAAAATTGTAAGTTACTTATTATAAGTTATGTATTATATCTGAAACTGAACCAAAGTTATAGCAAAATATATTTTTAAATCGGTACATTTTGAAAACTTTAGTCGCATTTTGCGAAGTTCGTTTGTTTTTGTAGATATGACTATGTTGCAATAAAGGAGCGATATGTTTAGGTATCTCTTATTTTTAAGACTTGTTCATGGACAACGAAACCTTACTGCCTGCATCTTATTTTGAATTAATGTACTTCGTTAACTCTTCACTTCACTAAATGTAAAAATTATCATCTGTTGCATTATCATTCTGCTTTTAGTAGATTTATTGCATCAGGAGACATTGATTTTAATGCATGTACTCACTTCTTGTAATTGATCTAATCCACAACCCATCCACAGATGCTAATTTTTAGAGAATAGAAAACTAAATTTCAAAGTATAAATAGCTAATTTCTGAAATTATGAGGAATTTTTTATTTCCCGGGATCCCGCAGGAAAAATCCCGGGAAAGCGGGAAATAAAATAATTGAAATTCCCGGGACGGGAAATCCCGGGAAAAAACCCTACCTACACCTTATTGAAGAATCTAGGTATCCAAAAAGCCATTTGAAAGCCAGTAAGACTAAAAAAAATAAAACAAGTTGAAACAATATGGGTAATTCCAAAGTGTTGAACGTGACAGTCGTACGCATCAAAAATGTAATAACATAACATGTAATAACCCTTAAATTATAGCACTTTGAAAGCACTATTATCTATGCTAAAGCTTATGGGGGGCGCGATTCTAGGTCAAAGATAATGGCAAAAGAAGTAGCGGTTCGAACGTGAAAAAAATAGAAGTAGTTTTTGTGGCCATGTATAAAAAGGCGTAATTCAGTGAAACCTGGCACAATTTTTTAGTCGAACT
Source organism: Pollenia griseotomentosa (assembly GCA_963931875.1). Lineage (NCBI taxonomy): Eukaryota > Metazoa > Arthropoda > Insecta > Diptera > Polleniidae > Pollenia > Pollenia griseotomentosa. Next base: position 43,899,634 of record OZ007562.1, on the reverse strand, counting down.
ACTTTCAGAATTTTACGTAGCAATGAAACATTAAAATGTCTTTGGTTTGATTCCAAAATCTTCTGTATTTTTTTTTGATTAAGCCAAAATCTGGTTCGATACGTGACATTTCGAACGTGAAATTTTTTCCATAATAATTTAACTGAATAATGATTAAAAATAAAAATAAAAATTTACCGCTAATCCGAATAACATATTTCTCTTCGAACTCTTCCTTAGATTACAGACCATGTAAGAAAATTTTTTTCAAATAATTTTCATCAAATATCACCTCTTTTAAGGAAGATAATAATAAAGAAAACATACAATAAAACATTCTCACTAATAAGAAATTACGTTTGCACAAATTTGCAGTCTGAGTGTTTATCTAAGTGAACAGATTTATCGGTAAATTTATAAAATTAGTAAAATCTTTATATTTCTCTGTAACAATGTCGTAAAATAATCAGCTTTTCATAACTTTTAAATTTTGGGTCACGGTGGACCTTTTGACGAAAATGCCCATATTAGGGTTTACATTTAATCGTAAATTGTCATTTATACCACTCAGATTAAAAAAATTTCGTTTTTCGTGATTTTTAAAAAAAAAAATCTGTAGCCCATTACTTCAGCTTTGCTTTCAACTTGATATAAATAAAGCTCGATTCACCCATGCGTTCCGAACAAAATTTTTGTCCGGACAAAATTTTTTTTATATTGAGTTTGACGTTTTACTTTTGAGAGAGAGAGCAAAGATTTTGTTCGGCACGTTTTTTCTTGAATTGGTTTAATTTTAATTCTTGTGCCGAACAAAATGAACTGAGATGCCACTTTTTTTCAATTTGTACACAAAAGTTGAATTGAGCTGCCACATATTACATTTTTCGTTTTGTGCTGAATAATTAAAAAAAAAAAATTAAACAAAAAATGGATGTTAAAGAAAATATTGCCTTGAAACTAATTGAAGAAATAAAAAAACCAGGAAGAGAATGTATTTATGATATGGGCAATCGTTCATATAAAAATACTTACCTTAAACAAAATATATGGACGGAAATAGAAAAATCTATTGGAATTGGTCGTAAGTAAATTTTAAATGGTAAATTTTAATATTTTTTAACATAATGCTTACCAATTATTGTAGGAAGTGAATGTCAAATATTATGGAAAAGTCTGCGAAGACGCTACAAAGCAGCTTTACCTTAATGTTAAGGACAACTTTTCTGCCGGCGTAATATGCTCTTGCTTACGAATAGGTATACCACGCAAATCAGGCCCTAAAATTGCAAGGATTTCATTGAACGTATTGGGGTCCATACGGTGAAAATTTATAAACGATTCCACGTCATGAAGGCGCATCTCAGGAACAAGTGTGTGGAAAACACCGTTTGTTCTTCTTTTTTGTAATATTTTTCTTACTGCTATTCTTTTTACTTTCAACAATTTTGATAAATTTTGTTTGCTAGTAAATGGGTTTTATGCAATTCAATTAAAAATAATAAAATTAATTTTCTTCTTTCGTCCATTTTCTTTAACACACTTTTATAAAAAAAAAACTTATAGTTTGCTAACTGTGCTGCCACTTTGTATAATCTTTTACATCTGCAAACCATATGGTAGCTTTGTTTGTCCGGACAAATTTTCCGAGATGGGTAAATCGTTCTGCAGAACACTCTCTGTAAAAAAATTATTGTCCGGTCAAAAATATTGTTCGGAACGCATGGGTGAATCGACCTTAAGAGTTTTTTGTGTCACATATTTAACTTTTGAAAAATAAAGCTGCCCCAATGACGTTTGGTGCATGAAAGGGTAAAGTGTACTATTTAGTGTGTTGTATCAGCCGAAATAGTAATTGACCCATAATTTTTTATCGGACGAGGTTAAAAAATGTTGTAAGCTTAGCTGTGGAAAGCCATCAAACCTTGTGGTTTCAACAATATAAAGCCATATCTCATAATTTGGGTGCCTCAATGGCTTCGGTTAAGGATATATGTATATGGCGAACGCAGTATTTCGCGCACAAGGGATTTTTTCCGTCTTTAATGTTCACCAGATTTAACAGCTTCTAACAGTTTTCTTAAAGGGATATTTGAAAGAAAGAGAGTAACGTTACTTTAATTTACAAAAGGCGTATCTTACATAAATTTTTTTTAAGTTAAAGATATAGGTTAGGTTCCATTGGCAGCCGCAAGTTAGCAACGGTCGCGTGGGTCCACCAATACGTTGCCGTTGTATAATCAGGTTTCATTGTCTCCCAGGGGGCCATTCGCTTGATTTAATCAAGGAGTGGATCCTGTTAAAATCAATGTCAGAGAGACAAGTTTTGTGCCTAAGGGCTCGTTGACCAAACAGTTTGAGTCTTAGATCTCCGAAAGCCGGAAAATGGCAGAGAATATTGTTCGTTGATTCTTCTTCTTCCTCTTTGTCGTTGTAACGGAGGCCTAAACTCTGAGCGTGTTTCCCATTAGGCCAGTGGCCACTTATAACTGCGAGACGTTCTTGAAGTGAAGTCTAGACAGACTTTTAGTCCACTGAGTGCTTTTCTCATCTAAAGTAGGCCAGATTTTTCTAGTTTCCTCGCAGGCAGTTTAATCAAACATTTCTTATAGTTCTTAACTATACAAAAGCTTTTTTGTGTAATTTTTGTATCAGTTTTTATGTATCAAACTTAAAAAATTCTTTTTTCTCACATACGCCTTTAGTAAATTAAATTGACAGATGATATCAAGCCATTTACTAAAACCTTACTTGGAACCAACATTTGAAATTAAATTACCCGAAAAGTTATGGAAAATATATTGTAATATTATAAGAGGACATATGTGAAAAGCACAAGATGACCACCACTTGCAGGATATACGCATTTAAAAATAGAAAACAAAAATTTAAAAATAACCCAATAATTATTATCAAACCTTAATGCGAATTTGGATCTGATCAGGCTAAAACCAATCCATCCATGTAATTAGTTGTCAATGTTGGTTTTTTAAATCTTGATTCTTTTTAATAAAAAAAATGTAATCTTACAACTCCCCAAAATATTCGATACTCTTGATACTTTTATATCAAAAATGTCGAATGGGACAACTATCGGTAGTTTTGCAGATTTATTTTGTGGCAGATTTACAATCGCCAATAATGCTTACATAAAACCCAGTTAAAAAAAAGTTTGATTGCTTTTTAATCTATGCGAACCTTTTAAGTCAGGCAGTAAATTATATAAAGTGTATATGGAATCCTTAAGGCTTGGGCATCATTATAACTAGAAACAATTATTTAATTGTACATTTTCAACAACAGGTCACCTTTTTTTATTTAGAATTTAACGACAACATCAAATAGGTAACCACAAATGGTGCAACTTTGAATGCGCATTACAGCCCAGCTTAAAATATAAATAAAAACATGTTATGTTTGGTTCAAGATAAACCACTACGATCTGCGATCATTACTTATAGAATAGACACTGTAAAACGAATACACTTCCCCACTAGTTGCCAGAATTTTAGCTGCATTTTAAAACTAAAAATATTATGTGGAGAGAAAGCTTCCATATTGTTACGACTTAAGCTTACCATAAACTAGTTCGAATGATGCCTAACAATAAACACAAAGTTATAGTAAGCAAGTATATTAACTATTTTTCAGCTAGATTTTAGATTTGTATATGTGCCTTTATCTATAATCATCTGACTTTTAAAACATTGTGAGCTGGACATTAAGATCTGTTGTTTTTCTTTTTTAAATTTTTGAACATAAATTGGTCATCAGTTAAGTTGTGAAATTAGTTTTAAATGACGGGTGAGTATTAAAGTATTATGCTTTTAAATGAACACTTCATATGGTTCATATTCGTAACAAAATAAGTTAAGCTTTGACTACGAATCGATTGAATTTTTTAAACCAATAAAAAACCCTTATAATAAAAGGTGTTTTTTAAAGCTAGATAGAACTTTAAATTGTAAAAAGTAACACAAAAAATTAAATTTTGATGAAATATTTTTTTCTATCGTTTCAGTATACTCTGACAAATCATCATGAATAGACTCACGCTTGAACAACGCTATGAAATTATCCAAATTTACTTTGAAAATCAGTCGTCGATTCGCGCAACTTATAGACGACAATTTATCGCAAAATTGTGTTCAGCGATGAGGCGCATTTTTGGCTTAACGGGTTTGTTAATAAGCAAAATTGCCGCATATGGAGCGAGACCAATCCACAAGAGACCCTACAGACTCCATTACATCCAGAAAAATGCACCGTTTGGTGCGGTTTTCACGCTGGTGGCATCATCGGACCTTATTTCTTCAAAAATGAGGCCGGAGCTCGCGTTACGGTCAATGGAGATCGTTACCGCACCATGATCAATGATTTTTTGTTTGAAAATATGGATGACATTGATCCGGAGGAGATGTGGTTTCAACAGGATGGCGCTACGTGCCATACGGCGAACGCAACCATCGACTTATTGAAATCAAAATTTGGCGATAAGTTGATTTCGAGAAATGGACCTGTCAATTGGCCTCCAAGGTCGTGCGATTTGACACCTCTCGATTATTTCCTGTGGGGCTACGTGAAGTCACTGGTTTATGCTGATAAACCAGCAACAATTGACGCCTTGGCGGCCAGCATTGTTCGTGCTATTCGTGACATACGGCCAGCAGTGCTCGAAAAAGTGGCCCAAAATTGGACGTCCAGAATGCGCTTCGTCAAGAACACCGCGGCTGTCCGCGGCCCATATGCCCGAAATCATTTTCAAATGTTAATGTCACGTATTGATCTTTCGTATTAAAAAAAAAATTTTGATTACAATTTAATTTTTTGTGTTATTTTTTACAATTTCAAGTTCTATCGGGCTTAAAAAAACACCCTTTATAAAAGAAATATTGTTTTTTAACGAAATAGATTTACCTTAATTACGATCCAAATTTATAACAAGTAAGAGTGCTATATTCGTCTGTGCCGAATCTATGATACCCTACACCGAGAGTTCGAATATTTCAGAAGTCGGTTTTATATGTGATCTACAACTCACTGTATTAAAACTCGCTGGGGCTTAAGGCGTCCATTCAAAAAAGTCATATTAAACTTGATTTGGCTTTATTTAAATAAAATATCATGATTTGTTTCAGAAATACTATTTATAAGGCGTGTTAAAATGATTTTCAGAAGTGGATTTAATATGGGACCTATTGTAAGTTATTGATCGTACATCACAAAATTCGGTAGAGTTATTTTTGGTATTAGAACAACTAAAAATAGACCAAATTATAATACAGATGTGAAGAGGGTATACTAATCGCGTTTTCTTTTCTGACAATAATGTTGCATGTATGCTACCATTCGCGCGGGTTTTTGTTCTATTCTAAAAATATATGCACAAATGTGAAAAGTTGTCGTTTTCCTCTCTAAATATTTATGTTGCAAAAATAAATGGCAAATTTGTTTAATTTCTTACCCCAAGTTATAATTGAGTGTGAGATAATACCCTTCTTTGCAAGCAACTATTTTTTTAATTAACTTTTTTTTTGTGTTTGCATAAAATTGATTGTGTATTCTATTGTGATTTTTGGTTATATTGTGATGGATGCAAAAAATTTTGTTTTTCGTTTGTTTTACGTTTATTTAATAACTGTTTTTTTTTTTTATTTTTTGCTTAAAATTTTTAAAAACAGCTGACTTTAATTATTGAAAATCAGTGATGTTAACGCTTATTGGAATTCAAAGAAAATTTTATGTTGATCATAGATCATAGATGTTTAGGCGTAGTGCTCGATAGTAACCTTTCCTTTGCGCGTCATATTAATATTTTAACTGGAAGAGTTTGGGGGATTCTACGTAGGATTTATTCTACAAATATATACCTTCCTTTGTATATTTAAGAAAGACTGGCTCAATCGCTTCTTATGTCTCTAGTTTTATATGGCATTGAGATAGTCTGAGGTTGTGATGCTGTGCACTTTGCTAGATTGAGGCGTGTTGTGAATATGATTTTAAGGTTTATATATAACGTTCGTCGTTGGGATCATGTTTCGGTGTATGTTTACCGATTCCTTGGATGTTCCTTTGATACACTTGTTAAATGTCGTAACTTGGTTTCATTTCACAGAAAAAAATATCTCAAGAAAATTTCTAACAACACAGTTTGTTAAAAATAAAATTTAAGTCAACAAACTTTTTGTTTGATTCAAAGAAAAAATTTATCAAATTGACACTTTGCAAAATAGCACTCAATAAAACATATTTAATAATGAAATAATTAAATATTTCTTCATATTCAATAAAAAAAATATTTGAATCGAAGTAAAGACATTATTTTAACAACTCTTGTCCATTTTTAAATAGCTCATAATTCTCATTTGTTTTACAGTTTTATTTGAATAATATATTTAGTTTTTCCAAAGTCTTTGGAAAAGGTTTCCTAAAAAATGCGGTCATCGACGATCAAAGAAGCTCGTCATGAGACTCCAAGTATCTGTTTTTGTTTGAAGGTTTTTTTTTTACAAAAATCGAACAAAAGTTGTTTAAAAAATAAAGTTTTAAGTTGTCCGATTTTTTTGACGTTTTTTCGAAACGTAAAAGACGATTTTCTTATTTTTTTGAGTATTTTGATATAAAAAAGATCTCAAGCTTAAACAAAGTAGTATACGTTTAAATAATAACGTCGAAAAAGAAAGAATTTACATATATTAATAAAAATAATTTTTGCGAGATGGCATCAGATTTTACACCGCACCTTCTTCCTTGATTTTTTTCATGTTATGTATTGACATATATAAATACGTTTTCCCATGCCTTTATCATAAGCTGGACAATAAAAAATATTGCTCTGTTATTCTGCCGACGTTAAATTACTGAGATATTTATATTTGTTATAGACCTGGAATAAAACTGGACAATTTCTGTCCTCTAAGTTGAATGTGACAACATTTTTTGTGGAACATTTTAACTCAATATATTCCAATTTAAAGGCAGATTTTGAAAAAGACCCATACGTTATAGAGTAAGAGGGTTAAAATGCTTTAGAATTTTCGAGGTAATCTTTTTTACGCTAATTCGTGAAAAATCACTTTTAAAGATCATGGTCAGTATTGTCTTTCAGTTGAGCTGCAATTTTGCGTAAGTCGAATGAAGTCGTTTTATTATATGACTGTGTATGTCATAGAAGACGACTAGAACAGAAGAGAGTAAAACCTAACTCAACTGTCAAAAAGCCTAATTTTATGATTTTGTTAGTAAAAAATTTCTTATTTTTATTCTAAGACGAATAACTCTCATAAAGATGTTAATATCTTGATAATGTTCTTTTAAATGAACTCTTATATTAATCGAAATCTCATACATTAATTCTATTTTGTTAAGTACTTATATTGTTTGTAAAATAATTGACATTTAAAATATGTAGAAATAAAACCAAATTTACACGATGTCTTTTCAGACATGTTTAACAAGCACGTTTGTTTTGTTGTTGGCGATTGGGTTAGGGAAGAAAGAGGGGTTGCAAACAGACACGAAATGAGTTTTGAGGTTTGTTAATATGATTTTTCATGTTTTTTCAAATGTATATAAAGAAGATAAACCAATTAGACATGAAAACATCGTGAAAGCACAAAATCTTTTTGGTAGCATGTTCAAAAGACAATGAATTATACAGACATGTCTGAAAAGACATCGTATGAATGCCGCCTAAGAAACTTATAGTAATTACACACACAAACAATAAAACTAAAAAAAAAATTGAGGAGTTAATCACGAACTCACTGACAGGCTGTCAGACCAAATAAATGGAAAGGTATAAAAATGAAATATAATTACGAGTTAATTGAAAAGATTCGCAAATTGTTTATATACATATGCCTAAGTTAAACTCTCAGTAAAGACAAAAAAAAGAAAACAATTTTTTTTAATGATAATAATATTTTTCTTGGTGTTGATAATTTCATGGATGAAAACGTTGCTGTATTAAAGTTTAATAGACCCTGTAGTAAATAAAATAGTCAAAAAACATTAACTTTAAATTATTTTTTTTTTCAAATGACTACAAATTGGTTTAAATCTCATGCATATATCAACCAAACATATTGCATAGAGGCACACGTAAAACACAAATAAAAGTAAAATAAGCATCCATGAAGTCATATGAAAAAAATTTATACAAACATTAGAATTAAAAATAATTAAAAATTAAATCAATACAAATCGGTTTATGTACTAGCAATTGTGTAGCGTTTTATTTCAGCACTATTATACATCATCATTTAAAGCAGTTTGATGCAAAATTTTCTACATTTTTTGACAATGACTATTAAAAATTTAAATAATTTATTATAAACCGACTATACTATTAATTAACTACGAATTGGTTGAAAAATAAGTAATTAGTAGTCAATTAAAAAATCATCCAAAGTAACCAATTGACTACAGCTTATAACATGGCTATGTTAAAATAATGAGTCGTCGACAAGGAAAAAAGCCACTTAATCAACTAGATGTGGTTATAAAAAAACCAGTTTGAAGTAAACTAAAAATGTGTTTGACTTCCTACAGGGAGAGTTAATTTACACAGGCCTACGAAATAATAGTTTTTGAAAATTTTTTGCTCAAACTATTTTTCTTTATGGAGCTTATCGTAAAAGTAACGGACAACGATATTGCTATGATAAATAGCTTATCACATTTGCGAGATAACAGAATATATGTATGCATTTTTCGATGTATACTTCTCTTTCAGGCACCATCTATCCATGGCACACTAGGTAATTTGACCTACAAAAATAATTTAAGAGCGATATGGCTGAAATTTGGAATTTAAAAGTTTTTAATGGGCAGGAACGATGGGGTTTTTGATTTTTTGTATGGTCGAATTTTTTAGGGTAAAAAGTAAAAAAACTGAATATCTCAAAAACTAACGGATACATTTTTTTGAAATTCGGCAGATGAAAATAGGCAAAGGGCCAGCAAAATTGCGTACAAGCCTTGCAGACAAAATCAGTTTTGGTTTTGCTTAAAAAAGTCGTGCCAACTTAAAGATAAGTTTTAACAAAAAGTCTGTACCTTTTACTTTAACGAAGCCAAATCTTTTTTTGAAACTTTATTTAAATCAATTTCACTGATAATAACATTGTCAACAGCGTCAGTTTTTTTCTTTTAATTGTTTTCACAAATCAAAACATTAGAAAATTCGCTATAGTTTAAGCTTAGGCTGTCTGAAAGAAAATTATATAAATCAAAAAACGCAAAAAATCGCAACGTAAAATAAAATAAATCAGAATTCTTTTCTTAACACTTTTCACAGCTAATATTATCAAAAGCTTATGCGAAGTTTATATTTATGGAAAAAGTCATTTATTTGATGTTAAGTTAGAATTACACGTTTTGTTTACAAAAGCAATAAAATTTTTTGGTGTTTTTAATCACTTACTATCCCCTCTCTTCACCATATTATTTTTTTTCTTTTTGTTAAATAACCCTACAAGAAATGGATGACCGAAACTAAAAAAAAAAATTTTTTACTAACACACTTGCAACAATTTTACATTAGTTGTACCACTCTAACACATATGTTAGAGTAGAACAACTAAAAACACGACAAAAAATGCCAATTTTTTTTATAAATTTTTGTCATACGCTTTACTGGCTAATATTTGTTAATTGTTTAAATTTAATACTGCAAAATATTTCATTAATTTTTCAAGCCATGAGACATGCTGGAAAGGAGCCCTATCCCTTAATTTATGTCGGCAGCAAAGAACCTGGAGCTGCAGAAAAATATGAGGTTGCAGGTAAGTCACAAATAAAGAAAATCCAAAAGATTTGGTTACGTCAAAGTTATAAAAATGCCGATAAAGAAAAACGCGAAGCTGAAGATGCGGAAATACGTAAACAAAATTTGGATGAAGCCAAAAAGATTGTCACATCCGAAGATCCCAGTTGGTCAGCTGCCAAGAAAATTCGCATATTTAAAGTTGTCGAAAATTGACAGAAACGTTAAAATCTAAGGCTGGGTACATCGTTTAAGACGTCAAGGCAAAGGTTTAATTTTTACAACATTACGAATTTTTACAATGTTTGGTACAATTGTTTGGTACACTAAAACCTGTGCCAGAAGGCAAAGCGGTAAGTAAGTTTTGTGAACAATATTGCAGAAACTAATTTTTTTGTTTTAGGCACCAGGTGGACATGAATTGCATGTAGATTACTGGGAATTAATTAGTTTGGCTCCTGCTGGGGGTTCTGAACGTATTCTCAATGAAGAGGCTCATCCCGATGTTATATTATGATTAGAGGCGAATACACTTCGAAAATTTTAAAAATTAATTATTATTATTTATTATTTTTTCATTATTTTAAATATAGACAAAAATATGTATGAGAATTGAATGAGATGAATTGTGTTTTATTTAAGCTAAAAATACGTCAACAGTGACGAATGTATCCATCAGTACTGACTAGTCAGCTGTGCCCGTTGTATGCATCAGTACTGACTAGGCAGCTGTGCCCGGTTTATACATCAGTACTGATGTTTACAGAGTATAAGAGTAAACAACTCAGCTATATATTTTATCAACCACAAATTTCAAAGGTTAAAGAGGGATGCAAAATCACACGTATACAAAAGTTTCCATCAGTTTTTTCACGTTGGCCTTAAGAAAATGATAGAAACTTTGTTCTACGCGATGATGGATATTCGCGACAGCAATGCCAGTCATATGATAGGTCAAATGACTGTCACTGTTCTGGTAGGGAACTTTCAAAAAACGTTGCAATTTATATCAAAATTACACTTTTAATGCTGTACTCTGAACGCTGCTTGCAAATGTCAAATTCGACTGCCCATAAATAAGCTGATATTTTTTTTTTCAAAAACCAGTTATTTGCTTTGATATATTCTTAATCGAACATCATTAGCAAAAAAAATTTTATTTATAGTGTAAAAAGTTATTTTTGGGCAAGATTTCGGGTCAAATTACCTATAGTGCATTGATTGAAACGGACTACTTTAAGGTTTTATTTGATTTCGGTTCATTATTATTTACTAATCCATTATTATTTATAAAATATGGATTGAAACAAGAAAATTTTGCACGGTTCTCGTCCAAGCCAAAAATTTCATATTGTAAAGATACTTATGTATGTGTGGCTTGGTTTAAGCAAAAAAGTATGACTCAAAAGCGAACTAAAATTTGCCTAAATACAGCTAAAAAAAATTATTGCAAATCAGTGTTGTTAACGCTTATTGAAATTCAAAGAAAATTTTATGTTGAAAATTGTTCCAACCGTGGTGAATATCGCATATTATTGGCATTCAATATTTAACACGCTAATTAGACATTAGTAGTGAGTGTAATACGTAGGTACACTTCTAATAAAAAAAAATGTTTCACTTTGTAAGGGTGCGTGTAACCTGATAAATATATTACACAATTATAATGCATTATTATTTTTTAGAAAAGAAAACACCATTAAATCAAGTTTTTGTTTCTTATGGTCAATTTCACCAATTATATTTTAATATTTATATATAGCTTTTCATATAGTTTTATTTGTATTTGACACAAAAAAACGGAATTTAAACATAAATTAATATTTAAATAAATTAATGAAATCGACCATTAATATTTAACAAAATACGAGGCCAAGCCTGAATTTTGTATATAAAAACGTCCCTGCAGATAATATTGGACTACGTGATCCATTTAGACAAATGGACCACTTCCTGGACTGGTCCAATGTAATGCAAGCATAACCCATGTCATTGTGAGTGCCAATTTTAATTGGGTTTGTCAAGGCGAGAGATTGACGCCTTCAAATAACCAATTGCCACCAACAGCCCGCCTGGAGGCCATGCTGGCAGCCCCAGTTCCAGGATCGGATGCAGAAGCCCAATCAGCTACTCATCTTAAAACAAATGATTACCGAAACCTCAAACAATGTAAGAGGCCCTATGCTCCTTATAGGAACTGAAGGAATCAATATACAGGCAAAGCCCGGTATAACGAATGATATAATGTCAGCCCCTTTCGTTAAACTGAGAGATTCGTAATACCGAACTTTTTTTAAATAAAAAATTAGCTACATTTACCATTAAATCGAGCTGTTTATGTTATATGCATGTTTATTAAACTTACATACGTAAGTACATACGTGTTTACATATTGGGACAAATTATTTGTCCAAAAAAATCTGTAGTATATATGTATGCTTACACTCACATGTTTAAAAATAATAACAAATTCCTCTATCAGCGTATTCATATTCAATACGCGATATAAGAAAAAGACTTACACCTTTTTTACATTCTTCTAAAATTTTTTATTTTTTCACTGAATGATATGCTTTCCCATTCACCATTTTGCTTCAACAACACTTCAAACAAAACTCTTTTATTATGCTTAAAACTAATCTGCATGTTCTCATACTTTGTAACAAACAAAAAAAGCATATCCAAACAAACGGTATTGTACCGACTTTTTGGTTTTGCTTTGTTTTTCTTAAACATTCGTTAAACCGGGAGCAAAAAAAGTTGATCGTTCGTTATATAAGGTAGCTAATGAAAAAACTTGCTCATTCGTTATATCGGATTTTCGTTAAAGTGAGTATTTGTTATACCGAGCTTTGCCTGTATATATATGTATACCTGATCCAATTTGATCAAATGGACTACTCCCAGGACTGGTCCAATGTAATGCAAGCATGGACCATTAGGGTTGTCATAGCTGTATGGAGCATATTTGTTTGTTATTTTTCCATGCTCTCACCCCAAATTCGGTGGGTACTGATAAAAAAAAAATGTTAAGACAATCGGCGAAGGCTAAGCCATCCCTCACGTTTGAGAAAAATCGTAAAGTCCGACTTTAATGCCTCTTAACTTGAAAAATAGCAATTTTACATAAAAATCGTTTACTATGAAGTTGTTATTAGTGAAGTTTCTAATAACTTTTGTCTTAACAAATTTTCTCTAAATCTCATATTTAACAAAACCTAACTAAAATAAAAAGCAAACTACAGCATTGATGCGAATTTTTTCTTTAGAACAATTTTTTCTTAGATACGTCAATTCAGCTTCAAAATTTGTGTTTGTGTGCGTTTGCTTACAAAAAAGCATAGTCCAACGCATATCATTTGTTTCTAGCTCACATACAAAATCGCCAATACAGACTAGAAATATATTAAAGAAAAAGCCCCATAACTGCCAATAAATCGCCCCTAGGGGGATAAAAATGTATGACGGACCTTCATTAGTTTTTTGTGCTTAACATTTTCTTAAAACATACTTGCCATATATATCCACCCCTTAGGGGAGCTTCCATACAAATATGGCGTTTTAATGAAATTCTTAAATTTTGCACCTGCAGCGCTTTGGATGCCCCTAGATGGGTCAAATGTATGACCGGCCCTACTTTATTTTGTATCCCCATCATTTGTTTTAAACATACCTTCCCGCTATCTCTCTTCTTTAACCCTGAAAGGTTACTCTTCATTTTAGTACATTAAGGTAACTAACTCTTCGTCGAATCGACGAACTTTAAAAAATATTGGGAACGATTTTTAAAGCAAAAAATCAACAAACATTTTTTTATTTATTCTTTTATTAAAAAATTAAATAAAATAAAACGTACAAAATAAAAGTTCCTCTTCTCTCTCAAAATTTGAAACGAATTTTAAAACTTTTTTGTGTTTTCAAATTAATTATTTTTTTAAAGCGTTCATCATCAGATAACTTTATGGAAAAAAGTAGCGTTATTTAAATACACATAAAAACTTATATGATAAAGTGTAAATGAGCTTCGTCAAATCAACGAACAGTAACCATCCAGGGTTAAGGGGGCTCCCATATAAACAGACTAGAAATATATTGAAGAAAAAGCCCCATAACTGCCAAGGAGTCTCCCCTAGGGAGTTCTTTTGTTTTTAACATTTTTAAAAATATACTTGCCCTTTATCACCACTTTTTAGAGAGGCTCCCATACAAATATTGCGTTTTATAAAATTCTTAAATTTGATGGAAATTTTCCGTCTTCTCTGAATAACATCCATAGTTGTAAACAGATTTAAATCACTTATGGCTTTTTTTGTTTGCAACTTCGTTTTTATATGTCTAAAAAAAATTATAAGCAAAGCTACACTTTCCAATTTTTTTTTTGATTTTTTTAAAGAAAAAAAAAACTTTGAAATTTTGCGAAAAAATTATGTTTCTAAAACGACTAGAAAAAAGTTTAACTTCACTTAAAGGTAATTTTATTGCAAATTTTCGGATTTTTTAAAGCAATTTCAATAAACTAGACTGCTTATGAGTTACGCGAATTTATGTTGTGCAGCCTCCTAACCGGAAAAAAGCGGTTATCACCACTGGATTCAGCGTACCAGAATTATTAAAGATACATACGTGATTCATAGAAAATCGTTTCTTTAATATATTAAAAATTTCATTTTTTTGATATTTGATATTTTTCAGTTTATTTTGTTTAATAAGAGATTCAGGAAGACTTGTTAACAACTTTTCTACAACATGATTATTTTCTAAGTTATGAAAAATAAAAGTCAGATTTCATGTAAAAAATAATTTTTCTAAGACTTTGGTGGGCGTGAGGGATAAAATTGTTTATGTGTTTTTTTTTATCAATTCCCACCATTTTGGCTGGTGAGACCTAAAGAAATCCAACTTTTGATTTGTTAAAAAGAGTTTGTTGTGAAACCACATGTCTTCGTTTTTTAACGACATGTTTTCGTTTTTAAACGATTTTTAAAACTAATCCTCTTGAGTATACCATGGTGTTATCCAATGCTGGGCTATGTGGTCCTGCCCTAGGACATTGAAATGTTAAATGGACCATGTTTTTTCTATACATTTCAGTTAACTTTGGAATGGATTAGTCCTTGTTCCTTATGGGCTACACTTTACATGCATGTATGGACTAGTCGCATTATTTGCAGGGGGGCTATATTTTACATGTGTGTATGGAATAGTCGTATTTTCTGCAGAGGTGTAGCATTAGTTAGTTATTAAGAAACTTTTGATTAATTTGCTAAACATGTCGATTCAAATAAAAATTAATTAAATCAATCAAGTTTACTTAAGCATTTGTTTCTTTAATGCAAGAAATTCGATTCTATTTAAAAATCAAGAAAACCAGACTACAATTAAATAAATGCAGCTTGAACTTAGAAATTCAAGAAAATTTTACTAAAGACGAACAAAATAAGTTAAAATTATGAAATTATTTTTGGATTTGAAATTTTCTTGTTTTAAAAAACGAATTACTTTAGAAAATTAACTTCTTTCCGTGTGGGTTAGAATTATTGTTATCAAATGAACTATACAATAAACTCAAAAAACTATGGGTTTTATTCACCCCTATCGTGAATTACAAGTGGAATTTTTGTTCCCATGAAATTTTCATTCCCTTCGAAGGGAAGAAAGCAACGTGAATCTCATGTGAAACATTTTTCACGCTATCAGTTCCAGTGAATGTAAAAAAGAAGAAAATTAAAAAGCAATGAAATTTTTGTTCCAAATATACACGTATATATTTTAAAGAAAAGTTAAAATAATAAAGCAAAATATTTAGTATTGAAGGGATAGTTTGATTACAACGTTAGTTTTTTGCACCTTTTAAATTTTATGTACAAAGTAAAATAATTTTCAAAATTCTGCCGCCACGTCTTTCGAAAGCTTCACAAATCCGCAGGCAATCGACTTGATGTTTTGCATTTTGTTAACCAATATATCGGTTTGTGCCTTATTAACGGATTTAGCCCTTAATATTCGATTTATAGGAGGAACTACTTACATACACGGCCTGTTCCCTAGCAAAAATAAAGTGAGAAAATCTAAGGGAAATGTGAACAAATTACGAAAGATTTTTTCACGATAAGGGAATTACTTCCCGTGAACATTTTTTCACGTCATTATTCTCATTTGAATTGCCTTTTTTATGAGAGTTTTTCATGATCGAAAATATGTGAAAAGGGGATTAATTATGAGGGAAAAATTATTCACGATAGGGGTGATTATTAATTGTGGAAAAAAACATCTTTCGAAATGACAAAATTGGTGACAAACGTTAAAATTTGTTTATCTTAGGGTTTCTCCTCTATAACTCACCGATTTTTTATACGATCAATAAGCCACTATTCGACGCAGGGCATTGAGTGGCCTTTCCAAC
Source organism: Pollenia griseotomentosa (assembly GCA_963931875.1). Classification (NCBI taxonomy): domain Eukaryota; kingdom Metazoa; phylum Arthropoda; class Insecta; order Diptera; family Polleniidae; genus Pollenia; species Pollenia griseotomentosa. The sequence continues at coordinate 43,883,486 of OZ007562.1, read as the reverse complement.
AGATATAATTTGTTTTAATCATACCTGCATTTCACTTTGGCTGGCGGCTGAAAGAGAAGTATACATCGGAAGATACAAATGTTTCATTTTCTCGCAAATGTGACGTGGTACATTTAAGCGAACTTTATATTTGTAATCTATAGACCAACGTCTACCTGTTTTATATGAAATTATTTAAAAAGATTATTATCGCTGACCTGTGTTTTTGGGCCGAGTTGAATTTGTGACCGTTTTGCCTGTCATTTCGTTTTATTTGTTTCGTTATAATTCACTGATTTTTGAAATTTCTCAAATTAAGGGTTGTGTTTTTTTACTTTGTTTAATTTTTTTTTTTTTTTGATTTTATTAATATTTTATTTCGGACAAATGACTTGACGGTCTACAAAAATTATGTAATTAACATCCGGTGTTTGTTTAACTTCAATTTTTCCTTTTATAGTGTTTTTACTTTTTGTTCTGTTTTTGAGTGTGAAAACGTTAAAATGTGTGTTAATTTTCAGTAATTGCTGGTCTGCATGTGTTTGTGTATATGTGTGTTTTGTTAATAGAGTAATTTGTTAGATACTGTAATAGGTACAATGAATTTGTTTTTTGTTTCTTAATTAAGCAATTAGCGGCCTTAGGATCATTAAAAGTCTTGTTTAATTCTTTTAATTTCACAACAGATTGGAAAACATATTTTTATGGCAAATCAGTATTTTTTTTTTAAAGAAGCCTTTTAAATTTCAATATTAAATTTTACTTCAGAGGTATGTATATTTAATTGAAAGAAGTTTTTAATTATAAAAACATGTCATCGAAATCTTATTGTTTAACACAGGCAGAAAGGGCTTATATCTGTGGTTTTCACGAATAATCGCGTAAGTCTGTTTTTACCGAAATTGTGATAATGATGTCAAAGTGCTACATTTTGCATTAGGTTTTTATGAGTATTAAGCTTTTTAGAATATAATGTAGTATTATTAATTTTTTTCTGCTAAAAACAACTTAAGTTTACTGTTAAATAAAATATTTTGCTATTATAACGATTTATGTCGACATACATCGCCAAAAATTGTAAAATTGCTGAATATGTTTCCAAATAAAAAGCATATGTGATGTTATGTTGTTATTCGTGCAAAAAATATGAAAGTATTTTTTGAAAATGTTTCTATTAATAACAACTTATATGTACATGTGCGTTTATTGTTGACTTCTTTAGTTGCAACAACAGCAGATGAGCGGTTGTTTGTAATTTTAAGTCCATACGTTGTGCTATAAGTATCAAAAACTCTGAATATGTCGCCAACTTGTGCGCTAAAAATAACAACGTAAGTCGTCATGTGTGAATAAAATGATAACATTTATTTTCACAAAAAAGAACTTATGTGGAGATATGATGTTATATTGCACACACTTAATGAGTCAATCAAACATATGCATTTTTAATCCTTTTACAGATTGTGATCCTGTGAGGATTTTTTCATGAAAACTATGTATAATACGTAGAAAGTCACTGTTAAGAGGATAGTAAAGAAAAAAGTTTAAAAAAGCATATACAGAAGCCGCAATTGAAAAAAATAATTGTTTTTGCTCTCCTGAAAAGTTTGGTTTTATAACTTACGCGATTATTCGTGAAAACCACAGATATTAGTTTGGCATTCTGTTAAGGTGCTTTTACACGATCTGTATTTAGCATTGTACTTGTCAAATTTCCCACTGAAAAAATAATACATTTCGTGTAAGCGCAAAAAAAAATTGATTTTTAAATGTTAGATGGAATTAGCAGTGTAAAATTTTTTTATTAGAGCGTGTTCTATTTTGATCTGACAAACCATCTGAAATCAGCTGTTTTGCAACTCATTTGTTTGGGGCGACATAAATCAATATTTATTTATTTATTTACAAAGATTTTTTAAAAAAACAACATTTTTAATTAACTGAAATAAAATTAAAAGTTAATAAAAATATAAATATGTACACAAATAATTTGCTGTTGTCAGATGACACCAAAACGAACATGTGAAAGCAAAAATTATAAACCTTCTGTATTTGACAATTTTGATTTTGAATTACATATGGGCATTTCCCCAGAATGGTCTACCAGGATGAAAAAATAAAATGTTGATAATCATCGTCTTTTATTGTTTATTATTATAAAAAAAGTCTATGTTGTTATAAAAGAATGGCTTCATAGCATGTCTCAGCTGTTTTACTCGAAGAAATTGCACTGAAAACTGGAAAATTTTATATTTTCTTATATTTTCTACTTCTAAACACATTTTTATATGCTTATTTTACATGCAAAAATATGTTATGTTTACACTCTTTCTTCATAATCTTTTCATTACAATCAATTGTAAATTGAGTATTTAGTTGTTTGTTAAGGAAATTTGAAGACATTAATGGGAAACTGCATGGTGATAATAATAAAAAAACATATGGAAAAATCGTACGTTCGCGACCCGTACGTTCGCGACCGGTACATAAGCCAATTAAACAAAAACCAAAAGAGATATTTTTTTGGTAAATACTGCATGGAAACCTACATTAATACACTTTTAAAATAAATTAATCACTTTTGAATATTCCGTTCCATTACGCAGATTTTTACATTTAACTGCTGTCAGCCAAAGTTGACTTCTATTTTGCGTACGTTCGCGACCACATGTTTATAACTCTTATTATGAAAACTTAAACTCGATGAAATCCATCCTTTGCACTAAAGATACATCTACCCAAATGCTATCGAATCGCAAGAAAAAATGCTAGGAAAAGTTTTGTTTTCTATATTATTTGTACATCAAAAGCGTACGAACGTACGTTCGCGACCCCAGGAAATGCCCATATGGATTTAACATCTGGCGAACGCACTGTAAAATACAGATCGTGTAACAGCACCTTTATTGATTTCAACAATGTTGAACTCAAACTGGATCCTCCTGAGCTAATTTGACGATGTCCGTCTGTCTGAGTATATGTCAAAATCAACTTTTCTTAGACCCCAGATATAATTCTATCTTTGTTATTTTAAACTTAATTCTATGTAGTCTGAAATATATTAATATTTAAACCCAGCTATTTCAGTTCATAATTGGCTTAGGTATGACCAAAAGTCGACGATTGCCTCAAGTAATTACACATAAAACCTAATTTGTTTAATGTCCCTACACTCACAATATTCTGTACGTAAAATTAACTGAAATTGTAATATAAAATAAATGAAAGTTCAATTAAAAACCGGTCTACTTATTTTTCATTTATTTTTAACAAAAAGTTCAATTTAATTTTTACTGTCAAAAATTCAACACCATGGGTGCGTTCGTAAATGCATCACTGCGCTGCATCAGAAAAGCAAACTTTTTTTAAAGCCGATAAAAAAATAATTATAATTTTTTTTATTGTGTGACTATTATTTTTGTGGAGTTTTTCACAATTTGTTGGTACACATTAACTTCACTGATAAATATATAAGCATTTGAAATCACTGATGCAGCGCAGTGATGCATTTACGAACGCGCCCCATATTCCGTAAAATCAAATAAATATTCAGTTATTTTGTAAAATTTTACTGTCAAAAATTCAACACCATATTCAGTAAAAACGATTAAATATTCAGTAATTTATTAAAACTTTACTGTCACAAAATTGACCCCATATTCAGTAAAAACAATTGAATATTCAGTTATTTTATTAAATTTTCGTTTACTCCACAAAAGAGCCGAATTTCTAAAAAATACCAGACAGACACCTGTCCGCTTGTTTTTCTTATAAGTCTGAATTTACACGTTTCATCTTTTGATGCTCAACTTCTTTTCAATTCCCTTTTAAAGATGCCAATATAATCACACGCAGCAACGGGTTTCAACTTTTTACGCTTCAAAACAACAATAATTTTAATAACAGCAAATCAAAGAGAAAAAGAAAAGAAAAAATTACACGCAGCCATCGTTGTGCATATACCAACAAATAAAAACACAAAGCGTACTGACCGAGTACAGGCATCTCCGTACTAACCCCCTTTCTTCTTTCTTCCCTCATCTAAAAACATAGGAGTTGAGCATCAAAAGATGAAACGTGTGAAAGCAGACTAAGCGAGAGAGGGAGAATATTTTTATTTACTTACCCAGTTACACACGTTTGTTTTACTTTTGTTGTACTGACCACGTTGTTTACAGAAGAACTCTCAATTATGAGACACCAGCAGCATGACCGATATGGTTTCGCAATTATTTTACTTTTAAAATTTGATGTATTTAACTAAATTATTTTAACAAATAGAAAATTGGAATTGCTTACACAAAACAAGCAATTCATTTTTTATAGATAAGTAAAAATTAATTTTTGGTAGTAAAATTATATAAAATAACTGAATATTTAATTGTTTTTACTGAATATGGTGTTGAATTTTTGACAGTAAAATTTTATAAAATAACTGCATATTTATTTGTTTTTACGGAATATGTAGTTAATTTTTTGACAATTAATTTATATAAGATAACTGAATATTGATTTGTTTTTACGGAATTTGCGGTGGAATTTTTGACAGTAAAAATTAAATGAACTTTTCGTTGCTTTTAATTACATTTTTATTTACTTTAACATAAAGAAGAATTTAACTCAATCAAAGGACAATATTAACTGCAACTGAAAAACCGTATTAATATGCACTTAGTTTTTTGAATAACTGTTAGAATCAGTTAAAAATAAATTTGCTTGGAATTTTAAATGTTTATTTATTTAAAAATGACTGAACGGAATATTTCTTAAATAAACTACAGTCCGTTACTGTAATAATATTGTGAGTGTATACATTTTTTTATAAACCATCGCTTCCTAAATAGTTGAGGTATACATATGTAGACAAATAATTTTCGCGCACAAGCGATTTTAATTGCCTTCGACTTTAACCGGTTTGAACAGCTGCTGACAGTGTGCTTTCAGAATATTTAATAAAACTAAAAAATCCACATTCGAAATAAAATCATGACCATTACACTCGAAACTTTGCAAAAAGTTTGGAAAAACATTTTTAAAAGGGCACGAATATGCGAAGCAAAAAATGGCCAACACATGCAGAATATAATTTTTCAAAACTTAAAAAAGAATTCCCCAATAAAAATATATTAAATAATCGCAAAAAAAAAGTTATAAACAATTTAAATTATATAGCACATTCTGTGTCGCCCTGTATTTTGTTTTTGATATTTAAAAATTTGCTTAAAACATATTAATGCTTTAATTATAGAGCCTATAAAAATTTTCAAACTGTCGTATCTTTAAGATAGTTTTGCAACGCATTAAATTCTAATAAGGTAATTTTTATATCTAAGCTGCATCGTAATCTTTAACTTTTCATTTTGCATAAATTACTTTATAGTTGTCCGCGAACAAAGTTAAACAAAATTCAGAAAATAAATCCTTCCTAAAAACAGAAAAGGCTATAAATTCTTAAGTTTTTTACTTAATCGTTAACATCAGCATCAAGGATGTCACCGCTTAACACGGCGTTTACATTTGCCAGTACTGGCAAGACAATAGAAATACATGCACACTTTTACAACTGTCTTGTCTACTGTCTTGCAAATTTTGCAGACAGTAAAATTGGACTGTGATTTGGTATTGCTTACAGTAATTTAAACTTTTGTTCGCAAAAGAAAAAAATAAATCAAAAAGTAAAAAAAGTAATTATATTCTGCTTTGATTTGTCATGTTTTAGTTGTGTTATCTATGTTCACACAGTATAGTTATTTTAAGCTATTATTATTATTGTTTAGTTCATAAAAAACACGTTTATGTGGAATTTGGGCTGTAACGTTCTCGTGTGATATTTTTTTTAAAGTGAACTGTCTTAATTACTGTCTGGACGCCTACGTCAGTTAGTAGAGTTTTTGGCAAAAATATATGTATTGCCAGAACTTTCAAATGTAAACGCTGTGTAAAAATAAACATACGTACGAAATACAGTGCATCATTAAACACCCCTTCTAAGTCGCATCATGGAACTGGGCTATAAAAGTAAACTAAATGAAGAACATTGAATAAATTTCTGAAAAGCTGTAGAGAAAATGAACTTAAGTTTTATTAAATTTACCATTAAAAAAGCACAAATATTGTATTACAACATTCTGGTCGTCAAAAAAATATGTATTTATGTAGAACTGGAAAAAAATTTATGGAGAACATGAATAAATTTTCCTACTGATAACAAGGTCAAAAACATGATGACTAAAATACAAAGTACTGCTACTCCTGGCGCCAAACATTTGATTGATATGTAAAACACGAACTGAATGAGTGTGAGCATGAGTGTAAGTTGTCCTGCTGACACTGCTCCTAGTGTCTTCTCTTCTTCCTGTATTGAAATGTAGAGACGTATTTGCTTTTATATATGAGTTGTATGTAGCACATAATGGGTGGGTAAAAAGGCAATTTCGATTATTGAGAAATTTAAGTATTTGCATTGTCTGCATTTAATCGAATCTGAGGTATTGAACTCGCTATCAGGTGTTCTTTCTTCTGTGACAGCTAATTAGACAGCTCTCGGTTATTTTAAGATTAGTTGGGCCTGGCAATTATTCATATGTAGCAGTGTTGCCAAAACTTGGTGACCAAAAATGGCAAAATTTACGGAAAAAATGGTTAAAAAATGGCTAAAAGCTTTTTTTTTTAATAAAATAAGAAATAATTCATTTAAAGTTGCTTACAATGAAATTGTAAGTTAAGATCAATTTCTTAAATAAAAATAAACGTAAAATAATATTTTGATAGATATTTAAAAAATTAAATCATCGATAAATTCGATGTCGTTATTGTCCATCTCATAGGAATCACCCGTGCCTGTTAGTTTTAAATAATTTGAAAGAAAATCATAATCACGACAACAGTAACCCAACCTTTTGAGTCCAGATCTACAATAAAAAACAAGTAAAAAAGTATAGTCGGTCAACCCCGACTATATGATACCCTACACCACACTATAGCCTATGAACCAAATTTAATTAAGTTATCTGCAAATTTGCGACCTGTACTTTGCGCACAAGGTTTACATGGACAGCCACCAAGCCAGCCAGCCGGACAAAAATCGTTAATTCGTCTCAGAATTTGATTCTGGGTCAATCTGCATATGTAAAGGTTGGCTAAGTATCAATATTTTAAGGTGTTACAAACATCAGCACAAACGCATAGTACCCTCTCCACTATTGTGGTGTTGGTAAAAATATTTTGTTGTTACGGTAAAAATATTTACCTAATTAAAAAATCTAATTAACGGTTGCTAAATCTAACCTATCTCTCAAATTACTTTTAACGATGTTTACTTGGCGAAATACCTTCTCTACTTCAGCATTAGACCATTGAAGTGAGAGCAACTTTATAGTCAATTCTGAATTTCAAAAAAATTTTTGTTGCCGCCTGCATCTCTTTATTGAAATACTTGCAACTAGAAAAAACAGTGTTATTTGTGTTGATCTATTTTATAAATTTAATATTGGAATGCTGTTCCTTTATTTTGAAAGATGTTTTATCATCATAGTTTATAGCGATTTTCAACATTTGTAAAAGTTGTGATTTAAATTAAAGGCGTTTTTTTTTTGTTAAAAATGTTTATTTTACTTTTATGAATTTTTATAATATAATTAAAATTATTCTTTTAAAAGAAAAACGGCAAATAAAATTTTATGACTAAACAATTTGAAAAAGTGGCTAAAAAAAATGGCTAAACAAGGTGAAAATGGCTAAATCTAGCCACTAAATGGCTTAATTGGCAACACTGATATATAGACTCACTTTTAAAAATCATGAAATTTGTAAATTTAGTTTTGCTCTTTATACCCTTCACCGAAGATAAGAGGGAACCTATAACTTTGTCATTCCATTTGTAAGTTCCACAATATTGATCCTACACCCTATAAAGTATATATTTTCTTTTTCGTTATGAGAAGAGAAGCGCAAATCCGGTTGTCCGTCTGTCCGTGTGCATGTTGAAATGGGGTTTCCAAAGTCCCTAGAAATGATGGGGACTAGGTTGTCATATATTTATGTCACATATACTCCGTTTAAGTTTGCTATTGAAATTCAGCCAGATCGGTCCGAAAATTACGGAGATATGATCAAAAAAGCACGACTGCCTCTAATTTTACCCAAAAATTCCTTGTTGCTGTTGTTTTGTTGTTTGATTTTTCTGTATTTCTAGAGAAAAAGGGACTTAAATAGGTTCAAAAGTATGTGTTATGAAAATAAATGCAGAAGGCAACAAAATGTTATTTATAGTGTTTTCTTTGCTACAAAAAATAATTGTAACATTTTATTTAAAAAATACAACTTGGCGTTTGTTTCTTAACAATGTTTTGCTCTCTAAAGCCTAGTACTCTGTTCAAATTTGTTTAAAATGTTTACCAACATTAATTATTTCACATAAAAATTTTGACATGCATCAATGTTACCTATCATGTGAGCTGGCAAAATTTGACGTTTTTATTGCTTGAAAGTATGCTACATTGTTTTGCATATGTAAACGAATCCCACATGTATTTTACTGAAAATATTTTTTTTATTAAAAAATTTAATAAAAAAGTAAGTTAATATGGATAAGAAACTATTAGCGGTTGTGTTATTTAAAGTTTTTAATTCGTATTTATATATGAAGTCAGAATTGTCAAAAGTAGAAGAGTTTTTGAGATATTCCAAAATAACCGTTATTTGTGTTTTTAAAAAAGATGATGTGACTGAAATGCAAATATCTTCAAAAATTTTAAACGGATTATGTATTTCTTTTTTTGTTAGTAATTTTAAATTTACAAATTAAGCGAACCCTTAAATTTATTTGAAATAGCATAATCGGTTAGAAAAACAAATTGTCGGAAAACAACATTAAAAGCGTAATAAAAGAGATATAATGATGAAAAGGAAACTTTGTGTCAGATGCTAAAAACAGGGCATTCATTCCTAAAGATGGGATTCTACCCGGTATTTACCTGATGCCTGGGTATATTCCTTTTTTTTTGGGAATTTATTAGGGTGTTCAATTAATTGGGTTTTATTTTTGTTCGATTAAATGCTAAATCGATATTTGTAGTTTTTTACTTATTTGATTAAACGAATAAAATTTTAAAATATCATCGATTAATCAAATAATACTAAATCCAGAAATTTTATAAATTACGAGATTGTTTTCGATAATTTAAAAAAAATAGTAATCGATTAAATAAACATTCTTTTTTTAAAATCACTTGTCAATGTAGCTCCAAATTGTTGCTGCACTTTCGGGCAATTGGATTTTAAAAGAGTCAATATAACTTTGAATTTTTTGAAACTTTTCACGGACATACCATCCTCTGCTATGCTTCTGCAAATTATTTCCTCTAGAGAATCGATCGAAGCACGAAGTCTTGTTTAAATTATTTATTCATTGGACAATTTGTGGTCCCCTTTGATTTTGTTGGAGGAGCATCTTTTTCAAGTACTATGTTAAAGTCACTGTGTAAGTGATAAATTAGTGATGTTGTTGAAGAACATTTACTTTAACACAATTTTGGACAGCTGCTACATTTAGCATTATTAGATTTATCCTTCGTACAATATTTTTAAGCCAAACTCATTCTAAAGAGAGAAACGCATGAACTATTTTTTAAGTATCTATATTTTTGCAAGAACAACACTTAAAACCACGAAAAACTACGGTCGTTTTGCAAATATTTGAATTTAAATTATTGTTCGATTTAAATTTCACTTCATTTCGATTTCTAGAACATACCCGATAAATTTATTTAAATCTTTGAGTTAACATACCTTTGTGGTTTTTTCTTTTGTGAAATGAATTGTTAAAGTGTGTTGAAAAATTTAACAAAAATATAAACTAAATTACTCACTAAACATGACTGTTTTTTTTAGTTCCAACGGACACATAATTTTAGTTTGTTTATGCGACTTAAAACTTTAAAAAAATTATACATTTAACAGAACTACTATATATTATTATTATTTGATTAATCGGAATACTTTCTTCGATTAATCCTTTAACCGAAATTAGCAATTTTAAATTATTCGAACAATTAATCGTCTAAAATTGTTTGATCATACAAATCGATTGATACAGTTAGCGATGTTAACAAAGCTGTTAGTTATCCAACAGATTTATCAAAGTTATTTTCGGGAATACAATTTTTTTTATTATTATTTATCCATTAATTATGTTGTACACTGAAATTTATTGTGAGAGAATAAGAGTTTTTGAACTCTCCACCACACCTTCTACGACTGAATCGCCGGTTGTGCAATGTTACACGATTTGTCATTAAAAAATTAATGGAAAACGTTATTGAAGCCACCATATTAAATGGTAAATTCCGAGACGAAAATGTTTTGCTGCCACGAACTCCGATGCTTCCCACAGTCGTCCCAATTGAATTCAAACGCGTTCAATTTCCTATTGGATTGGCATTTGCAATGACAATTAATAAGTCGCAAGCCCAAACGATGTCAGTTTGCGGCTTAGATTTGGGCTCACTATGTTTTTCACGCGGACAATTATACTTGACTTGTTCTCGCTTCGGCAAGCCATCGAGCTTATTTGCCAACGGGTCGCAAAAAGGGTACACTTTACAAAATTGGTTTTAAAATACTGTGGTGCAGGGTATCATATGGTCCGGCCTGACCGACTATACTTTCCTACTTGTTTTCAATTGCTGTGGTTTTTTTTATTGGCTCATCTTGTCCAAAAAATTTATTAATTTAATGCATTTTTGCAATAAGCTTACAAATTACGACGATTTTACCTATTCTTTATAAAAAGGCTTTAGACGGAAAATATTTAAACGCCTATAATACCGCAACGATTAACGTTACTTTCATTAAATTTAGTTCAATACTGTACATCAATACAATGTCCCATATGACTAATGGTGTTTTCTTTTCTACAAAAAAAAATACCACATTTTAAAAGGTGCATTTATAAAATGTCTTGCCTTACATGTAATAATGCAATTTTTTATTTGACGAGAACAAAACACAAAATTGGATCGCCCTGTTTTTAACAGCTGACAAAAAGTTTGTTCTTCAATATATAAAACAATATGTACATAAATCAAAAAGGATGTTCTTCAAAATATAAAAAAATACACATAAACAAGAAAATACCTTTGCCAGATTGCGAATTTATTAACACCAAGTTTTTACGATTTCTTGATTTGACGTTTTTTTTCAAAAAAAATTTTTTAACACCGAATCCATTTAAATTTTATGTTACTGACAACCTACCATTAATAATGTTATGCTTTCTTTTGTTTTTACTTTAAAATAATAGACAAAATTACTATTAAAACTTAAAAATTTTACTGTCCTGATTAGAGGCGATTTTTTTCCAACTTTGTCTGGTAACCCTATATATAAACAGAAGCCATCTTTTTACAGGGCATTATCAACACTCTCGATTTATACGGGGCGTAAAGTGCAATACCTTATGCCATTTAAGGGTGAATTTTTTTAGAATAAAACACGCTGCCCTCTTAGAGAGCAAAGCATTTTTAAGAAACGAACACCAAATTGCATTTTTTTAAATAAAATGTGACATTTTTTGTAGAAAAGAAAACACCATAAAATATACCATATCGATTGGTGCATAATTGGCCATAGTTTCTTTATGAAGTTAACTGGAAAAAAACACAGAGAAAATAGTTATTAAAAATCGGTGCTAAGTTTTTCCCTAACCTAATATTATCGCTACTAACCGGGGATGGTTATGTTCACAATAGTTCGTTATAGTTCTAAATATTTAAGAGTGTTGTAAACATGTAGTAAAACATAAAAAAAAAATTTAATGGTCAAACATAAAAAGAAACTTTATCCACTAAATGTTTTAACGTTTCGTGGCCATGAGCATTTTTTATCTCATAAGGGATGTGGGTGCAATTGTGTTGCTCCATTTGATTTGTAATCCGTAGATGTGTTGCCTTCCTTAAAATACGGCTTAAGGGTAAGTCAGTAATGGAAAAGTCTTTGAATAGCTATTTGTAAATCTGTAAAATGTATAGAGTCCTTTTTTTTTATTATATTTTGTAGTTTTTTCGATAAAGAAGTACAATTTTTGTTAAGGCTTTATAAAAAGTATAATTTTTTTTAAAATATTTTTGTTTTATTTTAAATTTTTTTCTTAATGTGTGCAATGTGCGAAAGAATTCTTTCTATCGAACAATTACATTTAAAACAAAAACCAATTCTAAAAATTTTGTTTTTGTTTTAAATGTATTTGTACGAAAGAAAGAATTTATTCGCACATCGGAAATAGACAGTAAGAAACTATGATTTATAGTGTCTGACCTATTGTTTATGCCAAGCATAAATGATGACACATGAAATTGTACAAATGTATTTGAATTTTATAGCTTAGAAGTGTCTAACAATTGTTACCGATGTCAAAGTTTGTGAATGGCATACATAATTAGATTATTTTACTCATATTTCACCCAAATAATAATATAATACGCAGATAACTTAAGCGACTATACCTTAATAAAATGGAGACACACAAATTCAAACTATGTAAATAAATGATTTGAAATGCGCCTTGATGTTAATGTGTGTATTGCTAAAGGGTGACCAATTCCAATTCCAATCTTATTCAAAATTAAAATTGAAAGCCATAGCAATCATATTTTTATACAAATATCAAACTTAATTGAAATAGTTTACTGCTCCGGTTGTTGCTTATTGTTGTAGCAGGTTCGATGTCGTCGAAATTTCTTTCCTTTGGAATAAACAATCTGATTGATACAGTTGTTGCTGAGTTGACAATCTTTGTCCGAGAGAGGCGCGGCTCGTTCCGGAGCAGGGATGATAAATGAGGAAACTAATATCGAACCAACGAACTTATAAAATCGTACTTTTTCGGCCCCAAAAGTACTAAATAATGTTTTTAAAAATTGTTTTTATTTCATTTTTAAAAACAAAAATTTAATACAAAAAAACAAAAGGTACTTAAAATTCATTTCTACATGTAAAGTATAGATAGCAAAAAATACATGATCATAAATTATACTTAATAACGGATTTTTCAAAATATGTAGTTAGTTTTCCAAAATATTCAAGAATAGAGGCAGATAAATTGTATTTGGTCTAGCCAGACCTGTATCATGCGGTTTTTAGGGTCGAGAAATTCATTTCGCCAGAGAGCGTATTTTGTGGAAAATTTACGAATGTTTCTCAAAATGCAATCTCGAATTTTAAACGAAAATAAAATTTTTAAGCGTTCTAAAAATATGTGCATACGAGCATCTTCGGATTGCATTTCCAAATTTATTGTGTTTACAATTTTCAATATGTACTGCAGAAACAGGAAAAGAGTAGAAAATCCGAATATAATAAAATTTTTTTTAGCACTTGAAAAATATCCTTCAAAATAATTCAGAGTAAAATAATAATGGAGGGTGCTCCCACTTTTCCAAGATTACTTCTTAACGTGACAACCATCTTGTTGACGAATTTTTGAAAATATTATGAATTCGTTCGAAAATAATCTTGAATTAGAGGAAGTCGTCTTTTCTACCATGTAGAACTTTTGCAGAAGTGGTTTCCTATACCTTTAAAAAACTTGTCAATTTCATCGGAAAATGCACGCAAAAATCTATTCACAATAGCGGAGGTCAGTGTTTGGTGCAAATGGTCTTGCAAAAGAGCAAATGCAAGATATCATAGCGGTTTTGTTAAATCCTAAAAAAAGGGCTTCCACTCTTGTCCTTTCATAAAAAAAACTACGATATTTTTTGCACCAAACACTAAACTCTGCTTATATTTATTGGACAGAAAATATGAGTTGCAATTTTATACCAATAATAAATATGTAGTTTTGAAAAATTTGGAAATAGTACCAAATGAGTCACAGGGGTACTAGCGTACTTTTTAGTTTTGAATTGTACCAAAAAAGTACAATTGTACCAACTTTATCAAATCTTCAGGCACTATCTGGATATGGCTGACGATAAACGGAGGAAACTAGATGGCTGCAGGGCTACCAGGGAAATGTGGCCCACATATGACATAGGTCGCTCTGAGCGACATCTCAACTTCAGTCGGAAGGACGTGTCAAGACTTACATACGTGTTTACTGGTCACTGGACGATCGGCAAGCACGCTATGAGACTCGGCCTCCCTTTCAATGAATGCTGCCGCAGCTGCAGGGAACCTGGAACTGAGGAGACAGTATTTCATCTTCAATGTGATTGCCCAACGTTTAACTCAACGCGACATAGACCATTCGGGAATTACCTTCTACAAGGACTCTCGGAGATATCGCGGGTGGGACTCAACAGCCTACTGAAATATCTCAACGCAACGGGCTGGCTCTAGCCACCTCGGCATTGCCCCTGGGTCAAGTTTGATCGGGGGGTTCCAATTTCTTGCGAGTTGTGTGGTGTCAAAACGGAGCCACTGTCGGCTCTACTTGCTGCACGCCTGGACCTATGCGTGCTACCACGTTACCCAACCAACCAACCCTGTTCCGGAGTATATATCCGAGTATATCTGTAGCTTGAAGCTAAAAGGGCCAATGTCACTTTTTTGCTCTTTTGAGTTAATCATTGCATTTGATTTGTTTTCTTGCTCTCTTTCATTATGGTTAAACAGCTTAAGTCATACTAAACCCAGAACAGGTTCATAAATAAAATGCTGGCCAATGTCACTATGAAAGCATCTATAAAGCATATATTATAACTTTCAATTCCAATTTTCCCAAAAGTGAACATTTTGACATTGGCCCTTTTAGCTCCAAGCCACAGATATATCGCTAATTTGCTGCAAGACCGGCATAAATCAACAAACACAATTTTGGAGTTATTGATGCAGTATTGTTCGCTAAGTTTTTCTTTATATCTATATCTATCTTCTATCTATATATATAAAAATGAAAAATGTTTGTATGTGTGTTTGTTTGTTTGTTTGTTTGTTTGTTTGTTTGTTGGCTTATAGACTCCTAAACTACTGAACCGATTTTCCTGAAATTTTTACAGATACATCACGAGAGCCCTAAAAATAAAATAGGCTACTTATTTTTTCGATAGGGGCAGGGGAATTGGTATCCCCCATAGGATGCCAATATTAATTATCGCATATATTAAGATCCGCTGCACGCATTATGCAGAACCTTTGGTAGTAAGATCTTCTGAGCCCCAAAATTAAAATAAAATAGCAGCGGGGGAAGTGGAATCCCCCATAGGACGCCAATGTTTAACATCGCATATCTAAAGAACTGTAATAGTGAGAATGTTCAAACTTTCTAGAAGTCACTCTTATGGTATACAACACTTTTGAAAATAACAATAAAGCGGGTAGGCGCAGGGGGGGGAAATACCTCCCATAGGATGCATATATTAAATATCGCTCAACTGAAGAATTATTAAAGGGAGAGTCTTCAAAATTGGTTAAAGCTATTATTATAGTAAACTATAAATTTCAATATACAAATGGGCGGGGTAGACGGGGGAGGAGCAGTACCCCTCATATATAGAAATATTAATAAGAGCCACTGCACGCATTTTGTTGAACTTTTGGTAGTAGGATGTTCTGAGCCCCAAAATTTAAACACAATAGCAGCGGGGGAAGTGTTACCCCCCAAAGGACGCCAATGTTTAATATCGGATATCTTAAAAACTATTAAAGTTAGAATGTTCAAACTTTGTAGAAGTCACACTTATGGTATACTACACTTTTGAAAATAAAAATAAGGCGGGAAGGCGCAGGGGGGAAATACCTTCCATAGGATGCATATATTAAATATCTCTCAACTTAAGAACTATTAAAGGGAGAGTCTTCAAACTCGGTTAAAGCTACTATTATGGCAAACTTTAAATTTCAATATAGAAATGGACAGAGGAGGAGCAGTACCCCTCATAGATAGAAATATAATTTAGAGCCGCTGCACTCTTTTTATTAAACTTTTTGTAGTATGACCTTCTGAAGCCCAAAATTGAAATAAAATAGCAGCGGGGAAATGTTACCCCCCATAGGACGCCAATGTTTAATATCACATATCTTAAGAACTGTTATAGTAAGAATGTTCAAACTTAGTAGAAGTCACTCCTATGGTATACTACACTTTTGAAAATAAAAATAAAGCGGGAAGGCGCAGGGGGAAAAACCTTCCATAGGATGCATATATTAAATATCTCTCAACTGAAGAAGTGGTTTAAGCAGTGTAGCGAAGCGCACCGGGTTTAGCTAGTTGTGTATAAAATTCATTTTTATATCTTTTATACTTTCTCCATTTGAAGAGAATGTATCGTTATTTTTTCTAAGTGATTAGAGCAAATCAAAAAGTTTAAACGCGTTTATCTCGAAATGGATTTTTTTGAGTTATGTCGATCTTGCAGCAAATGAGCCATATGTGACCGAGGCAAACTTATAGAAACCGTTTGTTAAAAATAAAATTTTAGTTCATCAAACTTTTTGTTTTATTCAATGAAAAAATTTATCAAATTTACATTTTGCAAAATAGCACTCAATAAAACATATTTAATAATGAATTAATTAAATATTTCTTCATATTCAATAAAAAAAATATTTGAATCAAAGTAAATCCAGTATTTTTACAATTATTTTCCATTTATAATTCTCATTCGCTTTACAGTTTTATTTTTATAATATATTTAGTTTTGCCAAAGTCTTTGAAAAAAGGTTTCCTGATGATCTGGCCTAAGCAACCACCAAAAGGCGCATAGGAACTAGCTTATGCCCCCATAATAAATTTTAGTGTATTTATTTATCTAAAAATAAAAATTGGGAATTTAGCACATTATCATTAATAAATAAAGATTCGATAAACATTTTGTTTGATTTATTCAACATTTCCAACAATTTATTTTAACAAATCTCGTAAACTTTTATTGAAAAAATTTTTTTTGGGAAACAACTTTTTTTATTGACTCAATAAACTTGGTTGTTGACTAAAAATTCAATAACTATACCTACAAACTTGTTTATCAGTACCGGAAAAATCGTCATCGCAGAAAATTCTAAATTTTTTTTTATCAATAATGCGATTTTCGTATTCAAATATGAAAATTATTTTTTTTCCGTGTAGAGACGAAAATATAGAGGGAAACGTAGAGCAAACCCCCTGTCACTTCACTGCATTAGCGGGTAAGCAACAGGCCGAATTATTATGTTTTGCTCTGTTTATTGGAATTCCATTGCTTATTAGATCATTGGGTCTACGGGTGCCATATGAGTATTGACTACTATTTCTAGCTTACTTTTATTTGTAATCTTTCAATAGTTTACGAGTAAATTTATGACAGAAAATAAGAAACAAGTAAATTTAAATTTCACAGAAACAATGTAATGATCGGTATATAATGAATCGGAATATAATGAATCGGTATATAATGAATCGGTATATAAGCACCACGCCCCAGAGGATCTGTTGTGCAGCCTGTGTGTCTCACCATATCAGGTTCAGGCTACGTATAAAGGCCATTATCCTGCCCGGTGAAATATTATAAATTTCAGTTGGGCTCATCATTCGGCCCCCGAGAAATTTCCGCCTAGAAGTCCCTAAAGCGAGACAACAGCAGAGCAGATGTTCTGGCGTATTGTCATCGGCCCCAAATAATTGCATATGTACTTACATTACCCATCTTAAAATGCTGGTATCTTAGACCACAGTGCCTCGTTAAAAGGCCAACAAGTAGCCTAAGTTTGCCCTAATCAAGGAGAAGCAGCCTTCCTGCCCTGCCACGGGACAGGGTCTTGGATTGTCTTAACTCAGGAATGGAAGTCCATGTGGGAAGAAATTCACGTTCGGACCATGTCTGAATCGTCCCCCTAATGTGACCAGCAGGGACGTCGAAGAATGGCTCAGGGCCTATACATGGGCGGCGATCGCCCCTGTTTGCCAAGCAGTCAGCCCTTTTGTTTCCCACATGGCTCTCTCATGGCCAGGCACCCAACACAGATTCAAGTCATTGTGTCTCCTAAGATCGTTCAGAGAAGTAAAACAGCCCATGACCAACCTAGACCTCACCTACAAAGACGATAGTGCGAAGAGATTGTTGGCTATCTGATATTATAAATAATCTCAAGCCTCTTGCCCTCCTCCCCAGGCACTCCACAGCGCATATGAGGATGGCTGCATTCTCCGTCTAAAAGATAGTATGCTGTTTGCTTATTTGGTAGCCCCTTTGGAAACCCGGGCCCGTAATGCCCGCCTCAGTATCACTATTCGTCTGTTTCGAACCGTCAGTCCACCAGAACTGGTCCGCGCGCCCGCGCCTTCATGATTGATCAGCCCACATGTCCCTATCAGGTACTTGAAACATTAGTTTTTTAATGCACAAATTTTTAAGACGTTTAGCGTGATAACGGTTACGATTTAATGGTCATAGTTATCGCAATTACGTTGATAATCGACTAATCGACTTGCAAACCCTTAGAATTATAATTAGCAGCATTAACATTAGCGCTAATGTGGGACTAATGCCTTATGAAATTACTCAACATTTTTTTTTGGATTTGGAAAAAATAAAATAGCCAATTGTGAAAATATTCAAAAATAATCCATCTGACCACTCTAATTTCACATGACTCACCCACTCAGTAGAGCAGGTTTTCGCTGCGTGTTTGCCCATGACTTGTTTCAATTTTCAAAACTCTACCAAGTTCATGTTTCTTTAATAGGACACGCAATTTGAAAGCTTGGAAGAATAAAAAAAAATATTTTCCAAAGTGTAGGCGTAAGTTTCCCGCAAAATTCCACAAATGTATTGTTGTAAGTTTAGATGAATATGTATTTCATTGTTAGTAATATTTAGATATTATTTGAAAAGCTTGTTAGTCAATAAAATAATTTTGTATCCATTTATGATTACACACAAGCATATGTGTGGGTGAACGTCAAGGGCATTTCTCTATGGGCAGTCCTTAACTGCACGCACTTAAAACTTACTAAGACATATTACCAACGCACAGCCAAAAGCACTCTTACATGAAACGGTGTGACATGCTGAGATTACTGTCATTACAAACATTAAAATAAACGTCAGTGAGTTGGACATGTTATTAAGTTGTCCCAAAAGTGTGTACGCACAAAATATTTGAAATAAATTAGACACAGATACACTTTTCCTATTCGTTCCATGTGGAAAATGATGGTTTTCTTTTTTTTCTTTTAGAAAATTACCTTTAATTTAGTGCGTGTGTGAGTGGGTGTTTGTTTTCTTCATTTTAAAGGAGTGTTTCTGATGTCATTTATTTAGAATTAAAAGCAAATTTTCATAATTATGATAATGTTGTCTTAAGTATATTTAATAGTCCGTTTGTAAAAGTGCAACCGCCTTATTAACGAATTTTATTTACTTTCGAACTAGCTGTGAATATTTCGTGTATAATTAGTTCCTTGTAAATAAGGGAGGATTCTTTAATTAAAAAAGAAAGTTAATTAAATAAATTAACTTTCGTTATTTTAACAAATACGCATCTTAAAAATTGTATAGTGGGTCATTGCGGACGATACGATACCTTACACAATTAAAATGAATACATTAAGAAAAAGTTTTAGATTTTAATTTTTTGCCGATTTATTGACTTGTTCTCGTTGTGGTTCTTCTGATAAACCGAACGAAACAACAATTTCAATTAGTATTTAAAATACCTTTAGAGTTCTTGATTTTAAGTTTTTAATTGGTTTCAATAGTCCCTATTATGCAAGTCGTTGTCGAAAACAAAACGTTAATATGGACCAGTTATTAAAAATCTATTGGCGGATTCATAAGGTGTCATAAAGTCATATGTCTTAAAATAATAACATGAAAAACTACGACTGTTGTGAACAACCCTTCACAATTAAGTGTGCCACTTTGAATTTAAATCAGCTGATTTAAAACAAATATAAAAAATAAATATTTATCTGAAAACAAAATGTTTTTTAATATATCCATGAATTAATAAATTAAATTAGATATTTCCTGACTATTTTCCATTTTTTTAGACGCAAACCACAAATAAATTTTATTTTGTTTGTTTACCAAACATCAGAGTCCTAAGTTGGTCTAATTTGACGCCGCAAGTGTTTTGTTGAAAAAAATGTTAGAGGCAGGGTAAATTCGGATGTTAGCCGGATAAAACTATACCATCAACTGCGACGGCTACAAAATCATAGCCGCTCGGCGCAGGTCTCTTCTGATTAATAACGACAGCATAATAAACATAGCAAGCAAAGTTTTATTACAAAACAACAACAATATTTTTAAACCATTGTAAAATTTTAGAACATTATGACGATACAACATGATAGCACACCTTGTGAATATTATTGTGAAAAAAATTATCCGTATTAAGTTCTTTTTGGTGACGTGTACACTTAAGGCCCAACTATAATATGCATAAGCTTGCTTAAGCTTCTGTCAAAGATAAAAAAGCAGATTCATTAAACTAAACAAAAAGTTTCCTTAAGTTCAAAATGGTTGGTCACATATAATTAACATGTATTCGCACAGTCGCTTAAGCGAACTTAAGCATATTATAGTTGGGCCTTTAGTTTGTCATTCCATGTGTTACACAAACGGCTAACAAATCACTGGTTTAGTTGAACTAAACTTGAATTTATATGTAGTTTAAACTCAACAAGCTATTAATCAGTGTCCCATGTATTATATTTATGTTGTAAAAAAAGTATCATGTGGCAGCACTACGATAAATCTTATGATACTCATACGGTCTGTATTGGTAGTTTCAACGTCCAATTTTATGCGTTTAAAGATGTTTTATATGTTTAGTGATTTATAGATTTGTTGGTGTGAACACATTTTATACCAAAAAGGGAGTTTAACTTGCTCTAATTTTTTAGCCCTAAGAAATATTCATCTACGGCCCCATTAAGTGCAGAAATTAAATAATTCTTAGGGCCACTATTACAAATTGGCATAAGTTAAAGGTAAGATTTAATCAGACGTATAAAAAGTTTTTCATTATTACAACATTACTTTAACCTATCCGGTAGGATAAACTTGCCTAAAACTTATTGTTTACTATAGGTTTAAGTAAAGTTTCAATAATGGAAAACCTGCATTTCTGATAAAATCCTACCTTAAACTAGCTCTAAGTTGTAATAATGGCCGTTAATCGATTAACGATCTCTTAAAAAGGCATGCACGTAGCGTTGCCAAGACCAAAAAAATTTGTAACCAAAATGTAAAAATAAAGTAACCAAAAGCGAAAAAAAGTAAACAAAAATTATTTGTATCAACAGTACCATTTTAATCGCACTTCAGTTTAAAAATATATGTCTTAAGAAGAAATTGTGTTTGTTTGTATCTTGTAGGCTCATAAACCTCCAGACCGATTTTTATAAAGTTTTGGCAGTGTATTACCGATGGTCTGGAAAGAACAATAGGCTATATAATTATACCCACACGACAATAGTGGAGAAGGTATTATGTATTTTTGCTGATGATGTGACCTTCAAATATTGGCCCTTAAGGTATGCCGATCGACTCAGAATCACTTTCTGAATCAAATTAATGATGTCCGTCCGGCTGGCTGTCCATGTAAACCTTTTGTGCAAAGTATAGGTCGCAATTTTGGAGATAATTTGATGAAATTTGGTACATAGGCTCTAATTGGCACAAGGACCAAGAGCGAAGTGGTCCATAATTTCACATAGCCCCCATACAAGACTCCTTCCGGAATAGGGTCATTGTGTTGCTATGCACATTAAATTTGATTTAAACTTATTTTATTGCAAATAAAATCATTTTACCAAATTATATTGGAATGGGTCCATAATTGACCATATACTACTCCCGAAAAAATGTTTTAATGCCATAACTTCGTTATTAATGCTAGTATTTACAAAATTGGCGACAATGGCTTAACCATAGCTCCGATATTAACCCCCATCCTAAAATCGCTTAACGGCAAACAAATTTTATAAAGATGAAGATATCTGAATAAAATTCGGCACAAAGAACATTCACATGAATCTTAATCTCCTAACATCATTTTTTTCTGACGGGTTCATGATTTCCCATCGGCTCCAAATAGGGTACACTTGTAAACATTATTTCTAATATACTGCGGTATAGGGTATCATATGGCCGGGCTTGAGCGACTATACTTTCTTACTTGTTTTTGTGTATAAAACAATTAAAAAAGTATTTTCGGTCAAGTGTAACCAAATAAAACCCTACATTAAAACATTTAAAGAAAAACATATTTCCGACTTAAAGACAAACATCGACCCACCAAAGCAGAACTATACTATGAGGTTAGAATTTATAATTTTTGCCTTAAATTAAATTTTTGGGAAATGTTTGATGTGGGACATATGGTCAATTTTCAACCTACTATCACAAGCCATGACAAGGTGTAAAAGTTATCGTCTCCAAATTGTATATCAAACACCAATATTTATTAATATATTTTGGCATTGAAAGCTATTTTCGGAAGTACAAATAGTATGGGAGCTAATAAAATTTCGTAAGATAATTTAAGCTTTTAAAAAATATGTTGGGGTAAAATTTAAAATAAATGCCACTACATTTCGGTTAGATGTACCTCTTCTTGTTTTCTTATGAAATCTTTGTAAAGAGCGTGGTTGAGTTAATTCTTATCTGGTTTACCGCCTTCGCTGTTAAAAGTTGAATACCAACTAAATTAAAATTATAGACAGAAAAAATAGTAAAAGTTATTAAGTAATTAAAGAAAATTTACTAATACATGTTTTTAACAATTTTTTTGATTAACATGTTTGTAAGTTGTAATATAAAAAATTTTTTTAATTTGTAAAAATAAATAAGTATTAATTATTTTGTGTGAAAAAGTTAAAAAAAAATGTCTGTACCTATTTTCAATTAAAAATCTTTAAAAGAATAATGATAATTTTTCTTAAACTTAAACAATGTGGTAAGTAAAGTTATTATTTAATGATTTAACAGAAATTTTAACGGGTCTGTTGAATTTATAGTTTTCAAATAATACTGTTAATGATGTCAAGATTCCGTTTTATATTAATCTCAGAACATCTAAGTGTTTCAAGGTCGGTTGCTTAACTAAGTTAAAGTGTTTTTTAATGTGATTATTAATACAGTGCCCATGTTCTGTAACTCTCGCGTCGAGAAACTATAGATTGAAATGTGTGAAATGAAACAATGAAGAAATCGTATTAATGATAAATTTTGTATTCCCGTAAATAACTTTGATAATATACTCGCATGTGCCCGTGCGGAAAACTGAATTGGCAAATTGGTTTTTTTGTTGTTTTCTTACGAAGACAATAGAATGAAACAATTTGTTTTTTAATTTTGTTTTTTCTTTTTACCCACTTATAACTACAATTCGAGTCGGAAAGAACCCAACCAATTGTAGAGGGATGTAAGAAAAGATAAACTCACTGTTTATTGTTGGTGTTTTGTTTAAGCTTTGATATTGTTACTTACAAGTAAGACTTTGAGTGTTTAAAATTCTTATTCGCTTTAGGGTTTTATTTGTATAATATTTTTAGCTTTTCTAAAATCTTAGGAAAAGGTTTCCTGATGAGCTGGCCTAAGCAACCAGTGAAATGCGCATAGAAGCTAGCTTTCCCTCAACAATAAATTTCAGTGTATTTATCAAATATGGAAAATTGGGAATTTAGCACGTCATACAGAAATCGTATTAATGATAAATTTTGTATTCCCGTAAATAACTTTGATAATATACTCGCATGTGCCCGTGCGGAAAACTGAATTGGCAAATTGGTTTTTTTGTTGTTTTCTTACGAAGACAATAGAATGAAACAATTTGTTTTTTAATTTTGTTTTTTCTTTTTACCCACTTATAACTACAATTCGAGTCGGAAAGAACCCAACCAATTGTAGAGGGATGTAAGAAAAGATAAACTCACTGTTTATTGTTGGTGTTTTGTTTAAGCTTTGATATTGTTACTTACGAGTAAGACTTTGAGTGTTTAAAATTCTTATTCGCTTTAGGGTTTTATTCGTATAATATTTTTAGCTTTTCTAAAATCTTAGGAAAAGGTTTCCTGATGAGCTGGCCTAAGCAACCAGTGAAATGCGCATAGAAGCTAGCTTTCCCTCAACAATAAATTTCAGTGTATTTATCAAATATGGAAAATTGGGAATTTAGCACGTCATACATAAATCGTATTAATGATAAATTTTGTATTCCCGTAAATAACTTTGAAAATGCCATATATTGAAACAAACATCTGTTTTTCTCACTAAACTGTGTCTGTAACTTTTTTGGCGAGTACTAGCTGTCACGTTTCCTTGCTAATCAATTTACAGAAAATTGTGCCTGTAACATTTTTGTGAGAAAAGTCCCTGCTTTGAACTGTCAAATAAACTCACGAATAAAAATGGGGCGTGAAAAAATTTTAACACTAAAAATACAAAGAATAATAATATTGTATTATTGGCACATTTTTTATTGTTTAATTATTTTCTTTTACCATTATTATAAAATATACAAATGTTTTTAAAGCTCGTTTGCAAATAATAAACCTTAGAGTCGCACTTTACATTATTTGGCATGGCCGACGGTTGTAAAGGGTGGTTAAATTGTAAGGGCCGATGTTGAATGTGAACCACACCAAAACGCCAAGTTTTTTTCCGAATTTTATTTGACATTTCTCTATTTCAGACTTACTCAATTTGAACCAAGGAGAGATACACAATCCAACAACGTGTTAAAGTTATCCAGACTTATTATGAAAATGGGCGTTCAAATCAAAATGCATATTGTGCACTACGTGATTTGAGATGAGCCACATTTTCACCTCAGTGGATTCGTCAATAAACAGAATTGCCGCATTTGGGCGAATGAGAATCCAAGAGTGATTGTCGAAAAACCAATGCACCCACAAAGAGTGACTGTTTGGTGCGGTTTATGTGCTGGCGGCATCATCGGGCCGTATTTTTTCCAAAATGAGGCCGGTCAGGCAGTTACTGTGAATGGTGTTCGCTATCGTGAGATGATAACGAACTTTTTATGGCCCGAATTGGAAGATATGGATGTGGACGATATGTGGTTTCAGCAGGACGGTGCCACTTGCCACACAGCTAACGAAACAATGGCTCTTTTGCGCAACAAATTCAATGGCCGTGTTATCTCACGTAATGGCGATGTCAATTGGCCGCCAAGATCATGTGATTTGACACCGTTGGACTTTTTTCTTTGGGGTTATTTGAAAGAAAAGGTGTACGTCGATAAGCCAGCAACAATTCAAGAGCTAAAGGATGAGATAATTCGGCACATTAAGGGCATAGAACCTCCATTATGCCTCAGGGTCATCGAAAATTTGGACCATCGGATGGAAGTGTGCCGCCGTGGTCGCGGCGCCCATTTGGCCGATATTTTGTTCCATACATAATTGAGTAATACCAATATATCATGATAAAATAAAATTACAATAATTTCCTAAATACATAGTTTGTGTTTTATTCAAAATCAACATCGGCCCTTGAAATTTAACCACCCTTTATTTTCGCCGCCGTCGTTGAAAATTTTTCAATTTAAGCAAATTTTGGTCGCCATCAACTACATGCGTGACTGGCGTCCTCAACGTTTGCAATAACACATCGGCTTCGAGTGCAATGTTATGTCATTTATAACGTAACGACGTAATATTTTTTGCTGGTTTTTGACATAAGTTACAGACACACTTTTTTCTCACTTTTAGATAAACGATGGAATATTTTGTTTCACATCTTTTCGATGCGAGAAGTTCGCACTAAAGTTACAGAACATGGGGACAGTTTACTAAAAAATTAATACAAACAACTTTTTTATGCAACTTTTATTAAAATGTAGTTAGCAACAAAATATTTTGTTAATATGAAAACTGTGTAGTAAAAATTTAAATTTTAATTTCAACAATTTTTTTATTCAATTTTACCAATCATTTAAAATTAAAATTTAAAAATTTAGATTTTTTTAACATAATAATTTTTTATATTTGCAGTTGTTGGTGCGTGCCTTTTCAATAAAAAAAGTTAATTGTATTGACGAATATGTTATTCAATATGACCATTTTTATGTCGTAATTTTTTTGTGTAATTTAATATTTAAGCTAAATTTTAACTCTGCAGTATGCAAATGAGAAAAACCCTTAAACTTTATACCTATACTTATAACAAATTATTTCTCCCACAATTTTTGAATTTAGCTTTTTTAAATAAAAAAAAAATGTAAAACAAAATCATAAACCTTACTGACCCATTTTTAATACCGCTTTCATGTTAAGGTGAAAATATCTATCGATTATATCTATTTTCATTATTCAACATACAAGATACCGGATGTTTTTTAGCTGCATGAGAACTTTTGATATCGATAACTATGGTTGACAGCTAAGAATGACAAGCTGTGCGCTTAACAATCGATAAATTCCAAAATCAGTTTGTTGACAACTTAATTTCCAGAAATGGTCCTGTTTACTGACTTCCTTGTTCGTGCGCTTTTACTTTTACAGACTTTTATAAAAAAAAAATTCATGCCAAAAATATTTCTGTCTTGTATTATCATTTTTAATTCTCATGCAGCTAAAAAAACACCCATTATAGGTATGTAAAATCTTTGGATAGCATTTTATCGTTCTATCTTTTCTTGTGAAAGTCCGAAAACGAAAACCCCATTTTGTTTCAAATGTGAACTTTTTGATAGTTATAAGCTAAGATCCCACTATCGGCGCAATGTACCAATTTTTGTCGTATTTCATCTGCCGATAGTATGAACGGTCAAAATTTTTTAATATGCGACAATCTGTGCCGAAATTGTGCTGACTGTGGACAATCAAAATTAACGTTGATGCGCCGATAATGTGAACACTCTTTTGAACAATGTGGAGCAATCAAATTGTATAATATGTACCGATTTTTATCGGCCACTTGTGCGCCGATCACAGTCGCCAATCAGCGCCGATACAAGGGATGGCAAAACGAAATTTTAAAATTGCACTAACTGGCTACTAAAATTTTACTTTTTTGAGCTTAATTGTACGAAAATTACATTTGTTTTATCTAGTATTTATGTTTTTAACGTTAAATAGTATATTTGTACTGTTAAATAAAAGAAAACAATTCGCTTTAACCAAAACATTGCAGTTGTATCGATGTTGCCATCCCTGGCTTGTAAGCAACTTTTTACAAAACAACAACTACTAAAAAAAAGAATAAGTGCAGTAAGTTTGAATAAAATTGAATAAATTTTTTTATTATGTATATATTAATATATAATTTAAATTTGTTAAGAAACATAATGGAATATTCAGACGGAGAATTTTGCAAATTTCTGAAGTAAAATTAAGTCTGCCAACAAGCAAATAAACAAAAACATATGATTTTATTTGCCCAAATAGCACGATAGTGTGACCGCGTTGTACCGATAATTGTCGCATTTGAGTTTTGGCCGATATGAACCGAAAAAAATTGTCACAATGTGCGACGATAATGGGACCACCCAGGAATGAATTGTGCAATGTTTTTAAATGTGCGTCGATATAGAACGATAAAAATCGTCACAGATTGTGCTATTTGAGCCGATAGTGGGATCTTAGCTAAAGAAGAAAATACAAACTTGAATTTTATAGTGAAACTTCAACAGAGTTTTCGTAAGTTGCATTGTGGGTAGATCTGGTTTACTAGTTTTTAGTACCTATGTAACCTTTAATATTTAATAATATTCTTATTCTAATTTGTTACTTATATAAATATTGAGGTTACGTTAATTGATTTTAATAAACTCTGATGTAATGCCATTTGTTTATCATCTAAAATAACCATTCACTGCCATTAATATGGACGTAAAAAAATCGTCTCTTGTGTTAAAAAAGTTTAAGTGTAAAATTAAATTTAAATCTTAATTTAAAACTAAATTGGAAGTACAATAATGAAATACATTTTGCTTTTATTCTTTGCTTGTTATTTGTTATTGTTATTTTTGTGTATGCAAATCCCAGGTTTTATTTTAAATTCGAAACTAACGATGAAACATGAGACGATATACTGGTATACAATGAAAAGAAAACAAAAAACGTGACCTACAGAAAATTTATTTAAGGTTTACTCTGGAAATATGAAAATATCACAATAAAAACAGCATCAACGGCAAAATTTAAAACAGAATTAAACTAAACAAAAAACAAAAAAACAAAAAAAAAAAAAAAAATAAAATAAAGCGAAACCTTACTTGGCAACAACTTGGCCGCAAAACAGTGACAGTAAGACAATACAAAATATAAGTTTGTCACACAGTGAACTGAGAGAGTGCACAATTGAATTTAAACATGTTGAAAAGAATGTACACGATAAAAATTTAACAAATAGTTTATTGATATAACAGTGTAATGGGAAAATTGTACCAGTTTGAACTTATTTTGTTAGGGTTCTATTGGGGAAAAATGTTCCTTTAGTTCCCAAGAAAAATGCGGTAAAATTTCTTCCATTTTAGCTTCATTTCTGAAATTCACTGTAAATGCTAAAACTAATTTCACCGCTGTATTGAAATTTATTAAAATTTTTGTTTTTACTACCAGAAATCACTCTGCTGATTGGTCCATAGCTTACCATAGTTCCAATAAAACTTCCCCTCCTAAAAATGATTTCAGTTCGGCCTTAACTGTTACGAATCATGATATTTTACTAAAGCTAGTTAAAATTGCCAAAAAAGCATAACACATTCTGACTGTGGGTTAATAATTTAACATAGGTCTAAACCGCTACCCATTTTAATGCTGACGTCTGTTTTTATAAAGATAAATTAATAATAAATAGATATCATATATAACAACTCCTGAAATATTCCATCTGCCGGTGGAGGGTATCAAAGATTCGGCACAACCGAATATAGCACTCTAACTTGTTTTCTTTTAATCTTTAACGAAGAGCTAGATTTTATTTATTTTTTAGGATAATAGCACAATTGCTAATGTTGTTTTGTAATTTTTATTTTAAATATTGATTATTTTCAAATAAAAAATAGTGGCGAAATAGAATCAAAATATTAAATAACAACACATTTGCAAAAACACTAAGGCCCGTTTTCCAGACTTAACGATAGCTAAATGTAGGAAGTTATCGAGCAGATAATTAGTTTTTAATTATCACAAGTTCCCTTTAATCTAAAAGTTAAGGATTAGCTAAAGAGAGGAACGTTCTACCTTTAACTTTTGTCGTAAGGTTTAGATTTGAGATTGCCATGTTATATTCACATATTTTTTATATATGGCAACTCCAGTTATGCGTATATTTGGTAAACAGGGCTGCCAGATTTGACGATTTATCGTCATTTTGACGATTTTTTGTTCCGGAATTAGCAAACTGCCGATTTGCTGATTTTTTTCTAAAAAGTGAAGATTTTTTTTCAGTCTCCAAAGTCTGAATAAAACATTAAATTTTCTGACACGTTCGATTTTTAATCTTGGAATGTTTAACAGCCGTACCTTAAAAAGAGCAGAAGTCGGATCGTTTTTTTTCGCTTTGCTTTTTACGCTGATAAGCCATACCAAAGCAAGAGCGTCAACATTGTGTCGCGAACAGTAGTGATAGATTTCTTGTTCTATAAAACCCACAAATTGTAAATAAAAATAGAGATAAAAACGCTAGATTGACCAAAAATTGACCAATTGCAAAGCGTTTAGGCCGCTCTATTTAAAAACTAGAAAACGCGGGCTGCTTTTGTTTAGGTGTGGCCATAATATGCAAGTCTTAAGAAAATCATTCAATGATTATTTTCAGAGTACAAAAACAACAATGTAGCACTTTGTTTATCTTTCGTCAAACCATCATCAAATGAACCTTTTACGACTCTCTGTACATATAATTAAAAATTTCATCACATAACAATTATACAGCGAACATTTCACGAGTAGTGAGATAATATCTACATGAGTTTTATACGATTCTTGACATAAAAGACTCCTAAGATAATCTTTACCCAAGTCTTAAGCGATTGAAGAAGCGTCTTTCGCTATGCCATAAAAGAATCCCAGTCGTGTTACAGTTTTTCCCGTGCGAGGAATCTTCTGCGATTAAAAAATGCGGTCATCGACGATCAAAGACGCTCTTCATGAGACTCCCAGTATTTCTTACACGATTAAAAATGCTAGCTGGGTATGAAGTAATTATGTTTTTGTTTGATTGTTTTTTTTTTATAAAAATCGAACAAAAATGGATTAAAAAAAATTAATTTTAAGTTGTGCGATTTTTTTGACGATTTTTCGAAACCTAGAGGACGATTTTTATATTTTTTCTCAGGAAATTGACGATTTCTTCACAAATTTATCTGGCAGCCCTGTTGGTAAATGTAAAAAAGTACGTAGTTGCCAGCTCGTATTTTTATTTTGGTAAAAATAATTTCTTTAGTATTGCCACATTTTCCAAAATGTTAAATTTATTTTATACAGAAGTTGTGAAAACGAAAAATAGTTGAAGGTAACTTTATTCCTCACTAGTGCTAAAGGTACCGTTAACTATTTCGAACTTTATAGGTAAGTCGTGAAAACGGCCCTAAATCAAGTATAGATTTTTCAGTTGGTAAGTTAGAGATGACAAACTTGGCGGGAGTAATTTATTTTGGTTTTCGATACATTTACTTAAATATTTAGAGATGTGCCGAAGCATTATTTGGGGAAGAAGTTTTTTAAAGCTATGTATACTAAAGCCCTTATGACACTACATTTTTTATTCATTGGATTGATAAAGAATTGATAGAAAGAAACAGTACATGTTGGAAAGAGCAAACGATAAAAAAATGTAAACAAAATTTTTTTTTAGTTTTTCTTTTGTTATGATTATGTTTATTTTATTATATGTTGTAAGCTTTTTGTTTATGAGAAACATAAAAACAAAACAAATAAAAATCGGTAAATCGCTGAATTTGCCCCTTAACCGCTGATTCAGCAACACTTTTAATATTTCCAGCTTGAAATGTCAATTTAAAATTTTTTTTTTTTTTGACATATCTTCATTTTTTATCGGTAAATTTCTTAAAATTTTTGACAGTTTGCTATTTATCTCAATACAGCTGAACTCTTTGCACGTGGTACATTTTTCTATTACATTATATTTGCACTGTTCACCAGAACTTGAACAATGCATTAAAAATGTAGTGTCATAAGGCCTTAGGCAAGTAAATTTTTTAATTAAAAATAAAATAAAAGTCAACTTAAAACAAACAATTTGTAGGCCGCATTAACAAAATCTGTAGCTCGTTTCTGTATTTCTCGCGTCGTAAAATTTCTTACATGAAGTGTGAAACAAAAAATTCCATCGTTTCTCGATTTATGAGATAAAAGTGTTTCTGTATTTGAATGCGAAAACAGACACAACAAATTATGTTTACACTGGAATATTTCCAGTAATTAAGTGTCAAATAAAAGCGAAACGTCAACAAAAGAAATAAATATAATAAAAACAGGGCTGCCAGATTTGACGAGTTATCGTCATCTTGACGATTTTTTGTTCCGATATTAACAAAGTGACGTTTTGATGATTTTTCTAAAAAAGTGACGAAAGCAAAAACAAAATCAAAAATATTTTATAATTTTGTTGTTACTTTCTATAGAAATTCTTCTTGAATTCTTAAATTCCAAACACTTCTATTTTGTGGCGTTGAAAATTGAAAAAAAAAATAATATGAATGTCTGTAGAAAGCAACAACAAATTTATAAAATATTTTTGATTTTATTTTTGCTTTTAATGAAATTGTTGGCGTTGCGTTTTACACTATAAGCCCATTATGCCCGTAATTTCTACAAATAGGTATCTAGCTGTGTGTAGGTATCTATGGTTTTCATAATTTTAAAACGTATTTCTAACCTACGGGTTAAAGTGTAATGTATTTTACCCCATCGATTTTCGGTAGTTAATTCACATAGGCAAATTTAACGTTGAAGTTACCACAATAGTGATACCGGATAGGTAAAGATAACTGTTAGGTATGAACACCACTAGATATCTATTTGTAGAAATTACGGGCATTAGTCTTCGAAATAAGATAATTGTAAATATTTTTATATGTTTGTTTATTAGAAAAAAAGATATCTTTAGAAACAAGGCTGCTTAAATTTTTATATTTATCCCTATTGTGAAAATTGTCCTCGAAATTGTTTGTTTCTTTCCAAAAAAATGTATCGGCAAAAGCAAAATTTCGAGGGAAAGTAATGGACCGACTTGGCTTATTTTGAACATTTAATACATATACAAAATATGATTGATATTTGATGGCGAAGATTTTACTGGGTCTTTAACCCGTTTATTTATGAACCGATTTTTTTAATTTTAACTACAAGGTATTCTACTAAGTCTATTTCAGGTAAAAAAGAAAAAGATTATAGGAATAGGTAAATTAAAGATTTATATCTCAATTATTAAATAACAAGTTAGAGTGCTATATTCGGCTGTGCCGAATCTTTGATACCTTCCACCGACAGTTCGAATGTTTAAGGAGTAATATCTGTATGATGTCTTTTTATTATTATTATCTTAAACTGTGACGATTTGTTATTAATTATATGGAGCCTAGGGTAAATTATGTACCGATCTTCACGAAATTTCACAGTATCATTTATAGTCCTATAAAATTGTGACGAGCCAAAATTTGTTATGATTGCATTATTTTTTACGGTTTTAGGCGTACTAAACTGTTTTCCGGGAGTAGTGTTTATATGGGGCTTAGGGTAAATTATGGACCGACCGTCGCGAAATTTTACAGTGTCATTTCTAGTCGAATAAAACGGACTTGTGCAAAATCTTATGTCATTCCGTGCATTTTTGCATCATTTATGTTAGTTTTTGTAACAAAATTATCAAGTTTTTGAAGGTGGTGGTTCCACATTTTGATTCATAGCTCTGGTCCTACTGAACCGATTTTGCTGAAATTCAATCCCAAACTGCTTAGGATAACTACAAGCAATTTGACACCTAGTTTGTTTATTTCTTTTGAGTTTTTCGAAAGTGAGTGTGTTTTCAATAGACGGACAGACGGACAGACAGACGGACATGGCTAAATCGACTTAGAATTACTCAAGCAGCCAGAATATATATACTTTATGGGGTCTGAGATGAATAATAAAAAAGTTTCACACGGAATGACAAACTTAGTATACCCCCTTCACAACTAATTGTGGTGGAGGGTATAATAATTATTAAATACCCATGAACTTTAACTATGTTTTTGTTTGATTATTTTTTAATAAAAGTCGAAACAAATTTGTTTAAAATTGATTTTAAATTGCACGATTTTTAAAACAAAAAAGACGATCTTTTTTTTATTTTTTTCTCAGGAAATTGACGATTTTGACACAAATTTATCTGGCAGCACTGATTAAAACCAAAACAAGAAAAGGCTAACAAAAATTTAAACTAACAAAATATAACACTTGTTATACCCTCCACCACAATTAGTTGTGAAGAGGGTATACTAAGTTTGTCATTCCGTGTGAAACTTTTTTATTATTCATCTCAGACCCCATAAAGTATATATATTCTGGCTGCTTGAGTAATTCTAAGTCGATTTAGCCATGTCCGTCTGTCTGTCCGTCTGTCCGTCTGTCCGTCTGTCCGTCTATCCGTCTGTCCGTCTGTCCGTCTGTCCGTCTGTTGAAAACACGCTCACTTTCGAAAAACTCAAAAGAAATAAACAAACTAGGTGTCAAATTGCTTGTAGTTATCCTAAGCAGTTTGGGATTGAATTTCAGCAAAATCGGTTCAGTAGGACCAGAGCTATGAATCAAAATGTGGAACCACCACCTTCAAAAACTTGATAATTTTGTTACAAAAACTAACATAAATGATGCAAAAATGCACGGAATGACATAAGATTCTGCACAAGTTCGTTTTATTCGACTAGAAATTACACTGTAAAATTTCGCGAAGGTCGGTCCATAATTTACCCTAAGCCCCATATAAGCACTACTCCCGGAAAACAGTTTAGTACGCCTAAAACCGTAAAAAATAATGCAATCATAACAAATTTTTGCTCGTCACAATTTTATAGGACTATAAATGATACTGTGAAATTTCGTGAAGATCGGTACATAATTTACCCTAGGCCCCATATATGCCCTACTCCCGGAAAGTCTCCTAAAACCATAATTAATAACAAATCGTCACAGTTTAAGATAATAATAATAAAAAGACATCATACAGATATTACTCCTTAAACATTCGAACTGTCGGTGGAGGGTATCAAAGATTCGGCACAGCCGAATATAGCACTCTAACTTGTTTTTTGTTTATTTTCATCATATAAATTATGCATTTATCATTTATATTCCTTCTATTTTTTTATTTATTTAAAAAAAATAGTATATACACATATTTTAAATTCAAAATATCTATATTTTGTTTTTCTCGCCACCAATTTCAAATGTGACTTATTTTGACAGTTCTTGAAAAAAACTTTTCGCAAAATATTGTTATAGAAACACTTTTTCTCGCATCCTTCCAATAATTGCTGGAAAATTATTTAAATGACAGATAATTCTCGCAAAAAAAAGATACAGAAACACTTGTGTGAGAAAAACCATTTTTTGTTTCATTTTTCACTGTTTCTGTCCCGATTCACTGGTTTCAGTCGGAAAATTTTACGATGCGAGAAATACAGAAACGGGCTACTGTACATCTTTATTTTTCTCTATGGCAAAATAGTTAAGCTCGTTTAATGTGCTCGTGCGACGCACAAAGTGCTACCTACAGTTTACTGCCCCAAAATTATTTCCGACATTTCTGGGACTTTTATTAAGAAATCGTAATTATTTTGATCAAAACTTTCCAGGAAATTTCAAAATACAAATGGGATTAGTTATTAACGTTCAAGTTTAGTTAAAAATATTTTTCCGCGATATACATTAATAAAAAATAATTTCTTTATATTTCTTAATAAAAAGAAAAAATATAAATCCTCTAATAAAAAAATAATTTTTCGAACACAATCTTTGTGTACTTAAAACATGCAATTACACTGTGCCACAGAATTAATATGCAGGGTTATTGCTAAAGCAATTTTGTGTTGCTGGGGTTTACAGGTTAGGGAGATATCAATATAAGTTGTTCGATCACATCGTTTTGTCGATTTGTATACCCTCAATAATGGAGCTAGTAGTGAGCTAGTCTACCAGCGCCGGGGTGGCGGGTTAAAAAAAAATCCCGCCAGAAGCTCTGGTTTCTTTCCTGCAGACAAGCGTAGAGCATCGCGGAATTAGATTAGGGAATAAAAAAAATTAATTTAATTTAATTAAGTCTAGTTTACACTATACGACTTCATGGTTTTTTAAAATTTTTCAAACTTAAACAAGGTTTCGTTTAAATGTGCTTAATTCCCATTTCATACTATTGATAAACTGTAATAAACAATAAGTTTATCATTTCTTACAGTCCCGACTACAATTGGTTGATTTTTTGTCAACTCTAAATGTAGTTTTAAGTGGTTAAAGAAAAAACAAAAATAAAAACAAATTACTTTAATTTTTTTTACCAGTTCCGTTTTATTTACACTGCCACATGCATATTAGTTATCAAAGTTTTTCTTGGGATTCAAAAAATTAATTAATAAGGTTTCGTTTAAAAGTGCTTAATTCCCATTACATACTATTGATAAACTGAAATTTTTTGTTGATGGAATAAGCAATTTCAATGCGCATTTTCATTTGATCAGGGTTGCATTTTAACAAAAGCATGTTCATGTAAGATAGTGTGAACAAAAACTGTTATGTTAAATTAGATTGTTTGACAGTCCTTACAAAACCCATTAGATTTCTTTCCCACAAAGTATTATGAAATCCGTAGGACTTGTGTGATAGTGTTAACTAGCCTTAAACAGTTTTTTTTACAATACCGAATTACAGTACATTGTTAGGCGTTAAATCTGACAACCGTATTACAGCTTTATTCCGGAAACAATTTAGCTTGGACTATGGAATCTTTAAAAGAAAATGGAATTGGCTGGGTCTTATTCTGAGAAGACTAATAGACGATGTTGCACGAATGACAATAGACTAGAACCTACAAGCCAGTAGACGAGCAAGTTTGGCAAAAGGCAGATCCGAATAAAAGAAATTCGTTGTGGCGCTCTGTAACTTTTGAACCAAAGGAGATATTTTAAATTAATTTTTTTTAATCGACAGATAGATTCTTAAACTTTTCTCCACTTTAAATTTCATTTCAAATCGGTTGAGTAGTTATTGGCTAATTTAAGGGCAAAGTGGAATTTAAGATTTTTTTAACTTTAGCGTGAAATATGTTTTTTTTTATTTTTTTTAATTATATAAAAATGTCATTTTTGGATTTAAATAATAACACTGTGCATGAAATTGACACTTTTTTTTCGTGACAAGCCGGGCACATGGCGTTTTAACATAATTCGGGGACGCTGAATCCAGTGGTGCCCGCGGTTTTTTCAGATTGGCTCTGGTTTTCGAGATATACCGTTATTTCGAAAATGGAGGAGGTTGCACAACATATATTCGCGTAACTCAAAAACGGTTTAGTTTATTGAAATTACTAAAAAAACCGAAATTCCGCAATAAAATTTCATTTCAGAAAAGTAAAACTCTTTTTCTAATATGAGTAATCGTTATTGAAACATATTTTTTTTTTTTGAAAAAAAATTAATTTTTTTATCAAAATTTCGAAATTTTTGTTTTTTAAAAATTCATAAAAAATTAAAAAACGCAGCTAGGGTTCTAATTTTTTGTAGACTTATAAAAAACGAAGCTACAAACAAAACAAGCCATAAATGATTAAAATCTGTTTGCAACTTTTGATTTTATTCACAAAAGTCGACAAATTTTAATTAATTTAAGAATTTCATAAAACGCAATATTTGTATGGGAGCCCCCTAAGGGATGGTGATAAAGGGAAAGTATAATTTGAGAAAATGTTAAGAGCAAAAAACTAATGGAGGCCAGTTATACATTTTATCATCCTAGGGGCATTTATGGGACTTTTTCTTCAATGTATTTCTAGTCTGCATTGAACATTTTGTATAGAAGCCCCCTTAAGGAATGGTGATAGCGGGTGGGTATGTTGGAAATAAATGATTGAGATGAAAAATAAAGTGGGGTTGGTCATACATTTGACCCATCTAGGGGCATCCTAGGCGCTGCAGGGGCCAAATTTAAGG
This sequence comes from Pollenia griseotomentosa, assembly GCA_963931875.1. Classification (NCBI taxonomy): domain Eukaryota; kingdom Metazoa; phylum Arthropoda; class Insecta; order Diptera; family Polleniidae; genus Pollenia; species Pollenia griseotomentosa. The sequence goes on along the minus strand of OZ007562.1, from coordinate 43,846,403 downwards.
CTAAGGTTCTACGCATATAAAAAACAAAGTTCCAAATAAAATAAGGTATAAGTGATTAAAGTCTGTCTACAACTTTTAATTTTTTCATAATAGATGAAATTTTTTTATTTTTTAAATTAACCAAACTTAAAAATTTTAAAACATTTATTTTTGTTGTTAATTAGTTAAAGTTTTTATTTAGAAATTTATTCTTCTTCCTCCTGCAGATTCCAACAAATATCCCCTAATAGCGAATCAAGTTGTTTGCCGCTATACCAGTGTTCGAGCCTGGCTGTTACTTGGTGAAATCTCTCGCCATGTTCATCAGACTCGGCTGGTGATTGTTCATTAAATTTTTCGGCATGGTAATGCAAAAAATGTATTTTCAATGACATTCTAACGTTTAAGTTTTTAAATGCGGTTAGCATATTTTTGATTAAAATTCGCCAGTTTTCAGACCGGTGGTTTCCTAATACATTTTCTATTACAGGGGGTGTACTCTCTATTGCGATGCGTAAACAATTTCGATGCGAAAGCTAAATGCCAACTTGGTACTCTCTATCAATTTCGCAACATTTTCTGAAAATAAAGCAATAGTGGCAATAAAAATTAAAGATGGCGCGGATTTACAGTAATGAAATGCCAAAGTGTGTAAAAATATTTCAAATTATAAAATTTAAATAAAAAAAAGTGATGATTTACGAAGAGAAAAAAAAATAAAGGATGCGAAAGTCATATGCGCAAACGTATTAAAGAGTACCAATCGCTAGAGTTGCTACAATTTTCTTTCGCATCGCAATAGAGAGTAGACCCCCTGATTTCACACAATTCCAGGCCAATAGCTCGATATCATTCAATGCAACCTCAAATTGATGGTCCTTCATAAGACGACGAATGTCCGGTCCATTAAGAATTCCTTTAAAATGAAAACATTATTATATGAAATATAAATCTAATTTAATAAAGTAGTTACAGTTTATACTTTCTTTTACTTTCATGCCGCTTAATCGTGGAAAAATTCGGCGCAATTCGGTAAAAGCAACACCATCTGGGCTCAATGCTTTTATAAAATTTTTTACAATACCCAGTTTGATGTGGAGTGGAGGAAGCAAAATCTTTTCCATCGGCACAAGTGGTAATTCAATAACATTATTTCTTTTCAATCTGCTTTCCTCACGTAAAGCCCAATTCCGTGTATTGTACTGGTCGCCATCGAAACGCGTATTCCATAAGCACATGAAGCACATATTTTTAGTATAGCCCAATTGCATACCTCTTAAAAGAGTTACCACTTTTAAATCTGCGCATATTTTCCACTTGTGTTCTTCATATTTAATTAACTGTATTATTTTTTTCATTGATGCGTATGTCTCTTAAGTATTTGTGCTTAGTGCTATCGGAATAGGACTTTTTAAATTAGTGGCATGTAGCAAAACTGCTTTTAAGCT